>CM062290.1:113759006-114359006 GCA_031216915.1 Pictodentalium vernedei | reverse complement strand
TCAAGCCTTCAAGGAGCACACGAAAAAAAAATAGTTGGAAGTGAAACAACATTTTCGGGCGATTTATTGATTTCAAAACATCTGGTTATTTATTTGAACCCCAAATTTAAGAGCTGACCTCCAAAAAAACCCAATTTTCACAAATCACCCCCTTTTGTCGTGTATAAACTGAAAAAATATAAACACTAACAGTCTGCAGGAAATAAAGACTGTAAACCGCGTTGGTGTCGTGTCGTGGTGGGTAGCGCGTTAGCCTGTAAACTCTGACATTGCGGGTTTAATTCTCACTGAAAGAAATTCACACTTTATCATTTGTGTTTCCTCAACAATTTATTCTTGTAAATGAATTTAGAACATTAACAATATATAGAAAATAAAGTCGTACGTCGTCGTGGCGTCGTGCGTAGCGCGCTGGCTTATAAAGCTCAACATTGTGGGTTCGATCCTCAGCAGGGGAAAACAAAGTTAGGAAAATAAAATAAACCAAATTAAAAAACGTGTATAAAACAATAAACCATAGAAACAAATAAACAGCAACATGTGTTGAGTGGATGGTGTGTGGGTTATAAAAACCAATGGGGTGGGCTTGACGACAAGGTTGGTCACAATTCAAAAAAACAATCCGAATTTCTTCAAATTTTCGGTTAAGATATTTTGAGCAAACAGGTCTCGAACCGTCAACCCCAAGATCCACAGCTAAGTACGTAACCGACTGAGCTATCATGGCTTTTGAAAATTGTTGTTTAGAAGTTATATTTAAGTTAATTCGTCTATTTGGGCTATATACCGCCGAACTTGCCCGCCGAATTACAATTCTTCGTCCTTGTGATGGAGAGCAGCTGAATCGACGGCACTTCTTCGGTTAACTTTTGCAATGTCACGACTTTGGTGTTTGCTCGGGTCGTTTTTCAGTTGACTGAAGGGATTGCAAGAGAAGATGAAATTATGAACAAGAGTTGTTGGTAGAGAAGTACCGTCAGAGTATTAAAAACACACACGAGGAACAACCAGAGTACGAACACAGTTAACTCGTAATGTGCTACACTCTATAATGAGGTGGTTAAAAATTAACACAAATCAATTGGGTTGGGTGAACATGAGCGTGAACCCAGCAGTTTCTGTCATCAAAATTTGTGCATGTCTTTTCCTTGGTACAATGTATGGAAAGAACACTCCCTCATAAATTGTAACTTGGAAAATCCACACAGACTAAGTATTTCACTTCAAAGATAAGATAATAATAACACTTTGGCCGGGCGCTGAATTGTCGCGGTTCTCGGATGAGAAGGCCTTGGTAACCCCTGTACTCTCAACTGCCTCCGTATTCCCACGCTTCTTCTCTCCTCCCAGCACTCGGAGACGAACTGCCCGATGAAATCCCTTGCCCCATTCTGCCCAATCTCTCCGATTAGCATATTAACCCTCTCCTTTGAGTCTCCCACTAACCAAATGTCCTTCATTCTCCCATCCCACTTTCCCATTATACTCCTAGTGAATCTTATTCTTTTAGATTGGTATTTTGGTAATTCTAGAGGAATGTGTTCCAGGGTCTCCATCACGCCCAAATTACACAACTGGCACTCTTTTTCACTGTTTTTCCCCTCAGCTCCAAGGACCGCGACCCAGCTTGAACAACAGTGACCTCCCAAATGTGCCATCAATGTACTCTTCAAAACCAGGCATCTCTTTGTCACGCAGGCCACATACAGACCTCCTTGATTTGACCTCCAATTAAAGTTACCATCCTCCATGACCCTTTCTCTGACGATCTTTTTACCCTGGTTTGCCCAAACGTCTAGGTCCGAGATCTCTATTAGTTCCTTCATTTGGACCAGCCACCCTGTCTTGATATTTGAGTTGAAAATTTTCAGGAACATTACTTCACACCATCGGCTATCGGGGAGATTTACCAAATAATTAAGATTACCGAGTATCAATAAGTCTATCCTGTCCTTGATCCTCATCCACCCAAGCTCACCCCTGATTGTTTATAGAGCTGCAGCATTACTCGACCCCGTTATCCATTGGCCTGCATCGTTCTGCAGGATTTCCAAGCTCTTTACAGCCGTCTGGTTTGGGGTACCACTTCCGTGAATATGAAGCACATACACAGAATGTGAACTAATGTCTTTTACTTTCGATACCCGCACTTCAGAATGTCACAGACTTGGCATTATGAAAAAGGAGGGATAAAAACTTTCCTCCTAAACCATCCCAGGAGGGCAAATGCTCTCGACAGGATACACATCGTCAACTGAGTTCCATTCTGTTCTATCTCCCAATACCGCATCACAAAAAATGTCAACAAAAAACCAAGGCTAAATTAAAGCCGTTGACACTGAGCCTTTCGAAATAGCTAAAAAAAATATACTGTATATACACATATATTAAATACAAGTGCAGTTTTGGATGTATCGGACGCAGCCAAACGATACTTATCACAGTACTTCACAAAACCCTAATAACGGCAAAAAAGTCAACAATGACAACTGGCAGTTCTGCCGGTCCAAAGCCGAGATAAAACGTCCCCTGAGTTCCAATGTGTTCTATGTGCCTATTGGCACATAGAACACATTGGAACTCAGGGGACGAAAAGTTGATGGGAGTTTTATTTTTATCAAATATTACAGTGATCTGTCGTGTGATACCCAATTAGCACTTACGTGCTTCACCCAGACCAACTAAATACCAAGGGGCAGTTTTCGGTGACAGCTCGGTCGAAATATCTTGCATTTATTCAAATAAATCAACGGTTATATCAGATATATTGCCCCAAAGGGCTGAATTAATTGTCTGCACATATATTTAAACCTTTTAAACGCAACACTTACTTATGTATTTTCTTCCACCTCGGTATCCTCGGTGTTTAGTAACTGTATCGGTTTAATTACTAATACTAATTCATTGGATCAGTTTCTGTTTTATGTACAGTTGCACTTGCACCATTGTACTGAATGTTTCTGTAGGGTACGGCGTTAATATGGGCATTGTCTATTCGCCAAACCCCATTTCAATGAGGAAATAAAAATATTGTTTAAAAATACTAATAATTAGGAGAAGTCATTATTTATCGATGATTTGGTGGTCAGGTCGGTAGCGCACATACACACATTTACAGTTTTTCCTTCAGTACCAATATGTCTCATATTTTGGAACGTTCTAATCGCAGAAAGCAGAGCTGTCTCGATTTAAAAAAAAAAAAACAACAACTAATCGCTGAATTTAATCGCGCAATTGGTCAAAGCACTGGTTTGACGCTTTTTGCGAATTCTTTCGACTCAAGTTCACGCCCTGATAAAGTACCTTTCCCCCCAAAATTATCAAATGTTTTATGCTGATCACAGGTGGCAATCTATCCGAGGTTTGCGTGTTTTTTGTCTCAGTTGTCACAAAAATAATAAAACATTCAGACAAGTGATTATCTTTTCATGCTACACACACTGATCGAATTCAAAATGTTGAAGTGAAAACATAATTCGTGTGGCGTAGTTAGTAGCGTCGCTGTTCGTGGGCTTGATGTTAGCGTGATCAATTCCCACTTGCGCCATGGGCCTATAAACAAAAAATATAAAACCAAGTAATTATGAAAAAAATACACAAACAATGAAATGTACTCAGTTGAACTTTACATGGTGTCTGTGATAAAGATAAAAAAGATTCTGAACGATAAGTGGCAATGAGGTGGTAAAACTAATCAGGGAATCATTTCATACCAAATGGTCTAAAAATTTTCTTTTTCCTTTTTTTTGTGTCCCATTGGAGTCATTTTGTATTCGAATTCGAACTTTCTACTTTGGTACCTGCATCATTCATCTTTAATCTTCCCTGATGACAGATTTTTTTTCTCAGCCGTTCGGAGTTAAAAAATTATGCAAGCTTCAAATTATAACAAAAGACAATATTGTCTCGAGTTCAATAGCGCAGTGGATCGAAACGATGTCTATCACGTCTGCGAATTCTGTCGACACAGGTTCACTTCCGAAAATATTTTTCCTTTCAGGTGAAGAACTCCCCCCCCCCCCTTTCCCATGCAAAACATATTTTCATTATGTATTCTAAACGAACAAAAAATTGCCAGAATTTAATTCCTCAGTATCGACGTTTTTAACTGACAAAACATTTTTTCGTACTTTTGCCATTCCTAGGCCTGTATACAGATATGTATTTGGTGTTGCTGTTTCTTGTGCGTCCCTGTTGGCTCAGCCAGTCGAGCAGTTGTTTTTAATATTTGCTGAAAGATTGATATTAACGAAGACAAAGGTTCGAATTCCAGTCGCCTCAAATCTGTGTCATCTTTTCTCTTGAGAGATATGTTCTCATATCGCACGAGTCACTTCGAAAACTGCTTCGTTAAAACCTGCCAGTTATTTTCCCGCAGTGTCCAGCTTGACACTGGCAACATTTATCTGTGTACGTCGACGAATCCCAGTTTGGTTTTTTGCATAACGGAGTCACATATTCATTCATTTTTCTGTTTATTGTGTTCTGTCGTTACTGCCCTTGTTTTCAACAGATGAATACAAAGTTTCTTAATAGTGACATCCCGAGTAGCTCGATTGATCCGCGCACTGTTAGTTATGCTGTCAAAGTGATTATTGTCCGCAAAGGTTCAAATCCCGTTCATTCCAAACGTTTTGATTTTCTCTCAATTCACATTCAAAACGTCTTCACGAAAACTACTCTAGATGGCTTTTGTAAGATTGTTGGATTAGGGAAAAGCAGTTGAAGGCATTCACGTCAAATAAATTTCGACCGACATTGAACATTAAACTCCATGGGGATGAAAGCACCAAACCGAATAGCAGACAACCTATAGGATATGTCGCATTAATATGCACTGCATTTTGACAATAACGAGTAGCTCAGATGATTGAGTTGCTCCATTAATTGTTATACTCAGACAACCTGTCGGCATGAGTTCGCGTCCTCGTGGAGTCAATAAGAAAATTGTTTTCTTTTGAACATCTTTTTGAATAACGTGCTTCTTCCAAAATACCTGACTGAATTCTGTGTATTCTAAATTTGAAGTTGAAGGACGAATTAAAAATATTTCATAGAAGATCAAGTTGTCTCACAGTTTGTGGTGATTTAATTCTAATATTTAGGAAATGAAGTCAACAATTATCAATGGTATGGCGGCCAAGTTGGTACTGTATCGGTTTGTAAATTACACTGTCATGAGTTCCATTCCCAATTGAAAAATCATGTTTTAATTTTTCCTTTAGTTTTGTTTTAACATCGCAAGTTCATTTGGTATATAAAGTGCCATTTCAAATATATGCGACAAAGAGTCTCACTCTAATGTAGTTCAGCGATCGGAACGTTGCGGCTCCCCCCAACGGGGTGGCCGCTACGTTCACATCACTGAACCGACTCTAAGGTAAACGTCGCGGCTTAGTGGATAGATCGCCAAATTATAAACCACAACATCGCGTGTTCGAGCCCTCTGTTGGAGACCTAATATTTTTTTTTTTTTTATTTATTGATGCTTCAATTTAGTTTTGACATCGTAAATTAATTATGTAAATAAGTACCAATACCCATATTTAGGACATAAAGTCTCAAATTGATGTAAACGTCGTGGCGTAGTGGGTAGTGCGCTGGTTTGTTAATCATAACCGCACGGGTTCAAACCCCCGATGAGGAAGTCATTACAATTTATACTTTTAGTGATAACATCGTAAATTCATTGGGTTAATTAAGTACCAGTACCAATATGTGGAACATAAAGTCTCAAACTGATGTAAACGTCGTAGCGTAGTGGCTAGATTGCTGTCTCATAAATCATAACCGCACGAGTTCGATCCCCAGTTGGGGAACTCATATTAACAGCTATAATTTTCGTGACAACATCGTAAATTCATTAGGTTAATTAGTACCAATACCAATATATAGAACACAAAGTCTGTAACTGATGTAATCGTCGTGGCGTAGTGGGTAGAGCGCCGGCTCGTAAAACATAACCACACGGGTTCGATCCCCAACAGGGGAAATTAATTAGGAAAAATAAACAAAAAACAAATACTAAACAAAACAAAACAGATAAACAAAAATAAAAGTTGAGAGAGTGGAGTGATAACGAGTGTGTATCAAACAGGTGACCCTACAGAAACAAGTACCCCTCAAAAAAATGAAAAGCCAAGAAAATAAAAGCATTGTCCAAACTTTTCTCTTTTTTCGTCTTTTTTGGACGTTCTGAACAAAATTTGCCTCAAACGGGTCTCGAATCGTCAACCCTGAGATCACTAGCTCAGCACGCTACCAACTGAGCTATCAGGGCTTATATAAGCAATAATTCGGAAGTTCTACTTAAGTTAAATAGTGTATTCGGGCGAGATTTGGGCTAGACACCGCCGAATTCATCCCGCCTTGCCGCCGAAATGGATTTTTCAACTTTTCAACGGATGAGACCCTTTCGAGTCGACTGATCAGCAGGTTCATTCTCCGGCTAATTTTTTTCTAAGTCGGTACTTTGGTTGTTTCTAAGAGAAACAACTAAAGTACGGACTTAGAAAAAAATAGCCGGAGAATGAACCGGGATGACGTTTTCGGGATTTCGCCTGCTCTGTTGTGGTTTCATCTTGTCGAACCAGTATTTGAGTGATTGCTTCTCACCATCTGTTCAGCTTTCTTGATTCGCGAATTTCCAATGCGTCCAATTTGACTGTTTGGTGTTGGAGAAACAACTTTGTGGATCACAAGGTGACCATTTCAAAAACTCAATCAGAAATGAAAGAAAACATAGCAACACAAACAACATTTCTGGTGGTTCGACTATACCAGCTGTGAGTCAATTCAGACCACAGGCACTCGACGTATTATCAGATTTTACCAATTTTAATAAGATATATATTATATTATCAATACTTAAAAAAAACACCGTGTTCTTTTAGTATTGATAATATAATATACATTTTATTAAAATTTATAAAATCTGACAATACGTCGAGTGCCTGTGTTTTAGACTGCACCCAAATGTGTGCCTGAAAGGCGTAGTTTTCTTGAGTGACAAGCCGGAGCCTTTTTTAACAATGTGTACTCCTAAAGCGGATTTTTGAAACTTTTATCAACAGTTTCGGTTTGGAATTTACAATGGATTTCCTTGGATTACACACTACTCAAAGTTTGCTAAGCACCAAATATTTGACACATCATTGTGAAATTTGCTTGTGACATATTTGCGATATTTTTGGTGGATATGATTGAGGAATGTAATGAGATGGTCCCCAGTGTTTACATTAGCTCTCTTGAGAGGCAGACTTCTCGTGACAGTCATGGAAACCATGTACCCCTTGATTTTCATGATGTTTTCGTGTACTGTCTACATGTACATGACATGTATAAGGTATTCAATCTTCATTTCAACACAAACCCTTGTGATTTAATGATTGAATATGGCAAATGCAAACGTAAGAAGACATTTGTCTGAAGCACAAATGTGGCGGGCTGTAGGGATGGTGAATCAAGGGGGGCCCCCATCGTCAGGTTGGTGAAGCCCTTGGTGTGCACCATACGGTGATCACCAGAGCCTGGGCAAGATTTCAGCAGTATGGCACAACAATAAGACGGCATGGTGGTGGTAGAGACGGAAACATCTGTAGCTGAAGACCGGTTTTTGATCATTCAGACCCGTAGGAACCGCTTTGCCACAGCAACCCAGCTTTGTAGTGACCCTCAGAATACATCCGGGGTAAATGTTTCGACGCAGACTATCCGGGCAAGGTTTCACGATGGTGGTCTCCGATCGAGAAGACCATGTATTCGCATTCCGCTGTCCCAGAACCACCGCCAGGCACGATATGAATGGGCCATGAACCACGTTGGATGGACTAGAGAAGATTGGTGCCCTGTCCTTTTTACAGATGAGTCAAGGTACTGCCTAAACTACACTGATAGGCTTCTAGGGTATGGAGAAGACCAGGAGAGCTATTCCATGCCGCCAACATTGCTGAGCATGACCGCTATGGTGGTGGGTCAATCATGATCTGGGGCGGCACCAGCTGGGATGGACGTACAGAGCTCTGTATCCTTGAACGTGGTATATTGACTGCACAACGGTATATTGATGAGCTCCTGGATGTCCACGTCAGATTGTATGCAGGTACAGTGGGTGATGGATTCATTCTGATGGACGCTAATGCCCGTTTTCATGTTGCCCATGCTGTCGGGGAGTACCGACAGAGGGAGGGGATGGAGCGTATGGACTGGCCAGCAAGATCCCCCAATCCAATCGAACATGTCTGGATTGAGTTGCAGCTTGCAATTTCATCCCGCCCAGTCCAGCCAAGAAGTGTCCAGGAGATTGGTGCCATGTTGGTCCAAGAATGGAGCAACATCCCACAAATGACCACCAGGAACCCAATTGGGACCATGAGAAGGCATTGTCAAGCTGTAATTAACAGTAATGGACTCATACTCGATACTGAAGCCATACCAGTTCGCTCCGTCAACTTTTTGGCATATTGAAAAATTTCCTCTTTTACCACTCGAATAAATCAACAGTTATGTCACAAATATTGCTTCAAGTGACTAAATTATATGCCTGTACATATATTTAAACATTTTAAACGACACTTACTTACTTATTTTCCTTCACCTCGGTATCCCACAGTATACCTCGGTGTTTAGTAGGACCCCCAGATAGACCGTGAGCTGTTTCTTGTAGATATACCGCACTCTTTCAATACACAAGACCCTCGGCACAGATTTCAAAATACCACAATTTGAAGCAGCAATGTTTTCCCATAAAGCAACTAGGAATTTAATCAATTCAGTCTTGCTTGAGACTGAATTGATTAGATTCATAGCTGCATGTTGAAAAAGTTTTGCAGGTCAAGATTTTCATATTTTGACCTCAAGGTGCTGCAGGTTAAAACAGTACACATATATGGTTGTATGGACAAGTCGATTATGCATTCTATGTCACTAAACAGGTTGACTATTAGACATATGACCATACCTGTGAGTGCAATAGAAAGCAGATGACCAAACAAGAAAATATAGCCCTTAGATCACTGTAAAATCTACTAGTATAATCCAGGTCTGCTGTTTTCAAAATTTTGCATAACCCATTCATCGTTCACCCGATCTAATCTTTGGTAACTTCGTTCCCTGGTACTTGATTCAGGTAGACCATTAGGTAACCAAAACATATATGTATCGCAATTATGCTGATATATGAACTGTTGAATCATAGCCAAGTAATTGCTCCTATGCAGGCCTGGCATTCTTAAAAATGCAGGAGGGCTAAAAATCGCTCTCCTCACATGGCATTTGGGAGCGATAAGCTCTCCTCAAGCCTACAAAAGGTAAAAGTGGCAACATGAAGTTGTACTATTAATGAATTCTGCCTAGTGGGCTTTGTACATTTTATTTGGTGCTGCTAACAAGGTAGTCTCTGTGAGACGGCAACACTGCCCCTCGCACACCCCCGGGCCTCTACTCACATGGCCTTGTGGAGCGATAAGCTCTCCTCAAGCCTACAAAAGGTAAAAGTGGCAAAATGAAGTTGTACTATTAATGAATTCTGCCTCGTGGGCTTTGTACATTTTATTTGGTGCTGCTAACAAGGCAGTCTCTGTGAGACGGCTACACTGCCCCTCCCACACCTTCAAGGCCCCGGAGGTGTGGAAGGGGCAGTGTGGCTATCTTGCAGAGGCCACTAACATAGCAGAAATCTGAAAACATGTGGATTTTAGGAACAGGCTGTTGTGGTAATCATTATTTTCTAAGGCTCGGAGGGATATTTTTCGCTCTCCTCAATTTTTTGAAGGTGATCAGTAGACGAGCGAATAAATCAATCTCCTGAAAATGCCAGGCCTGCCTATGGCCAATATCCTGAGGAATAGAGATGAATCCTTACGAACAATAATGAGGTAGTGTTGCAGAAATTCAGATACAAAGTAGGCGCAATCATGGGCCAAATCTCGGCATGGGCTAGCATACTGCAGAAGAGTATAGCATCCATAATCACTATTTGTGGCAGAAACCTGAATTGCTGTCATTTCCTGATTTTGTACTTATGTTGAATCTTCAGGTGATCAACAGTTTAAAATGATGTCGAGCATCAACCAACCATCAGCATAGGTGCCTGCATCTGCCTGATCCACAGCTGCTCTGTTGGCCATTAACTGGCCAACAGAGCAGCTATATTTCAGGCAGATGCAAACACCTATGCAGCTGATGATTGGTTGATGCTGAAAATCATTTCCCCATTCATACATACAAGATTACTCAACTTGGTGAAAATTTTGCAGGACTCTGTGACAATTTGGCGAAACCAATTTTTCGTTTGCCTGTTTTTTATTTTAGGTAACCTCCATGCGACCCAAATGGTGGTTTGCCTCAAATCCACAGGACTGTTGTCTGGATCCTGAAAATTTTTCTGAAAAAGCATATAATGTACAGGCAGAGGGATACTGTGCATGTTGCATATACTCAATATCTCACTAAATAGAATTTTTAAATTAGTTACAAAATTGGATCTTATTATTAGTTTCAAAGTATTATATAAAATTTTTACTCACCATTATATCTGTGAAATGAATCCATCTCTTGTTCTTTGTTATCTGATGATTATTTCCCTTACATTAATGCATTGAAATGTTGCATATGGCTGTTATAACACACATGCTACCAATTCAAAACAAAAATACTTTTGGGATGTACTTCTTTTTTTCTGCATGAATTCTCTTGATGATTTCTCAATATAATAAAAGGCCGTCCGGCCACACGTCTCCTGAGAAAAAAATTGAAAAAATATAGTGGGAAAGATAGACGCACACTGGCTAATTAAATAGTCCCTGAAAAATTTTATTCGGGGGACAACTAACACAAGACCCACTAAAATAATCGATCACCCCACACTAACCCAAAATAGATGAGACATAACCAATGCCTCAAGTCTACAAAACATTTAAATGTGAACAAATTCGTGGAAAACACCAATTTGTTCATTACAAGTCTGTATTAATTGTTTCACACTGGTACTCCATTAATAGGACTGTCATGATTAATCGATTAATCGACTGTTGATCGGACACGGCGAAATCGATTAGTATTTTTCGTTGTCGAATAATCGGTAAATTGTATCCCGCTTTAGACGTTTAATAATTAAAAGAAAATTTGATGAAAAAAACTATTGTTTCTAAAGGTAAAGAGGAGTTAAGAACATCGATGTTAAACCCCAAGAAGCCGTTGGAAGCATTTGTCTTTCAGGCACATTCATCAAAGCTTTGATGTTCTGAACTTTTGAACCGTCAGTGTAATAATCAAGACCGGTCGGCAGTTGCGAAGTTCGCAACTGCCGACCGGTCTTGATTATTACACTGACGGTTCAAAAGTTCAGAACATCAAAGCTTTGAATGTACCTAAAAGAGAATCGTCTTCGTTGTTTTCCGGATGTAGGTCAACTGACTTGAACTTTATTTTTTATCGACTTCAGAGAGAGGGAGAGGGGGTCATCTAGGTACGATTAATCGATTATTATCGATTATTTGCGACGATTAATCGATTCCTAAATTAAAAAATCGTGACAGCCCTATCCATTAACCCTTATTGTGCCAGACATGTCGACTGTCACATATTTTATCATGATGACTTGTACATTCTGCCATGTGCAGATTAACCCTATCATTTGATCAATTGTTGGAAAGATCAATAAATTGCTCTCCTGAAAATGCCAGGCCTGTCATGGCTCAATAAGAGTGAACTGAATAGCCATGTTGCCAGTAAAAAATATTCTATTAACAGAAGAATTCAAGAAAAGCTATTGCAGGAGGCAATTCTTACCGCTATTACAATACTAGACTGATTAAGCATAAATGAATTAAAAACAAAGTAAGGACCATAACTCTGTTGAAAAAAAACAGGCAACTTTTTTGTAACATATGCAGGAGCGGCTTCTCATAAGGATCCCTCATACCAAATTTCATTGAAATCCATCCATCTACTTGTAAGAGATGCACAGATGGATGCATGGACAGACATAAGGCAGATGGACACATATAATCCAGTATCCCCCCTCATTCTCTTCGAGAGTGAGGGTATAAATAATCATAATATGATAAATTTCCCAAATTCAGGTGAAAAATTAGGATATATTCTGTTAAATCTTGTTTGGCAGAGCTCAGGTAACTCAATCAAACAAAATATAATGGATTAAATGCCTATATTAGACACACAGAGGGCAAAGTGGCCTGTAAAACATTCAAATTAGGGTGCTGACAAAGTAGTTTTTTTCAATATTTCAGTCAGGCCCTGTTAATTGAATAGCCGCTTTCCCATTGAAAATTATTCAATTAACAGGGGTTTTGTCACTTTCCTGTATTCCACAGATAAACTTAGCATTTATTCTTTTAGCTCGATTAGTTCTGTCAAACAAGATATAATACATTAAATGCCTGTATTAGATGTGTTGAGGCCAAATAGGTCTATAAACAAAGGAAAATTGGGGAATGTCAGGGTAATGTCTCGATATGTTACAAGATTATTTATTCAATTAACCAGAGTTTACTCTATAACCTATATTCAATTAACAGGTCAAATTTGTACTGATGGTATGGTAACTGGTTTTGTGTTTGGAAATTATATTCAATTAACACAGTTATTAATATAATAATAATCCAATTAAGCGGCCTCCACTGTATCACAAATATTTTACATTGATTTGTCATCAGCAGGACTTTACTCCATAACCTACAGAATATGGAGAGTGGATTGCAACCAAATCACCCACAGAGTGGAATTATCACCCAAAGTATCACTAACTGATAAAAATCATGACATCGACGCCGTAGTTGCAACAGGTGGTGCAATATCACAAAATTCTAAGTTCATCAAGGGCCATAACTCCAAGAAAAATATTTGGAACAACACATGCATTGAACAGTGGCTAGACATCAATAAGATACACTTACATGCCAAATATAAAGTCATTCCATCACGTATTTCAAAAGTTATGGAGTTTTGAAACTCATTGGTCACAGACAGACCGACCGACCGGCCGACAGATAGACCGACAGACAGACCGACATTGCCAGTTATAGAGCTGCTAGTCGCAGCTAAAAACACAAGCAATGCTTCAGCCAATGGACCTCCCGGTTCAACCCGGAGGTCCAATGGCTGGAACCTTGCCTGTGCTTATCGTGCTTTGCAACAAATTTGCAATTATTGCTTGGATGGAATCTCCACTCTGCAGGCGATCCACCGACAATACACCCTCCACACACAGTATACTCAATTAACCCTTTACCTACTGAATCGACTGTGTCCACTAACATAATTTATAAACTGAGAAGTTGAAAAACAAAAGGCATCAAGAAGCCTCAGTCGCTCACATAATAAAATTGTTTAAAGGATTTCAGGTCACATTCAGCCAAGCCAGAAAATAAGACTGTCAACTGCAAAATGAGGTCCCCAGAGGGTGAATTTAGTGATGCTATGCAGGGTAGCATCACTACATTTACCCTCTGTGAACCTCAATCTGAATCAGGGTCTCAAAACTAAACAGAAAGAGGTCCCCAGAGGATAAATTGGTCCACTGTATAGAATAGCATCATCAAATTCACCCTCTAAAGACCTCATTCTGCAAATGTCAGACTGCTTATTTTCAGGCCTGCATTCAGCATATTAATATAGTTAATCTAATCTAGCTAGTGGAGTGGTAGTGGGGCAGAAGGGTCTATGGGTGCTTTTTCTTTGCTTACATGTAGAATTCCTCAAAACCCGGTCAAAACTCATTTTGAGGAAATAAGGAAAAAAAATCACCCCATTGATCCTATCAGCTCCTCCAAACAAGGTGAAAGTTAGGGTTTTTTTTACATAAAATCATTCAACAATGTTCCAAATCTTGTTCTCGGGCAAAAAAAAGCATCTTGACCAACTGACCCTCCTCCCCATACCCCTGGCCTCAAGAGGACTTGTGGGACTCCATCTGAACAAACGTTAATCTTATGTATTCACTTTTATTTATTTATTTACTAGTATTTAAGGTCACATATTTCTGCACAATGGCTAATCATGACCACAACATGGAAATGAAGCCAATTTCAGTCAATTGTTTACACCCATGTTGCCCATTTTAGAGTACTTCCACCCCAAGCACTGTACACTGGGTACTATTTTACCTTTACCAGTAAAACAGAGCTTGTTTACCTCAGTAAACAAGCACTGCTTCACTTCCCAGGGCTCCCACAGGGAGTACTCACTTTTACATCTAACTAAAATTGACAGTTCTGTCATGTGTTGGCATAGTTCATTTAACCCTTTGGACCTGAGCGGCCACCTTTCTGTCCCAAAACAATATACGTCATAATTTCATTAAGAGAGATGGCTACTAACTGAATGTGTGTGTTAGAGACCAAGCAATATTTTCAACCTGCCGACTGCATGTTGAAAATATTAATTGGTTTACCCCCAAATAATGGATATGGTCTCTTTCCAACTGTTTCTATTGAACTGGCATGGAAGATACCAACAGCACTTAAAGGATTAAATAAATAGTAAATTGTACATTGGGTTCTCTGTTATAATTCAATCCCTTCTGGTGCCCACCAAAATCAGTCAAGTGTGACACTTTGAACAAACTTTAATCCATGAGTTCCAGTAATGTTATATACCAAATATCAAAAGATTCTGCTTGTTGGGTCTGAAGAAGATCTTTCAAGAATATTCTTCATGCTGCACCAAGTTAAAATTTGGGCTATAGGGAGCCAAACATGAACCTAGGGATTTGATATGAACAAACTTGAATCTCATCACACTAAGGATGTCAATACTATGTAACAACAGAATCATGAATGCAAAGAAGATTTTTTTTAAAGAATAGTTCTTATATTGCAACAAGTTAAAAGTTGGGATCCCACAGGGAGCTCAAATATGACCCAAGAGACTTGATTTGAACAAACTAAAATCTGAACCTCCTAAGATTGCTGCATGTCAAATATCAAAATATTTGGATTGGGGGATCTGAAGAATATTTTTAAAGAAATTTCCCCATACTGCACTTAGTTAAAATTTAGGTTGCAACAGGGAGCCCAAATATATACCCAGGGACTTGATTTGAAGAAACTGGAATCTGACCCCTCTAAGGATACTGCAAACAAAATACAAACAGATTCTGACTTGGCAATCTAAAGAAGATGGTTTTCAACCCTTTAACTAACACAGTATTTTTCAAAAATAAAATAAATTTCACATTTTTCGAAAACAAATTTCACAATTTTTCAATAAAACCATACAAATATGGATATCATTAGAACCAGACCTTTAATTTAATCTTATTTGTTCTACAGGGATTGGCAAACAAGTTATGCAACTTATATTAACGCCTCTCCTTGACCCATTGGCACAGGTGTGTGGAATGAACTCCGTAGCGGCAACTTCGTGGCCTCGCTCTTCTCGAATACTATGAAGGGATCTTCAGCCTGCACGGAGTGTGTCTCTCCACACAGCGGACAGCCATTCTACACCCCTCCCCCTCCCCCAATAGGACGGTATGCTGTGACAGCATCAACCTCACAATTGATGCTGACAGAGAGTGTTCGGACACCTCAAGAACTTTCTCCAACCAGGGACTGATCCTGGGACCTCTGGCATGAGAGACCAGCACACTTATGTACTTGGTCCCCACTCTCTTGATGAGCTGCTTCTAATGATATCCATATTTCTATGGTTTTACTGAGAAACTTACGAGATATTAGGCTTATTCTGGTTAATTTTCTGAACATTTTTGGCCACTATGTTAGGTAAAGGGTTAAAGAAAATATCTCATATTGCTGTAAGTTAAACTTCTGGTCCCCAAAAGGAGTTCAAATATGACCCCACAGACTTGATTTAATTAAAATTGAATCTGGACCTCCTAAGAATACAGATATCAAATATTAAAAGATTCTGACTGGTAGATCTGAACAAGCCAGAAAATAAGCAGACTGTCATCTGCAAAATGAGGTCCCCAGAGGGTTAATTATGTGATGCTACCCTGCATAGCAGGGTAGCATCACTAAATTTACCCTCTGTGAACCTCAATCTGAATCAGGGTCTCAAAACTAAACAGAAAGAGGTACCCAGAGGATAAATTGGCCCACTGTATGGGATAGCATCATCAAATTCACCCTCTGGGGACCTCATTCTGCAAATGTCGGACTGCTTATTTTCATGCCTGGATCAGAAGAAGAAGATTTTTAAAGAATATTCACCTTATTGCACCATTTTGCACAAAGTAGGGAGCACAAATATGACCTCAACAAACTTGAATCTTTCCCTACTATGAATGCTACATACCAAATATCAAAAGATTCTGACCGATGGATCTGAAGAAAATATTTAAAGGATATTCCTGTATTACACCAAGTTAAAATTCATACTCCCACAGGGAGCCCAAATACAACTCCAGAGACTTGGTTTGAACAAACTTCAGGCTGAACCCCTAAAGATGCAGTATACCAATTATCAAATGTTTTTGACTAGAGGATCTGAAGAAGGTTTTTGACGAATATTCCCCAATTGCAGTAAGCTAAAGTTCTGAGTTCCCATAGGGAGCCCAAACATGACCCCCAAGGACTTTATTTCAACAAATTAAAATCTCATTCCACTTAGGGTGCTACATATCCAATATCAAAGGATTTTTTTTTTTAAAGAATATTCCTCATATCACAGAAAGTTAAAATTCAGGCTGTAACAGGGAACCCAAATATTACTCCAGGGACTTTGAACGAACTTCAAGCTGACCCCACTAAAGACGTAGTATATCAAATATCAAGAGATGTTAACTGGTAGATCTGAAGTAGGAGATTTAAAAATAAACTTCCCCATATTGCACAAAGTTAAAATTCAGGTTCCCAAAGGGAGCCCAAGTATGAACCCAGAGACTTGATTTGAACAAAATTGAATCTTAACCTCCTTATGATTTTGCATAACATATATCAAAAGATTCTGACAAGAAGATCTGAAGAAGATTTTAAATAATATTGCTCATACTGCACCATGTTAAAGTTCGAGTTCCCATAGAGAGCCCAAATATGATCCCAGGGGCTTGATTTGAACAAACGTGAATCTGACACCTCTAAGGATGCTCTGTACCAATCATCAAAAGATTCCGTCTGGTGGATCTAAAGAAGATTGTTAAAGAATATTCCTCATATAACAAGTTAAAATTTGGGCTCTCTTATGATTCCAGGGACAGGGACTTGATTTGAACAAACTTCAAGTTGAAGCCCCCTAAAGATGTTGTATATCAAATGTCAAGAGATTTTGACTGGAGATCTGAAGGAGATTATTTTTAAATGCATTTCCTCATACTGCACCAAGTTAAAATTTGGGTTCCCATAGAAAGCACAAATATGAACCCAGGGGCTTGTTTTGAACAAACCTAAATCTGTATGTATATCAGCATCAAAACATTCTAATAGGTAGTTCTGGAGAAGAATATTTTTCAATGTTCAAGGGAAGTGGTAGGAGGGGATGTAAGCGCGAGAAAAAGGAAAATGTTATCCAACACTTGATGTACAATCCACCAGGTACTTTGATCATTGAGCTGAGCTATCAGAGATCAACAAGGATTTCCCATCTTTAAAGAATTTGCACATTGGGGAGTAGTTTATTTCTAGACATGTTGTAGATATTGGCTCCCTTTATTACAGAGGGGGGGTGTGGTGACTCAGTTGGTAGAGGTGCAGACTGCAAGCCGAGAGGTCCTCAGTTCGAATCCCACCTGCGGCAACCACGTTGTGTCCTTGGGCAAGACACTTCACCCCCATTGTCCACGTGGGGGCACAGTGACGATGTGTACTAAGGCGTGCTGCACGTAGATGGTGCACCTGTCTTCAACCAATGCTAACCCTGCTTGTGTGGAGTTGGTATGTTGGGGAGCTGACAGTTGCTTGCCGTTGCTCGGTGGTTCTCTCTGGGTACTCCGGCTTCCTCCACCCGTAAAACTGTCATGGTCATGGTTAGACATTGTGCAGAAATATGTGACCTTAAACACCAATAAATAAATAAATAAATTATTACAGAGAGGACAGGGATCATTTTGGGTGTCCACAGGGTCCGAATATGGGATCCTTTCCCAATGGCATTTTAGCATGACTTTTCCCAATTCAAATCAAAAATATCCCTGTCTCATTCCTCAATCAAATAAAAATTTAATTCTTCTTTTAACGCTTGAAGGCCTTATTTTGACTTTAACCCCCTGCATACTGATGTCAAAATATCCAGATTTGAAGTAGCCATTTTTCCCATAATGCAACTGGGAATTTAACCAATTCAATCTTGTTTGACAGAGCTCACTGAGCTCTGTCAAACAAGATTGAATTGGTTAAATTTCTAGTTGCATTATGGGAAATATTTGCATCCTGAACTTTAGATATTTTGACATCAGTGTGCCCCCTGGTTAATCACCTTTTACTGCAATAAAACAGGTGCCTCAACGGGCAGTTTTTAGATACATTTGCAAGTTACATCCCAAGAACCTTGTCAATTGTTTCTAGGCAAGTCTTGGCTGCCTATATTGGCAGCCAATTCTTGCCTAGACACAACTGCTAAGCCACAGATTGCAGACTGTTCAAGTGTTGCAAATACAACAATTTATAATAGAGATACAAAGATGGATCATTATTTCATGGGGACTGCTTGTTATAAAACTTACTACATGTACTATACATGTAGAAGCTTCTATATTAATGTTCTCAGTTCAATATGAAGGTAACAATTCTTATTCTTTGTGTGTTTCTTCTCCCAAATAAATTCCCAATTGGAGCCTTCATGACAGGAACTTTCCCAATTGCATGGACCCCGGACCGTTTCCCAAAGAGGGTAGAACCCCTGTGTCAGGGACACCTGAGGCCCCGTAAGGCCTGGGCTGACGTGGGGTTATTTAGTCCCACTGATGAAGTTGCGGGAAAATTAGACCAACATGGAGGATCGGAATCCAAGTGTCGCGAACTCGGCGCAGAGAGCTGAGTTAGACCGACGCCGTGATTCCTTCTCTGCAAAATTGGCCTGAAATAGGTTCGATTTCCATTAGGTGTGATTCCTAATCACTTCAGGCTGTATAATGGAAAGAATGATTTAAAGTAACAACGATTCTTTTATTTACACATAAAAATAAATCTGTTTCAATATTTCAACAATCAACAATTCGATTCTTTTCACAGAAAATGGGTTGCTAGGGTTAAACAATTCTCAATAATCATATAGTCATTCTATAGCCCTGTACTGGCACTATAGTCTACACACTGGAAATGTTACTACCGTGAGCTCGCCATAAGAGCTTCACAAATCTGAAATGTTATTACTGTGAGCTCGCCATAAGAGCTTCACCCGCTTAGGCTCAAATGTCAACGTCTGCACGTAACTGTACCTCTGGCTGTCGGAGGGTTCCGACCAGCAATGTTCGTCATCTATGAAGCCACCGTACTTCTGATTTGGGTCAGATATTGTCTACTCATACCTTATGTGCCTTTTTGAAAGTCCTCCGTGAAAGTCCTATTGAAATATTCACCGTTCCTGGTTGAATTCACGATTCACAAATGCCCCTTTTTGTGCTAGGGCGAAATTGTCACTCACACCGATCTCCAGTCGGTATTACGATGCTTCGACAGCAAAACAAACTACTCAGAACGCAATCAGTCTGACGCTTCAAAGGGTTAATACGCACAATACAATTAACCTACACTTCTGACTATTGCAGGCAGATACCTGCTACTCAACAATCTAAACTTTAACGTTCCACCTGGGGTGTTCCTTCTCACGAATTCGGCCCCGTAGCCGCCTATCAACGTTAAGCTAAATCAATCATGGAATGCCCTCTCTGGCGATTCCAGCCGTTTCAGGGTCCTGTGATCGAAGATACCCTTATGCCAGGAAACAGAGTCCGCCTGTCCTGGACTTCACCAACGTGTGTGTGACCCCAAGTGTGTGTCTAATGCTCTGCTCTTCCAGGTATATATACTTTTTACCCTAAACTGTCAGGTGGACGGACGCTCATCCATCCATCTGTCAAAACGGTGGGAGATGGCATATATCGAGACAGAATCAATACAAGTCATCTCGCACGTGACTTAACGGTGATTTCACTTGTCGAGAAAACCGATTCGTTCTTGCCATTATTGTTACCTAATGATCAGGTGACGATACGATAGACATTTCTATTGTTTTAGAATCTTGTTTCTCAATTGACCGTGACGATATCTTGACACCAACCGATTATGTCTCGTAAGACTCGCGACTACTGTATAAATTAAATGAGATTAGACCTTATCTAACATACCGTTTCTCCCCTGGGTCCCTGCGCTAAAGCTGGATATACACCACGTGTGTTTTTTCCAGCTTTACAGAGAAGTGAAATTCATGTAGGTTTTTCGCCTTGATGCGGAATATATTTTGAACTTACAATATCTTTAAATATGAGGCCCCTTGCTCCTATATTTAGGCTGGCTTTGCCCTGACACCCTGGAGGAATCAATGGAATTGTGGAGGAAATGACTAAGGTAGTGGGGCTGTGTTTGATTCTTATGAGAGGAGAATTTACCAGCCAGGAAAATGCATATGATGGGGTAACCCTGTAACTAAACAGGGTTCATACACTTTTCAGAAGATAAAATTTCATAACTTTTTCAGGATTTGAAGTGAATTTTCCAAAAATTAATGAGATATCACAGGCAAATCTGGAAACAATAGTGGAATTTTTCAAGCATCTGGGTCATGAAAAAGTCCTGGACTTTTCCATGACCAGATGCTTGAAAAATTCCATTCTTGTTCTCACTACCACATAACACTGAATTGTAATAATTGATATAAACATTTAATAAATGAATCATAAAAAGTTATGCAATTCTCATTCTTCATGCCGAATCAAACTTCCAAGATGTTTTGTGGCCATGCTTTTAGCAAGTTTGATATTGGTACAGTAGAATCCTCTTAATTCAATATCCATTTTGCCGGTGAAAATTATTCAATTAACAGGAATATACAATTAACAGGGATTTGGTCACTTTCCTATGTTCTGGAGGTAAACTGAGCATTTATTCTATTATATCTTGTTTGGCAGAGCTCATAGAGCTCTGCCAAACTAGATATAATAGAATAAATGCCTGTATTGGATGTCATGAGGCCAAAAAGGTTGATAAATAAGGGGAATTTGGTGCGTGTCACAGTAGTTTTTTCGACGTATTACAAAAATTTATATACAATTAACAGGAGTTTACTCTGCAACCCACATGCAATTAACAGATAAAATTTGTACTGAAGCTATGGTAAATGGTTTTGTGTTTGAAAATTATATTCAATTAACAGGAATATACAATTAAGAGATATCCAATTACAGTTAAAACTAGAAGTCCTGTCTTGAACTGTGCGCTTATCTAGGCTTAATTGCGCGTAGGAATTGCACGCAATTGCCATACCGAATGGCATCCAAAGCACGGCATGTTCTCCTGGTTACTCATAGCAAACACGGGCAATGTTTCTGCCAATGGACCTCCGGGTTACCCGGAGGTCCATTGGCTGAAACATTGTTTGTGCACAGGCCATATTTCCAGAATTTGATAGCCTTACTATGGTCATATCGCGTAGATTAACGTGCATATCAACATGCTATTTGTGCGCATTTCAGGACAGGACTTTTAGTTTTAACTGTAAATGGGCTCCACTGTATTACATTTTAGGGGAAATATCAAAGACTTTTCCAGACAAGAAGCAAAAATACCCCTATTTTTCCAGTACTTGCAGGCCTGGAATAATTTTTTGCAATTTCCATGACATTTCCAGGTTTTACAGACCTTTACGAACCCTGACTAAAGCACTGGTTAAATTCAGTCATCTTGCCCATGGAAGTAACAAAATGTATTAACCCTTTACCTAATGAATAGGATCAAGCCAGAAAATAAGCAGACTGACATCTGCAAAATGAGGTCCCCAGAGGGTGAATTTGGTGATGCTACCCTGCACAGCAGGGTAGCATCACTAAATTTACCCTCCGTGAACCTCAATCTGAATCAGGATCTCAAACCTAAACAGAAAGAGGTACCCACGGATAAATTGGCCCACTGTATAGGATAGCATCAGCAAATTCACCCTCTGGGGACCTCATTCTGCAAATGTCAGACTGCTTATTTTCAGGCCTGAATAGGATGCATTCATCCACGTAAATTACAAATTGAGATGAAAAAAAAATCTTCGAATAAATTCAACAAAACCGTACCATGCCACCATGCATTGGAATAGGCTTGTCGACTGCATTCCAATGTGGGGTCACATGATATGATTTTGTTGAAATGTTTTGAATAACAAAAAGAAAATCTAGTTAGAATAACAGATTTTTATATCATTTGCATTGGATAAAGGGTTAATGATGTACCAGTTAACAAAGAGGTATCCACTTTAGTAGTAAAATGGGGTAGCTACATGTACCAAGGTACTTAAAAAACAAACAGTGGGAGCAAAAGAAATGGAAAGAGATCCTGTTATCCAAGTGGAGAAATAAGGCTTGCAGTTACCAGACATTAACAGGTAGCAGGCAATATGCAAACAACTGGTCAGGGAAAAAGAGTTGATGAATCCCAACCATTTTTGTGTACTGATCAACTTTCTCCAAGTGAGGGTAAGAGTGGATAACCTTTTTGGAGATGAGAGGCAGTATCCATGTGCATAGAAGGATCCAAGTATAACGTGGCTATAGGCAATATACTAGGAGTGAGATCAGATATTGATAAGCCATGGTTATGCAGGAACTGAACCAGTGACAAAGTAGCAGAGGTGAATAAGGTAAGGTTGCAGGTGAAAGAAGCCCTACGATGTCACTAGAAATGGCTACACACATGCTTCATGCAAACAAGGGCACTGCCTGGCATGGCTAAATATGCCCGTTAGTCATTTTGAATTGTACCTACTTTGGTTGAGATCAAATAATCCAAACTGGAGTTATCGTTTGGAAACTAAAAATGTTAATAGACGGTCAAATTCTAAGTTGAAAAAGGGCTGTAACTCATTTAAAAATAATTGGACGGAACCCATAATGTAACTTGGCCTGTATTACTAGCTGGGTAATACACATACCAACCTTGGTTGAGATCACATGAACCCAACTGGAGTTATCAGTTGGAAACCAAAAATGTTAATGGACAGTCAAAATCTAAGTCGAAAAAGGGCTATAATTCAGGTAAAAAAAAAAAAAAAATTGGATTGAACCCATATTCGAACTTAGCCTGTATTACTAGCTGGGAGATATACATACCAACTTTAGTTGAGATCAAACACTCCAAATTGGAGCTATCTGTCTGAAACCAAAAGTGTTAACCGACAGACGGACGGACGGACGGACAGATTGCAAAATACAACCATTTTTTCAAATGGGCATATTCAAACTCAAGAAAGGTCCACACAGGTGACCCTATGAGAAGAGATTTGGGAGCATGACCAAGCAAAGTGAGCTCCATGGAATGAGAGGCAAGGCCAGTGTGAGAAAAGAGATAATGTTGGGGAGCAAATGGTATATTTGAGAGAGTCACTAGTAGTCTTGAATTCAAGTTTGGTTTCATAGAAGTAGCAGGTACAGGGGGCTGATCCCAACTCATACAGGTTTGGGCACTGAATGACTCAGCAGGATGGAGAAAGATATTTACCCTGGTGAAGACCATCACATTTTGAATCCAATTGTGATGTGCGTCAGGTGTACTGACAAAGGCGATTGTGAAGTGATGGAACAAATAGCAAGGAGCAGAGTGTGCCATAAA
The DNA here is from genome assembly GCA_031216915.1 of Pictodentalium vernedei. Taxonomy (NCBI): domain Eukaryota; kingdom Metazoa; phylum Mollusca; class Scaphopoda; order Dentaliida; family Dentaliidae; genus Pictodentalium; species Pictodentalium vernedei. Next base: position 114,335,277 of record CM062290.1, on the reverse strand, counting down.
CAAGGCCTTAAAATTCATGCAAGGGCTGCATGGTATACTGGTAATGTAGCTAGTGTTTGACAATCAAAAACTGTATTTTTTTCGCGAATTTACTAAGATTTGGGTACTTGGAGATTTGGGCGAATCGATTCACGGATTCACATCGTAATTTTGCCCATTACTCTGTTAACCCTTTACCCAATGTAACGATCAAAAAAAGGGGCCAGCGCGATTCTCAAAAATCGCCAATTAATTTTCATTATGTTTTCATTTTTTGTCTCAAAAACATAGGTTATGACCCCTCATTGGAACAAGCTCGTCGAGCTCGTTCCAATGAGGGGTCATAACCTATGTTTTTGAAACAAAAAATGAAAAAAAAATAGTTATTCAAGAATTTTGTTTGTAAGTGTCGTCTGCTCTTCATGTTAGGTAAAGGGTTAATTAGTTCAGCAATGTGAACATAATCATCAGTATCAGTATCAGTTACGGATAACTTCATTCAGATTCTGATCTAGTCTACGGATATACCGGTATATCGTGGTATTTTTTTCAATACCGATACTGGTGTTGAAATTTGAATACTGTGCAACCCTAATTCATGCATGAATCAGAATCAATTCTCGCAAATGATTCTAACAAGAAAAACAATGAGAATCAACTTTAATTCTTGCAAAATGTTAATTTGATCCTTAACTGGTAGAGTGCTGGAAGCCCATATTTGGGCTTTATTCTAAAGTGCCGGTACCACAAGTTATACACTTCATATTCTGTGGATGTACTTAGGGCTGCATGGTATTCGGATTTTAGTACCGGTGATGGTATTGAAAACAATACCGTGGTATACCGGTACAGTAAAATCCTCTTAATTGAATATCCATTTTGCCAGTGAAAATTATTCAATTAACAGGAGTATACAATTAACAGGGAATTGGTCAGTTTCCTGTGCTCTGGAGGTAAACTGAGCATTTATTCTATTATATCTTGTTTGACAGAGCTCATAGAGCTCTGTCAAACAAGATATAATAGAATAAATGCCTGTATTGGATGTCGTGAGGCCAAAAAGGTTGATAAATAAGGGGAATTTGGTGCGTGTCACATTAGTTTTTTCGACATATTACAAAAATTTATATACAATTAACAGGAGTTTACTCTACAACCCATATGCAATTAACAGATCAAATTTGTACTGAAGATATGGTAAATGGTTTTGTGTTTGAAAATTATATTCAATTAACAGGGACATACAATTAAGAGATATCCAATTAAGTGGGCTCCACTGTATACCATGAAACAGTTCAGATTGAAAACAAAATAAAACTGAAATACATGTGCCTTACTTTTATGAAAGTGCTTGAAAATGTTGTGTAACGAGGCCCTCAACTGGACACACGTTTTGATAAAAACGTTTTGTTTGCCACTGTTTTTCATGAAGCCACACATACGCAATTAACACAATGACTGGCTCAGTAATTAAAAGCTTATCAGTCAAGAGAGGTTGACCATGTTTTTTTTTACAGGAATTAAATTGACGAAGACAAATTTATTTGTATCCGAGATTCAGATGAAAGCCAGTAAACCCAATGATAATTTTATGGCTTATTTTCGTGTTACAAAATAGGTTCAATAACTTTGTAGACATGGATTATTGTCGTTCTTCCATTCAAATCACTCATTTTCCCAGAGCAGTAAATAATCCTTCCATCTATTGCTCCAAAAGTATCTTTTCTATTCATGATATCCCTTGCATTTAATATGTGTTTGCCCAATTTTCGCGCATTATTTATATTTTTATTTCAAGAAAACACGAATTTCAAATCATAATACCGGCCCCAAAAATTGTATACCATTACTCACGGTACACCAGTAACGTGTTACGTGCGAGGTCGCAGAAGCAGTTTAGAGGAATCTAGGTCAAGTAAACGGTAACGGCTGACCGATAGTGACCAAAATATGACAGTCTTATCTAGACATCATACCAAGTTATCCTTTCAAGTTACAATGAAATTGCTTCATAAATATGAACTGTAGAACTGTGTTAAACAAATCTAGGTCACAACCCTGTGTAGCTGTCAGGGTTGTCCAATCATGGCCAAAATAGGACGTTCTCATCTAGACATTATACTGAATCATCCTACAAATTTGCAATGAAATTCCTTCGTAAATGCAAGCTGTAGACTGTGCTACAGGAATCTAGGCAACATGCCCCTGCAGCCGTTATGGCTGACAGAACTCAACCAAAAAAGTATGTTCGCATCTAGGCATTATACAGAGTCATCCTATGAATTTACTATAAAATCTCTTCATAAATATGACCTGTAGACTGTGCTAAACTTTCTAAAGGTTTTCGGGCTTCGGGGTTGCATAGCCATAACGGTTGACTGATCAAGACCAAAAGAGGATGTTCTCATCTAGACATTATACAGAGTCATGCTACCAAGTCACACTGAAATCCCTTCGTAAATATGAACTGTAGACTGTGCTAAAGGTTTTTGGGCTCTCGCAGCTGTCAAAGTTGACTGATTGCGACCAAAAGGGGACATTCTCATATAGATATGACCGTGAAATTGCATATGAAATGCTGTGATGATCAGACAAGAACTATGGGGCGTAGTCTGTGCCAAAGATAATGTGAACAGACTCACAGACTTCCACACACATGATGACAACAGCTTATCTTGACTTTGTCAAGTTAAACTAATGAAAGTGTTAATGGCACTGTAGCTCAACTTGTTAAGACATCTACATGTATAGTATGTGACACAGCAATGACAAACATCTAGGTAATGACCTGATAACAAAGGTACATATAAAGTATTGTAACGGTCTGTACATAAATACTGACCGTAGCCTGTAATAAATGTATAGGTAAAGTATTGTAAAGGTGGGTGACAGTCAGATGCTAAACTAGAAAAGAAATCTTTGAGTCCCAGAGTGGGTCTAACTGAACCTCAAAATATTTGTTCTCATAGCACAGTGATAACAAAGGCACCCCAAAACACACTCGTTCCTGTCCCAAGGTGAAAACAAAGGTACCCAAGGAGTTTGGTGAAGATCAGTTCATAAATACGGGCTGTATAGAAGTTGTGACAAAAAACTGATTGGACCTAATTTCGGTACAAAATGGCCACTGGCAGCCATCTTGAATTTTGGACCGCACCCGGAAAAACTCGTTCTCGTCCCAAGGTGATAACAAAGGTACCCAAGAAGTTTCATGAAGATCAGTTGATAAATACAGCCTCTAGCCCGAGCCGTATTGACATGTGCACTTACAGTGTATAAGAGCACTGAATAAATCAAAGTTTATCTAATTTGCATAATTTCTGCACGAGAAAAAAACCCGTACTATATGTGATGTATTCCATGTTACTAAACATTCATACAAAAATTTATTCAAATCAGAACTTTCATATAGAAGTTCTGTACAAAAGACTGATTGCACTAATTTTGGTACAAAATGGCTGCTGGTGGCCATCTTGAATTTTGGACCGGACCCAAAAACACTCGTTCTCGTTCCACGGTGATACCAAAGGTACCCAAGAAGTTTCGTAAAGATCGGTTCATAAATACGGCCTTTAGCCCGAGCCGTATTGGCATTTGCACTTACAGTGCTGAAAGTAACACTAAATACCTCAAAGTTAGTCTAATTTGCATAATTTACGCACGAGAAAAAAAACCTGTATTATATGTGATGTATCCCATGGTACTAAACATTCATACAAAAAATTATTCAAATCAGCGCTTTCATATGGAAGTTCTGCGCAAAAATCTGATTGCATCTAATATTGTACAAAATGGCTGCCAGCGGCCAACTTGACTTTCGGATCAGACCCCAAAACACTTGTTCTCGTCCCACAGTCATAACAAAGGTACCAAAGAAGTTTCATAAAGATCGGTTCATAAATACGGCCTCTAGCCCGAGCCGTATTGAATTGTTGATGGGCAGACGGACAACTGGCCATGGCATAAGCTCAAATTTGTATAGTATGTGACACAGCAATGACACACATCTTAGTAATGACCTGATAACAAAGGTACAGTACGTGGAGGGTGGATTACTACCAAAACACCCGTCACCGCCGGGGTGACTGCGAGTGTAGAGGATTAAAACCCGCGGTGGACTCACTCGTCCATGTGTACAATCACTGCGATCTCGAGTGACGGGGATTAGTGATAAAACTGACAAATGAACAATTAAATTCAAAGCTCGAGTGGTGTCACCGCGACAACGAGTGGCCGAGATTATCTTTAAAAAAAATCTGATGTGAATAAAACGCCAATCCATTGTACATTGTATATTTGTACACTTTAAAATTCAAGTTGAAAATATTTTGTCGGTGTTAGGCCCCCGCCCCCTTATTGTCGGCCGCGAGTTTTTGAGTCGGTTCAGAAATTCAATTCCCGATGCCAGAGACGTTTTGACAGATCACAACAAAATACAAATTCACCAAAGCATTGTTGGTCTTTATTTCTTATTTAAAAATTTCCAATGCGACATAATTTATGAAGAAACAATACGCGCAGTCAGTTTGGTTTCGCCACTCGTCATAAACAAAAACGGTGCAGCTCGAATAAAAGTGTTTGGGTACGATTCAATTTCACGACTCCAGAGCATCAAAAAAACCCCCCCAAAAACACACGTGCTACCGAGGTGTGTACAAGGCCCATAATCTTATTCTATTTTACCGTCATTATCAGGGTTAAATCACGATAAAATAGCACTAGGGAAAACTGTTAGCGTGAAACATGAATGACATAGCTGCATTTGATGAAACTGGAATTTACCTTACCTTTTCAGTGGAAAAACTCTTAAAAGATGAGAGTGACCCGTCGCAATTTCACTGAAATCTGGAGTTGAAACTGAACACCTGTCACAGCGTTCCCAGATATGGCGTGCTTCAATTCTCGCAACAGATTAGCAGTTTATCAAAGTGTCATTGTTAATGTGCGAAACTAAAAGCCTCAACCAAACCTTTAGTGGGTGTTTTTAGTTTCAAATATTAACGATACGAACATAAAGGACATTTGCCCCAAACTGGGAAGGGTGCTGGTACTTTATCGGGATTTTTGCCAGGGCATCTTCTATCGGTTTCAAAAAAAAAAAAAATCGTCCCATCCGAATCCCTTTAAAATCGCCTTATAACATCTTCCCTCACCACGCTCACGCAAAATCCTTAGACTCAAAATGATAAGCGTTCGTATAAAGATGCAATGGAATTTCAATATTCAAATGCGTCATGACTTCAGAAAAAGGTAAGGCTGCTATTGAATGTGATGAGAATAAAATGTCACTGTAAGTACACTGAACTGAAGGAATGCAGAGTGTCGGAAAACAATACACAAGTCGGGAATGGATTAATTGACGCCATTCTCAAAATATTTAATTCAATTGCATGAATACTTAATTACTTTTCGGGGTGCATTGTGAGATCAGAGCATTGTTTTTGTAAACAATAACTTCAGAAGCCCTGCACAATAAAAGGAAGCTGATTGATTTGTATGCCCGGCACTTACATGTACATGTAAAGTACTGTAAAGGTCTGTACATAAATATTGACCGTAGCCTGTAACAAGTGTACAGGTAAAGTATTGTAAAGGTGGGTAACAGTTAGATGCTAAACTAGAAAGAAATCTCCATGGAGTTAATGTTACAATGGGGAGCCGTGTATGGTGCACCATAAGCCAAATGTTAACAATTGTTTTGGACTGTTTGATTCAAACTCTTCTAAGGTTGATTCATACAAATTAATAAATATTTGTCCAGTCCTTCTTAAAATACAGGTATTTGAATTTTTTATCTTTAGCTCAAAGGGTTCCCATGAGTGAGAAGGTTTTATTTTTCTCATTGGAAATAGAAAATCGGGTTGTGCTAATAATGTTTACCCTCCCCAAACAACACCAAATATTAACACAGGAACTTGGCTTCAAAACATTTGAATATACACATCCTAGGGATGCTGAATTCAAGAAACATTATTTTGTCTGGTGTTTTTGGAAAAGATTTTTAATTATCTTCCTTCATGAGTCCCCAAGTGGGTCTGACTGAACCCACAAATATTTGTTCTCATACCACAGTGATAACAAAGGCACCCAATAAATTTGTAGCAAACATTACTGACATAAATGAAAGTGTCAATGACACTGTAGCTCAACTTGTTTAAGACATGTACATGTATAGTATGTGACACAGCAATGACAAACATCTAGGTAATGACCTGATAACAAAGGTATATGTAACGTATTGGAACAGTCTGTACATAAATGCTGACTGTAGCCTGTAACAAATATATAGGTAAAGTATTGTAAAAGTGGGGTGAGTCCCAGAGTGGGTCTGACTGAACCCCAAAATATTTGTTCTCATAGCACATTGATAACAAAGGCACCCAAAAACACTCGTTCCTGTCACAAGGTGATGACAAAGGTACCCCAAGAAGTTTCATGAAGATCAGTTCATAAAAACAGAGTCTAGCCCGATCCGTATTGACATGTATACTTACTGTGTATAAGTAGCACAGAATAAATCAAAGTCCATCTAATTTGCATAATTTCTGCACGAGAAAAAAACCTGTTTTATATGTGATGTATTCCATGTTACTAAACATTCATACAAAAATTTATTCAAATCAGAACTTTCATACAGAAGTTCTGTACAAAAAACTGATGGCACTAATTTCGGTACAAAATGGCTACTGGTGGCCATCTTGAATTTTGGATCGGAACCCAAAATACTTGTTCTCATCCCGCGGTGATAAAAAAGGTATCCAAGAAGTATCATAAAGATCGGTTCATAAATACAGCCTCTAGCCCGAGCCGTATTGAATTGACGGACGGACAGACAGACGTACTGATGGACGATGGGCCATGACATAACCTCAAATTTGACTACGTCAAAGTTGAGCTAATGATTGAGTCAGAATTTATTAGTTATTGGTCGGAAACCAAATTCAGTATGGCCACCATGGTGGCCATATTAAATTGGCTAGCTCATCCAAAAACTGGTCCAACATTGAAAGGAAGCTTTCTCTAGACACCAACAATGCATAATTCAACAAGAAGGACGCCAACGCCCTATAGCTCACCAACATTCCTCTTTGATAGTAACTTTGGCAAACACAAGAACTGTATCAAACAGGCTCATAACATGCGGCAAAGCTTACCTAAACACAACCTCTTAAAAGTAAAACACAGAAACTGACATAAACACTTAGTTAAACATGAAATTCCGAGCTAAACAGAAAACTAAACGCAAATAAAAATGTCAAGAAAAATGTTTAAAATGCAGGGTATGAGGGGTTAATCACGGAACAATGATACTGAGGAACATGTATGATGAATATAAGTGCCATGGGAAGAGAAGGAGCACAGCAGCTGACCAAAACACTTAGTTAAACATGAAATTCTGAGCTAAACAGAAAACTAAACGCAACTAAAAATGTCAAGAAAAATGTTTAAAATGCAGGGTATGAGGGGTTAAATCATGGTATAATAATAATCATCATATAGCAGCATTATAAATATTGGACGCATACGCTGATGCCGACGCCGACTGATCGAGCCATGCCATAAGCTCACACAACTAAAGCTAAGTTGGTGAGCTAAAAATGAAATTGATTCAAGTCAGTATTCATTTGTTATTGGGTGGAAACTCAAGATGGTTGCCATAAAGAACTGGTCACTGTTGGCTATCTTGGTTCAGCTGACTGGTCCAAAATCAAAAGGAAGCTTCCTCAAGACACCAACAATGCATAATCAAATGAAAGTGTCAATGACACTGTAGCTTAACTTGACCATGTGTTGTGTTTGATAAAAAGGATAATGTTCAATGTTTATGAAAGGATTATGAAATACGACAAGAATTATGATAATTGATAATATGTTAATTTCTGTTCCTTGTATGCTATGTTTTCAATAAAAATAATTTGAGGTGTAGACTGTTCTAAAGAACTGAGGGGAGGGTTAATGTGGCCCTCACAGTTAATGTATGTCAACCCAAGTTACCAAGTTATGGCCTGTAGACTGTGCTAATGGTTTTCGGGCTTTGGGCCTGTGTAGCCACCACGGTTGATTGATCGCAACCAAATGGGGCCGTCCTCATCTAGACATTATACTGAGTCATCCTACCACGATACAATGAAATCCTTTCATAAATAAGACCTGTAATCTATGCTAAAGGTTTTGGGTTTTGGGCTTGGGCAGCCATCAAGGTTGAATGATAACTACCAAAAGGAGACGTTCTCATCTAGACATTATCTGGAATCATCCTACCAGGTTACTATGAAATTCCTTCATAAATACAAGCTGTAGACTGTGCTAAAAGGTTTTGGGTTTCGGGCTTGGGCAGCAGTCATGGTTGAAAGATCATGACCAAAAGGGGACGTTCTCAACTAGACATTATACAGAGTCATCCTACCACCAAGTTACAATGAAATCTCTTCATAAATACGACTTGTAGACTGTGCTAAAGCTTTTCGGGTTTTGGGCTAGGGCAGCCATCACGGTTGACCAATGGTGACCAAAAGAGGATGTTCTCAACTAGACATCTCAAACCTGCACAGCAAATTTCATGACAATCGGACAAGATATGCAGGGTGTAGCCTGAGCGAAGGGAAAATGTGAACAGACTCACAGACTAACAGACTTCCGCATGCGTGATGGCAATAGCTTATCCTGACTTTGTCAAGTTAAGCTAAAAATAACAAAAGCACCACCTAGAGGGCAACATATACGCCCGTCAAAATTGGAACATGCACAAGTTTCTCTGGGGTAAAGTTTGAAATTTTTTTGACTCGACTATGTCTGCCCACCCCTCCAATCATTGCCCATTCCCCTGCCCTGTCTGGGGTAAAAGGTAATTCACCTGTTTTCACATTTTCATATTAAGCGATCTGAGGTCTTCACAAAATAAAACAAGAGGCCCCAGGGGGGGCCTGACAGCGCTCACCTGACATGGTAGCCTAAATATCAACCCAGAGATTTGATTTCAACAAGTAGCATCTGCTCCTCCTAAGAAAAGCTTACACCAAATATCCAAAGATTCTGACCAGTGGATCTGAAAAAAAGACTTTTAAAGAATATTCCTCATATTGAACTAAGTTATAATTCAGGCTCCCACAGGGAGCCCATATATGAACCCAGGGACTTGGCTTTAACAAACTTGAATCTCATCCCCTAAGGATGCTGCACACCAAATATCAAAACATTCTGACTGCTGGATCAGAAGAAGAAGATTTTCAAAGAAAATTCCTCATTTTGAACTAAGTTACAATTCGAGCTCCCACAATGAGCCCAAATATGGACCTAGGGACATGGCTTGAACAAACTTGAATCTTACCCCCCTAAGGATGCTGCATAAAAAATATCAAAAGCATTCATCTGCAGGATCTGAAGAAAATTTTTAAAGAAAATTCCTCATTTTGAACTAAGTTGTCATTCAGGCTCCCATAGTGAGCCCAAATATGAACCAAGGGACTTGGCTTGAACAAACTTGAATCTCAGCCCCCTAAGGTCACTGCATGCTAAATATCAAAACATTCAGACTGCTGAATCTGAAGAAGAAGATTTTTAAAGAAAAATTCCTCATATTGACTAAGTTATAATTTGGGCTCCCACAGTGAGCTCAAATATGAACCCAGGGACTTGGCTTGACCAAAATTGAATCTTACCCCACTAATCATGGTGCATACCCAATATCAAAAGATTCTGCCAGCTGGATCTTGAGAAGAAGATTTTCAAAGACATTTAGGAGAGGTGGTGGTGTAGGCCTTCTGCATAACATATACTGAGCCCAAATATAAACACAGGGAGCCGATTTGAACAGACTTAAATCAGATCCACCCCACAATGTTGCATACCAAATATCAAAAGATTCTGCCTGCTGGATCTGGAGAAGAAGATTTTTTACGAAATTTGCCTGAAATGCACCAAGTTCGAATTTGGGCTTCTATAGTGAGCCCAAATATGAATCCAGGGGGCCGATTTGAACAAACTTGAATCAGATCCACCCCACAATGTTGCATACCAAATATCAAAAGATTCTGCCAGCTGGATCTGGAGAAGAAGATTTTTAGGAAATTTGCCTGAAGTTCAAAATTGGGCTCCTATACTGAGCCCAAATATGAACCCAGGGGGCCAATTTGAACAAACTTGAATCAGATCCACCCTACTCTGTTGCATACCAAATATCAAAAGATTCTGCCTGCTGGATCTGGAGAAGAAAATTTTTTAATGTTTTTCCCATTGCCTACAAGTGTTAAAAAGTGCTGAAACTGTACCCTATGATAAAACCGATGGCAATTTTTTTTTACCAATCCTTTCTGTTGGTCCAAAGGAAGCTTCACACCAATTAAAAATTCTCGGTGCCGTGCAGTTTTGAAAATATGGGTGTTTTAATTTTTTTCTATTTTTATCTGCTGCGGTTCCCACGGGGCTGCAGGAAATTTTTTTTGGCATAAATCAAGTACTTATAACCCAATAATACCTCATATTAAATTTGGTTCAAATCGGCCTCTGGGTTCAGAAAATAGAAATTTTGGGCGGGGCAAAAATTCTTGCCCCTCTCAGAACAAAGGTAAATATTGCCCGTCAAGCTTCTCTTGAAGAAAATTGAGTCCACACCTCAAAAGGAAGCTGCATACCAAATATCAAGTCTGGTTCATGAGAAGATTTTTTAAAATTTTGTGCATTTTGGCCCCACCCCACTCCACAATATGAGCAGAAGTCCAATTTGAAGAAAAACCCAAATGCTCTATATAACCACTACTTACATGAAATTTAATTAAAATGTGGCCAGTGGTTTAGGAGAAAGAGGCTCAAACACCACCTTCTCGCAGGACGACGGACAGACAGATGACGAACGAAGAGTGATAAGAAAAGCTCACCCTGACTTTCAGTCAGGTGAGATAAAAAAAAAGAAAAAAGGTAGCATCCATTTTATTCATAAGATAACTTCTAAAGGGCTGCAAGGCTGCTGTAGAAGATTCTCTTCACTGTTTACAATGGTAGCGTCCATTCATTGACAGGATAACTTCATTGATAACGATTGACGATAGGTGGCGCCAAGGAAAAGAACATTTTGAGGATCATAACAGGTATAAATGGCGAGGATTCTCGTTGTTTAAAAACATGCACAATGACAATTGATGATCAACATGGGTGCAAAGTTTGAACAATAAAGCAAGTAAAATGTTGGAGTAGGCGACACAATAGTGTAATGTTTCAAGTACTAAAAGGGGGCATAACTCTGGAAATACAACACAGAGTTACCTGCTCTTGTCACATGCACAACAGCAATTGGTGATCAACATGTGTGCAAAGTTTGAACAACATAGCATGTAAAATGTTGAAGGAGGAGGCGACACAATACTGTTATGTTTTAAGTACTAAAAGGGGGCATAACTCTGGAAATACAAAACAGTGTTACCTGCTCTTGTCACACACACAATGGCAATTGGTGATCAACACGTGTGCAAAGTCTGAACAATATAGCATGTAAAATTTTGTAGGAGAAGGCAACACAATACTGTAATGTTTTAAGTACTAAAAGGAGCATAACTCTAGAAATACAAAATGGAGTTACCTGCTCTTGTCACATGCACAACAGCAATTGGTGATCACCATGTGTGCAAAGTTTGAACAATATAGCATGTAAAATGTTGAAGGAGTAGGCGACACAATACTGTAATGTTTTATGTACTAAAAGGGGGCAAGGGAGCATAACTCTGGAAATACAAAACAGAGTTACTTGCTCTTATCACATGCACAATGGCAATTGGTGATCACCATGTGTGCAAAGTTTGAACAATCTAGCATGTAAAATGTTGAAGGAGTTGGTGACACAATACTGTAATGTTTTAAGTATTAAAAGGGAGCATAACTCTGGAAATACAAAACAGAGTTAACCTGCTCTTGTCACATGCACAATGGCAATTACTGATCAAAAATGACGGGCATATAAAAATGATTCAAGTGAGCATTCATCAGTTATTCGATGGAAACCAAAATCGAAAGGAAGAATGGTCTGGCCATTCACAAGTGACCCCTAAAATCATGATTTGATCAAATAAGCTGTTCTTTAGTTATTTGATGGAAACCATAAGTTAACAGTCGGATGCCGGATGGACATGGTGAAAACATAATGCCCCCGAGAGGTTCTCGAGGCCATAAAAATGTAATCTTATATATACACATGATCGAGAAAAAATTTCATTCAAAGTTTATATTTTATTCCTTCAACTTCGCAACTGCCGACCTGTCTTGATTATTACACTGACGGTTCAAAAGTTCAGAACATCAAAGCTTTGATGAATGTACCTGAAAGACAAATGCTTCCAATAGCTTCTTGGGGTTTAACATCGATGTTCTTAACTCTTTACCTTTAGAAACAATAATTTTTTTCAACACATTTTCTTTTAATTATTAAACATCTAAAACGGGATATAATTTACCGATTATTCGACAATGAAAAATAGTAATCAATTTCGCCGTGACCGATCAACAATCGATTAATCGTGACAGCCCTAATATGGAACTTGATAATCATCTGTAATTAGCTAATCTAGCACATGGTTCCTTGATGGTGGGAAGAAATAACCTGTCATCTGACTCTTGACCACTTGATACAGACCAGATGTGGAAAGCAGACTTGAGATTTAATGTTGATAGTACAGTAGAATCCTCTTAATTCAAGTTAATTGAATATCCATTTTGCCAGTGAAATTTATTCAATTAACAGGAGTATACAATTAACAGGGATTTGGTCAGTTTCCTGTGTTCTGGAGGTAAACTGAGCATTTATTCTATTATATCTTGTTTGACAGAGCTCATTGAGCTCTGTCAAACAAGATATAATAGAATAAATGCCTGTATTGGATGTAGTGAGGCCAAAAAGGTTGATAAATAAGGGGAATTTGGTGCGTGTCTCAGTAATTGTTTTGACATATTACAAAAATTTATATACAATTAACAGGAGTTTACTCTACGACCCATATGCAATTAACAGATCAAATTTGTACTGAAGGTATGGTAAATGGTTTTGTGTTTGAAAAATATATTCAATTAACAGGGATATACAATTAAGAGATATCCAATTAAGTGGGCTCCACTGTATTATTCCTGACAGATATTAAATGAATTCAGTGATGTTCGTTAATTTTTTCTTGAAATGATACAAGCAATGCCAACACATCTAATGAGTATGAAGATAATTTGTTAGACATAATCTGGTTTGGATTACCTCTGCTGGTGATGGCCGGTTATTTCAATTCTCCCCCTGAGTCTGATGGCATGAGTAGCAACTTGGTCCGAGCTGTGACAATGAAGTGTTGATAACTAGACATGACAAACCAGAAGGTCTGTAGTCACTGTTCCTTTACAAAATTCACTTATACCTAAGTGAAGAATGAACAGCTTACATAGAATTTGGATTCTGACTGGTGGGTCTAAAGAAGATTTTTAAAGAAATTTTCTCATATTGCACTGTTAAAATTTGGGCTCCTACGGAGATCCCAAATATAACCCCAAGGACTCGATTTGAACAAACATGAATCTGACTCCCCTAGAGATGTTGTATACCAAATATGAATAGATTCTGACTGGTGGATCTGAAGATGATGTTAAAATTTGAGCCCCCATTCGAAGCCCAAATATTAACTGAGAGACTTGATTCGAACAAACTTGAATCTGACCCTCATAACAATGATGTTTACCAAATATTAAAAACATTCTGACCAGTGGTTCTGAAGAAGATTTTTAAAGCTTATTTCCCATATTGCCCCAAGTTAAGATTTGTGCACCAGTAGTGAGCCCAAATAGAAACCAAGGGACTTAAATTGAACACACTTGTATCTGACCCTCCATGGATGTTGTATGCCAAATGTAAGAAGATTCTGATCTGTGGTTCTGGAGAAGAAATTTATTTTAATATTTGCAAATATGCTGACTCAGCATATTTTCAGTGCCCTCTACTGAGCACCCTAACACAACCGATGACAAGATTTTTTTAAATAAATCGATTCATCATACCAAATTACCAGTTATCTGTTCCATGTGGTTTGGGAAATATGGGCATTTGAAAATATTTTCTATTTTTAGCTCCTGGGGTTACCATGGGGAACATGGGAAATTGTTTTTAGCATGAATCAAGTCCTTATGACTCAATAATACAACATAATGAATTTTGAGATGTTGTATACAAATATAAAAGCATTCTGACTGGTACATCTGAAGAAAAAGATTTTTAAAGAAATATCCTCATAATGCACTAAGTTAAAATTAGGGCTACCATAGGGTACCCAAATATTAACCCAGAGACCCGATTTGAACAAACTTGAATCTGACCCCTCTGGAGGATCTGAAGAAGATGATTTTTAAAGAAATTTCCTCATAATGCACGAAGTTAAAATGGGAGCTTAAATATTATGCCAGGGACCTGTTTTGAACAAACTTGAATCAAACCCATCTACAGACCCCCCCCCACCCCCCCCCCCCCCCCCCCCCCCCTGGGATGTTGTATAGCAAATATGAAAGGATTCTGACTGGTGAATCTGAAGAAAATTTTTAAAGAAATTTCCTTATATTGCACTATGTTAAATTTTGGACTCCAACAGAGAGCCCAAATATTAACCCATGGTTCTGATTTGAACGAAGTTGATTTTGACCCCATAGAGATGTTGTATACCAAATGTGAGACCATTCTGACTGGTGGATCTGAAGAAGGAGATTTTTAAAGATTATCCCCCCCCCCCCCCCCCCCCCCATATTGCACTAAGTTAAAATTCGGGCTTCCATAGGAAGTCTAAATATTAATCGAGGGACTTGATTTGAACAATCTTGAATCTGACCCTCTGACCCTCATAACAATGATGTATACCAAACATTAAAACATTCTGACTGGTGGTTCTGAAGAAGAAGATTTTTAAAGATTATTCCCCCTGTTGCCCTAAGTTAAAAATTTGAGCCCAAATATGAACCAAGGGGGTTCATTTTAATAACCTTGTATCTGACCCCTCCCCCATGATGTTGTATACCAAATATCAAAAGATTCGGTGGAGAAAAAACATCCCAAATTTTAAGAAGTTTTCTTTTCATGAGCCAGTGGATGTAGAGGTTTCATTTTTATTGTACAGCATCCTTTGAGGTCTAGATGTAAGTTTGTTCAAAGTTTGTAGGGTGATATTTGTAGGCCTGGATGGGGCAAGTTTTGATACCCCGCCCAAATTTTAAAAAATCGAAACCTCTGGGCCAATAGGAATAGAATTCAGTTTGTAACCTAAATAGATAACATGTATTTGAATTGTGTGAAAATATTGCTCCACGAACTTCATTTGAACAAACTTGAATCTGGACCTATAGACAAAGCCACAAGCGAAATTTCAAATCATTGCAGCTGCTGGTTCATGAGAAGAAGATATTTTTAAAGATTTTGGTATCCTTTACGGTACCAATGGGAAACAGTGGGAGGAGCAACTTCATTTTAACAAATCTGAATTGCCAGTGGGACAATAAATATTTACTTTAAATATCATAAAAATTGGTCCAGTGTTTTGGGAGGAGAAGTCCAAAACATAATGCTGATGGACACTATGATGGACGGATTTGATAAGCTCAGGTTGACTATGTAAAGGTGAGCTTAAAAGGAAAATCATGTTGGAATGGAATCTGAGCCCCTAAGGGCTGTAAGATCAAACGCTTGACACATTTCCACCATTTGCTGTCAACAGTGTTCGTGTTCTACATGCATATGACAATTCTACTCGGGAAGACATATCTGGAATACTTTAACACCTTGCATGCTACGGGCAGATTTTCCTACCCAGGATAGGATTTCTGAAATACTGAAATAAGTATAATCTGGGCGCATTTAATCACATTTCCCCCCAACCTGTAAATTGAATGGATTTTATTTCCAGTGATTTTTGTAATTTGTAGTTAAATTTAGATGATTTTTTCATGAAATCTAGTCATGGCTGCTTCAAGCAGCCATGACTATATCTGATGAAAAATATCATGAAAATACTTAGAGGGTAATGAGTTAAAAATATACATGTAAAATTACTTGCCCAGAACAGTTTTTAATATTGTAGGATAATTAACCCTTAGGATAATTGCCCTTTAGGACAACTGCCACTATGACAACAGATGCTAAGGATAACTGCCCCTTAGGACAATGGCTCGTTTGGACTATTGCTCCTCTTCTTTTTGTATAATGGCCCATATTTGGACATTATTTTGCAGTGCAGGTACGCTTCTCAAAGGTTTCATATTCTGTGGCTGTACTTTATATTATCTTTAAAATGAATTTATATAGTCTGTATGGATTTGTCTTTTGGGCACTCTCCCATGACAAGGCTTATATTTCGTCGAGAATCCGTATGGATTTGTCTTTTGGGCACTCTCCCATGACAAGGCTTATATTTCGTCGAGAATCCGAGAAATGATTCACATAACGATGCGCGCAATAAAACCAGCGAGAATCTATGTAGATTCTCACTGCACCTCGCAAGGATTCGCATGAAAAAAATTGAGTCACTTTAACACTCTACCTAACATAGCAGCATCAAATTAACCAATAGGAGACTAGCATGACCTGAAATATCCTGACACTTTGTCAATAAAATTGTACACATACGGTTGTCATTGGCACCAGCTCAATGAGACGGTTCCAATGACATCCACCTTTGTAAGGTTTTATTGGTAAATATTGTTTATTTTTTTTAAAAATTCAGTTTTTGTTTTAAAAATTAAAAAGCTGTGTTGGGTAAAGGGTTAACATGTGTTATCAGCATACAACAGGGCTTCAACCATGGTGGCCTCCTGGGATCCTGTATCACTCATAGCAGGTACGGATTCTCGCAACCATTTTCACGAGAATCCAAATGGATTCTCCCAAATTGAGATGAAATATAAGCCCTGCATGAATATTGGAACAAGGCAAAAAATCAGAATAAATTTTAATGACCAAAAATAATTTAGCCCTTTACCAGTTAAACCTGTTCTTCATGTTTTTGTTCTTTTTTTAACCCTTTACTCAACGCAGACGATATCAAAATTTATTATTTTAAATATCATTTTTTTAATTTTTTCAAAAAATTTCAACAAAACCATATCATGTGACCCCTCGTTGGAACGAGCTCGACGAGCTCGTTCCAACGAGGGGTCACATGATATGGTTTTGTTGAAATTTTTTGAAAAAATACTTTTTTTTCAACTGCTGAATTTGTATATTACGCGGGCGGATGCGGGCGATTCGTTGGGTAAAGGGTTAAAATAAGGGGCAATTGTTCTATTTATCAATATTATGAAAGGGCAATTGTCTTGGGGCAAATGGTTAAGAGTGGAGTATGGTATGCAATAAATCAGGAAATGAAGTTGGCTGATGTGAATTTGTAGAATAGATCATTTGTAATCTTGGGTAAAGATTATAATTCTTTGAACTATGTTTAGTGTCTGCAAATTCCTTTTATTCTGAATTTATTTATTTATTTGGGTTTAATGACACTTTTGACAGCCAATGTCACCTTGTGTCAGACATTTTTATGGGTGGAGGAAGCTGGGGTACCCTGAGAGGACCACTGAACTACAGCAAGTAACAGGCAGACTCCCTAATGTACTCCACACAAGCAGGGTAGGCACTGGTTGAAGATAAGGGTACAATAACAAGCAGTACGCCTTACATGTAGTTCACAGTGACACCATGCTCTGCATGGGCAATCAGGATGAAGTGCCTTGCACAAAGACACAACACAGTTACCCCTGATGGTGACCGAACCATGGACCTTTCAGTTTGAAGTTCAATGAAGTAACCACTGAGCCACCATACACCATTATTCTGAATAAAATTCTATTCCCCCACCAAAAAAAAATGCTTCTCCAAACGAAATAATCCATTGTTTGTTCCAATTTGTGTCACAGATCAGTCACTCTTAACATCAGAATCCTTTGGAATACACTTGAATCCTCAGACAATTACACCTTAGGATAACTGCCCCCTAGGACAATTACCCTTTAGGACAATTGCCCCTCTTCCTTTAGTACAATAGGCAGAACTATTATATCCTAGCATAGGAAATGAAAGTGTCAATGATACTGTAGCTCAACTTGACAAACTTGAACTTGGTAAGTTATAATTGAAATGGCAAAATTGAAGATCATTGGTACCAATGTTATTTGATGAAATTTCAACATAATAGCATTGTGTGTGCACAACGTCAATATAATCCATGCATTTTTAAATGTAAACTGTAAGACTGGCTTATTGACTAAACTAAGTTCAAAGGTCGTGGCAGCGGCAATGTTTTTTGACGGAAATGGAAGAAAATCGATAGCTCCCATCAAGAGGTCACCCCAAACAAGCATGCCAAGTTTCAAGCAATCTGATCATAAATGTGCCCTGTAGGGTGTGCCAAGGGAAATATTTAGGTCTGACTAAGCTAAGTTCTAAGAACGTAGCCAGCGGCAACATTTTTTGATGGAAATTGAAGAAAATCGATATCTCCCATCTAGAGATCACCCCAAACAAGCATACCAAGTTTCAAAGCGATCTGATCATAAATGCGACCTGTGAGGTGTGCCAAAAGAAATTGTGGATGTATGTACGTACGCCGACAAACGTGAAGTGATGGCAATAGCTCAGCTTGACTTTGTCAAGTTGAGCTAAAAATCAACAAAAATCTTGAAATAATTTTGAACAATTTTTTTACATAAGGGGCAACAACTGTCCTATTTATCAAAATTATTAAGGGACAATTGCACTGGAGGCAGTTGGCCTTAGTGGCAACTGTCTGGACCCCATCTAGAGTGAAGTTTGATATGAAACAAGGTTGGCTGATGTGAATTTGTAGAATAGATCATCTATAATCTTGGATATAGGTGTACAGAAAATCTTTGAATTGTGTTTAGTGTCTGCAGATTCATTATTCTGACTAAAATACGGCTTCAAAAAAATGCTTCTCCAAACCAAATTATCTGATGACCGTGCCAACTGATGTCACAGATCAGTCACACTGAATACCAGAATCCCCTAGAATACACTTGAATGCTCAGATTGCATTGGCTGCCCTCATATACACATCCCTAGAATACTGCATCATTTTTCACACTTTGTTTTTTTACAGTTTCCAAGAGTACTTCAGGTACATACTAATTCAGTCTTGTGGCAATGTACATGTATTAACCATTTACCTAACATGAAAAGCAGACGACACTTGTATAAAAAAAAAAAATTCTTGAATAACTAATTTTTTTCGTTTTTTGTCTCAAAAACATAGGTTATGACCCCTCGTTGGAACAAGCTCAATGAGCTCATTCCAACGAGGGGTCATAACCTATGTTTCTGAGACAAAAAATAATGAAAATTAATTGGCGATTCTCACATGAATTTTAATTTTTGCACTGACTGTGTTGTGGTCTGTTTCCATACTTAAAATCAACAAGGGCACCGCAAAGCAAGAGCCAATGCCACCTGACCTGTATGCAAGTTTGAAGTAGCCTTGAAGTTATTGTAGGACAGAAGCCTTTTCTAAGCAGAAAGAATGAAAACAGACATATTTTCTGAGTCGAAAAAGTGCCATAAGTCTAGGAAAAACAAATATTGGACGGAACCAGTTCCTTTTGCATATCTGTTCCCCCATGCAGGTCTATCAGCATAGCAGAGGAGACTCAAATCTGCATTATGGGTTTGAAATTACAATGCAAAATGTTTGTATGGACAGACGGACAGACAGACTGACAGTCGGCTTCACTAGATATCCCTGAATCCTCCTTAGGAGGTCGGGGCCATAAAAAAGTCTGCCAATTCGGATTCAGGTAATTTTTGATTTCTCTTATGATGGTTCTAGAATCACATGTGACCCCCTCCCCATGTCCCCCTGCTCACTGGAACAAGTCAGTCAATCTTTTTCCAATGATGGGTCACGATATGATTTTGTTGAAATTTTGTGAAAAATTTTAAGAAAATTAATTTAAAGTAACAAATATTGACAGCACGTGCATTGGGTAAAGGATAAATGCACTCCAGAAAATTTTAGACAGTGTTGTAGGTGGAGGAAGTCGGAGTACCCACAGAACCATGGTTAACTCCAGATATTTTCAACAGCATGCAGTTAGGTAAAGGGCTCACTGAATAGGCATTTTGCATCTGAAAAATATTCAGCTGACAGTAATATTCAATTAACAAGAATTTGGACAGTTTTCTCAACTCGAGTGACAGACTGAGCATTTATTATGCCCCAGACCTCCTTAGGAGGTTCAATGGGCATATAGTCGAGGTCTATGCCCGTCCACCTGTATGTCCATACAAACATTTTGTTTTATAATTCTGGCAATGATTGTCAAATTTCGATGTCCTTTGGTATGCTGATAGACCAGTATGGGAGAAATGATATTCACAAATTGTGGGTTTTGTCCACACATTCATACCAGAGTTATGGCCCTTGTAGCACTTAAAGCACTTTAAAAAAATTGAAAAATGAATGTTCTGCATTATAATTTTGCATATGTGACATGATATCCACATATCACAAGGTTCATCTGCACATCCTCACTTAGCACATATTTTCACGGAGAAAAGCTTGTTTTAAATCAGATCAACTCCATTCCAGTGGTGAAGCCATTTGTTTTAACTAAAAATGCAGAATTTCTAAAACGAAACAATAATTCAATGCCAAATGGAGTCGATCCGCTTGTAAATTAACCCCGTTCACTCTGATGTCAAAATACAAAAATTTCAGGAACCTGTTTTTTCCCATAATGCATCTAGAAATTTAACGAATTCAATCTAGTTTGACAGAGCTTAATGAGCTCTGTCAAACGAGATTGAATTGTTTAAATTTCTAGTTGCATTATGGGAAATTTTTTCTGCCTGAAATTTAGATATTTTGACATCAGTGTGCAGGGGGTTAAAGCCTGCACTACTTCTGTTTATATAATAATCAGAGAATTCTTTTAGAAAACCGTAGCTTTTGACGATGTATCTAGTAACTGTGATCAAACAGAACAATACTCAATATCAAATAATGTGATCATGTTATGGGACAAACCATTCATTGAAGTTGAACAGCTAAATAACTTTTCAAAGTTCGAAACTTACAATTCTCATAAATGGTCACTGAAGTTAAAATGAACAATAAGTTGAAAAGAACAGTTGTAGCAGTAACAGAGTTTGTAGCGATATAGCTACAACAGTTGTACAGTTGTAGCTATATCACTACAAATACTGTTCCCGATACAAGGCAGTTACGTTTCTACTCTGAACTGTCACAATCTTATGACCGAAGTATATTAAAAAATATTCAAATTTCAGATTTTGAATCGAATCAAATATTGACTTTCGATTCAAATTTTGAATATTTGCAGGAGCCTAAACTCTGGCATTGGTTGTTGGATTTTGATGTCATTTGGGGTATTTATACATGTAGATAGACCATTCTTGGGGAAAGAATATACGCATATTGCAGGTTACGTCCATGCATACTTACCACAGTTAGGACATTTTCAAAGTTAGAAAAACTGTCCGTGTGAAGTTTTTGCACTGGTTTTTGCGTCCATGCATACTTACCACAGTTAGGACATTTTCAAAGTTAGAAAAACTGTCCGTGTGAAGTTTTTGCACTGGTTTTTGTCCACAGGAAGAATTTTTGTTGAAAGGCTGCAGAAAACTGAATAATTTTTACATTGCCCATGTCGACATTACAGAAGGAGTTTACGCAATGCTTCGCATTGCACTATTTTTTTTTGTTTTAATGTTTCCTTGAAGCATGCAAGGGTCAGTCTGACAGCTGATTTTAGGGAAGAATAAATGCACAAATTGG
Source organism: Pictodentalium vernedei (assembly GCA_031216915.1). Lineage (NCBI taxonomy): Eukaryota > Metazoa > Mollusca > Scaphopoda > Dentaliida > Dentaliidae > Pictodentalium > Pictodentalium vernedei. The sequence continues at coordinate 114,313,498 of CM062290.1, read as the reverse complement.
ATGTGTTGTGACCAAACAGGGCCTGTATTTCATCTAAATTTGGGAGAATCCATTTGGATTCTCATGAAAATGGTTGCGAGAATCTATACCTGCTATGAGTGTCCCAGGATCCCATGAGGCCACCATGGCACCAAGGTTGAACCCCTGTTGTATACTGATAACACATGTTAACCCTTTACTCAACACAGCCTTTTAATTTTTAAAACAGAAACTGAATTTGATATTTTTAAAAAAATAATTCTTTTCATGTAAATCCTAACAGAGGTGCACTACTAGAAAGAAGCTACGTGGATTCTTGCTGGTTTTTGGCGTTTAAGGTCACATATTTCTGCACAATGGCTAATCGTGACCACAACATGGAGATAAAGTAAAGTTTAGTCAAATGTTTATATCCATGTTTCCCATTGTAGAGGACTTTCACCACAAGCATTGGTGAATGGGTCCTATTCTACCAGTAAAATTAGCTTGGTTACCACAGCAAAAAAGCACTGCTCACTACCCGGGAGGCCCACATGGGATGATCTATCAATACAATGAGTTCATCACAGGATTTGTCCCATAGTTATGTTTGGCGAAGGATTTAATTCAGGCCTTTAAATTCTTCCCAAATAGCAATGGTAGATGCTATGCCCCAATAAGCTATAAAATGTGCCCAAAGTATGCAACATTTGAAGTTTTTCCTAAAGTAAAGTGTTTCCACTAGGGAGAATTTATGGGACATATGGCAAGAGCTTTCATCACAATGTTGCCTACAACCTTCAGTGTTTTGAATTTCCCACCGTAAACATGGCGGACACTTTTGACACTGAAACGACCCAGGTTGACAACATGCTTAGTCCTATCTTCGATGTGTTTTATTCAAAATTAAGACTCAACTGCTGCAGTACATTACTGATAGCTCACGTTGGTTGTTCATTGGAAGATGAGGCGTCTCGCCATTTTTTGAAAACCTGACCACGCCATTTCCGACTTTTTGACAGTACACATTTTCTAATGTCTCCAAATGACTCGTAAATTTGTTAAATGCATACTTTGCAGGTCCCATCACGTTCTATGTGACATGACAAATGTCAGACACTTCCCTCCGTCATATCCCCCTTCCCCAAATTTGTTATTTCCCCCAAAAGTAGACATTGCCCCCCAAGAAGTAGTCCTCCCCCTATTGGACTTTCTTTGTCTTTGTAAGACTGACCTTGGGCCTCTTCCTGGGCCAGGAGGGGGCCCTAGGGCACAGTCTTACAAAGACAAGGTCATCCCCCCCCCCCACCAATTTGTCCATACCCGAACACTTTTCCACACTGCTTTCTGTGCAGTAATTTAATTAAACAATGTTTAATCATTTAACCCTTCTAGAATTTACATGCTGCAACCAAACATTGCAGACGTGTTTTTGCAAGAAAGAATGAAAAAAACAAAAACATGAAAAGACCCGAGTGTGAATGAGAGAATGCACATCACTCAGGGCTTTTGTGCCGTTTTTTTTTTCTTGCAAAAACAGGTCTGCAATGTTTGGTTGGAGCATGTAAATTCTAGAAGGGTCTAAGGATTAAACGTTATTTAATTCAATTACTGCACAGAAAGTAGTATGGAAAAGTGTTCGGGAATGGACAAATGGGGGGGGGGGGGGGGGGGGTGACCAAGTCTTGTAAGACTGTGACCTTGCACCCCCTCCCCTTCCATCCCCAGGAGAGGGCCCTAGGTCACAGTCTTACAAATACTAGGAATGACCAACAGGGGGAGGACTTCTTTTTTTTGGGGGGGGGGGGGATGACTACTTTGGGGGGGAAATGACTACTTTGGGGGAAATGACCCATTTGGGGGGAAGTGACCGGGGGAAATTGTTTGGGGGGGGGGGGATGTGTCTTGCATCCGACATGACCATTCCCCCAAACCCTGGTATCCAAGGGCAAGGCTGTTTCGTTGCCAAGTTATTGTTCAATGAAATGTTCACATTTTTCTATGTTTCTGGCTTCCATGTTGGCAGCCATGACTTTAGAATCACCTCAAATCGAACAAATTGTCTCTGATGAGCTTCCATTTTCTTGAACGGAAGTAAAGTGTCAGTGCGATGTCACGTGGCCAACTTGTAAAGCCCAAGATTTCTAAATATAGTTTCAGACTTGCCATTGTCAAGGACGTTGTTCACAATCCTTGTCCCTGTCTTGAAGATGAATTACCCACCTTGATGTCTATTTTGCCCATTGTCTGTTACGATGAGCCTTTGTCCACTTTATGGACAAAATATTAAGAAACGCTATACAATATGGACGTTTCCCCCCCTTTACCGAAAGCACTGGTGACGACTAATGATATTCCGACAAAAATCGTCATTTAAATTCTATAATCATTTTAATTTTTGTCTCAAAGACATGATAGTACAGTCTCATCGGCAGTATCGAGTCACTTTTTTTTAATTCTCTGCCATCTCCGTCGTTAAACCAAGAATCGATGTGTTTGTCTTGGCAATGTATCATGTAGAACTAGGTATTGCTTACCGCGACTGCGCGAGGAAAAATAACGCTTACATGACCGTGTACGAAATCATTTTATCAGTCGCATAATAGCAGCAGTAAAGAGTCAATGCAGGTAGTAAAGAATCACACATTTTGCGCCAGTTCAAATGTGTGTTGTATCACTAAATTGGGTAATTTGTAGTTGTTGAACTCTCTGACACATTTCTGCAAGAACAGATACAAATTAGAATTTATCTCAGAGTGATTATTCAAATTTTTCCGTGGCACTGAAAGTGTCGCGGAAAATATTTGTCTTGGTGGCTCAGTCCTTTGCACGTTAACGGGTTAGGTGGTATGGGTTTTAATTGGTGTGCTAAGGATGCAAGATATGCATGGCGGGCGGGTTGTATTGGGAGTTGTTTGGTTGATGATAATTGGGTCGTTGAAGGGAAGAAAATCATTCTGGCGTTCCGTTGCTCTCGTGCAACATCACATTTTAAGGAGTACAGTTGGATACGACAGTTTAGGGGTGTGCCTGGAGGGAAGGGGGGGGGGGGGGGGCTTGGCGTAGAGCAAAACTTCACCAACATTTGTTCATGTATCATTATTTGTTTCTAATATTTTGTTTTTGTTTTTTCATTGTTTTGATGAGGTTCGGCACAAACCCCGGAGATGGCAACTTGAGATTGCCTTGGCAATCCGAACACAGGGTTTTCCAGAGTGAATTTTTTCAAAACAAAATACTAATTTTTTATCTCTGGTTTTTCTACCTGGCCGACTGAGCCGTCGATGAAGGGTTTATATGGTTTAAGTACAGTGCTTGAATAAACTGCCGGCCTGTGAGCAGCACAAGGCCCTTTTGTCAGTTTTCAGTTATGTGTTGTCGTCCTTGAGTAGTCAAGACTATACATTTTCAGCGATCTGTCAAGTTAGACCTGAACCGAGAGTAAACTTACCTTTGCTCAACGCTAACAGGAAATTCACAAAGCATACGGCATTAATTCATGATTATCATGTTCGTGTTTTTTTCCTTTCACGGTAAACTGAGCCGTTGGTATTCAATGTCGACTTTACGAATAAGCAGAGGCGAACTGGCCGTTCGAGCGACCAGGAGGTTTCCCGATGGGCCGGTGGCCCAAATAAATGACTGATACACATCGTGATTTTCTGACTAAAATCACAACTTTTTATCGCTACTGCGGTGGAGGGAGGTGTGTGTGGGGGAGGGGGAGGGTATGCATGGGTGGACCGGTAAATTGGTAGAGGATCCGCCACTGTTGCCATATGGTGCTGAATTTTCCCGAACCGAATTTTTAGCCGTTCCGCCTCTGCGGATAAGGGTCATTTTGTGCCAGTTGTATAAAAACATGCACGTACCGTCACTCTCAGATTTTTTAATGGTCTTATAGGCTGGAGCACAGTGGCTCAGCGGTTGACTGTTGGACTTCTATGCTAGCGGTCCCGAGTTTGATCTCTGTCCGGGATGACCCGCGCCGTGTCCTTGGGCAAGGCACCTTATCCCGGTTGCCTACGATGACGCCGTGTACTAAGGTGTACTGCACGTCAGTGGAGCACATGTCTTCAACCGCTGTAATCCTGCTTTAGCGGATCTTGAACAAAATTAAAATGTTGAGGAGCCGACTGCTCGTCGATCCTCGGAGGTGGGGGGGTGTTCTCTTTTGCTTCCTCCACCCTTATAACTGTCACGATTAGCTATTGTGCATACGTATGTGACCTTAAACACCAATAAATAAATAAATGGACATAGGGTGAGTGACCGAGTTGTCTCACGTTCTGAACGTTATTTATATACCAGGCATACTGACTGATTAAAAGGCAGTAAAGCATGTGAAAGACAGAGGTGGAAATTTCTGAAAGGGAGGGGAGGGGGGGGGGGGGGTGGAGGTGGAGGTTGATGTGCAACAGGCATATCTGGAAGGGCGAAAATATGATTTGTAATGTTGGGAATAATAAAACAAACAACACACTCCAAGAAATGAGATATGTATTAAATAGAAAGCATTCAAAGCAAACTGCTTCTCATAGAGAGATTATGATGATGGCGATGATGATGATGATGAGATGATGGTAATGAGTTGATGATGATGATGGTGATGATTGATGATGATGAGTTGATGACGTGATGATGATGGTGATGATGATGATGATGATGATGATGATGAGTTGAATTGTTGAGTTGATGAGTTCAGGTGATGAGTTCAGTTGTTGAGTCGATGGATGCAGTACCAGTTGAAATAAGTTGTAGGGTAACCACTAGAAACTTTACCTCACAGTTTAGCTTTGTTATCCCCGTAGGAACGGCGGGAAGTGGAGTAGTACCTGTTCCCTGTGGTAAACAAGTCCTGCTTTAGTGGTAAAATAGGATCCGGTAATCAATGCCTGTGGAGGAAGTCCTCTGATGTTGGCAATGGGTATAAACGATTGGTTAGTCTTGTATTTTTACTTGTTATGTCCGTTGTATTGTCACGATACAGTTTTAGATGTTGATTTGACACTAAGCACCAATAAATAAATAAAATTTACCTTTGATGATGATTCCAAGACTTGACATATTTCTTGGGAAGGGCTTCCCAGGAAATGATGTCAAGTGTTGGAATTATAGACACATGGGGAAAAAATGAAAGTGTCAATGACACTGCAGCTCAAATTGTTCAACAAGGGACTGAACTAAATAGAAAGATCCAGTAATGGCAATGCCAATTCATTTACTCATGTTTCTCAGTGAAAAAGATCGTGGAGGGGTGTGGCCAGTAGGCTTAACTAATGGAATTGTTGACAATTTATATGCCAAATCCAAGATGGCCACTGACGGCCAGGTTTTTCAACGAAATTCAGAAACTCCCATTTCTTCCTCGTCTCCCCAGACAAATGTTCAATTTGGGCCTTCACCCATGTCTAGTTAAGACACATTTCATACCCCCACCCCACCACCTCCCACCTGACGCAAATAGAGACCAGAATGCTCTGGTCGAAACACCTCGGTCGATCCCACTCTCATCGCCGAAATCATACAAGGCCGAAAGTGAATTAGGCCGCAACGACACCGCCCCCCCCCCCCCCCCCCAAAAAAAAAGCAGAAAAAAACAACACGAAACGAGCACACTCATCCCCTGTCGAAATTTCAACAATTCATCAGAGGCAAACATTGGAATTTTAACTTGGCCGCCGGTAGTTGTGGATACCGGAAACAAACAAAATCATATTTCAACCCCTCTCCGCCACCCTCGCACAGCCCGTCGGTGTCACCCTTGAAAAATGTGCAGCCCAGTATACACGTGCATATAGGCCCCCCGCTTGCAATTTGGAAATCAGTGCGAACATCAATAACACACGTGTGAAAATTGCAATAAAACGATTGATTTGTTCACTAAAATGGGTAAATTATAGTAAAATTAGTAACTTATTGTATAAGACATGCAATTGCGAGATAAAACAACACCTTCTTACCATTTTAACACGTGCTGAATCTTGACAGGCCAACATTTACACCGAGTTTCTAAAAATATATCTTTCACGCGGAATAATATCACGTGGGGCACTGCAGCCTGTACTGGTTCGATAATGCCGAGTACATGACCTCCATCAACTTTACTATTTGCATTAGAATGGTAAGGAATTTACTCTCAAAGTTTTTATTAGTTGGAGAATAATTGTGGGGAAACAATTAAACAACTTAGCTTCGGCGTTATTTGGGCCGTTTCTTTTTCTTGAAGTAACATTAAAAAAGCAAGTGGGTGAGCAAGTTACATTTTCCGGAAATAACAAAAACACCACCACACAGACTTCATATATTGCGAAAGCATATTTCTTTTTCATGATATCTGGAAAATATATATTTTCTATCAGTAAGCAGAAAGAAAAAATAAAAATATTTCCGTTGTTTAAACGTAAAATGGCAGTCAGTAAATTTTGAATCGATACTGTCGACGACTCGAGTTAACTGTAGCTTACGTTATAATATCTCAAGGGACAGTAGTTCAGCGATCTGAAAGTAGTGGCTAGGCCTACCCCTCTACGTTCAGATTCTCCCTATTCAATCTGTAGAAAAAGTTCCCATCAAGTTTTTATGGGAACTCAAAACTCGAAAATAGGAATATTTATCAAGCTTTTGCCCTTATTACCGGTGCATTCGATAGTACACTCCAAAATCGGTTGGGTTAAAAATCAACCCAAATCGACTGGGTTGAGTGAATATGAACCCAAATTGGGTTCATATTCACTCAACCCAGTCGATTTGGGTTGATTTTTAACCCAACCGATTTAGAGTGCACACGTATTTCATTACAGTGGGCAGAGTTTATTGATCCAAACTATGTTTTATCCTTTCATTATCGTTATTTGAATTTTAACAGAATATAACATGAACTGAAGTAGATTCAGCAGTAAACTTGGAGCTTATTCAACGCAGTCGCCAAACATTTTGAAACAAAGCGAATATAAATAGCTGGTATATTGGTTCTATACAGAACCAAAACTGGTTCATATCTCCGTTGCTTAATAATGATTTGAGACAACCTCGTATAAGCTCTAAACTTACGGCTGAAACCCCCTCAATTTATGTTTAATTCTGTTAATATTTAATGTTAATCTTTATAAATTTATTTGATTTGAAATAAATACTGTTTAAACAGAACTGGTTCCATCTCAGGGACAAGATTAGAACCAGTTTTGGTTCTAAAGAGAACCCATATTTTTTGCAGTGTATCTCTCTCTTGTACGACCAACAGTACACTCTAAAATCGGTTGGGTTAAAAATCAACCCAAATCGACTGGGTTGAGTGAATATGAACCCAAATTGGGTTCATATTCACTCAACCCAGTCGATTTGGGTTGATTTTTAACCCAACCGATTTAGAGTGTAGAATATGCAAGTTCGGTTTGGGACCCCTACCTACAGAAGGATAAACGCAAACTAGAGATGGTGCAAAGAAGATCGGCAAGATACGTCACCAACAGGTACCGTAATGCATCATCGGTAAACTCCATGCTGGACCAACTGAAATGGACAACATTAGAAAAACGAAGAAAAAATGCACGCATCAGCTTGCTGTACAAGATAGCAAATAAAAAAGTCAACATAGATGCTGAAGACAAGTTAAACCACCAGAAAAATGAGCGTGTTCTCCTTCCAAGTTCCAGCATGTAATACCAGCACAAGGAAGAAATCCTCCTATCCACGCACAATTAAGTATTGGAACGCATCATCCATCACATTGATCTCGGCCAGTAGTCTAGAGTCACTCAGACTACTGAGCAAGGTGTAATACATGACGCAGGCGCAATGCACGTAGTGGCAGAATAGTCAACTTGATGACGGTGGCCACAAAATGGTAGAAATAGAAGTTCTAAATTGTCCAAGTTATGGCCGGAAAATGTATGAATACCAGATCGTGTAAAGTCGTATCCATGATGGATGACAAATTCTCAGTCGAAAAGAGCAATATTCTCTGTCAAAATGAGCCGAACCGATCTCAAAATCGCTGGTGCACAAGTTTCAATGCTGGTAAATCTATGTGCCAAGTTTTACATATAATGATTGGAAAATGAAGGAAAACAAGAGCAGAGAAAATTGTGTCCACAGACAACAATCTCTAATCAAAAGAAGCAATAAACCCACAACGAAATGTCCGATCAATCTCAAATAGCAGGTACACGGATTCCCAAAGTGGTTAAAATTATGTGCCGAGTTAAAAAAATATTGATCCATAAATGATCGAAAAAAGCTCTGGACAAAAATGTGTCCACGGACTGACGGACGGCAAGACGGACGGACGTTCTTGAAAATGGGAGTTATGGGCTTAATTTTTTACGAAAAAATTGATCATTTTAATTCGTTCGGCCAACGGTTAAAACCTCGTTTTTGGGGGTAAATTTATATATATATATATATATATATTTTTTTTTTTTTTTTTTTTTGGGGGGGGGGGGGGGTATAGACATGCACTCTAAAATCGGTTGGGTTAAAAATCAACCTAAATCGACTGGGTTGAGTGAATATGAACCCAAATTGGGTTCATATTCACTCAACCCAGTCGATTTGGGTTGATTTTTAACCCAACCGATTTAGAGTGTGGTTACATCCCCCCCAGCGTAATGCTTGATAGTAACTAACGCTAACCCCAACCCTGAACTGACCCTAACCCTTAATATAAACCCCGAAAAATCGCTACTTGCCTCATAAGTCTCATATTGTAGACATTAACCTCATAATATTTTCAATTAAGCTTATAATATGAAAGTAAGCTCATAATGCCTGTCCGGACAAAAAATACCAAACTCGTAACTCCCGTATTATAGCACGGACAGCCCAACAGACGGACGGACCATCTGATTCCAGCATACCCCAGTAGTTTATTCGGGAGGTATAAAAATTTTTTGTTATTATCGTACCCTTGCGGTTTTAGGTAAAGGATTAACTTTGTATAGTTCAACAGAATACTGGTATATATATAACAACAAAATGAACGAATATACTTGGTATTTATAGAGAGGCTAAATAACAACATAACTCTCCACAAAAGCGGTGGAACGGGAGGCACATGCTGCCATCACACCTTTTCCCACAGGTTCTCTTCATGTTGACTCAATGTGGTTTACAAATTGAGAGTACATACATGTACAAGCAAGCAGCTTTGTACTATACACTGACGCGTGGTAGGCTACCCGATTCGAGTAGTTGGAGGCTCATGCAGCGTGTTTGGGGAACGGCACGCGTAAATTGAATAAGATGATGCCTTGCATGTATATTTTATTTATCCACAATTAAATTTCCTAGAGCACTCTGTGTTTTTTTTACCCCCCCCCCCCCCACCTTGCCTCCATCGCTCATCTTCACGACGCCACTGGGGAACTATATATGAAGACAATCCCCTCAACTCAATGCAGAGAGAGAGATGTCCCTCCATTTCCAACAATCTAGACAGACTGGGAGATTTTCCCATCAGTTTAGAACACAACTACAGTTTTTCGGCGAAAATCATAAAGGCATTGTCCCATTTCTAGAATGGACCATGACTTCAATCCGTCAATTTTACACGACAATAGATGGACACTTCTACAATATTTTGTGAAAAACTAAATATTTATTTTTTTTTGCACCACAAACCCTGCTAGAAACCCTAACTGACGATCCATGTTTGATATGTTTGGAAAGCAAAAGTTGTATTTTAATCTGTCAGGCGGTCGATGTTTTTATGAATAGCCATGTCAAGATATGACCATTACGGTTATGCTGAAGTTTCTCCACGAGTGGTGAAGTGGTGTTAACCGCGAGCCTTTGGCGCGTGGATAACACCACTTCACCAGGAGTGGTACGTGAACATTTGGTACAACAAGCTACTGTGGGTATATTTTATTTATACCATGATCGTCAGATTAATAAGAGTTTAAATGTTGAATAAATCAATATTCACACGTGCGATTCTGTTTTTGTTTACATGAGCACAGGTGAGCGGTACTTCCACTGGCAATTTTATCGCCGAAACGCAATAGAAAACGAAACGCGCAAATTACGGGGCCTTTTTTCATTTTAATGACATAATAACATACTATTTCGAGTTATGGGTGCTTTATTAACACGAGACAACGTATGTTTGTTAATTTTGGGTATCTTACGAGGTAAACTTATTTAAATATTTAAAAACGTAATAAATAATTGCCGGTTTCATTTTACTCTTCACGAGGCGACGAGTGATAAAGTCAGACAAGTTTGCATTCATGGCGAGGTCACCAAGGGTCAGCTTGGATGTAATTCCACTGTAGGTGTAAATTTTAACTATAAATTGGAATCCTATTGCTGGTGTGTTCACCACGGTTGGTGTGTAAATCTAAAATTTATGTCATATGCTTTTTATATCGTGTAGAATGGGTTATCATGGTATAAAAACAAATTCACCATTACTTAACATTCCAACTAGACGACATTTCCTAAGTTATGGCATCTCGTTGGGGCTAAACCGACGAGCACGTTCCAACGAAGGGGCCATAACCTGTTTTTTTTAAAGCGAGATTGAAGAAAATAACAACAAAATTCGAATTGCGTTTTTTGAGTCTAACGATGGGCGGAATTCACCGATACGAGAGGTAACTAATATTACAACGGCACATCAAGCCATGTCTTCAGCGAAGACATGGCTTGATGATGTAGTTGGAATATTTTATCATCCGGGACTTGATGTAGATGAAATATTAGTCAGTCGGGATAAAAGTAACAAAAATCAAGACTTTTTAAAAAATTTATAAGTGGATAGATAAAATATACACGTAGTAGTTGAAACGCAGCCTATTATTTAATTAACACGTAAACAGGCATAGAAATAAGCAATCTGTTATTTGCAGAATTAGGTCACCAGAGAGTGAATTTACTGATGCTATCCCATACAGTGGGCCAATTTATCCTCTGGGTATCTCTTTCAGTTTTGGCTTGAAAACTTGATTCAAACTGAGGTTCACAAAGGGTAAACTTAGTGATGCTACCGTGCTGTACAGGGTAGCAACACTAAATTCACCCTCTGGGGACCTCATTCTTCAGATGACAGTCTGCTTATTTCCAGGCCTGATTATAACTTAACCGTTTCAAGCCCGATGCCCTAAACGATACCGTAGATAGGGAAACGGATGAGTTTATTTTCTATATGTAGGGGAGGTTAAGTAATAATTTAATCCTACAGCCTTATAGGACTGTAGATATTAAGTCATTACACTCTAAAATCAGCTGGGTTAAAAATCAACCCAAATCGACTAGGTTGAGTGAATATGAACCCAATTGGGTTCATATTCACTCAGCCCAGTCGATTTGGGTTGATTTTTAACCTAACTAATTTTAGAGTGTACTGACCCTCCCTTTCAATATCGCATTTACTTTGTTGCCTTTGTTTAGGTTTGTGACCTTGATTCAGACTGAGGTTCACAAAGGGTAAATTTAGTAATGATACCGTGCTGTACGGGGTAGCATCACCAAATTCACTCTCTGGGGACCTCATTCCATTCTGCAGATGAGAATTTGCTTATTTGCAGGTTTGCACGTAAGCTACCGTACTATTGGTTGGTCATGCTGGAGCTCCAACTGCCCGAAAATACAGTGTGTGATATAAATTTTGTCCTAGGCTATTAGCGAAACAAGTGTCGTAAAAAGGTACATGATTACTCGCAAGAGCGAATCAGTATCCGAGACTTCAATCCAAAATGTCCTGTGTCGAAACATTATTGGGAGTGTCGACATCATGCCACCCCCCGATACGCCACTGGGGAGACTGCTTAGGTGATGTTGACCTCGGCTCGTCGAATCCATGCATCCTCTGAGCCTTTATAAAGTAACTCGCACATAAAAGTAACAAGAGGCCCCAAAGATACCGAGGCGCCCACCCGACAAAGATATTTGAAGAGGGGTTTAATTATCATATATGGCTAGTTAACTCTACAGAGGTATAACGTCATGTAATATTTTTAACTCGGTTGTCCATATCAGCTGATTTAATAATGTCCAGATTTCTAGTAATGCAAAACTAGAGAGACCAAATATCAACCTACGGACTTAACTTGAACAAACCTGAATCTGACCCCCCCTACCCCGCCCAGGATGCCACATACCAAATATAGTAATAGATTGGGAATGGTGGATACGAAGAAAGAGATTTTAAAATAATATTTCGTCATATTACACAAAGTTAAAATTTGGGTTGCGAAATATGAATTCAAGGATTTGATTTCAATAAATTTGATTGTGAGATGGGCTTTGATGTTGTATACCAAATCACAAAACATTCTGAAAGGTGGTTCTCGAGAAGATTTTAAAGAATTTTCCTCTGTTGCACATGTTAAACTTCCAAATATTAACTCAGAGACTTGGTTGGGACAAATTTTAATCTAACCAGAACACCCCACCCCACCCTACCCTACCCCCACCCCACCCATCCACCCCACGGATGCTGTATACCAACTATCAAAAGCTTCTGACCGGAGGTTCTGGAGAAGAAACTTTTAAAAAAATATTCCCCGTGTTACACTAAGTGAAATTCCAGGCGCCCACAGAGAGCCCCCAAGTGTCAACATAATAACTTGACTGGAACAAACTTGAATGTGACCATAAAGATGCCGTGTGCCAAATATCAAGTGATTCTGACAGATGAATCTTGAAAAGATTTTTAAAGATTATTCCTCATATTGCATTAGTTAAAATTTGAACTTCCACATGGAGCCCAAATAATAATCAAGAGACTTAATTTGAACAAACTTGAATCTGCCCTCCGTAAGAATGCTAACAATAGATTCTGAATGGTGGTTGTGGAGAAGATTTAAAAAAAATATATACCCCATATTGCACTAAGTTAAAATTCAGGCTGCCATAAGGAGACGAAATATCAACCCAGGGAGTTGATTTGTACAAACTTGGATCTGACCACCCCCACCCCTAAAGATGATGTATACCAAATATCAAAAGATTCTATTTCGTGCTTCTGAAGAAGATTTTTAAAGATTGTTACCCATAGTGTACCAAGATAAAATTCTGGCACCCAAAGAGGGACCAAATATTAACCGAGGGACTTGGTTTGACCAAACTTGAATTCATCCTTTGTAAGGATGTTGTATACCATATATCCAAAGATTCTGACTAGTACTTCTGGAGAAGAAGATTTATTTTAAAGAATATTCCCCATATTGCACTAAGATAAGTCCTATATGAAATCCAAATATCAAACCAGGGACTTGATTTAAACAAACTTGGAGCTGACTCGGCAATTTTTCGATCTCGCCCCTACGGTACACAATGACATAACCGATAGCAATTTCTTTATCATTCGATTGTAGTTGTCCTAAGGCTGCTTCGCACCAAATAGCAGTTCTCTGTTCCCCGCGGTTTAGGAAATATGAGTGGTTGAAAATATTTCTACTTTTAGGCCCCGAGGATCCCACGGAGATGTGGGATTTTTATGTCTGAATCAATTGCTTATGACTCAATAATACCACACATCCAATGTGGTTCAAATGGGCTCATCCGTTCAGAAAATAAAAAATTCGGATGGGGCCAAAAATCTTACCTCTCCCATTACAATGACACATATTGCCCAACGAACTTCGTTTGAACAAAATTTATTCTGCACATCTATTCCAATTATCAAGTCATTGTACCCAACGGTTCATGAGAGGAAGAATTTTTTTAAAATTTGAGAGCGTTTTCCCCCACCCCATACCTATTGGGTGGGGCAAGTTGATTTGAACAAAACGAAAATGAGATGTCAGAACAAACAATCACCTCAAACTCAACTGGAATCGGTCGAGAGGTTTTGGAGAAATCAAGAACATCGGGTTCACGAACGACAGACGACGGACGGGAAGTGGTTACTATACCTGTTCGTCGCAAGAACTTTGACTAAAGTTCAAGAGACCTCAGTATTTGATGAGGTCAACCTAGCAAGGCTATCTCCATTCAATTTGTTCACGCGATTAAACTTTCGAGCTGAATTAGATAACGACAGGGAGAACTGGGCGTAAAAATGGCTTCCACATTTGTTGACAAAAAATGTAAGTATATTTCTTCGCTATTCGCTTCTAAAAAAAGAAAAAAAAAACATTAATCCCAATGGACGAGAAACAACAGTAATTGGGGGATCGGTGGCATTGCGGTAACCGGTTCTCGCCAGACCACCAAAGTTAAGCAACGCCGAGCCCGGATAGTCCTCGGATGGTGACCGTCTGATCGATCGATTCAGACTCCCGTGCTGTGCCCTTGGGCAAGGCACTTAACCCCAATTGTCCACACGGTGGCACGATTACGCCGTGTGCTAAGGCGTATTGCACGTCGATGGTGCGCATGTCTTCAACCAGTCTAACCCTGCCTGTGCTGCAGTGAGGAGTTACGATGTTGGGGATCTGGCAGCTGCTCGTCGTTGCTCGGTGGTTCTCTCCGGGTAGTCCGGCTTTCTCCACCCGTAAAACTGTCACGGTCATGATTAGCCATTGTGCATAATTATGTGACCTTAAACACCAATAAATAAATAAATACAACAGTAATTTTATTTTAACGCTTAGCTGTAAAATGTGTTTAGCACAATAAATTCCCCAGAAATGGTTTGTATCTCCGGCAATTCCTTATTGAAATTAATCCCCCTCTCGTTGAACGGTTTTTTTGGCCTGCAGTGTCTTTAAGTGTAAGTATGCAGAGGCGGTGAACGCTCGATAAAAGTGGAGGGGCACACATTTCAAAGGCTACTATGGTTCGGCCCAGTGGGAGAAAAGTTACAATCGCATATCGGTAAATGTACCATGACACACTATAGCCTCTCGTTTGGATGAGCATGCCGCGGTGTGGTCACTGCCCTGTTCATTTTCTTCTACTTCCATCATCTTCCAACCCGAAGGCTGGCCTTCGGGTTGGAAGATGGTTGAAGAAGAAGAAACAGACAGAAGCGACCCAAGGTGGAGTTCTTTGGCCAAATGTTGTTTGGATTTACAAATAATATATTACAGGAACATTTGTATATTGGCACGTTTGTTTGCGCCCATTTAGCGCATTGTGTAACCGTGCAGCGGGTCTTAGGAAAAAAAGTGGAGGGGCACGTATCCTCGGTGCCCTCTGGTTCTGCCGCCTCTGTAAGTATGAAATCATGGGACTTTAAAATTTGACATATTTTGCTTGATGTATATTTATTTGTTCGTGTTTTCAACAAAGGCATGATGAAAATACAGTGTCTGTCAGGGGCGGACTGGGCCAAGAAAAGTTTCTGGCGAATGCACCAAAGGGGGACCGGACCCGGAGAAAATGTTGATTTTGCGAACTGAATGAACGGGGCTTCTTTGCATTTGGACGATCAATGGCAGTCCACATAGAGGACATTTCGATGGCGTTTTTGTATCATCTTCATCGATCATTAGACAACAATGGTTCTACCGGGGGGGGGGGGGGGGGGGGGAGGGACCCATCGAGAAGACCATAGTGCGGCCCAAATTCCCCCAAATCGGAGAAAATGTTGAATGTTGAAATTGAAGGAACGCTGTTTCCTTCCTTTCACTATTTTAAAACATTTTTAGCATGATTGCACTGGATAAAACAGTACATTTTATGAGTGACAGGGGAACAAAACTCGGATGGTAAACTGCCAACATTCAATAATCATTATAAAGAAAATACATTGAACTTTCAAGTATGGGCTTTCAACACTCAACCATTTAACAGACAATATAAAAATAGTAATAATAAAAGCCACACTCCCGCACTGACTTCAACATTTATTTATTTATTTATTTATTTATTTATTTATTTATTTATTTATTTATTTATTTATTTATTTATTTATTTGGGTTTACAGCAGTGTTGACGCCAGGATTTCCCCGACTAAGAGGCTTATGCTCCCCGACAGACTGGGGTGGGGGTATTTCACGACAAGCCTACAATAAGAATAAGAGAGGCAGTTTTTCGATGGGGATGGGAGGGGGTTGCCGCCAATGGTTTAACGACACTGTCAACAACCATAGGCATATCATATCGACATTTTTACAAGCGGGGTTGGCCGGAGTGCCCGGAGACAATCACCAAGTAGCGGCGAGTAACTATTCCCGACGACACAGCGGTTGAAAACATGTGTTCCATCGACGTGCAGTGCGAGTTAGCATTATTAATTTATTTGTTGGAGTTTAAGGTCACATATTTCTGCATAGTGGCTAATCGTGACCGTAACATGGATATAAAGTCAACCCCAGCCAATCGTTTATATCCTTAATGCCTATTTTAGAGGACTTCCACCCCAGTCACTGGTTACCGGGTCCTATTTGACCAGTAAAAAAAACAGAGCTTGTTTACCACAGTTAAACATCAACTACGTCATTTCCGAGGTCCCCATGCGGAGCACGTTGTGCATAATGGTATGCAAAAAAGGAAGTTTTGATTATCAATGAGCAGACACAAAAAATCAATGAAATACAGTTATATCGGACTAACAAAAATCAAATCCTTCAAGTTTTAGGCGAAAAAAGTTGTTTTGATTCTCAGACAATCCCTCATTTTGAATCCCATTTTAGCTCAACTTTGACGTAGTCAAATTTGAGGTTATGCAATGGCCCGTTGTCCGTCTGTCCGTCCGTCAACAATTCAATACGTCCGCTGTCCGTCTGTCAACAATTCAGAACAGCTCGGGTTAAAGGCCGTATTTATGAACCGATCTTTACGAAACTTCTTGGGTACCTTTGTTATCACCGTGGGACGAGAACGAGCGTTTTTGGGTGCGGTCCGAAATTCAAGATGGCCACCAGCAGCCGTTATGTACCGAAATTAGCACAATCAGGGTTTTTTTGTACAGAACTTCTGTATGAAAGTTCTGATTTGAATAAATTTTTATATGAATGTTTAGTAACATGGAATACATCACATATAATACGGGTTTTTTCTCGTGCAGAAATTATGCAAATTAGATGAACTTTGATTTATTCTGTGCTACTTGTACATAGTAAGTACACATGTCAATACGGCTCTGTCTAGAGGCTGTATTTTTGAACCGATCTTCACGAAACTTCTTGGGTACCTTTGTTATCACCTTGGGACGAGAACGAGTGTTTTTGGGTGCGGTCCGAAATTCAAGATGGCTGCTGGCGGCCATTTTGAACCCAAATTAGGTACAATCAGTTTTTTGTACATAACTTCTATACGGCTCGGGTTAGAGGCCGTATTTATGAACCGATTTTTACGAAACTTCTTCGGTACCTTTGTTATCACCGTGGGACGAGAACGAGTGTTTTGGGGTGCGGTCCGAAATTCAAGATGGCCAACGACAGCCATTTTGTACCGAAATTAGTGCAATCAGTTTTTTGTACAGAACTTCTGTATGAAAGTTCTGATTTGAATAAATATTTGTATGAATGTTTAATAACATGGAATACATCACAAATAATACGGTTTTTTTTTCTCGTGCAGAAATTATGCAAATTAGATGAACTTAGATTTATTCAGTACTACTTATACACAGTAAGTACACATATCAATACAGCTCGGGCTAGGGGCTGTATTTATGAACCGATCTTCACGAAACTTCTTGGGTACCTTTGTTATCATCTTGGGACGAGAACGAATGTTTTTGGGTGCGGTCCGAAATTCAAGATGACTGTCATCGGCCATTTTATACCGACATTAGGTGCAATCAGTTTTTTGTACAGAACTTCTAGGACAACGTTTGTTATCATCATGGGATGGTAAAGAATGCTTTTGGGCAGTTATCACTGCGGTATGAGAACAAATATTTGGGGGTTCAGTCATACCCACTCGGGGACTCAAAAAGGGTGATAATTAAAAATCTTTTCCAAAAACAGCAGACGAAATAATGTTTTTTGAATTCAGAATCCCTAGTATGTGTATATTCAAATGTGTTGAAGCCAAGTTCCTGTGTTAATATTTGGTGTTGTTTGGGGAGGGTTAACATTATTAGCACAACCCAATTTTCTATTTCCAATGAGAAAAAAAATAAAACCTCCTCACCCGTGGGAACCCTATGAGCAAAATATGAAAAAAATCAAATACCTATATTTTAAGAAAGACTGGACAAATATTTATTAATTAGCATGAATCAACCTTAGTCGGGTTTGAATCAAACAGGCCAAAAAGGCCAAAACAATTTCCAACGTTTGGCTTATGGTGCACCATACAAGGATCCCCAATGTAACATTAACCTCATGGAGATTTCTTTTCTAGTTTAGCATCTAACTGTCATCCACCTTTACAATACTTGACGATACGGTCATTATTTATGTACATACCTTTACAATACTTTACATGTACCTTTGTTAACAGATCATTACCTAGATGTGTGTCAATGCTGTGTCACATACTTTACATGTACATGTCTTACACAAGTTGAGCTACAGTGTCACTGACACTTTCATTATTGCCTTTTCAGTGTCCTTCCAATATAACTACAAACCCAGGGAGACCCGAAACGTTTTACATTTTCTGATTGATGCATATTTATTTAATTGCGTCTCCAGTATGTTTGCATTGTTACAATTTATGGGGAGAGTTCCTAAATAGGCACTCTCCCATAAATTGTAACGAAACAAATCCCCATAGATTAAATACTTGTTCTTCAAGATAATATGAAGAGCATCGAAAAATATGAAGCCTTTGAATTGCAGTACCTACAATTTGTTTAGAGGAATGTTTTATTTTTCAAATTAAAAATGAATTTATTTGTATAAATATGCACTTTCTATATTTCTGTGTGTAAAAATCCTCTCCATGTTTGTTCACTTTTTGCAAAAGAAAAATAAAAATAAAAAATAAAACCCTCCCTCCCTCACTGATTTGAAAACAAAATTGCCTGAGAATCAATTAATTTATTTTGTGTGGCCTTAGCGTTGGTTATTTACTGACCACTCTTATAAATATAGAATAGACATATAGCGTTTTCAAGTAAAATATTTATTCTACCAGTAGGATTAAGAATGAACCGACGAATCTCTGGCGAGTCGGTTTCATTTTTAATTTTATGAGTAGAATACATTTTTTACTTGAAACACTATACGTTTATTTTGTTTATCCCATAAATCTTATACAGGGCTGTCGCGGCGAAATCGTGCTGTTACTCGCTACAAAAAACTGCGAGAAGTGAGGAGCACATTGGTCCAGTTCGATCGACAAGCAAATTCGGCAAAAATAAACAAGGCCCAGTAATACATCCTTTGTCTAAAAATAATTCCCCTACAAACATGAGCTAAACTTGCAAAAATACTTTATTAAATGAACAGTGCGTGGTGTTTTCTACTGGCATTGTGTCGTTATACTTTCAAAAGGTTTTAAAGAAAACAACATTTGAACTATTAATTATGCTATACGAATGCGGTAGACGTCAGGGGTCAACAAGTCCGTCTCTACTACAGGAATAAATGTTTTCAGTGTTAAACCTACAGGGAAAATTTATCACCCCACTGGGCGAATAAAGCAAAAATTTATCCAAGGCGTTTATTGTTCGAATAAACGGCCATTTACGGGATAAATACAAAATTCAAAATTCATTCATTCCATTTGCTGTAATTCTTGTTTAACTCTTTATCCATCGTATAAGGATATCAACATTTCTTATTTTTTTCCATCAACCTTTCCAAAACAAAAAGTTCAGCAAAACCATACCAAGTGATCCCTCATTGGAACGAGCTTGACGAGCACGTTCCAATGAGGGGGGCGTATGATATGGTTTTGATGAAATTTTTGGAATTTTTTTTTCAACGGTTCAATTTGTATATTAAGCGGACAGTTGCGGCCGATTCAAAGGCGACGATAGCATTCTCCAGCAAATGGTTCAACGTGTTTTTGTACGGCACCGTATGTTACATATAAGCGGCAAAGAACTGGCTGGCGTTAACATTCTGAGGGCGCAATGAGTCAGGTTAGCGTATCGGACTCGTGAACGAGTATTGTGAGGTTATATCTGACCAACGGCACCTTCCTTTTGTCCTTGGACAATACACTTAACCTTATTCGCGCTATAGGAATCCATAGCACAGTGCCCTCAACCACTGTGATTATAGGACTCAAGCCCTTCTTGTACCCCATTAGTTTGTTTAAAAGTCTCCAAATTACTAACCGTCGCCTAGCGGTGCTCTCCTAGTACCCTGGTGTCACCCACTCGTCACGTTATCCGCCCCAAACAAAAATGCCGACAGTCGGGGTCGCATGACGCGTTGTCTCATAACACGTCCCACAAGTGACACCTTAAAAAAATCTTTTTCTCAGAACCTCAAAGCCAGGGATTCTTCTGCCCTCTTTGGGAAAGGGTCCGGGACACATGTATTTGGAAAATTCGCATCATGAAGGCTCCAATTTGGGAATTTGTTTATAGGAGAGAAACACACAAAGATTAAGAAATATTACCTTCTAACTGAATTGAGAACCCTCACAGGCTACATTTGGTGACTTTGTAGTTGTCTCTAAGCAAGACTTGGCTGCCTATATAGCAAGCCAAGACATCCCTAGAAACAACTGAGAAGGTTCTCAGAGTGTAACTTGCAAGTGTATTTACAACCTATCCATTGGGGCATCTGTTTTGTTGCAGTAAAAACTGATCAAAACAGAAATAGGTATTTAAAGGGTTGAAGAAGAACACACCAGTTGTTTGTTCTTGAATTCTTAATTAGATAGGTAAGTATTGGTTTTCTGAGGGCTTATGACTGCTCAGTTCAGGACACCAATTGTTAAACAATATTTGTTTGAATGGGATTGGGAAATGTTTGGATTGAATTGGGAAAAATCTTGCCCAAATGTTATAGGGAAAGGGACCCATATTCGACCCCTGTAGACACCTAAAAGAACCATTGAAAGCTAAAATACCACTTGTCGGGGTCACGGAAGGCCCTGTCTCAAAACACGTTTCACACATGATTTCAGACCACAAAAACAATTCCTCACACAGTACTTCGCTCGCTGTATACACAGGCCTAACGAATTCAGCTCAATGGTCCCGAAAGCACCATTGTACACACATCCACCGCAGAGGTGTAGACAAGCCAAAAGAAGTCGGAGGGGGAAACTATTTCTCTGCTGCCATGGCAACAGAAAAATACTCCCCCTCCTACACACTTCATTTCACCTCATGCCGCCGGGTTAAACGTGGCGTAGCCACATTGGGCCTGGGTGACCTTAGCTCCCCTAAAATTTTCGCTGCCCCCAACACCCTCCCCCCCCCCATACCACCCCAAAAAAGTAAAAAATATGGCCCATGCAGCATAACTTATAGAGCTCTAAAATGGTCTCCAATATTGGTCTACACATTCTATAAATGCCCCAGATTCCCTCTTAGAGCACTGGGTGGGCTAGACCTAATTGGGACGCTCCGGCTGTTACCTTCTTCTCCACTTCCCTTCAAGGGAAGTGGGATGAGGGTTAACAACCAGAGGGTTATTATTAAGACTAAGGGAGGTCCCTGTCCCATCCCAACGGCCTTCGAAGTATCATGATAGACTCCCTCCAAACCTGGCTAGGGCACCTCCTATTATAGAATCCCTATGCGCCTGTGGGTTAAGAGTGTGTATCCCTTACGTGAAAGTCCAGGGTCTTCTCAATGAAAAAAATACTCTCCACAGGAGCGCCCCGAGTAAATTTTGAATACTTAAGTACCCAGAAAGTGAAAGAATAATTATAGGAAAATAACCCAAGAATTATCAGGATGAAAGTACAGGAAGCAGTTTTATGGACTCCAAGTATGATTGTATGTAAGGCTGACATTTTTGAGGAAACGTGGGTGGACATGTCCCATCCCCATGGCTATGCCACTAATATCAGACCGGAAGTAAAGGGATTAACTCGTAACCCGTTGGCAGGTTACTCCATATAATATGTTCGTAACACATATGGAAAGGGTGACGGTGTTGTGGTACGTCTCCGCCTTCTCTGTTTTTACTATGTTAGTCGTGTTTTTAACCCTTTACCTAACATGAAAAGCAGACGACACTTGCAAACAAAATTATTGAATAACTATTTTTTTTTTTATTTTTTGTCCCCAAAACATAGGTTATGACCTCTCTTTGGAACGAGCTCGACGAGCTCGTTCCAAAGAGGGGTCATAACCTATGTTTTTGAGACAAAAAATGAAAAGAATAATGAAATTTAATTGGCGATTTTTTAGAATAGCGCTGGCCGGTTTTTTCCGTTACTTTGGGTAAAGGGTTAACGTTTAAATGGGATTCCTGCCTATATAAATATCAACAAATATCATCACGCTCAAGCGAGATCACACGTTACTTGTTGCTATTTATGTTGGCAGGAATTCTTTTAAGATGGTAATCTAATAAGTTGATGTTCTGTTACTTTGCCGTAACATGTCGCAACCTGTCGTAACATGTC
This sequence comes from Pictodentalium vernedei, assembly GCA_031216915.1. NCBI lineage: Eukaryota > Metazoa > Mollusca > Scaphopoda > Dentaliida > Dentaliidae > Pictodentalium > Pictodentalium vernedei. Next base: position 114,291,208 of record CM062290.1, on the reverse strand, counting down.
GCAACCTGCAGTTCGTTCTCGTATTTTACAACAGACGTCACCCATCCGTAACATAAACGGTCGTTTACGAGCTATTTCCAGGCCTGTAATATTCCCCCGATTACACGCCCTCCTTTCACGCTATATTTATGAAATGATAAAATACGTTTGTTGACTTACGTTGCTCAGTCTTTTCTCTTTCAGTGATAGTGGTTACTGGAGCCACGGGATTTATTGCAACGTATGTCATCAGACAGCTGCTACAAGATGGATACAGGGTGAGAGGTACCGTTCGATGTTTGAACGATGAACACAAAATCAAGCATCTTAAATATCTTTGTCCTGATGCTCAGTTCAAGCTGGAGTTAGTTCAAGCCGATTTACTCAAACCAGACTCATGGGAAAGGTGAGTTTAAAATCTGTGCTCGCTTTGTCTCCACGTAAACCTAGTACTGCGGAAGAAAGTATCATAGAAGTCACATGATCTCGAAGTGACTGTGTGTGGATTGGGACGTGTTAACCCCGTTCATCCCACCAAGCCTGGAAATAAGCAATCTGTCATTTGCAGAATGAGGTTCCCAGAGGGTGAATTTGCTGATGCTACCCATACAGTTGGACAATTTATCCTCTAGGTACCTCATTGTGTTTAGACGTGAGATTTTAATTCACTCCGTTCACTCCGATAAGAGGTGACCCCGGCTGTCGAAAGTGTCGTTAAAAAAAAACCCAATGAATAAATAAATAATTAAGGTTCACAGACGGTAAATTTAGTGATTCTACCCTGCTGTGCATGGTAGCATCACTAAATTCACCCCCTTTGGACCTCATCTTCAGATGACAGTCTGCTCATTTCCAGGCTTGCACCCCATACACGCTCACTTCAAGATGTAAGTTATTTGCTTAATATCTCACACGGGTGTAGAATTATGTGAGAAGGCTTGAAGGTTATATATTTAATGAAGTTTAGCCGTGTGTTGTTACATGCGCGAGTTACCAGATTATACATATTACAGTCACGTGCACATGCAATAAAATTGAACAAGAACAGTTCGGCCCAAGCACTCGTCTACAACGGGGGTATCTAAATAATAAGCACTGCAATTTTCGAATTGAATCAAATCCCCAATTGAACATCAATTGAACCATGCAGAGAATTTTGAATCGAATCTCATCTCACCGTTCTTTAAGTTGTAGATAATGCACATTCTTTCTTACAACAGTAAATACCGCCAATCTCCACATAACCCTTAATGGCCTAATTACGACTTGATCACATTTTTTGCAACAGAACAGGTATCCCTACCTGCAGGCTTTGGGTTAGCTCACAAGTTACATTCCAGGCGCCTTGGTAGTTGTTTTAGGCAAATCTTGGCTGTCAAATATAGGCAGCCAAGACTTGCCCCCCCCCCCCCCCCCCCCCAAAAGTCACAAATCACAAGATTTTCACTGCCAAAGTGTAGAAAAATATTTAAAAATCTCTAGGCCCTTAAGGGCAAAGGCGACGGAAGCTCGATAATAGTGCAGGGGCTCAATTTTTCAAAGCCCACCAAGGTTCGGCCCAGTGGGAGAAAAGTTCAAATCGTATATCGGTAAATGTCCCATGACACACTAGCCCTTCTTTAGACGAGCATGCGACCGTATGGTCAGTGTCCTGCCCATTTCTTCTACTTAAAGCATCTTTCAAACCGAAGGCTAGCCTTCGGGTTGGAAGATGATTGAAGTAGATTAAACGGATCGAAGCGACCGAAAGTGATATTCTTTGGCCAAATATTGTTTGGATTTGTGAATATCTTACAGAAATGCCTGTAAATTGACACGTTTTCATGCGCTCATTTTAACTCACTGTGTAACCGCGTTACATGTCCCTGGAAAAGAGTGGAGGGGCACGTGTTCCCTGCCCCCCCCCCCCGGTTCCGCCGCCCCTGCTTAAGGGTTGATCTTCAACGGCGAGTCGTTTGTTTGGTCAAGCCATTCAAGAAGTGGAATATTCCAGAAATGGAATCAAAGTAGGTTCACTTGCGAACCTCTGTGACTCTTCTTCTGTCGTCAGGCTTCCGTCGGCCAAACGACCCAGATTTGGTTGACCTCCGTGGATGACCTCGGACGTGCCGCCATATTCACGTAACCGTAGACGTAATATGGGCTGCCATGGTCACCCACATGAACGGTCATATTGTGACGCCATCACCATTATGATACATCGCCATTATGACATGTGATATTAGTGCGCATGCGCGGCGTTTGTTGTTTTGGTGACGCATCTTTCCATCGTCCATTTTGTATACTAGAGGTTTATGGTGGCACGTGGTTGCTATGGGACCCATTGATCTACAATAGGACAGGTTGTGTTTTGCAAGCGGCGTGTTCGATTCAACATACTTCGGAACACCGGAAACAACCCGACATCGTGTAAAATTTCCAAAAACTACCCAAAAGTACCAAAACGGACCCATCACGACCGTCATCGTGGATGGTGTGTGGTTGCTACGGGTCTCAAAGGTCTCCAATGGGACCAAAAGGTCCCTGAGAGACGTGCTTGATCCAACAGGGGTATACATAAAAATGTATGCCCTTGTATCTAAGTGGGATAAATTGTGGAACAAATACCAAGCGTGTTTTGTAGTAGAAGTCAATGGAAAAACTTAGTTATTTAAGTCAATATAAAAAAATGTGACATTTTCACTTAGCATAAATCATGAAAACAAACACATGGCGAAATAAAAGTTTATTACATATTTCGAACCAACAATCATTGTGAGTTACAGGAATGCTCGATTTGAGTCTAAAATGTCTAGAGCTTTCATACAGTGATGGCTTGTGGCATGACAGGCAACATAACATGTCCTTACTATAACGGCAATTTCGGTCAACTCCTACGATTTGCAATATTGTCGGAACTGGCCTTCATCATGATAATATGACATGATGGTGACAACTTCCATTATATAATGCCAGAACACAGGGAACAGAATATATTTGTTACATATTTGTGACATGTGTCAGTATAGATATCCATAAAGTTTAATTTTACAAACATTTGAATATTCTTTACACATGGAGTTGGTTTTGTATCGATTGCTTATGTTGTTATATATGGGCGGTTGGGGCTAACAATCATATGTACAGACGAAGTGTTTCTGGTCCGAGAGTAGCTTCAGAATATTTTTGAAAAACATCCCCTGTTACTGGAAATACACTACTGTTACAGGAAACACCCAGGTTTTCACAGGACGATAAACTGGACCGGCACAGATTAGCGAGCAATGCTATTTAAACATTGTGGTATAATTTATTCATGATTGGGTTTGCTCTGTTTCATGGGAAATCAACCCACACACACGATCTCATAGTAAGGGAGCGATAGAGATTTGCGTTGGTTCGTGTTACAGTGAATACATAAATGTTACATAAGGACATTAAACTCGTTCTAGGTGATGCTACCCCAACATTGCGGAGAAGATTAATCTTGATTAGATCTGCTCTATCTTATAAGAGTATCAACTTGCACAAAAGATGTCATAACTGATGAGCCATAGCGATTTTCGCTGGCTCTTGTTACAGTAAATACATAGTTGTTACACGGAGGACATAAAACTCGCTCAAAGTTATTTATTCATACTTTAGTTAATTATGTACCACCTCATATGCTGGGGGCATGATGTGATATCTGGTTTGGAACACAAACAACATTGTCACTTTTCAGTTGATGTACCGAAACTGCCCGGAATGTGGTCTAATACGGGTTGAACGATATTTGACGTCAGTTTACAGCGACATGCAACCACAATGACAAAGACTCAACGAAACCAAGCATATCGGAAAAACATAAATAGTGAATAATTTCAAATACCGACAGGACAGTCAATTAACCCTTTACCCAGCGCAGACGATATCAAAAATTATTATTTTAAATATCATTTTTTGAATTTTTTCAAAAAAATTCAACAAAATCATATCATGTGACCCCTCTTTGGAACGAGCTCAACGAGCTCGTTCCAAAGAGGGGTCACATGATATGGTTTTTCGAAAAATAATATTTTTTCAGCTACTGAATTTGCATATTACGCGAGCGGATGCGGGCGATTCGTTGGGTAAAGGGTTAACAATATTGAGATTGCACATGGTAGATCCTTTTCTACAAGTGCGCATGAAACTCGTCTCAAACAACTCCAACTGGAAACAACATATTTCATCAATCCCAGGGGGGCGGGGGGGGGGGGGGGGGGGCTCATTACATCTATGCAAAATGGCTTCGTTACAGGACATACAAAAAATCGAGGGACAGAATTTGACGGAAAATTTTCCAAATAAGAAATCATTCTTGGTGATGCAATAATAGTTTATAGCTTAGCCTAAAGTGTTGTTTTCAAATATCAGAAGGAATATTAATGGGTGTTATGCGTATTTTCAAACAGCAAAACAAATAACATCAGAAACTGGATTGGGGACAGCTCATTTTGCCTTATTTTGGGGTATAAATCAAGGCAGGGCGACTGCTAACCACACTAATTGATTCATTTTTTCGCGTTTTTCTGGTAGAACTAATGACCCCCAGACCACTGACACAAATATTAGGCTACAATTACAATTCCAAAATCGGTATTCCTCCTGGACACCAAAATAGCACATTTTTTTATATTGACTCATTTACCTCCCCGGAGACTTCAGAGATACTGCGAATTTAGTTGTGTTGTCTTTCTGTAACATATACATACACCTAGACCAGTGTTCATGCTGGCCCGAATTTGCCTGGTGCCAAACTTTTAGCCATGCTTTATATTTAGGTGCCAACAAAGTGTTTTGGGGCCAAAACGGCATTGGGAAGGGAGAGGTGTTTTTTCGCTGTCTGATCCGAAAAAAAATCGATCCAGTTTTGAAGAATGAACTGGAAATTATTTCATGGGTGAACGGACATTTGGTCACTGAAAAAATCCAACAGAATTCGAAAGTTCTGACGAAATTCTCGATAGGCGAAACGGGCGGTCACCCAAGTAATATCGAAGCCACTGAATAAACTAATGATCAGGCTGAATGCTGTCGATGTGTATAGCTGTTTTACTTAGATAATAAGAGATCAACTAACTACTATTAATCTACTGGGCTTAGCAGGTGTTGAGTCTTTACAAAGGGCAGCATTTAATAAGATAAAGACTTCATACCGTAGCGAGTAACTCGCGACGGTATGGAATATTTACCTAATTAAATGCTGCCGTTTGTAAATTTAATCCCCCCCCCCCCCTCCCGCCCATGTTTTAATGAAGAAAAAAAGCCACATTATCATTCACTGACAATGAACTTTGAATGTTTGTCCAAACATCATTTCTGACCTCTTATTGACAAAATCACTGAGTTTGACTGCGTTTCGTGGTTATTGCTTCCGCCTTTATTGCCAGCTGACGATTTTCTTGAATTGGAAATGTTAACTGTTTTTAGTTCAATCACCGATCGCACTCTTCACTGCTGCAGTGGCTTTCTATCACAAGTCGAAGGAACCTTTTGGTGCTACATTTTGAACCAATGAAAATTTTTTTGTGCCAAATTAAAATGTTTATTGCAATTGGCTAAATTGGCCCCGGCAGTGTGAACACTGACCGTATCAACAATACTACACGCTAAATAGATTATCATCACATAAATTTTATATGTTTCTGTATTACATGATTAAACTGTATATGTCCTGTGCATGTAGTGCAAAACAATTCATTCGTTCGTTCGTTCATTCACTCACTATATATACTACTCAAAGTTTGCTAAGCACCAAGTATATCCAACTACCTGTTTTACGTTTTAGTTGAAATATTGTTATGGAAAGTGTATATATATTTTTTTTAAATTATATCTTTAATGATTTTTAAGTACAGAGATTAAGATTTTGTTTGTGTTTGACATTATTTTTTAGCTTTTGAATACGATAACCACGGAAAATGGATATTATTGGTAAAAGAGGAAATTTTTTAAATTTGCCAAAAAGTTGACGGAGCGACCTGGTATGGGTTCAGTATCAAGTATGAAACCCATTATTGTTAATTACAGCTTGACAACGTCTTCTCATGCTCCCAATCAGTTTCCTGATGGTCCTTTTTGGGATGTTGTTCCATTCTTGGACCATCATGGAACCAAGCTCCTGGACACTTCTTGGCTTGACTGGACGGGCTGAAATTGCAAGCCGCAACTCATTCTAGACATGTTCGATTGGATTGAGGTCAGGGGATCTTGCTGGCCAGTCCATACGCTCAATCCCCTCCTCCTGTCGGTACTCCCTGACAGCATAGGCAACATGAGGACGGGCATTATCGTCCATCAGAATGAATCCACTGCACCTGCATACAATCTGACGTGAGCATCCAAGATCTCACCAATATACCGCTGTGCAGTCAGTGCACCACGGCCAAGGGCACTGAGCTCTGTACGTCCATCCCAGCTGATGCCGCCCCAGACCATTATTGACCCTCCACCATAGAGGTCATGTCCAGCAATGTTGGCTGCACGGAATCGCTCTCCTGGACTTCTCCATACCCTAGAACGCCTGTCTGTGTAGTCTAGGCAGTACCTTGACTCATTTGTAAAAAGGACAGGTCGCCAATCTTCTCTGGTACATCCAACATGGTCCATGGCTCATTCATATCGTGTCTGGCGGTGGTTCTGGGACAGCGGAATGCGAATACATGGTCTTCTCGATCGGAGACCACCTTCGTGCAACCTTGCCCGGATAGTCTGCGTCAAAACATTTACCCAGGATGCATTCTGAAGGTCACTGCTGAGCTGGGTTGCTGTTGCAAAGCGGTTCCTACGGGCCAAAATGATCAAAAATCGGTCTTCAGCTGCAGATGTTGCTCTGTCTCTGTCACCACCATGCCGTCTTACTGGTGTGTCATACTGCTGAAATCTTGCTCAGACTCTGGGTATCAGCGTATGGTACACACCAAGGATTTCACCATCCTGACGATGGGTAGCCCCTTGCTCCACCATCCCAACAGCCCGCCACATTTCTGCTTCAGACAAATGTCTTCTTACATTTGCATTCGCCATATTCAATCGTTAAATCACAAGAATTTGTGTTAAAGAGAAGATTGAATACAATACACATGTCATGTACATGTAGACAGTACACGAAAATTAAGGGGTACATGCTTTCAATGACTGTCACAAAAAGTCTGCCTGTCAAGAGAGCTAATGTAAACACTGGAAACCATCTCAATGCATTCCTCAATCATATCCACCAAATATATCGTAAATATGTCACAAGTAAATTTCACAATGATGCGTCAAATATGTGGTGCTTAGTAAACTTTGAGTAGTAAAGAATACACGGTCTCGCCAAATTTCTCAGATACACCACTTGCACTTGCATTTTATTCGTTTCTTTGTGTATTTCCAGTGCTATTGCGTGTGCAACCCACGTTATTCATATAGCCAGTCCAAACCCACCCCATATACCTGATGATGAAAACGAGGTTATAAGACCTGCTGTAGAAGGCACTCTGAATGTTCTGAAAGCATGCGTCAAAGCAAAGAGTGTGAAGAGAGTGGTAATTACCAGCTCCATTGTGGCTGTAACATGTAAGTAATTCAGGCAAGTGGCACAAGTAGCTTTCCTTAATTGTCTCAAGTGGGTTTCCTTGTCTCAAGTGGGTTTCCTTGCTTCAAGTAGCACGCGGTTACGCTCTGCATTATTGCATATAGCTAATTATACTATGAATATACAAATATGCCTTAAGCCTTGACTCAAGTAGCATATTGTGATTATTTTTGGTCGAGTTTTTTTTTCCAAAATTGATTTATACTTTGATGAAGTCGGTGCGCTGTTAACTTGAACAAATATAGAGGGATTTGGTCAATATGTGGTGTGTGAAACTTACAATGTCTTGAATAAGTTCGAAAACTGATACGATTCGGTCATCGAGAGCGGAGTTATGGTCCTTAATAATTAGTCAATTTATGACCGTTTTCATCTCGTTAACGCGATAACATGAACAAATATCAATGGACCTTCATAACAATGTCTTGAATGAGTTCGAAAACTGGCAGGTTCGGCCATACTGAGTGGAGTTATGGCCCTTAATTCGTTAACTTTTTTCAGCTTGTTTGCGCGATAACTTGAACAAATATCAATGGATTTGATTTTCTTATAATGACAAGCCTAACAGGTGCGAAAAACTGAACCCCGCACCGCGAAGATACGTAATGCTTGCTTTATTTATTTATTTGCGCTTAAGGTCACTTTTAGCATCTATGGCTACATCATGACCACAACATAAGCATGAAGTCAAGTTTAGCAGGGCCATCGCGAAGCATTGCTGATGGGATGAGAGGTGTCCCCCAAATTTACCTGGTTTTCAATTAACAATTACCTGATTTGTCAAGTGTCTCTGGGGCGAACTGAGTCTGGAAATTTGATGAAAGGGGCCCCAAGTTAGTAGCACTAAGAACACAGGACCGACCGTGGTCCGACCCAGTGTGAGAAAATTTTAATGCCATTGCTTGAATTGAAACATTTGTCGATGTCCCATTCAGTGTGTTATAAAAGATAATTTTAATGGTATCCGCCCAACGAGACCGATCATGATTGGGCCCTATGGGAGAAACACTGGATTTCTCGGACGGATAAGATGCAAAATCATCGTATATGGGGCATTTGTTCACGCTCCAGGAGGGGTGCAATAAAGAAAAGAATTGCACTGGTGCAGAACCCTCGGGTCGACCATGATACGCCCCCTTGGGAAGAAAGTCCAATTCCCGAGCCTGTAAAAGAAGCTAAATCCTCGCATCTGAGGTATTTATCGACGCCCGGAGTAATATTTAATGGACTGAAAAGACGTCCAATCCTCACATCAGAGACTAGAGGTGGGAAATAAACCGAAAAACCGAACCGATATCATGGGAATACCGAAAAACCGAACCGAACCATTCGCTGACTACCGAAACCGTCTAAATCTTCAAACTGTCCTACATTCGCTAAAAAGAGGATATGGAATGAGTGTTTTTCTCATATAATATTTATGAAACGAGTCTAAGAATTTTTCGTTTTGGCGAGCCTCTGGCGAGCCCAAACGGAAAATTCGGACGAGTTTCATAAAAAATATATGAGAAAAACACTCATTTCATATTCTGTTTATCATATGACACACACACGCGCAAATTAGGAACTTAGTATGACTTTTAACCCATCACCTAACTTGAGATGCAGACGGCACTTGGAAAAAGCATCCTCGTATATCTAAAATTTTTCATTTTTTGCTTCCAAAACATAGGTTGTGACCCCTTCATTGGAACGAGCTCGTGGAGCTCGTTCCAATGAGGTGTCATAACCTATGTTTTGGAAGCAAAAAGTGAAAATATATATAAAAAAAATGAATGGCGTTTTTCTTGTAGGTAAAAGATTAATACAATATAACCCATCCTAAATAGGACAGATAACGTAAATTCTTCCTACTGAAATTATGCAAATGTGACCCGGTTGTATTTCGTTCAGCCAATCAAATTGTCTTGAAATTGACCAATGGAAGCCCCCAACTCTAATTATGCAAATTATGAAAATGTGTCCCAGTTGTATTTTGTTCAGCCAATCAAATTGTCTAGTTTTGAAATTGACCAATGAAATTGACGGAAGGCTTTATTTATCACTAATTAATATGAAAACAAAATATCAAATGTTTTAAAGTGAACAAAACGGACGAGTCATATGATAAAAGTCCTTATTGAAGTTTGATAACAGTTGAAAGGATCATTTTCATGAAAAACGAGACAGATTTTCTTTTCAGTTTTGTTAACCCTCAGTAGACGGGGCAAATGTCCTGAATTCCCACTAGACTACAACCTGTACATGTCCAACTGCTGTGCAGTGATTTCTAGTCAAGTCTTGGCTGCTTGTTTTGTCTGGTGTCAGCAGGACCTCCAAAAGTTGGCATGGTCAGGATACATGCTCTGAGATCGAAAAAGCCTGAAATAGGTCTTTAAACATTAAGGGGCGTTTCAAAAAGTAACAACATTACTGTAGATGTGATTTGTAGTCGTAAAAGAATACCACCGTTGAGCTCATTGACAGTGTCATTTATAAGTTTTGGTTGGAATGATACTACAACAACTTATTCTGTTTTTCCTGATGTGAATTTCTCTTTGGTACTCTCAGCAAATCTAAGTCAAGTCAGAAACCGAATACCGAACCGATACCGAGGTATACCACACTAAGAATACCGAAACCGATACCGAACTCAAAATTCCAATACCACCCATCTCTATCAGAGATACTTGTCATTGCCCCGAGTTATGTGTCATAACATGATAATTTCAATAGTATCCAACCCATGAGGCCGACCATTTTAATTTTCCAGACGGAAAAGACGCAAAATCCTGGCATCTGAGGAAGGTAGTGCCCGATGACGAAAAAATTGCACCGCTGCATAAACCGCGTGCCGACCATGATTCGGCTGCGCGAGAAGAAATTCTGATTTTCAGATCTAAATTGAGGCAAAAACATCGTATCTGAGATATTTAACGACGTTCCGGACACTGTGCAATTTTGGGGACCAAAAAAGACGCACAATCCTGGCATCTGATACATTTGTTAATGTCCAGAGTTGCGTGTTATAACGAGCATTGAAACGGTGTCGAACCCACGAGACTGAACATGATTTGGCGTCGTGGAAAAAAATGATTTTGGACACCGAAAAGACGAAAAAAACCTGAGATATTTGTCTACGCACAGACTGATGTCTTATAACAAGAACATTTCAATGGGGATTATCTACATATACAGTGGGACCCTCAGTCCCAGGGGACCCACACGAGAGGGGGCACACTGGAAAATTTCCCGGTGGTATATCCGACCAGTCCCACTGAATGTCAGGACAGTCCGATGAAAGTTTAGGGTTGTTATAAATTCTGCCTTCTGTAGTACAGGCGAACAGGTCGGTATCCTTAGGTGATATCTTTTGGGTTCTAGAATTTAGTTATTTGTTTTATGGAGTTTCAACGACACTTTCGACAGCTATAGGGTCACCTCGTGTCGGACAGTTTTACGGATGGAGAAAGCCGGAATACGCGAAGAGGACCACCGAGCAACGGCGAGCAACTGTCAGACTCATCAACGTACTAACTCCACAGAAGCAGGATCAGCATTGGTTGAAGACAAATACGCCGTCGATGTGCAGTGTATGACCCTTCATTAGAACGAGCTCGTTCCAGTGATAAGGTAGATTTTGAAGCAAACAATTTTAGTAAATGATTTTATGTAATTATGGGCCCCGCCATAAAATGGATAGCGCACAGCTCGTTTCAACGAGGGGTCACATGATATGGTTTTGTTGAAATTTTTTGAGAAAATTCAAAAAATGTTATTTAAAATAGTAAATTTTGATATCGTCTGCGTTGGGTAAAGGGTTAACCACTGAATCACAGCACTCCCGTGGTCTTCACAAACAGAAATGTCTATTGAACTAAAGTCAGTTCCATCGTCATCACCGTTATCACTTTTCCAACCTCTCTCTGATTCATCGTCGTCCTTAGGGGACGTTTTTTGGGACGCTGTAAATCATAGGACATCATCAAGGACACAACGCAGTTACCCCTGGTCAAGTCCGTAACCACTGAGCCACCGCACTCTCTTGGGGTTTTAGAAGAAAACTGCGGATCACAATGGAGCAGACGAATGCGTCTTACTGCAGACGTTTTCGATACTTTGGTTGTTCCGCATGTCGAAACTTTTGTACCCCACGAACCTGGTTAGGGTGAGGGTGAAAGAAGAGGGTTTAGCGACGGCCCTGAAATGCATTCAATCGACTGTACCTACCGATATGTTGCCCACTTTGGAGGACTTCTACCACAGGCTTTGGTTGCAGGGTCCTATTTTACCAGTAAAGTAGAACGTGATTACTACAGTAAACAAGCACTGCACCACTTACATGGGTTACCGGGGGGGGGGGGGGGGGTGATATGTAGCGTCATTTTTTTTGGTCAGAAATGTTATAGTCTCGTCCCTCTATATTGAGAGGGGTACCCCAGTCTTATCTTGTCCTATGTGTTAAAAATGTGCAACTATTGACCTAACAGTAATAGGAGATGACAGGAATATGGGACGACACTTTAAATAAATAAAACTATAAAACTAGATGTGTCAGTAAGACACTACCCCCCCCCCCCCCACCCCCACCCCCCACACACACACCAGGGGCAAAAAAGAAAATAGGCCCGGAAAACTCATTCTCTGAGTTTTCACATCATAAACTAACTTCAAGGTCGATAACTCCGCGAAAAATCACCCGACCAGGACCAAACTCGAACTCGATTTGTAGGTACCATGACAAAGCCAAATACCAGAAATCAGCCAACTATCTTAATGTATGGTGAAAAAAGTCCGGAAAACTTTTATTTCCGAATGACGGAAGTTCAAGGTCGATAGCAGCTCGAACAATCATCCGATTGGGATTAAACTAGAACTCAATTTGTAGGTACCCATGACAAAGCCACATACCACACGTCGGCCAATTATCTCAATGTATGGTAAAAAAACCCAGGAAAGGTTTTATTTCGGAGTGGCTTAAGTTAAAGTTCAAGGTCACCAAAACGAAAAAATCACTTGACAGGGACCAAATGGAACTCACAATTTGTAGGTACCCACGACAAAGCCACATACCAGAAATCAGCCAATTATCTCAATGTATGGTGAAAAAAGTCTGAGAAACTGTTATTTCGGAATGATGGAACAGCGGAGAGGCGAAATGGCGGACAGGGGTAACACTATTTGCCCCTGTTCATTTTATGGCGGGGCCATAATAACATAAAATTATTTACTAAAATTTTTTGCCTCAAAATATACCTTATCATTGGAACGAGCTCGTTCTAATGAAGGGTCATAAGCTATGTTTTTGATGTAAAAAATTGAAAAAGGTCAGCCAGGGCTCAGTGAGTGCATTTTTTCAGAATTGCAGAAAATCGTATTTCATGAACGCCTAATGCATTACTAAGTTCATACATGTATTTCATACTCCAAAACGTTGGGGCCAAAAATACTGAAAGTAGGTCATGATCATATCTCAAACATGGTATGAATGCATGGACCTGGGACCAAAACTAAATTAGCTGAATTCAATGGAGGATCAAAATTGGAGTCATTGAGTGCATTGTTCATAATTACTGGAAATCACATTTTATGACCCCCCCCCCCCCCCCCCACCCCCTAATGCACTGCCGAAGATTCATACATTTATTTTTATTCTTAACTGGTACAGTGCTAAGATTTTTTGGTTGGCAAGATTTTGTTCACATGTAATGCCTTGTTACAATTTATGGGAGGGTGCCTATGGGCACCCTCCCATAAATTGTAACAGAGCAAATCCACCCAGACTAAATAATATAAAAGCAAAAATTAATTGAATCACATCCACTGAATATAAAACCTTCAAGCTTTAGTACTCACACTTCAGAATAAAGCCCAAAAATGGGCTTCCAGCACTCAACCAGTTAAAAAATTGGGCGGGGGCCAACAATTTTTAAAGTTCGTTACACTCATCTCTCAAGCATGATATGACATATGGATCTGGATCCAATACCAATTGAGTCGAAACACTATGGAAGTTAGTAATTTGGGTCCAGTTCGCTGGAGTCACACAGGTCTCATTAAGTGCAGTTTTCAGAATTGCTTGAAATTGCATTTTATAATCCCCAATGCATTTCTTAAGTTCATACATGTATTTCTTCTCTCAAAAAAGTGGACAGAGTGAAAAATATCCATTGCTGATTCCTTTATAGAACACGTTTAATGATGTGCACAGAAGTTATTTCCGGTTTCTTGAAAAATCTTACCCGAATCCTGTATGAAAATCTTTAAACGCTGTTTAAAAAAACCTATTTCTGATTTCTTTAAAGATATTTTACTCCCGAAAATAAGTCCCCATAAATTCTCTTTCTTTTTAACTTAGTTCAAATGCTTTCACCGTTTTCACACAAACTCGAATTTACTGGTCGCAGTAAATTCTGTTTTTCTCGTTCACATTATTTTAGTTCATTTGAGGGTTCCTTTTCTAAGAGTATTGCCAGGATGGCGCTTTTAGCTCTCCTTATTTTTGCGAGGGCAATCTCCCCCACTCCTCAATAGCCTGGATATCCTTGCACTAAAAAAGTGTAAACATGAACCTGTCAAAAGAACAGCAAAAAGACAATGATAGATTATCATGACGCTGTACATAATTCCGATTTTCGGTCAATTTTTTCTCAAATATATATTTACACATCATACAGCAGCATAAGTTATATTAACAAGCATTACCTCATTATTACTTTTATCAAAAGATGAACAGATAATACTGTTTTGGATAATAAAAGACACTGTACACTTAACACACGTCATATCGCCACTGAATTGGGTTGTGGATGACAGCTCTTATCAAGTTCGCTCAGCACTCACCAAAGGAGGAAAGAGGTCAAGCCAATTCTAGAAATTTACATTTTCCAAATTCAACTCAGTGGTTAGTTCCCTTGATAGACAAAGACTGGATATATCGTGACACGAATGGCTTGTCCCGTGTGTTGTTCTTAACCCCTACAGAAGGTGTGATGATTAACCCTTTACCTAACATGAAAAGCAGACGACACTTGCAAACAAAATTCTTGAATAACTAATTTTTTTCATTTTTTGTCTCAAAAACATAGGTTATGACCCCTCGTTGGAACGAGCTCGACGAGCTCGTTCCAACGAGGGGTCATAACCTATGTTTTTGAGACAAAAAATGAAAATATTTTGAAAATTAATTGGCGATTTTTGATAATAGCGCTGGCCGGTTTTGGCCGTTACGTTGGGAAAAGGGTTAACAGGGGTTATGTGCCAACTCAAATTAGCGCCGTATTAAAGCCCCAACCAACAGGGGTGAATGGGACTGAAAAGGATTTCAGTCGGGTATTTTGCAAAGATCAACCTCCATCTGTTTGTCCGTCTGTCCATCATATGAACATTTTTGTCTGGTTGTTTGGGTGTGGATAATCCATTTTTTTCATGTTGTATTCAAATAGATCAGCAATGAGTACGGATTTCCACTTCCACAGAAGACAGATTGTGTACGCACTTTACTGTCAAAGTAAAAACCCTTTTAGGACTTGTAATTTGGAAGGGAAACATCACAATGGTTGTTTTGCCGGTGTGCGCATGCATTTGTATGTCGCCTGCCATTTGAACCTGCTCGCTCGTCTGCCCATTCACTTTTGGTTGATCGCACAATGAAAACTATATGTCCAACAGATGTTTTATGGTGTATTGTTTCTGAGTATAGGAAAGTCCCCTCGACAACCAGTATCCCGACCTATCCAATATGGCCATCATGGCAGCCATCTTGGATTTTTGCAATTCCTGCTTGTGAGAAAAACTGCCAGTCAGTTTAATCAGTTCAAATTTATTTATTTATTGGTGTTTTAAGGTCACATACTTATGCGCAATGGCTAATCACGACCGTGACAGTTTTACGGGTGGAGGAAGCCGGAGTACACGGAGATAACCACCGAGCAACGACGAGCAGCTGCCAACTCCCCAACATCGTAACTCCGCACAGCAGCACAGGCAGGGTTAGATTGGTTGAAGAGATGCGCACCATCGACTGCAGTACGCCT
Source organism: Pictodentalium vernedei (assembly GCA_031216915.1). Taxonomy (NCBI): domain Eukaryota; kingdom Metazoa; phylum Mollusca; class Scaphopoda; order Dentaliida; family Dentaliidae; genus Pictodentalium; species Pictodentalium vernedei. The sequence continues at coordinate 114,275,635 of CM062290.1, read as the reverse complement.
TAGTACACGGTGTCATTGTGCCCCATGTAGACAATCGGGGTTAAGTGCCTTGCCCATGGACACAACGCGGGAGTCCGAATCGATCGCTCAGACGGTCACCCATCCGAGGATAGTAACCGGGCTCGATGCTGCTTAACTTCGGTGATCTGACGCGAGCCGGTTACCTCAACGCCACCCCCCCCCCACCCCCACACACACACTTTTCTGGTGCATTAATGTTGACTATGGGAAGGATACTGTTGATAACAAACATTCTGCCCTAGCCAACATGGCTTCCATGGCAGCCGCATTGATATTAAGGCTTTCCGCTTTACAGAACAATAACTTCAAAGGAAATGTATAATAGATCCACGTTCAAAGTGCATTACTGTTGACTATTGAGGTGGGGGAGGGGGAGGGGGGTCAATAATTAGCATGCTAGCATATTCAACTGGTAGAGTGCTAAATTGTTTTTTGGACACCCGATTTTTTCACATGTCTTTGCTTTGTTACAATTTATGAGAGAATAGGCACTCTCAAATAAATTGTAACATGACAAAACTATACAGACTGAATAATTTCATTACAAATACATTATGAAGCGTATGCACTGAATATGAAGCCTTTACGTTACGGTGCCTGCCACTTCAGGGTAAAGCACTTTTGAAAAGCATTGGAAGGGACCTTGAACACCAATAAACAAAACAAACACAATCAAGCGCAAACTTCATTTGTCTTCTAGATGTTCATGAGCCGACATCTCCTTCATATTGCTGTCTCTCCTGTTTTCACCCTAAGCATTATGCTGGGTGTGTGAGGTGTGGATATGGGCTCCCAGTAAGGGCTTATGTGGACGTGTGGCTGTTGGTGTATGGGATGTAGGGTGTTGGTGTATGGTGTGTGGATATAAACTGTACGGAAAGGGTATACAGGTTCGTGTATATGAGTGTGATTCGTGTAATGTGAGGTTGTGGAGTGTAGGTGTTGATTTGCGGGATGTAGGATGTTGGTGTGGCGGGGTGTGGGTATAGGCTGTCACTTATTTACTCTGAAACCTTTTGGCCTATCGATGGGCAGAAGACAACATGGTCAAGAAACTTCTTCAAAACAGAAATATTCTCATTAACCCATTTCTTAACATGAAAAGCAGACGACACTTGCAAAAAAAATAATTCTTGAATAACTATTATTTTCATTTTTTGTCTCAAAAACATAGGTTATGACCCCTCATTGGAACGAGCTCGACGAGCTCGTTCCAATGAGGGGTCATAACCTATGTTTTTGAGACAAAATATGAAAAAATAATGAAAATTAATTGGCTATTTTTGAGAATAGCGCTGGCCGGTTTTGGCCGTTACGTTAGGTAAAGGGTTAAAACTCCCCCAACCAGAATAATTTGGATATATAAAATGTGGTAGTCTGATCACGATGAATTAAAATTAAACATACATGAAACAGAATTCGGCCAAGAATTGATAGACGAAATTCGACACGATTCTTTCAAAATTCCACGCGCCCGAACGATCATCGTGATTGACGATCTCGTGAAAGATGCGTCGAAAGCCTCAGAGGTTTGTGAAGTTTCATCATAGAAACACAGGTGTAGTGTGTCTTATGCAGAATTTATTCAGTAGATGGCGAGAGAGCAGAACTATGAACCTGAACACTCAATATATAGTGTTGTTTAAAAACCCACTTGCTCAACAACAAATTAGAATATTGGCCAAACAAATGTATCCAAATAAATTACCAGATTTAAGCCAGATGAAGGCCTCAGAAAGAATCCATCTCGGGGTTCAAAAATTAATTTTTTTCCCTGGAGGAGGCCCGGAGTTTCCCACCCCCAAACACGGGCCGGCGCGCCCTCGGGACATGGCTATGACATGTCGTGGTGGGATCCCAGTCCCAGTTAGAAATCTAACTGATCACACATCCATTAAATACGCTATCTAAGACCCTCCCCCTAGACACGGCTACAGGTCGTGTTATCAACAAACACAAGTATCGCTGTGACCATTTATTCCAGGATATTGAAAGCAGTAGTAGCGAAGAAGAAACAGATTGAAGCAGGCGTTTAAACATATCAACATTCACATACGTACTCCGACCCTTGCTATCTCGTAGAGAAACAAAGACAATTTAAGTAGCATTAAAATTTGGGAGATCTGGACCAAAGAGAGCCGACAGTGACTCTCTTTTTCTGCACATTCCATCCCAGACGAAAATGGCCAGCTACGTTTATGACAGAAAGCCGAACAAATGGGTTCGAACCTCCAGTTTTGGCCCGATTTCTACAAAGCATCCGCGGATCTATAGGGAATGACAATTACACGGACACCCCCCCCCCCCCCCCCCACCCCAAAGAAAAAGAATAGTTGAACGAAGAAAAACTCACAACCAGTGCAACGTGTGGATTCAGGCTTTGTCTATCCATGGAGCTAACTACTGGGATAAATTTTGAAAATGAACATTTCCGGAATTGGCCATAGGTGCTCGACACAAGCTGTGAAATCGAAAGAAAAATGATATTTGATTGCATTTTTGAATCGATTCTGACGTACCCCCATAATCTATATAAATATTAACAAGATACCCACAACTCGCTTTCGAAAACGATAGCACTCGTCTTCGTTATACCCTTTCAAATTTGATTCACATAACGTATTCAGCAGTAACCGGTGTTTGCGGAAAGAGGAATGAATAAGATTTTCAGTGGTGTATTACACGACCGTTGGGTGTTCTTGGGTTGTTCATGATAACTGGGAGAACTCGCAGAAAAGCCCAAAAAACATTTAGTCGGACAAGATACTGCTCAGTGGAAAGTGGGTTACGAGCGACAATTCTCCGATTTATCATAAATAATTCGAGGTGCCAATGTCTGTGGAGGGCAGATTCAAATATTAACCGTATACATTAACCGCGATGTCTGCTAGACAATAAGCAAGGCTGGGGCATAATAGGCCAACGACGAGGCCTTTAGCGTTTGGGAACGCTAAGTGTCATGCATCGAAAACAATAGACAGACAAGAGGGCAATCGAAAGACAGTGGTTTTAAAGGCCCTAAACAATAGGCAGGCCGACAAAGCGCGTGGGGCTGCTGTATGCCATTGCTCTTAACAATGGTGCCAAAGCCCCATAAGAATCCTAAACAATAGACATACAATAGGAGAACAGTATGGGAACAATATGCATTGTTAACTAACAATAGACATTGTCATAGAAAAATTGCATTACATTGAAAAATTGACATCCCACTGAGTCAAAAGGACGACTTACCGGGTCCTATTTTACCAATAAAACAGAGTCTGTTTACCAAGTAAAAGAACATTGCTTCACTTCTCGGGGTTCCCACAGGGAATCTGTTTTACATTAATATTAGGCTTAACTATTCAATTGGCCGTTTGGCCCCGCCCTCGGTGTAGGCCTCCCGCGCACGGAGTAGGGTTCCGCTAGCAAGTACTGCAAACACTGGACATATTTTGTGTATTACTAGAAGGAATGGAGGATGGATGATCATAAAAAAAACAATGCTCTGACATCCTCTAAAACTTACCCGGCTCTCAAATATTTTAGGACCCCCCCCCCCCCCCGTAACCCGCCCCTGGACTTGCTCCGTTCTCTTCCTATGGGTGATCCACCACTGGGCGCCCTCAGACATCATGGCGACCATCCGACATCAACAACATCCACGCCGATGATTGTGGTCTAGATTCGGGGGGAACCTAGAGAGTCTTCAGTGGGGGAGGGGGTGTGACCATTTACCAGTTAGATTTCTAACTAGGGTTGTGTGGTCTCATTGAGACATGTAATAGGCATGTCTCGAGTGCCACAGACCCGTGTTAGGAAGAATTCGAATGGAGGGTATCTCCCTCTCGATGGTGTGGCTCCGGAAAAAATGTTTCATTTTTGAATCCCGGAGATGGATTCTCAGGCCTCTCTCTGGCTTACTCTGTCATTTTATTCACAAGAAAAATGCATTTCCCCATACTCTGACCACGCTACACAAGGACTATACAGTACGTGGAGAGTGTATTATCACTAAATCACCCGCAGAGTGGGGATTCTATCCAAGCAATAATTGCAATTTTTTTGCAAAGCGTGACAAGTACAAAGTTCCAGCCAATGGACCTCCGGGTTATACCCGGAGGTCCATTGGTTGAAACATTTCTTGTGTTCTTTGTCCACATGTACAGAATTTGAAAGTGATACTTTGGGTGATAACTCCACTCCCCCGGTGATTTCATTACGATCCACTCTCCACGTACTGTAGATTGACAGCTTTTCGTTGGCCATTGTAAGGAAACTGAACGATGAATTCGAAAATCCGGACTGGTCACAGATGCGAGTTGGAATTTCAAAACATTTTGTCAGCTGATTGGAAAAGTCGGAGAATTTGATCGGTAACTGCAACCGATTACCACACGCAGCCAAAAAAACTGTGATCAAGGATTGAAAGTTCAAATCGACTGGACGAAAAAAAATTCTGTTTGAATTTCCAACTATTGGGATGTTTACCATCGAATCTCCAACTATTGAAAATTATGATGGTTATAGGTGGGGGATGACACCTCCCCCTGTCGCTACGTACCTGTTTAGATGTATACTAATTCTGTTATTTTTTTGTTGTTTTGTTCATTTTTTAGCTGTCAGAACAAGTGATCACAAACCATTTACCGAAGACGACTGGAATGACCTTCGGCACGCAGATGCTTATTCAAAGAGTAAAACGCTCGCTGAAAAAGCAGCATGGGAGTTTATTGGAGAATTACCAGGTAAAGTTTGGGTGACTCGCATATTGACTCTGGCAGACAGATGGAGCACAAAGCATATGTCACGGAGCAAATCTGAATGGGGGGGGGGGGGGGGGGGGGGTTGTAAGGAAAAGGCTCTGGGACGCTCTCCCAGACAATCATTTAAAAATGTGTAACCAAAGAGGCGGTGTGGGCGATTTGAAACAATTACAGAATAACCGGCACCGACATTCCACTAATTTCCCGGTCACTACTCTCCTACAGACATTGACTCGAATAATTACCGACGCTAAGGGTAGGTTCTTTTTTAGAATTTGGGATGTCAAGAGAAAACCAAACGATTAAACCTTTACCTAACACGAAAGGTAGACGATACTTGCAAACACTATTTTTGAATAAATATTTTTTTTCATTTTTTGCGTCATGTTTAACGAGCTTGTTCCAGTGAGGGATCTTAAGCTATGTCTTTGCGATGGGTTAAGATTTAGATAAGATAAGATAAGATAATATTTATTGCAAGAACACCAAAAACAAGGCAGATTGCATGTCATTGAAATTAGTAACAATAATACCAAGAAATAGCAAAATATGTTTGAAACCATAAACACTAATGTTCAGTTGGTGCATGTTATAGCTAATGATTTCATTCTAATTGGTATTATGCCGCAAGCAAGCATTCTCTGTATTCAAACATTTGTCGGATCATATTACAGATGATACCACACAGTGCGGGGATTTCATTTTTCATAAGAAATACGAATCTCTCAGAGCTACTCATACCAACAAAATCTGGATATTCTCTCTCGATTTTGCGATAGGAGTCAGCACGTATAGAGTCATATCTCTTACAATCCATAACAAAGTGGAATTCATTTTCTATATTACCATTGTTACAGACCTTACATAACCTTTTATGTACAGGTAATGGGGGCTGCATATGTCTACCCTTTTCAATCATTAAGTTGTGATTACTAATACGTAATCGGGTGAACAGATTTTTTGCATGTTCCGAAGTTGTGTTCAGTAAATAAATTTCTATGTTATAAATGTCTTTAAACTCTCTATAGGTTCTAAGTTTGTTTTTTCCGGCCTTCTTATCATCATTGTATATATCATTTAGAAAAGTATTAAGGTGGCGAGTCTTCAAGTCTTCACGAATTACGTCAATTTTCCAATTGCTAAGGTTTGCTGGTTGTTTACCGGGGGCATTTGCTTGACCACTATCTTCCACAAGACGGTGACATCTTGAAATGATTGAATCTGGTAATGTATAATTTTCAGACTCAATTCTAGCCTCAGTCAACAGTGTTGAAGAAGACTTCTGGTACAATCGTAGCCTCTATGTGCACAGGATATCGACCTAATTCCGCTCTCGCTGCGTGGTTGGATGATTTCCTGTTAACACCGAGTAGGCTTTTACAGAACTGTAGATGAACATGTTCACACGGAACCTTATCACCGTGTGTGTTGTTTATTTCAGGCGCCCATATTTCACTTCCATATAAAAGAATAGGCTTAATAAGTGAATCGAAAAGTTTAGTGAGAAGAATTATCGGAGGTGGCCATTCCTTTTTGAAAGTATTTAGTAGACTGTACAATACTTTCATGCCCTTTTTGCTTAATTCTTGTTGTGCTTTTGTTAACTTTCCATTTTTTGCGAAACATAGGCCAAGATAAGTGTAATCGGATACCTGTGTAACTGAATTTGAACCAATGTGGAAGTTAGGCATTCTAACTTTACGGGAGTGGAATGTCATCGCCTTTGTTTTATCTACATTTACATGGAGCCCGTTTCTAACAGAGTAATCGTCCAATTGGTCTAAACATCGTTGCAATCCGTAGGGGTTGTCTGATATCAGCACCAGATCATCTGCGAAAAGCAGATGATTTAATGTAGTATTATTTAATTTTACAGGTGCACATTTTTCATCAAAAATGTCTCCAATGTCATCAATAAAAATTTTAAATAATGTCGGCGAAATAACCGATTGTCGATAATTGTGCGGGGCTCACGCCAAGTTTGGTTTTTATTTGATAAAAGCTTGACTGATATAAAGAACTTAACACTGCGAGAATATTACCACATATACCCACTTTGTTAAGTTTTTGAAAGAGAATATTTCTGTCAACAGTGTCGAAGGCTTTCTTAAAATCAACAAAAACCGCGTATAGTGGTTTTTTCATCTTTTTATATTTATTTATCGATATTTTAAGAATATAAGCGCTGTCGGTTGTACCTCGACCTTGTCTGAAGCCAAATTGATTATCGGTGATTAAGGAATTGTCTTCAAGAAATGTGTTAATCCTTTCGTTCAGAACTTTATTAAATAGCTTGCCAAGCGCGTTGCTTACGGCTATTGCTCTGTAATTATTTGGATCATATCTATCACCTTTCTTGTAGATAGTTGTTAGTACAGTATTGCTCCAAGTCAGTGGATAATGGTGTGATTCAAACACCTGGTTGAAAAGTTTAATTAAGTGATCGATTAGATGTGGGGTAACCGTTTTAAGCAGTTCGTTTGATATATTGTCGCAACCAGATGCTTTTTTGTTTTTGAGTCGTTTAACTGAGAACATAATTTCATCGGCAGTAAATGAACCATTATTAAGTGCAAACTGATAATCTTGATTTCTGCTAAACGTGTCAGGACTGTTAGATTTGTTCGGTGGTCTAGGTCTACAGAGAAGATCACCAAAGAAATCTACAGTTCTGTCGGCATCCAGATGTTGATCTGCGGCTTTGTTTTTTCTCAATGAATTAATTGTTTTCCAGTATTCTCTGGGGTCAGATGTTGACAGGTGTTCTAGTTTATCGCATATGCTTTTGAAGTATAACTTTGATTTTCTTTTTAGTGTTTTCTTATATGCTTTTTTGGCAGAATAAAATTTCTGAATCAATGACCTGTCGTGGGGTGTGCGTTGCAAGCGTTTTATAGCGTCATCCAGAGCACTTTTTAGTTGTTTGCATTCGCTATCAAACCATCTCTTCTTAGGTCTCATTTTCGATTTCCTGAGAGTTATTCTTTTTGTTGCAGCTGTGTTAATAATACCCAATAACTCACTGAATTCGGCCACGGCGTCAGTAGTGCCTTTTCTATCCTGAGTGTAGGGTTTCATCAGAAACTGCTGTTTTTTATATTCAACATCGTGGCCATAAATTGCTCTTATAGCTCTCATCTGGCTATCAGGTGTCCACCTTAGTGTGAATTTGGTCATGGTATATTTATATTTTAGATTTACGTCGGATGTATTAGAGGTGTTCCTGTATTTTAATAACATTGTTAGTTGGGAGTGATCTGAATGCTTATTGGGGGCTTTTACGCAAAAGTAATCTACATCTGATAAGTACATTTCTGAAATGATTACATAATCAACAACACTGGCTCCATTATATTGAAAACTTGTAAAATTTCCCATGTAGTCCCCAGGAACCCTGCCGTTCAGAATTCTGAGTTTGGCTGCCTGACAGAAGGAAATCAGCTGCCTTCCATAGGTATTCAGTGTTTTATCCAGACTCGTACGAGCTCGACAGTTGTCGAGTGTGTAAAAATCGGGGAGCGGAATGTGCCTGTCAGTATCATCTGTAATATAATCCGGAGACACGCCAGTACGGGCATTTGTGTCTCCACCCATTATCACCAACACCTTCTCATCATATTCGTTCAATTTATTTTTCATGCTACAAAAGATGGGTGTATCACTTGCCTCTGTTCTCCAGTATGTAGAGTTTTGGGGAGGTACATACATGGACACGAAAAGTACTGGATCTTTCAAGTTGAATATTTGACCATCAAATTGTGCCCACAGGGACAGACCGTCGATAGAAAATGATCTCTGGAAGAACGGTTTATATCTGTCAAGATAATAGAACGCAATACCACCTTTTTTATATTTGGCGTTATTGCGACACAGATCCAAGCAGGTATATCCCGGTATATCTATATCGTCGTCGCTACCATGCCAAGATTCTAGAATTGTTATAAAATCGTACCTGTTCAACAAATTAAGGAAACATGGGTCTGAGAGTTTACTCACAAGACCTTGTGTATTCCACACAGTGTAGCCAATTTTGGTAAATATTTTGCATTTCGAACGTGCAGACATGATGAATCTATTATTTAACAACGCTGGCCAAGGAGAACTGGAGAGAGTCAACATTAGATAACTCGTGATAATTTACGTTGCATATTTAAATAAACCATACTTCAGTGGTCATTCTATCGGAATTACTGCAATATTATTCATAATAAATAGCTGAAAAATTAGTTATCTGCAAACTTCTAGTCAAGGGTTGGACTATTATAAAAATTGAAGATATACTTTGAAATACTCGTCGATTACAATTAATACTCTGACATAGCAGATAATCTAGAACGGATAGTAGTAATATTGGGGTTTTTATTTATTTATTCCCCCCCCCCCCCCCTTATCCTAATGAATTATAATAGCATCATCACACGAGAGCTGCTCAAAAGCGCTCTCGTATGAGGATATTGAGATAGTATATCGATAAATAATATAAAAAAGACTTGACTTGTTGAATTATAACAATAGTATCACACGAAAGGCTTATGAGTCGTCTCATGTGAAAGTATTGAAATAACATTTGCAGAGAAAATAGTAATTCTAATGTGTGCGTAATTTCTGTTTCATTTCTAAACTCTCGGACTTTTGGAGTCGATATGCATTAAAACCCTTGATAATTGCTGGCACAAAAATGCCACTTCATTGTTGTTAAATGTTTGACGTTCCTGGTGATTATTACTGAACTGTATATGTTGTTCACTATTGACAGTGCGCATTGTATCGCTTTGACCAGCGCAATAATTTCCAATGTTCCCGTGTGCCATTGTTGGCTGAATGTTTGGATAATGGTGTCTGCGGTAGGGCTGTTGTCGGTCACGAACATAATTCACATTATAACTGAATTGGTTTGGCGAACTGGCACTGTTGGAAGAATATTTAATTCTCTTAGCTAGCACTTTGATACCTGAAGTATTTACATGCCAATCATCCCGATAAAGATGTGTTTGAAGAACGCCACTGTGTGATATAAAGCCCCCGGTGTTGTCTTGGAAGTCACATCCGATGGTATCACATGACAGTTTATATCTTCGATTGGTTTCGTTGATTAATGAGTTAATATCTGTTGAATGAGGAGTGGGAAGAACAGATGATACGTTAACCTTAGCCCGTGGGTATTTCTGCTTTAAAAGAATTAGCAGCTCCTCGATTGTTTTTATAGGTGTAACAATTTGATGTCTGCACGAGTTAATGCCAACATGCACAGTCACTTTCGTTACATGTTCATACACATCTGCGTTTTGTAGCCAGCGAATAAGACCTTCTATTCTTTGACCTGGTTGCACTATTTTTTTAACAACCTCTCCTTTCCTGGCCAGCAACTTAGAGTCAATTCCTCTGATTACCGAGTCGCCAATCAAGATATGAGTAAGTGTTGTCGATTCTTCATTCGGTTGTGAATATGTGAACGCGTGATTATTGTTACTAGCCTTCGTGTCCTGTGAATAACTCTCGTCGTTTCTTCTGTCGATTTCTTGATCAGCCGAATAATCACAATTAACCCCAAAAGCACTGAATTTATTTTTCACGGTGACATTTGGTACATATGACGGAGATTCAATAAGATGGGGATTGGAGGATGTTTTACACAGTGTCGATGATGTTTTTGAGGGAGTGTTATCAACAGAATCAACTATTACACCTGAGTTAGTTTCTGGCTCTGCGTGCCTGTTTGATTTGAGACGATTTGTCACTTTATCGTCACTCGATCCTTGATTTCCTTGTTGAAACGCCGTGTCTTTAACTTTCTGTTTAACTGAGGTAATTTCGCTTTTAAGTTTATTAATTTCCTTCTTCAGGCGACCGTTTTCCACTCTTACGTCAGACATTTGCTGTTCCAGGTCTTTTGTAGCCAATTTCATTGTATTTTCGAATTGTGCTTTTAGATCCTTGATGTCCTCGGAAAATTTAGATTCCACTTCTTTTTGGGTCAGTTTGAGCTCTTCTATAAGTTCTTGAACACCATCAACAGAATGCTTTAGCGTCGTATAGTTCACTGCATCTCTGTGCGAGGCCGATTACAGATTTCGTGAAGAACAGACTATTGCTGAAAGAGGCGCTTTAACGGGGGGTTTTGTAGTACGCCGTCCTTATCTTTTTCTTTTTAGATTTGTATCTGGAAGCATCTCGTATCTGTAGTCTATTTGGAGGAGTCGTAGTGACATTATCGTCGCTAGAATATTCCTTTTCCTGCCTTTCATTGAACATTTTGTCCACGAATTCATCCATGTCCGCCTCACATTTCGTGTTTAAACCAAGCTCACGAACAGAAGGAAAATCGTTGGTTATCCACCATCTTATATTCGGTTTGGACCCCTGTATCATGATCTTATTCTGAGTTCTATAAATATGGACTTTCACTTTGTTTGATTTATTGCGCGGTATTGTAAGTTTGTCCTCCACCACAATTTGCTTTCGGTCAGAAATACACTCCCATACAACGCCACGCACCTCATTTTGTTTCTGATCGTCCCAGTACATTTTAGAAAATCCTGATTTATAGTCCTCGAATTTGTTTGTATCCAGGGTAATGACAATACATTTTCCGCTATCTTTCACTTGTAGATCGTGGATGTCGTCCTGTAATTCCGCTTTCTTTTTGTTTATTACTTTCTCCAGATTTAAGGAATAGTCCCGTATTGTGTCCACAAGTTTATCGTTCGCAGTTTTATTCTCAAAGTCCATTTTCTCTGTTGTCTTAGGCTCTGAAAGGGATAGCATGTTGTATGGTATGTGAAAAACACTTCTCTCAACTACTACAAAATATCGGCACTGGCTGTCGTTTTACACTTTCCAGTTAGCTAACATATATTGAATGGCATTCCTAATAATCCTATTTCATCACCACCAGTAAATAATGTATTTGTTAACTCATACAGCTTATTGTTAATAATTTGTTAATACATGTACACTAAAGCATCCGTGTAATTTGTGAGATTATAATCCAGTGAAAAGTTAATAGAACTTCATTATCCAGTGAAAAGTTTATATTATTTCTTTTTATCACAATATCACAATATTTCTTCTCTTCATTTCTCCATGGCCTGAGGCGCTACTGTACTCACTTACATTTGATTAATGATCAGTTCTCCTTAATTTGACTTATTCACACATATAAAATTACACAATTAATACAATGTAACTCGAAAAAACGTTAAAGTTTTCACGGAGAAATTGTAAACACGTCCATCTTTTTCCGTGACGTTTGACGTTCACACATCAGCTAGAATAATATGAGGATATTAGATAAGTAACAGAAGCGCAAACTGAGTTTAGGGCAACAAACTTCAGGCCCCAAGGGTGACACGCACGTTCTTTTTAGTAGTTCTCGCGAGACTGGTTGTGAAGTCGCCATGGTGGTAAAGCAAGGTGCTGTTGGGCTACCACGAGTTTCTATGGTCCATTTTGTGCATGGGTGCAGTTATAATGGGATGTGTTGAAAAACGTACAGGCGCAGATAGAAAATATTTGCTAATTCTCAGAGAGTACTTTTCTCCGGTCTTAATACCCCTACCCAATCTAAAGCTAATCGGCTGCGTAACCATCTCTAGACATGTCGTCGCCTGAGTGCTAGAATGTTCTATGTCCCCTGTGGGACATCGAACATTCTAGTACTCAGGCGACGATGTAACAATATGTCCTTCAAAAATAAAACCGACGTTCAGCGCATCCATGCATCACAAAATCATGATGATACAAACGTCATAACATGTCCGCTTATGCGAGCTATTATGCAGTGGTGGTCAAAGGGCTGTGGGAAGGGGCGACCGCTCCATGCGGTATCTCTTGTGGTAGCAACATAATTATGTCTAGAACTATCTCTGGAAGTGATTCTTGCCTCCAACTTCGCGCTTTCCAGAAGACACCTCTAAATGTGGCGCTTCAAAATCAATTTTAAGTTCAAGGGAAATAACTTTAACATTCTCGCTTATTGAAAATGGTCACTTGTTTGTGATCGCGTTTGAGATGTTTCACTACAATTCATAAATGTAGGAGTTGTAACGAACACAAGAATCTCATTCAGAACTCAACATCAAATCTTCGATGTTGAAGAGGAGATAACCTAGTTAAAACTGCCGCGCATGGAACATCTGGAAATATGCGCTTTGTGAATAGCGCTGGCTGGTTTTGGCCGTTACGTTGGGTAAAGAGTTAAGAAGTTTTAACTAATTCATAAATGTTGGAGGAGTCGCGCACACACGAATCTTGAACAGATATCGATAGTAAGGTTTGTAAGTTGATGGGGAGATAATCTGATAAAAGTGTGTTGATTGAAAATTTTGGAATATTCGCATGTGCACTTACTTGTCCTAACGCCTGGGAAGTATCATGAAAATTGATTCACAAAGGTAGAAGGAGGTGCGCGCACAAGAATCTCATGTAGAAATCTGTATTAAATCGTCTAAGTTGAATTCGATGTAACCTGGTTTAAAGTGCCGCAGATCGAAAATTTTGGAATATGCGTACGTCCACTTGTTTGTTGAAATGTATATGAAGTTTCATCAAAATCAGTTCATAATTGTAGGAGCAGTTACGCACCCAAGAAACATGAATAAAATTGTCTACGTTGAAAGAGAGACAAACGAGGTTGTTGCAGACTGAAAATGTGGAAATATGCGCATGTTTATTAAATTTTGTTAGTGGCCATGTTTGAGACGTTTCATTGCAACTAGTCCATTTATGTGGGAGGAGTTGCACACATAAGAATATCTCATATACAAATCTATATTAAATTTCCAAGCTGAAAGGGGTATAATCTAGCACTCATTTGTGGGTTGTGTTTGAGAAATTTCATCGAAATGGGTTCATTAATGTAGGAGCAATCACATTCCACTTGTTAAATATACACTCTAAAATAAGTTGGGTTAAAAACCAACCCAAATCAACCAATTGGGTTCATATTCACTCAACACAGTTGATTTGGGTTGATTTTTATCCTAACTGATTTTAGAGTAAGTAGTATGTCATGTACCCGGACACCCCCATTCTGGATGACCCCGGTGGATGACCCCGGAAGTGACGTCATGTCACGTGACGTAGTGGCGCCATGTTGTGTTGCCATGGTAACCCGCGTGAGCGGCCATGTTGTGACGTCATCTCCATAGTGATACGTGGTGTGAGTGCGCATGCGCAGCGCGTGTTGTTAGGGTGACACGTGTTTCCGTCGTCCATTTTGTATACTGGAGGCCGCCATCTTGGTTTCTATGGTAGCACGTGACTGCTGTGTTACTCAATTGTTCTGCAATGGGACGGGGTATTTTGGAAGATGTGTTCGATTGTAGAAGAGTAAATGTAATTACCACAAACAACCCGACAATCCCTCCAAATCACCCAAATCCACCCCAACTTTTACTATTTCGAATTCTTTCAGAATTCTCTGCTTTTATCTATATATGCAATAGTTTATGTCTACCTAGGCATGTTCCTTTATTCTAGAGTATACTCCAGTAGCGTACAAGAGCCTATTATTTGGAACAGTTTATCTTATTATTACTATAGTTAGCAATTTCTGGTCTATTCTTGTTAGTTCTGACCCTATTCCAAGTACTCTTGTTGTTTCATTTATATAACTAACCAATCAGATTGCTTGATTTCCCATAATCTGTATACAGAGTTATTACCCTTGTGTACAACAAAAATAGTCCCAAAGCCAATAAGCTATCGAGCAGTTACTGATAAGTCATTGCTCGAACGACTCTAAGCCCATCGAGCAAATGAGCTATCGAGCAATTGCTCGATCGAGTGACTCCTCGAACGACTCTTAGACTCATTTCAGTATTGGGGATACCCGTGGCCCGGTATTGTATTATTTGGGAATACCTATCCCAGATATCCTTTATAAGCTAAAGAGCCAAGAAAGTAATTGCTCCATGAGCAATTGCTCGAACGACTCGAAGCTCATCGAGCAAATGAGCCTTAGAGCAATTGCTCGATCGAGTGACTCGACATACTGCTCGAACGACTCTAAGCCCATCGAGCAAATGAGCTATCGAGCAATTGCTCGTTCGAGTGACTCCTCGAACGACTCTACGACTCATGTCAGAAAAAAGGGATTCTAGGGCCTAAAGGGATTCCGTAAGTAGGGCTTTTTCCCAAATAAGCCAAAGAGCCAAGAGAGTAATTGCTCCATGAGCAATTGCTCGAACGACTCAAAGCTCATCGAGCAAATGAGCCTTAGAGCAAATGCTCGATCGAGTGACTCCTCGAACGACTCTTAGACTCATTTCAGTATTGGGGATACTTGTTGGACTTTACATCCGGGTACTTCTGTTGGGGTAGTAGATAAAAAACAAACAACAATATATATAGCATTTCATTTTTATTCAAGTATACAATTCAATGTCTCAATGCATTTCTCTTTGTAGTTCTTCTTGCATGGGCTAACCATTTCATCTTCTTGTGGGTTGGAGCTTCTTCCCATCGCATGGCTAGGTTCTTGATAAAACACATTCTCTCATTTGATAACTTGGCTTTGTTGGTTGCTTTAATTTCCTGTCTGGCATCTTTTGGTTCCTCTTTCTCTAGCTGTTTCATAGTAGTAACTTCAGTCTTCTTAGTAGTAACTTCATTTGTGGTTTGAGTGGAAACATCCTTCGTATCTTCAGTAGTAACTTCATTCGTGGTTTGAGTGGAAACATCTTTCTTGACTTCAGTAGAAACTTCGTTCTTTGTGGTAACTTCATTCTTTATGGGAGCTGGCATCTTTTTCTTGACTCCAGTAGAAACTTCGTTCTTAGTGGAAACTTCTTTCTTTGTGGGAGCTGGCATCTTTTTCTTGTCTTCAGTAGAAACTTCGTTCTTAATGGAAACATCTTTCTTTGTTTCTGTAGAAACTTTGTTCGCAGTAGTAACTGCGTTCCTGTTTGTATTGTGAGTCAGTTCTGTCTTTATTCTTTTGTTTACTGATCGGCCAGTATCCACACATCTTTGTTTCTTTCCACCAGCATCCATGTCTAGATTTTTTTCTCTTGGCTGCATTTACCACACGATTCACTTGTGTTCCTGGGAAGTCAACTTTAATCCAGCATCATTCTTGAAGATCTGTATATGTAAGTCATCTTTGAATCTGAGCACCGTTGTTGACGCAGACATCTTCACTCTTCGACGTTCAAAACGGAAATGAATTTATTTTTATACCAACTCTCCTTTTATACTTTTCTAATCGTCTTCTTCATCATCATCATCATCTACTCGGAATGAGTAGTTTGAGAAGGTTGTCGAACAGAAATCTTCGCTTTTCCAAGGCATATTTCTGGGATTCTTCAAAGGCAAAATCCTCTTCTTCACGAAGACGCTTGGCAGTTTCTTGAATTTTCTTGTGAATTGAGTCGTTGCAAACATTTCGAATGTACACAAGGGTATGAATGTATTTCTCACTAATGGCTTCTCTAACATTCTTTTGAAGTGCTCTATATGCTGTTTCAACTGCATCTTCACTATCCATTCCATCTTCTATATATGTGTTCATGAGGTTGTCAAAATCGTTTTGGTATTTGTCAAAGGCACTTTGAACGATACCTCCCATCATGGAAACGTCTTCTTCGTCTTCTTCTTCTTCATATTCCATATCTTCTGATAATTCCGACGATTCATCAGAGTCCGAATCTCTTGACCAGTGTTTTGGTGCACAGCTGGATTGCATTGTGTCCGCTCTCTTCGAAGGTCACATTACAAATAACAAATTTCTTATGAGCACGACCCTTTTATAGGATATCGGACAGTGCATTGATGACGGGTTTGATCAACTTTCCTAAAAATTCTCCTTTCTGTATGATCCGTCATCTTTTCCGATAAGATAGCTCTGTCTTTGGTGAGGCAATTCTCCTTATTTCGTACTTGTGTGGAATCAGCTTAGCTCTCTCAGATTTGGTTATAGGTACTGCGCCCGTCGAGATGTTTGAAGCACAATCACATATACATTGTATCAAATCATCACTAGCCATCTTCAGCATAGTCTTGGCTTCATATCGATCCGCATCAGAAAGGATTCGCAGTGTATCTAGATTTCTTTCTAATCTTGTAGTGTTGCACGATTTTTCCGTTTGTCGGTTTGGGCAAACTTCTTCTTTGTGCCTCTTCATGTTAAATTTTCGAGAAAATGTTTTTCCACAGTACTCGCAGTTATGTATCGCCATGTCTTCACTCTTTCGTGGTCGTAGAACAAATGAATTTATTTTCACACCAACACTCCTTTTATACTTTTTTCAGAGCTAGGACTGGGTTAATAAGCGCCGAGAGAAAGCAACTCTTTCGCAATATACATCTTTTGATATCTGGAGAAATTCCATCATCTGTTAGCAGCTTCAATACATGTTCGTATTTTCGCAGGTCATCAAATTCAGCTAAATTCAGTGGTATCTTATCTTCGAGAATGTTGGTAGCACATTTACATAAACAGGTAATCAAATCTTCATCAGCAGCACGTAGAACGGCATCGATTTCCACCTTGTCAGCATCCCGTAAAAATTCTAAAAGTGCTTTATTCTGGTCAGTCAGTCCAGTATCTCTCTCCTCTTCTGTTCTTCTTGGACAGTAATGTTTTTCATGCCTCTTACGTGTGAAGCTCCTGGAGAATTCTTTATCACAATATCTGCAGTGGAGCCGATGATGGTTCTTCTCGTGTCTTCGAGCATTATCCGATCTTGAAAATAACTTGGAACGGTATCTGCAACGAATTGGTAACATGTCTTCACTCGACGACGGTCAGAACACAAATGAATTTATTTTCGTACCAACACCCCTTTTATACCTTTCCCAACAGAAGTACCCGGATGTAAAGTCCAACAAGTATCCCCAATACTGAAATGAGTTTAAGAGTCGTTCGAGGAGTCACTCGATCGAGCATTTGCTCTAAGGCTCATTTGCTCGATGAGCTTCGAGTCGTTCGAGCAATTGCTCATGGAGCAATTACTCTCTTGGCTCTTTGGCTTATTTGGGAAAAAGCCCTACTTACGGAATCCCTTTAGGCCCTAGAATCCCTTTTTTCTGACATGAGTCGTAGAGTCGTTCGAGGAGTCACTCGAACGAGCAGTTGCTCTAAAGCTCATTTGCTCGATGAGCTTCGAGTCGTTCGAGCAATTGCTCATGGAGCAATTACTCTCTTGGCTCTTTAGCTTATAAGGGATATTTGGGATAGGTATCCTCAAATAATACAATACCGGGTCATGGGTATCCTCAAATACTGAAATGAGTCGAAGAGTCGTTCGAGGAGTCACTCGATCGAGCAATTGCTCGATAGCTCATTTGCTCGATGGGCTTAGAGTCGTTCGAGCAATGACTTATCAGTAACTGTTCGATAGCTTATTGGCTTTGGGACTGCTTTTGTTATACACAAGGGAGATAACCCTGCATACAGACTATGGGAAATCAAGCAATAATAAGGTAAACTGTTCCAGTTGATAGGCTCTTCTACGCTACTGGAGTATACTCTAGAATAAAGGAACATGGCCAGATAAACGATAACTATTGCATATATAGATAAAAGCAGAGAATTCTGAAAGAATTCGAAATAGTAAAAGTTGGGGTGGATTTTGGTGATTTGGATGGATTGTCGGGTTGTTTGTGGTAATTAGATTTACTCTTCTACAATCGAACACACCTTCCGAAAATACCCCGTCCCATTGCAGAACAATTGGGTAACATAGCAATCACGTGCTACCATAGAAACCAAGATGGCGGCCTCCAGTATACAAAATGGACGACGGAAACACGTGTCACCCTAACAACACGCACTGCGCACTCACACCACGTATCACTATGGCGATGACGTCACAACATGGCCGCTCACGCGGATTACCATGACAACACAACATGGCGCCACTACGTCACGTGACATGACGTCACTTCCGGGGTCATCCACCGGGGTCATCCAGAATGGGGGTGTCCGGGTACATGACATACTACTAGAGTATAATGTTATGAAGTTTCATCAAAGTCGGTTAACCCTTTACCTAACATGAAAAGCAGACGACATTTGCAAAAACAATTCTCGAAATACTAATTTTTTCATTTTTTGTCTCAAAAACATAGGTTATGACCCTTCTTTGGAACGAGCTCGTCGAGCTCGTTCCAAAGAGGGGTCATAACCTATGTTTTTGAGACAAAAAATGAAAAAAATAATGAAAATTAATTGGCGATTTTTGGCCGTTGCGTTGGGTAAAGGGTTAAAAAATGTAGGGAGAGTTGATCACACAAGAATATCAGACGTCCGGTCGACCGTATAATGAAGCCATAACATCCATATGTCTATATGAGACAATGCACCAAAAATACTTACCTTGTGGGCTGCGCAAATTAGGTTGGCCCCGGGCGGCAATTAATGCTCGTCCGCTATTGATATATTCATCTAGCAACGCGCTCTGACGTGTCGTCTCGTCTCGTCATGGTTCATTCCTCTGGATCATTTGAACTAAAGACGAAACTCGCACGATATGAGTAATGCAAGGTTTGAGTTTTTCAGAAGAAAATATCGGACTGTCGTCTTGAAATTATGTTTGGAAACAAATGAACTCTAAACATTACACCGATTGACAGAGATTTTCCGATTAAGAGGGGGCTGTCACTCGTGCGCGCCTGTTTGTCGGCAAAATGATTTTTAGGCAAGCTCCCTGCAACTCGTTCTGATAATGTATACCCCGTCCTTTCCGGGGTAGCATAAATGAAGCAAGGTTTTGGCCAGTAAAACACAACTTGCCTACCACGTTAAACAAACGCTGGTTCACTTCTCGGGGTTCCCACGGTGCATATGCCTTTCTATAATGTATTGTGGTTTTCGACTTACTTAATACTACCAGGATACTGAGAAAAAATCTTGAATAATTTTTGTTTCTTTTTTTCCCTTTGCGTAAAATGAATATGGCATATGCATGAATACTCATTGAAACCAACTCAACACTTTCGTTCCCAAGAAGGGGCCATAAGCCATTATTTTGGAGGCAGATACTGAAAAATGAGTTTCGTAAATGGCGGTGGCCATTCCGCTGTCAGTGAAAACTTGAATAATAATTCTATTTGCTAGCGTCACTTTTTTTATTTGGTCTGAATTTTATTTACAGCTGCCGATGAAATAGAATTAGCTGTTATTAATCCAGCATTAGTCGTGGGTCCAGTTCTGAATTCTACAATTTCTTTAGGCCTTGAGGTAAGTTAAACGGCGATATACAGTAGCAAGATATCCACATGCGGACTATACCGGACCACAGATGGTGGTTCGCTCCAAAATACAGCAGCCGATATAATTGCTGGGCATGTATTCCGGATTTTTCTCATTGGGCCGGACCAAGGCGGTCCACTTCAGTATTTCGTTTTAACCAATATAGGCAATGGGGTATATATTGCATCACTTATGCTTTCTCCCGGTCAGGTGTCTCCCGTTTGGAACGACTTGGATCTTTGAACTAACCTCATTGTTATTTCGCAGATTAAGTTGGAAGGTAAAGTCCAAAAATGAGCATCATGTCCTGATCTAGCAATAATTTGACACCATTACACTGTCCCCTGGGCCGCCATGGGCCACCCGGACCGGCCCAGCAGCTCCTTTGCGTATCAGTAGGGCAGGGGTGATCCGGTCCGGGCCTTAGTCCAGGTCTGGACCTGTAACGGTCCGGTATTTTGCGATTCCGACCCATAACACTAATTTACACATCACTGACGGGTGAGACAAATAACGAACGAATAACGTTAAATTCCGAAAAAAACAATGAAATGATTTCAGTGCTTGATGGAAGAAACCGCTTGGGACACCCACTTTCTGAGAAAATAACTGAACATATTTTTAATAAGATATCTTATTTGAAATCAATGTATGGCTGATGTCAATCGACCAAACCTCTCATGCGACAAAACTTCCAAGAAGGCAAAATTAACGCAAATGATAACAATGGGAGTGGAGGAGGGTGCAAGGTGGACAGCAGGTTCGGCATATTAGATCCCGTTGGTTGAGATGCAGAGGCGACAGCGGGAATCAACTGGTCTGGAGTGGATGGAGCAACCAGCCCGTAAGAGAAGGGAATCAGCTGAGGAGGGCGGATACAGCCTCTGAAGTGTAGGTGGAAGTAGTATATGTTTATATATTATACGCTAAACCATAGATTATCGAAGAAATTGCGGAAAGATAGAAATCGTATCCCCAACTGTGAAGATATAGAAATTTTCACTTTCACGGTATCAATCAAAATGGCGGCTTTCAAAGCATCACTTTAAGGTGAATACCAGTCAAATATCACTGCAAGTGATCAATTTGTTCTAAAAACGTATAATGGAAAGAAAATCTAATGTTTTTGAGTGCATACCGATCAATTCCCAGCAATAATTCAACACGTATTCACCTTGAATTGATGCATGAAACCCGCTAGTCCAAACATGGCCTGAAAGTCCGTAATATAAGTTTTTAGTTTGGTACGTCCTTTCAAAGGACGTACCAAACCAAAAACTTATATTACGGACTTTCAGACTATGTTTGGACTAAAAATCCGTCAGCTGAACCCGAATGCATGACGCTATCTGTTCCGAGTTTCGATCAAATCACTTCCGCGTATCAATGATTCAATGCGCTGTTTACTTTCATGCATCAATTCAAGGGCGAAACGAGTGGAATTATCAGATTCTTATAAAAAGGGTATAATAAAAAGAAAATCTAGTGTTTTTGAGTGGATACCGAAAATTATCTCACTTGTGACCGAGATAACCCATGCTATGTCGTTTGGGATGGGGCCGGGATGGAGCACCCCGGCCCCATCTCAAACGAAACAGCATGGTTGAAAATTAAATTAAAGTCGCCCTTGGGGTTGTGTATTTGGCAGTGGATGGAAGTAATCCTCAATGGAATGATTCAATATACACAATTCTTAGATCCAATATCACTGAGTTGGAGAGTCGGGGGCTTAGTATTATCCTAAAGGCAAACTTCAATGGGTCTGTAGGTGATAAGGAATGGGAGGAAGCGGTTGGAATTCACAAAGGAGCTTGATCTAAAGATTCTTAATAGGTGCACAAGGTATAAACAGAGCTTATATTTCATCTAAATTTGGAGAATCCATTTGGATTCTCGCGTAAAGGGTTGCGAGAATCCATACCTGCTTTGGGAGTTCCAGGATCCCACGAGACCACCGTGGTTGAACCCCGGTTGTATAATGATAAAACACGTTAACCCTTTACCCAACACAGCTTTTTAATTTTTAAAATGTAAACTGAATTTGATATTTTTTTAAAAAATATACAATATTTATCAATAAAACCCTACAAATATAGCTACCACTGGAACCGGCCCATTTAGCCGGTTCCAATGACAGCCATATTTGTACAATTTTATTGACAAAGTTTCGAGATATTTCAGGTCGTGTTAGCCTTTGATTGGTTAGTTTGCCGCGGTGTGTTAGGTACAGGGAAAAATTGACTCAATTCTTTTCACGCGAATCCAAGCTGAGGGGCAGCGAAAATCTCCATGCATTCTCGTTGGTTGTGTTGTGCGAATCTTTGCGTGAATCGATTCTCGGATTCTCGTCGAAATATAAGCCCTGTATAAGGGACCTGGGAGAGGAACAACAGAAAAACAATACTTGGCTATTATACTCACAAATACTGATTTATGGAGGGAAGTTAGAGAGGTAGAAGGGTAAGGGACGTTAGATATGATCAGAACCTGGTTACATTCACGATCAGGGGCAAACACACGATAAGAAGCGAAATAAGTTTTAACCCTTTACCCAACGTAACGGCCAAAACCGATAGCGCTATTCACAAAAATCGCCAATTAATTTTCATTATTTTTTCATTTTTTGTCTCAAAAACATAAGTTATGACGCTTCTTTGGAACGAGCTCGTCGAGCTCGTTCCAAAGAGGGGTCTGTACCAGCCACATTTGTAATACAACCACTTTTGCAATAAAATTTATTACAAAAGTGGTTAACGCGTACCAACCACTTTTGTAATAAAACCACTTTTGTAATAAACTAACCATTATTGTAATAAACTCATTTCGGTGATAAATCACGGACGTCCATTTTATAGTCGGATGTTGGGGTGGGGTGAGGGACTAGTTTACCTAAACATGTTTGTGTGTCGTTCAGTGGAATAACGTGTCAATTCGCCCATTGAAACTTGGTAGTGACTGAAGAAAGTACGAAAGCACTTTCACAATAAATCTTATTGCAAAAGTGGTTATCGCGTACCAACCACTTTTTTTAATAAAACCACTTTTGTAATAAACTAACTATTATTGTAATAAACTCATTTTGGTGATAAATCACGGACGTCCATTTTATAGTTGGACAATAGGGTGGGGTTAGGGACCAGTTTACCTAAACATGTTTGCATGTCGTTCAATGGAATAACGTGTCCATTCCATTCACCTGTTGAAACTTGGAAGTGACTGAAGTAACCACTTTTGCAATAAACTTTATTACAAAAGTGGTTATCGCGTACCAGCCACTTTTGTACTAAACTAACCATTATTGTAACACACCTATTTTTGTGATGAATCACGGACGTTCTTTTTATAGTTGGACATTGGGGTGGGTTGAGAGCTAGTTTACCTAAACATGTTTGTGTGTCGTTCAATGGAATAAATTGTTCATTCACCAGTTGAAACGTGGCAATGTCTGGAGAAAGTACGCAATCAATTTTGCAATAAACTTTATTACAAAAGTGGTTATCGCGTACCAACCACTTTTGTAATAAAACCACTTTTGTAATAAACTAACCATTATTGTAATACACCTATTTTTGTGATGAATCACGGACGTCCATTTTATAGCCGGATGGTGTGTTTGTTTGGAGAGGGGGTAGCACAAAGTAGTGTCAAATCTATTCTCAAATTTGGTGGGCGCTAAAATCTTACTGCACACGGATGGGTGGAGAAAGCTGGGTTTGACGTCTATCGTTTTTGATATGTTTATTACACACTATTGACTGATGTTAGTAAATTATCACAATACAGGTGGACGTGCATCAGCCACCATCATCGCTGAAGTTAAGCTCCGTTGAACCCGGTTAGTCTATTGATGGGGTGACCATTCAGTGATTGATTTGGATTAACACTTCGTGCCCTTGGGCAAGGTACTTCACCTCGACTGCTCGCACGTGGAACCGGTGAGGGAAGCTGGCGGTGTTCTGAGATGGACTGGTGTGCACGCGTCTTAACCTTAATTATCCTGACTATGTTGTGCAGTGCGTAGTACTGATGTACAGTGCTTAGTGCAGTCTTGGATTATGTGACGTTGAAGAGGTTATAGGGTCTCGTCGCTGCTTGGTGGTTCTCTTCTGGTACATCGACTTCCTCCACTCACAAAACTGTCACCGACACAAAATGACTCCGACTATATAAGTGTCGTAAAGCACCAATAAATAAATAAATAAATAAATAAATAAATAAATAAATAAATAAATAAATAAATAAATAAATAAATAAATACCGTTTTTCGTTGTATGGAACAATGAATGCTGTGAAAATGAGCACATTGCGCGCAAAATCATATGTCTCAAAACGAAGATTATGAAAAGGAGTTCAATGCGTGCAAAATCATACGTATCATAGCCTCATTTCGATATTTTTGGATCCACCGAGTCACTAACTTGGACTCATTAAGTGAATTCTAAGGGAAAATCATTTTACATACAGGCACTGTCTGCTTTCAATGGAGATAACTCTTGTTATTTTTTAAACAATAAACAGAGAGGGAAATGGAAGGAGAGGAGCCTCCGCCGCTTCTAGCGCCCCTAGGCCCCCGGTTTCTGCTACCTGACCGTCCCTGCCCCTTGCCGCCCATACCTCAGAGCCTCTGGTTCCCTGCCGCCTCATCCCATAGCTCCTGGTCCCCTTTGCCCCTGCCGCTGCCGTCCATCGTGTCTGGAAGACGCGATATTTTCAGAAAAAATTTCATCCATGGATAGTTTTTTAGACATTGTCAAGCTGTTTTGGGTAATTCTATATCTAATATCGGTTGTTTGGGGTAATTCCATGTTTTCCCAAAACACACTCCGTACAAACAATGGATCAGGAACATTTCCATGTCCCAGCTACAACATTAACATGGTTACCAGAGTAAAATCCACTAAAATACACGAATGTCGGGTTCATTTGTGTAATTCTATACTACCGGAATATACTCCCATCAAATCAAACATACCCTCAAAACATACACCCAATCTTATACCAAGAGGTAAGGTTTCGTCACCAGGCAACAACTTGACACTTGAGAAACCAAGATGGCGCCCCTATACACAAAATGGACGACCAAAACACGTGTCCCCATATACACCCAAGCTGCGCACGCGCATTCAAACCTCGTATCGCTATGACAATGACGTCACAACATAACCACGCACATTGGTTACATGTCACAGAACATGGGCTCCCACAGTCACGTGACATGACGTGACTTCCAAGATCCATCTGAATTGCAAGAGGGTGCCTTTGGCTGGTCTACTGCTGTACTAAACGGCTGCACTTAGGGGTGTGATAGCAGGTCTGATTCCGAAACCGTGAAAAGGGGCTCACATCATATCACTTCTGACACCTGAATCTAAACTTTCGCCGTTTTTTTTTTTTTTTTTTTTTTTTTTTTTTTTGAATGAACATAACAAATATAACAAATATCGAGTATTCAGCAGTAAACTGGACTGCACGTTACCCCTCTGGTCTTGTCTCTCCGCGTGACACAAGACAACAAGTAAAACATTCCCCTTTGCTTTTTGGTGCACGAAGGAATGGCGCAATTTGGACGCCGGTGATTAACTGGATTCAACTTTGATTCCTTTGCATCCATGAAAAGGGTTCATCACTGGCCCGATTGCTCGCTCTGAAACGGAGTAATAAATTACATGTAGTCGCAAACGTAATCTTATCAAACACCTAAGTCTGAACTTTCATGAACCTGATTTGGCAACATAACAATTGACTACGGGCCGATTGCTATATTGCCATACCGGACGGATGAGTGTTTCAGTTGTCAATATAACAGTTGGCAAATGTATAGTAGTCAAAAGAAATTTATTTACTCTGATGTAGTCCTTCCACATAACACGAAACAAGTTACGCATGCACCTGATCCTGAGCCGCATGGACGGACTGCGCAATGGTTAACTTATCCGTAGCAATAATCGTGTCTGAACTTTCATCGTTCTTGAAAAGAAATAACCTATGCTTAATGCAGAATAGTAAGAGTGACCACTCATGATCAATCTGACGCGACCCCTCCATGTGCTATCAACCAGCTGAAAATCTTGCTTTATATGGGACAATGAACCCCGAATGCAAAGTGGATCAGCGCATCAAAACCCGTGACCAGATATAAAAAAGTTGTTTATTCCATTTTAGATTAATATTATTAACGCTTTCCTTACCACATTTGGCAACACAAAACTCCTTATGTGCCAATCCTGCTGACATGGAATGTTTAGTCGAGCAAGCCAGTCAGTTGTACACTGAAGTTTTGTCCAACTGATGTAAACGTCCTGTCTTTTTCGAGTGACCTATTAAACAGATTTTGATAACTTGTGTAACTTGTTTTTCCTTTTTATTTTTTTTTTTCGTAATAGGAATTACACCGCCAGACATATGCTGTGGTAGACATACCCTTCTGACCCAACAATACAGCAGTCTATTTTACCATGTATCGTGAGCTGCGCGATTCTCAATTACCCACATAATCCAATCGATAAGCATTGTTACAACCGGTAATGTAATACAACCTATTATGCAATAAATTTATTGCATTATCGGTTGCACTGGATGGCAAATCTAACCTATTATGCAATAAATTTATTACATTATCGGTTGCACTGGATGGCAAATCTAACCTATTATGCAATAAACTTAATACATCAGCGGTTGTCTTGCACGGAAAACTTAACTGCAAATGCAATAAATTTATTACATTATCGGTTGCGTAAGATGGCAAACCTAACCTATTATGCAATGAATTTATTACATTATCGGTTGCATTGGATGGCAAACCCAACCTATAATGCAGTAAATTCATTACATTATCGGTTGCTTTGGATGACAAACCTGACCTATTGTGCATTAAATTTACTACATCAGCGGTTACGTTGAATGACAAACCTAACCTATTATACAATAAAGTTTATCGCAAAAGTGGTTGCTTACTTTCTTCAGTCACTTCCAAGTTTCAACAGGTTAATGGACACGTTATTCCATTGAACGACACACAAACATGTTTAAGTATACTCGTCCCCCACCCACCCCAGTGTCAGACAATAAAATGGACATCTGTGATTTATCATCGAAATGATTTTATTACAATAATGGTTAGTTTATTACAAAAGTGGTTTTATTACAAAAGTGGTTGGTACGCGATAACCACTTTTGTAATAAAGTTTGCAAAAGTGGTTGCGTACTTTCTTCAGTCACTACGACGTTTCAACAGGTGAATAGAAACGTTATTCTCTTGAACGACACACAAACATGTTTAGGTAAACTAGGTCTCACCCCACCCCAATGTCCAACTATAAAATGGACGTCCGTGATTTATCACAGAAACGAGTTTATTACAATATTGGTTAGTTTACTACAATAGTGGTTTTATTACAAAAGTGGTCGGAACGCGATAATCACCATTGTAATGAAGTTTATCACAAAAGTGGTTGTACCACAATGCTTACTTTTGATAAAATCTATCTTTTCTCTATACATTTCAGTAATGTTGTCAGTGGGCCGATCGGGACGAAATTTGGCATGGGTGTGTAGTTTGGGCCAACGAAAGTTTTTGGTATTTCGGACGTGGGGTAAATTGGGATGGGTGTGCTTCTTCGCGCATGCACTGTAACGATCTCGGAAAGTACTGTGTCGATCGCGACGAAACCTGGGATTTAGCACTGTCGGCTACAGAGTGGAGCCAATCTTTACGCATACGCAGTTACGATCTTGGAAACTACTGCCCGGACAAAGTCGGGCACCCCATCTAGTCTGTTATATATTCAAGTTCGTTTGTCTGTGTGTGTGTCTGTTCGCTATAGACTAAACACGGCTGGGCCGAGAGGGACGAAATTTGGAATTGCGTGTGTAGTTTGGTCCCGGGAAGGTGTTTCCTTTATTGGAACTGGGCCTATCTTCGCGTATGCGAAGTAACGATCTCGGAAACTACTAGGCCGATCGGGACGAAACTTTAGATTTGTATGTAAGATCCATCAGGTATAGTGATTTGCCACCGTCGGGTGTGTGATGGGATCGTCTTCGCGCATGCGCAGTGAGTTCTCGGAAACTACAGGGCCCTCGGGGAGAAACCTGGGATTTGTATTACGGTCCGTCAGATGATGATTTGCCTCTATCGGCTCTGGGGTGGGAGTCAATCTTTGCTCATGCGCAGTGATGATCTCGGAAACAACCAGTCCGGACGAAGACCCCTTCACCTCCAATCTAGTCTAAATATATATTTGAGTAATCTTGTTTGTTTGTCGCTTCTCTGTAGACTCGAAAACGGATGGTCCGATTGGGAAGACATTTGGCATGGGTATGTAGTTTTGTCCCGGGAAGGTTTTGAACTTTTCAGACATGGGGTAGGTAATGGTCCGTTTTCGCGCATGTGTAGTAACGCTCCCCAAAACTACTGGGCGGATAAACACAGACAGACAGACAGACAGACAGACAGACAGACAGACAGACAGACAGACAGACAGACAGACAGACAGACAGACAGACAGACAGGCAGGCAGGCAGGCAGGCAGGCAGGCAGGCAGGCACCCTCCGGATTCGTCCGAGAATGAGTTAAATAGGCAGCTGAGCCGAGCACGAACAATTTGAGTTGCCCAGAAGACTACTGGGTGGAACTTACATACAGATCCCAGGTTTTGAGTCCATCGGCCCAGTAGCTTCCGAGATTGTTACCGCTCATGCGCGAAGATGGGCGAAAACAAATACCTGATGATGACTGATGACTACCCGATAGACTATACATAACAACCCAAGTTCCGTCCAGGTCGGCCGAGTAATCTCCAAGATGGTCACTACGCATGCGACGGTGCCACACCCCAAGCTCGTATTGCCCTGTCCCGTCGGAACCCAAACTCCACACCCATTCCAAGTTTCGTCCCGATTGGCATAGCCGTTTTCGAGTCTATAGAGAACAGACAAACACAGACAAAATTACTCAAATACATATATAAATACTAGATGGTGGTGTTCGGCTTTGTCTGAGCTATTATCTCTGAGCATGCGCAAAGATTCCACCCCTTATCCGACGGTGGCAAATTACTACCCAATGGACTGTACATACAAATTCCAGGTTTCGTCCCGATCGGCCCAGTACTTTCCGAAATCGCCAATGCGCATGCGAGAAGACGGGCCCCGCCCCATAGTCGAGGGTGAAGAATAACTACCCGATGGACCCTACAAAAATACTGTAGTTTTCGAGCTCGTCAATGCACATGCGCGAAAACGGACCCGACCTCATACCCGACGTTGGAGAATGAATACCCGATGGACCCTACATAAAAATCTCAAGTTTCGTCTCGATTGGCCCAGTAGTTTCTGAGATTTGTACTGCGCAAGCGCGAAGACGGGCCCCCACTCCATGTTCAAATAGCCTATGTCCTGTTCGGGCCCAAGCTACACAACCATGAGAAAATTCTGTCCAGATCGTCCCAGCCTTCTTCGAGTCTATGGAGAACAAACAGACAGACAAAGGGACAAGATTGCTCAAATATATATATTGACTAGATGGGGGTGTTCGACTTTGTCCGGGTTTTTTTTTTATCTTGGTGCGTGCGCAAATATTGGCTCCCAGGCCATAGCCAACGGTGGCAAATTACTACCCGATGTACCATACATACAACATCCCAAGTTTCTTCCCGATCGGTCTGGAAGTTTCCCCATGTCGTTTTTGCGCCTGCGACAAGACGGCCCCCAGCCCAAACCCGACGATGACAAATGACTACCCGGTGGACCCCACATACAAATTCCAAGTTTCGTCCGGGTCGAAACAGTAGTTTCCGAATGCGCTACTACGCATGCTTGGAGTCGGGCCCCATCCCAAACATGCAAATACCTACACTAGGGGTGATATAATTATATCCCAGGTTTCGTCCCAATCGGCTGAGTAGTTTCCGATATCATCACTGCGCATACGCGAAGTCGGGCCCCCAAGCCATGCCCGGAAGCCCCAATCCTTTCCGGGCGCAATCTACACACACAGGCCGAATTTCGACCCGATCAGCCTAGTCGTTTTCGAGTCTATGGAGGACAAACCAACAAGCAAAGAAACAAACAAGATTACTCAAATATAATAAGAGAGGATAGATTTTATCAAAAGTGGGCATTTTATCAAAAGTAGTGATCTTGTTCGTTTTATCAAAAATGGCCGTTTCTTTTACATCAAAAGTGGTCGATTTTATATCAAAAGTGCCTAGATACATCAAAAGTGGACGATTTTTACACAAAAGTGGCAAGCTACTCCAAACGTGGTAAATATATCAAAAGTGGGCGCAACACATGTTTAGGTAAACTAGTCCCTCATCCCATCCCCAATGTCCGACAATAAAATGGACAACCGTGAGTTATCACCGAAATGAGTTTATAGTGACGTCCGTGATTTATCACCGAAATAAGTTTTTTACACTAATGGTTAGTATATTACAAAAATGGTTTTATTACAAAAGTGGTTGGTACACGATAACCACTTTTGTAATAAAGTTTATTGCAAAAGTGGTTGCGTACTTTCTTCAGACACTGCCAGGTTTCAACTGGTGAATGAACACTTTATTCCATTGAACGACACACAAACATATTTAGGTAAACTTGTCCCTAACCCCACCCCAATGTCCAACTATAAAATGGACGTCCGTGATTTATCACCAAAATGAGTTTATTACAATAATGGTTAGTTTATTACAAAAGTGGTTTTATTACAAAAGTGGTTGGTACGCGATAACCACTTTTGTAATAAAGTTTATTGCAAAAGAGGTTACGTACTTTCTTCAGACACTGCCAGGTTTCAACTGGTGAATGAACACTTTATTCCATTGAACGACACACAAACATGTTTAGGTAAACTAGTCCCTCACCCCACCCC
Source organism: Pictodentalium vernedei (assembly GCA_031216915.1). Taxonomy (NCBI): domain Eukaryota; kingdom Metazoa; phylum Mollusca; class Scaphopoda; order Dentaliida; family Dentaliidae; genus Pictodentalium; species Pictodentalium vernedei. Next base: position 114,244,797 of record CM062290.1, on the reverse strand, counting down.
AATGTCCGACTATAAAATGGACGTCCGTGATTTATAACCGAAATGAGTTTATTACAATAATGGTTAGTTTATTACAAAAGTGGTTGTATTACAAAAGTGGTTGGTACAGGGGTCACAACCTATGTTTTTGAGACAAAAAATGTAAAAAAAATAGTTATTCAAGAATTTTGTTTGCAAGTGTCGTCTGCTTTTCATGTAAGGTAAAGGGGTTTTTAAGGGAATTTGAGAACTCAGAAAGGATGCTGACTGGAAAATCTTGAATGGGAGATCTCGCGTTAGTTGTTGTTATTTATTTTTGCGGAAATTCGATTAAAATGTAAACAACATGAATTGCGTAGTAAAAGCAGAGAATCATTCCAACGCCTTTCCCTATAGGTTAACCCACAATGTTATATAGCGTAACCTGTTAGCAGGTTACAGTGTAAGATCTTTATTTGCAGGCCTGATAGTCATTTGTGCCGATCTCACTCTAAAGTGGGCAATCCTGGATATGAAATGCATAATGTGTTGGTGGGAGGTGCTATTGAATACCGGAAATATTTTATAACGAAGACGAAAGAAAGATAATCGCCCGGAGGAGACAATATATCCTTTCCATGCCATTGGTAGACGTCCCCACTTCGGCTGGTCGGCTACTAAATCTTGTGAGTACAAGTGTGTTACAAACTCCCCGAATGGTATGTCTCTTCTGAGTCTTTGAAATCGACTTTAGCATCGAGACTGTAAACTTTAATAAGTGCTATATTTTCTGTTCTAGATTACAAAGCGTTTATTAGAAAGACAACTTCCAGTCCTTCCAGAAATAGATTTTGGTGTAGTTGATGTCCGGGACGTTGCGGCAGCGCATATTAGAGCTACTTTCATACCCGAAGCAGCGGGTAAGTTCAGATCACCACATTAAATATTGAAAATATTATTAAAAATATTATATTGATGATTTTAACCATAGAGTGCAAAAAATATAGGTTCTCTTTAGAACCAAAACTGGTTCTAATCTTGTCCCTGAGAAATAAATTTATAAAGATTAACATTAAATATTAACAGAATTAAACATAAATTGAGGGGGTTTCAGTCATAAGTTTAGAGCTTATACGAGGTTGTCTCAAATCATTATTAAGCAAAGGAGATATGAACAGTTGGCATATCGAACCAGTTTTGGTTCTGTACAGAACCGAAACTGGTTCGATATGCCAACTGTTCATATCTCCTTTGTTTCAAAATGTTTGGCGACTGCGTTGAATAAGCTCCAAGTTTCCTGCTGAATCTACTTCAGTTCATGTAATATTCTGTTAAAATTGAATGCTAATCTTGGTAAATTTATTTGATTTGAAATAAATACTGTTTAAACAGAACTGGTTCCATCTCAGGGACAAGATTTGAACCAGCTTTGGTTCTAAAGAGAACCTATATTTTTTATATTTTTTGCAGTGTAGAATAACCTATGGTCCGGCGAATCGCGTATTTGCTGTGTGTCGAATCGTCAAATGATTTCACATCGAATCGAACCTAGAATCGAATCAAACTTCGAATGGTTGCGTTTATGGTACTGGTTATGGGGAATTGTCACCCACATATACCAGGCAGTATTGGATACGTCTGGACTGTATTTCGTGATATCACACCAGTTGGTTCCTAATGGACGCATAACAATACGCAACAGCCCATTACAACACACATCATGAACTAAATATTGCCCAGTACATACGATTCAGTACGTGGAGATTTATTACCATTAACCCTTTACCTAACATGAAAAGCAGACGACACATGCAAACAAAATTCTTTAATAACTAATTTTTTTCATTTTTTGTCTCAAAAACATAGGTTATGACCCCTCTATGGAACGAGCTCGTCGCGCTCGTTCCAAAGAGGGGTCATAACCTATGTTTTGAGACAAAAAAATGAAAAAATAATGAAAATTAATTTGGGGACTTTTGTGAATAGCGCTGGCCGGTTTTGGCCGTTACGTTGGGTAAAGGATTAAAACACCCGTGGAGTGAAGTTTCACACATACAAACATTCCCTGTCTTTGAAGAAAGCGCAAGAGTGCCGGGCAAAGTTTCAGTCAATGAACCTCTGTCCAGGTTTAACTCGGAGGTCCATTGGCTGAAAATTTGCTTGATTTTCTTTTGATTTTTTCAAAGGACTTGACAGTTATTGTATGTGTGAAACTTCCACTGCATAGGTGTTTTAGCAGTAATCCACTTTTCATGTACTGTACATCACCTTTTAAATTGCGCTTAGGAATTTGACAGATATTCGAATTCTTCCAGAATGTAGCAACGTCTTTCGAATCGAATCGGTGAAAGGATATGTAATCGAATCTTGAAGCTTCACCGGGCTCAAGGATAAACGTGAAGAATTGGTTTCATATTCGTTTAAGTTCAAACCTCTTCTTACCGTTCCAGAGGGAATTACGTTTTTTGTAACAGAGGTTGTAAGGATTTTCTTGGCATGACATATGTTTTTATTGTTACAACCTACAAACCACAAAATGCGTAATGAATAATGGCCATTGATTGGCGAGGTATATATCACGTGGGACACATCAGTTTTAAATGTGTTATAGGATCCTCACAAGAGAGAAGATGACACACAATAACCACCGGTCAAGTAATATCTATGTATCACTTCGACGTCACAAAGAACCTTATCACAGAGAGTAATAGCGTACCGTCCTATCGGTGGGGACGTAAAAAAATGGCTGTCCTGCGGAGAGAGACAAACTCCGTGCAGACTAAAGATCCCTTCGTAGTATTCTAGAAGAGCCGCTACGAAGATCATCCCACATACCTGCGCTTTTGGGCCAAGGAGATGCGTTAATATAAGTCGCATACCTTGTTCGCCAATCCTTGATTGATTGATTGATTGATTTTATTTAGCCGTATACAAGTACAAATACAAATAGTAGTGGTACCAGCAATGGTAATCAAAATAATTTTTGGCACGAAAGAAAAATATTCTGCTCCAGTACTACCTTCATGATCAACATAGCACATTAACTGTATCCGCAGGGAGACAACATAGCCAGGTTGGCTGTCTTCCTGTTGTCTCCCACGATAACATTGTGCAACGTTTTAAACCAGACCGCCAGATAAAGTTTCATCCAATACTTTTTCAAGTCTAGGCTAGTATGATGGTGATCCTAGCAAAACAAATAAGCTTAAAATAAAAAATGAAATAAAAGTTAATAATTTTTACAGCTGTCTTAAAACAATAAATGTTTGACAATATACTGCAATACAGCATGATATATCAACCCAACTATTTTCGCAATGTCCCGTACTACATGGCTGCTCGTCATGTATGATAAAACATTTGTTGCCCATGTCCAGATGAGGCATGGAAGTATTTTCTATTAGGGCTGCTACCAGGCCTGAAAATAAGCAGTCTGACATTTGCAGAATGAGGTCCCCAGAGGGTGAATTTAAACATGCTATCCCATACAGTGGGTCAATTTATCCTCTGGGTACCTCTTTCTGATTAGTTTTGAGACCCTGATTCAGGTTGAGGTTCACAGAGGGTAAATTTAGTGATGCTACCCTGCTGTGCAGGGTAGCATCACTAAATTCACCCTCTGGGGACCTCATTTTGCAGATGACAGCCTGCTTATTTTCTAGCTTGGCTGCTACTGCGTATCTCACATTTTGAATTGAATTGAATCCCGAGTAGAACGAGGCAGAGTATTTCGAATGGAATCGAATCTTTTACAACCGTGAATATTGTCAGTCTGAACATAGAGACTCGTCTGCTTGGTCAAGTCAGATAAAAAGGCGGTATGCTGGAGAACGGAATCGAAGTAGTTTTGGGGGCGGAACCTCCTCGAACTATTCTTTTGTCATCAGGCCTCAAATCGAATCAGCGGAACAATCACGAATCAAATCGAATTTCGAAGCTTCGCTGGTCCCTGTGTTGAATACTCTCGCTATTACATGCTTGGAACGCATACGACCATCGTAGTGCTACGGATGAAATTTCGTGGTAAATGTCCGTCGCCTTGTTTCTTTGAGACGCGAATGAAAGGCAAACGAGAAAATCGCTTAATGTTATATTCAGTTGTTAGGGTTTCAGTTGATTTGCCTTTGTATTTATCTTTGAACAGGTCACAGACATATAATCAGTTCGACACACATGTGGTTAGGTGAAATTGCTAGAGTATATGCAACCGAGTTTAGCCATCAAGGTAAAGTATAAAGGATACAGAGTCTGAATATTATAGTTCAGCGATCTGAACGTAGTGGCTACCTCCCTACGTTCAGATTCCCCCCATTCAAATCTGTTGTAAAATTCCCCAACAAGTTTTATTGGGAACTGAAAACACTAAAATAGGAATATATATATCAAGCTTTCGCCATTATTACCTGCTGCATTCGATAGAATGCGTATTTCCTTACATTTGGGCAGAGTTTATTGATCCAAACTGTTTTATCTTTTATTTATAGAGATTTGAACACGGGTGAAAGTGTCAACAGTTCTTAGATATCGTCCATGTTTTTTGCACAACCCGAAGCTGCTGCCGAAACATATATCGATGCGGAAACGCTAACTCCTGATAAAAAGCCCCCCCCCCCCCCCCCCCCCCCCCCACACACACACACAATGACCATAATAGACCTCCTCTGCGCGAATGCGATCATATTTCCGTTTCCGCGTCGATATTTGGTTCGGCAGCAACTCCGGGTTGTGCAAAAAAACAATCGGGTTGGAAGATATTTGAAGTAAAAGAAACGGACCGAGGCGACCGAAAATGATATTCTTTGGCTAAATATTGTTTGGATTTGCAAATAATGTTACAGGAATGCCTGTATATTGACGCGTGTGCATCCGCCCCTTTTAACTCGTTGTGTAACTGCGAAACATATCTGTAGAAAAATATGGATGGGTACGTGCCCCTTGTGCCCCCTGGCTCCGCCGCCTCTGGTTAACACGTGCTGTAACGGTCCTCCAAACTGGTCATGCTAGTCTCCCCCCCCCCCCCCCCCGAGATTACTAGCAAAAGAGAATTGATATCCTATACACTCCAATCATGGCCAGACAAAAATGTTCCAATTGTTACGCCCTTGGATAAAATACTACAAAAGAAGAGCAAGGCCGAATCGAGAAAAAACAAACTAAAATACCATCTGAAATTCAGTGTTCTCGCATTTCATTTTCAACAGGAGGGTACTACAGTATCACAGTTATGGGCAGAAAAGTGGACCGATTGAATTTCGCAGTCATCTTGTGTAATCACGGGACTTTCGTTCTTTTAATGGGATGACTTTCTGCATAATTTATGTATACCAGTGGATGGCAGGGCTTATATTTCACCGAGAATCCGAGAATCGATTCATGCAAAAATTCGCGCAACAAAACCAGCGAGAATCCTTGTAGACTCTCTCTGCATCTCTGGTAGGATTCGCGTGAAAAGAATTGAGTCAATTTAACCCTTTACCTAATATAACAACAGTAAATTAATCAATACAAGGCAAACATGTTCTGAAATATCCTGACACTTTCAGTTTGTCAATAAAATTGTACAAATATAGTTGTAACTGGAACCGGCTCAATGAGGAGGAAGCCGGAGTACCCAGAGAGAACCACCGAGCAACTGTCAACTCCCCAACATACTAACTCCACACAAGCAGGTTAATATTGGTTAAAGACAGGTACACCATCGACGTGTAGTACGCCCCACGTGAGCAATGGGGTGAAGTGTCTTGCCCAAGGACACAACGTGGTTGCCGCAGTTGGGATTCGGACCGAGAACATCTCGGCTTGCTGCCTGCACCGCTACCTACCAAGCCATCGCACCCCTGTTTAGGCAAAATACAAATCTGTATTGAGGGCGGCAACTGCACGTGCGATCATTCGATTGAGACAGAGGGTGTTTCTTTACCCGCACTTATTGAAAACGGATTACATATGTCGATGACACCATTTTGATAAAAGTAAATAAATGATAAATAAATCTCCCAACTCTGAGAAATAAATTTGACTACATCATTTTGACATGATGATATTTTTATATAGGCCTGCCATGCCTTAAATCTGAAAAATAAAATAAAGAAACAAACAGCTGAAACACTTCTGTAAACATCGGCGGTCATAGTACAAGTGGGACAGTGAGGGAGGGGGGTTTACGTCATGAATAGATCTATAATGCAATACCATGACGTCATGATCGCCATTCATGAAAAAAATCAATTCATAGACGCTGAATGGTTATTAAAATATACGCGAACAAGTCAAGTAAGCGCGACATATTGTAAGATAACGTCGCCTGAGTGCGAGAATGTCCTATGTCCCCTATGGGACATAGGACATTCTAGCACACAGGCGACGATAAATTGGTTATTAGCACCATGTTGGTTTCGGAGAAGGTGTATTGAAGTCTCGATCTCGCCTCTGGGAATATATCGATGAGTCCCAACGGAGGTCGAGATTTCAATACACCATCTCGGATGGTGGATATTAATCTATATTTATAGTATAGGTACATTAATCTCACGTTATTCTCATTTCAGGATATAATGTTCCTACAATGTATTGTCCTCGTTTTATCTTATGGATTTGTAGTTGGTTCTATTTGTTTGACAATACAATCAAGATGATATTACCACTTGTAGGACAGAAGCATCTCTATGATAACTCAAGGGTGAGATACTTATTGATGTTCCATTTACAAGTTACTAGTGCCTGTTATGGCGGAGGTCTATTTTTTCACGGGAATATGGAAATCCACCCCGTGGTATCCGCGTGGAAAATAAATTTTTTGCTAGGATCCACGCCTCTTCTAGTAATAAAATGCAGATATGAACTGGGTCATTAGAAATACTTGAAACATTTAGCTGTTTGATATTCAGTACACTTCTTTTTATATTTATTTAGCACCTGTTAACTGTTAACTCCAACTGTATCGAAAATATCCATACAATATGAGTTTATCTTTTGCGTCGAGACTCACAAGACTAGTCGCGGAACCTGAGAAAACAATGTCTTATTTCCTGATAGTCTAAAAGCTAGTGATTTGATTGGCTTAAGTGTACGCTTAATCCTTTTACTGCCCCGTCCACTTTAGCCATTCTGGAGGACCTCTATGTACGCCGTATGCGAGGAAGATTAAAAAAATATGACATACTTGAAACGCTAAACATCGGATTAATTGTTGGAAAGGGCTCTCGGAGCCCTTTCCAACAATTAATCAGGTGGCAAGTCTGATCTGCGCATACCAACCAGAACATACAGATAATGACCATAAAATAGGTGACATTAGTCGCTTTCGGTAGCGTTAGTGGTAATACCCTCACACTCTTGGAATATTTTCTCCTTGATTTTGCCAGGTGTTAAAACACGAATATGCTGACAATGTGATTATTTTTTTTTTAAAAATCATAAAAATAACACATGCTCATGGGTATAATGCATGAAAATAAACAATGCTGAAACAATGAAAAAATAATCAAACTTCTACTTTTAATTTTGCTTTATTCACGGAAAGAAGGACACAAATGGAACTATATTTTAATGTGTAGTTATGTGGACTTTTTTTCTTCCAAATGTCATTGAAACAGCCTTTATTGGCTTCCTTCTGTTGTTTTAACACAACGTTAAAATCCACTGTGTATCCACTTTTACCTCTTTCATTCGCTCATCTTATAACGGAACGCATTCAACAGAGCCTGTTATTAATCGATTCATTTACTGTTGAAACACCTTACCAGATATATTTTGTTTGACAGAGCTCAACGAGATCTATAAAGCAAAATATAAGAAGGTATATATTTTCCCATTCGAATGAAATAAAATTTGCCTGCAAAGGGAAAGCAGTTGGTGACAAAATACATTCGCTATCCGGGAAAACTTCAGAGTGTCAAGCCTTGAAATGATGAGCTTACGTCATTAGGTAAAGGGTTAACAAAATTTCCGTCACAAATGCTCTTCATTGTGACGGAAATTTTGTTAAGACGTAAACAGCATGGCTGGCGTAGTAAACAGAGAAGGCGAAATAGCACCACAACATATTACGTAGCCATAACTTGATGCCCCGACAACTTGGTGGCTTCACTCTTCTCAAATACTGCTCATGTACAGAGGGTGTTTTTCTCAGTTCGAGGGTGGGCCACTTTATGCCCCAATCCGATGGGATGGTACGCAATTAATGATGCAAGGGAGTGTTCGAACCCCTATGAATCTCCCCGGACCGAGGATCGATCCAGGGACTTCTGGCGTGAGAGACCGGCACACATCCACGAAGCCACCGCTCTCTTGTTGCATTTGGACTCGACTTCAAGTCAACAAAATTCTGAGTTTCTTACGATTACGCGTTTTTACACACAGTTGGGTTAAAGATCAACCCAAATCAACTGGGTTGAGTGAATATGAACGCAGTTGGGTTCATATTCACTCAACCCTGTCGATTGTGGTTACTTAAATCAGGTGGGCTAAAGATCAACTCAAATCAACTGGGTTGAGTGAATATGAAACCAATTGGGTTCATATTCACTCAACCCAGTCGATTTTGTTTACTTTTTAAACCATCTGATTTTAGAGTGTAGTTATCACATGACACAGTCGTGAGCCAATCATCTCGCATCCTCCGGTAGTTGTGATGCTTGTCCAATAATGGGGTTTTAATCTGATACTTATTAGGTGATCAGGGTTGTATTGTAATATTAATAACAATATCTTTGCCCATCTGTTGTTGTACTTTGGCTCTCAAAAGAAGAGTCCTTATTTCACTCAAATTTAGTTACCCACCCTAATAATTACCCATCTTACCTTCCATTGTGCTTTGTTACCCCGAATCCCTCCTTTCTCCACGTTGCTAATACATGCTTTAGCCTCGTGACATCTGTTTTCCAGTCTTTACCTCCATTCACCACACATTTCCGGTTTTGGTTTACAATCAATGTTTTTGGAGTTATCTCCCTTCATTAAAACATTCTAAATTCCCACCTTTGTTTTTATGATGTACTTTTGTTTTAATTGAAAGTAACCGATGTGGAGAATCGTCTTATTACTATTTACCTCCATAGCCCTTTACCTTACGTAACAGCAATAACTGATAGCGCTATTCACGAAATCGTCTTAAACATTTTATTAATTATTCATTTTTTGCACAAAACATAGGTAATGGCTCCTCATCGGAACGTTCCAATAATGAGTCTTAACCCTTTACCTAACCTTAAAAGCAGACGGCACTTGCAAAATAATTCTTGAATAACTATTTTTTTTTTCATTTCTTGTCTCAAAAACATAGGTTATGACCCTCGTTGGAACGAGCTGGACGAGCTCGTTCCAACGAGGGGTCATAACCTATGTTTTTGAGACAAAAAATGAAAAAAATAATGAAAATTAATTGGCGATTTTTGAGAATAGCGCTGGCCGGTTTTGAACGTTACGTTAGGTAAAGGGTTAAATAGTGGTTTGAGGAAAAAAATCTAACTATTTAGTTATGTTCAAGACATTTATTGCAAGTTATTTATTTATTTATTGGTGTTTAAGGTCACATATTTATGCACAATGGCTAATTATGACCGTGACAGTTTTACGGGTGGAGGAAGCCGGAGTACCCGGAGAGAACCACCGAGCAACGGCGAGCAACTGTCAGCTCCCAAACATACTAACTCCACACAATCAGGGTTAGCATTGGTTGAAGACAAGTGCACCATCGACGTGCAGTACGCCTTAGTACACAACGCCACCGTACCCCCACGCGGGCAATGGAGATGAAGTGTCTTGTCCAAGGATACAACGCAGCAGCCGCAGGTGGGATTCGAACCGCCACCGCGCTCCCATTTATTGCAAGTATCGTCTATTCACGTTGAGCAAATAGTTAATTCAGTTACTAAACTGTTTGTGTTTGCTAAGACAAAAGGTGCCACTGTATATAACATACAGCTATACAAGTTAAAGTTCAGAGTTAGCTGACGTTCTCACCCTGAAAATTATTACGAGTTAATCGTGCAAGCCCCAAGATGTATGGCGTTTTACACTGATTTGAAAACCGATACACCCTGAGGCACAGCCTCAGGGTGTATTAGTTTTCAAATCATTGTAAATATTCATACATCCTGGAATAACGAATTTATTTCTTAATTAAATTCCTTCACTTTGAAGAAAAAAATCGGTTGTGTAGATGTTCTCAGTGATATATATTAACAATAAATAAATAAATAAATTGGTTAATTTATTTATTCATTCGTAGTTTAAGGCCACATACTTCTGTACAATGGCTAATCGTGACCGCAACATGGAGATAAAGTCAAGTCCTTCCAATCGTTTATACCCATGTTGACTATTTTAGAGGACATCCGCCCCAAGCAATGCTGACTGGATCTTACCAGTGAAACAGAGCCTGTTTACAACAGGAAATAAGTACTTTTTCACTTTCCAGGGGTTCCCACGGGGGGGAAATCGGTTAATATTATACTCTTTGGGATAATCAGTGTTTACCTTGATGAGGTTTAATGGATCCACAGTGGATTTTTACTATAGTGCGTTTTACTATAAGATAAAATAGCAGAAGAAAGGAAACAAATGCTGTCCAAATGACATTTTGAAGAAGAAAAATAACTGATAAACCGAAGTTAAAAGATGGTTCCATTAGTGACCCATATTTTGTTAGGAATAACACAAAACTAAAGGTATTTTTGGAAGAACTGTAGTGTAAATTTGAATGGATATTATCTTAAACTATTTTATGAACTTGAAAAAACCCAATTTTGCAGATATTCGTATCTTATATCGAACTAAATCATGGTGTTTATATTCTGAGAGGATGGTGCCATTATTTGCATCGTACCTTTCGACCAATCAAACCACAAGATTTCAGTCTGTTAGGAAACAAGAGCCTTTACTCTTTACCCTCTAACTGCATTCAGGAATACTATTTATTTTATTTTCTTTCGTCTTCTTCACCCAAAACAAATCGCATTCTCAGTCCCACTCGCAGAAAATGGTATTCCACTCCCAGAATCGTATTTCACTCTCAGCGATGACGGACTATTTTTGTATTGTTTACAAATCGGTTGAGTTGAATCAATTATAAAGGGTTGTTTTTGGAAAACAAATAGAGAGAAAATAAAATAAATACAAAAGTTCGCTGCTCGGATTCGAGTACGATTTTATCCTCTCGTGGGCCGCGCGGATTACTTCACTCAGCTAACCGCCTCGTGAAATAATCCTCCGTGCACCCCACTTGAGGATAAAAATCGTACTCGAATCCGAGCAGTGAACTATTGACTCTGTTTTCATCCGTACAGATTTATCCTCGCAGGAGTTATCCTCTCAAGAGATCTTCAGTCCTATTCAGGTTTGGCACATCGTGAGGTCTGGAAATTTCCCGGTGGGACGATCCACACATAGGTTAGATCAAATGAGTAGTTTTGGTCTCATTCGAAGTTTTTTTTAAATTGAAAGCATCTCAACAAAATGTCTTTCTCGCGACGAGTAAAGTAACAAAACGACCTTTAGTGGAATAGAAATCTAAGTGGAACTGACAATTCTCATTTTTTGGCATTCGAGCGGTTCTACCTTCGGTTTTGGGTAGGTTTGCACCTGGAGATGTCAGGTTTTTGGAGTTAGTCCGCTTTTGTCACAAACAACAACATTCGTTGATTCATCCTGAATCCCTCTGATTTCTGACCTTGTTCCCAGATCACACTGAGAATTTCGTCGATTATATTTTTTGTTGGAGCTCAATAAATAGTTCAATTTCAAATTTCCGCCCCCCCCCAACCCCCCCCCCCCCCCCAACCCCCCCCAACCCCCCCAAAAAAAAAAACCACAAAAACGTTATTGATGAAATCTGGTATATTTTGACATCATATCAAAGAGCAGCGGACGACACAGCAGATGTTAACACGCTGGTTCATCCAGAAGCTATAGAACCAATAGAATAATTTATTTCAGCTTACTGACCAACAGTTTCGAACCAGTGTTCCACTGCTGAAAAGGGCGATTTGCTTCTGACAGTATTTTCAAAGAATACGTGAAGTGAGCATTTGGGAGAATTTTTACCCCAAGAACGACGGTCTTAACCTGAGATGTCCAAGGTGCAATCCTCGGTTTGAAAAGACTCCGGATGACCGAACAACCTGAACGCATCAGGTTAGTCTTAATACTCTTTACTAAACGTACAGGTCAGCGATGCTTTCTGTAAATAAGAAGTGGTGGAACGGCCCGCGTCTTACTAGCAGAATCCAGTGATGTAGATTTAGGTGTGGTTGCTGAAGGAAACCGCCTACATTATTACAGGGATTTTGTCGGAAATTCAGATGAGTTGAAGAGTTCTGGGGAATACGACTTCAAGACATCGATTTGTAAGAATTTCCAAGAAAACAGGGAGACATCCCTCCTAATATGGTCAAAGGGTCGAGACCATGAAATTTTCGAAAAAAATAGCTACAGGCTACTTGTGGTAGCAGCACCGTTTATTCTGTTCTCTTACAATTTTCAGTATCGTTTCACCTCCACATGGAAAAAAAAATGGCAAAGCAATATGCTACTCCAAATATCCGAGAAAACATACAGCTGTATGTCTACTGTACGACCGCCGTGGACTGGTCACTTTCAATGAGGTGGGCAGTATTTCCACGAACGCAATAATATTATATAGAAAACACTAATTATTGGAATAATCATCAACAATTTAATTAATGAAGCATTGGGTACAACCCGGTGCTTCATTAATTAAAATTTTGCTGATGATGATTCTTTTTATTACCTGGTTATTTATTTATTTATTTATTTATTGGTGCTTAAGGTCACATACTTCTGCACAATGGCTAATTATGACCACAACATGGATATAAAGTCAAGGTCAGTCAATCGTTTATACCCCATCTTGCCTATTTTAGAGGACTTGCACCCCAAACATTAGTGACTGGGTCCTATTTTTCCCAGTGAAACAGAGCCTGTTACCACAGTAAACAAGAACTCCTTCACTTCCCGGGGTTCCCGCGGGGGTTATTACCTGATACACGCATGCCTGGACATCACTGCCCACGCCTGGATTACGACCAGGCCACAGTGATTTGTACTGTAAGAGGAACAGCTGTCTACATCAGTGTCTTGGAAATAAGCTGTCAATTCTTTTTCCCATACAAATAATATATAGGGAATATTTTGTCACATCACATTTTTCTAGAAAAAAAAACTATTCTAAAGCTTTTTCGTTTATTATTTACAGATGAAAAATGTTCTTGGAATAGAACCAAGGGAAGTAAAATCTGCACTTATAGACACGGCGTATTCGATGATTGAAGGCGGATTTATCAAAAAGACTTCACAGTACAAGGGTCAAGCAAATAGGGAGGGAGACGAGGCACGAACCATTTACCTAACATAACGGTTACAAAATTTACTGTTCAAATTTTACTTTTTCAATTAAATGCCTAGAAAAACATGTTTTTAGGCTAAAAATAAAAATTTCCAGTTATTTGAGAAATTCGTTCGCAACCCCCCCCCCCCCCCCCCCCCCCCCCACTCCCATTGGTGAAAAAAGAATATAATTATGGCTCAGGCAGTTATTCAGCTTTACTTCAGTTCGGTCAGTGATTCACTTTCATCACACAGAGTCCCAAAATAACAATCCAGGGGAGAAATTCTCTACAGGCTTGCCCCTCACAACTCTTCCGAAAAACTATCGACAGGGCACTTCCACACCGGCCGAGAGACTTGAGCTATCATGCCCCCCTCCCCGCCCTGGCGTCTCTGATTTGAGCCTTTGTGCTGAGACCGTCACAATAAAATAAATATTATGAGTGAATTATATGTGGTGTTGAGTGAACAAACACAATGATGAGATAAAATACAAAATGGCGCACAAATTAAACGAAGTGAAAAAAGAAATATCACAAATATAATTTTTAGGATGAAAAATGATGTAGAACATACTGCAAGAGTAAAAAAGGGGGAATATCGATTCTTGGTAATGTGTCGGTAAGTTATCCTGAACACTTACCAATAAATGCCACCAGGGTGAATCCAGAATTTTATAGTTTTATGAGATTGCGGCGAATGTGAGTTTCTTCCGAGACCAGCATCGCCGTTGGAACTGTGGTTTAATCTCGCAAACGGGAACTTCCTGGTTACCGGTTCTGAAAATGAGTGCTAGTGCCCGGGAAATTCATTGACCAGAATCAGGAATCAAAGGTTGCGGAACACAACCCTTGATTCCCGTTTGTGACCTATGAATTTCCCGGGTATCGGGACTGATATTCAGAAACGATAACCGGAAAATTTCCGGTATCGTGACTGACTTTCAAAAAACCTTTTTTTTGATATCCCTAACTCGATGGGCGACACACCCATCCTTTTTACTCTATTTCATACTTGCTTTTTTTACATCTCAGGACAATGTCATGATCATATATTTTAACCCTTTGAATCCGAGCGGCCGCTTTTCCGGCCCAGAAGCATGATACGTAATAATTACATTCAGTGGGATGGCTGCTGAGTGGATGTGTGGGGTAGACGACTGCACGTTGAAATCATTAATTGGTCTACCTCCAAATAATAAATGTGGACTCTTCCAATTACTGCCATTGAACTGACATGGAAGATACCACTAGGGTTCAAAGGGTTAAGACACTCATTGCGACAATTGCTCTCAGTGTGATTAGTTCTGATGAAGATTTTCACCTAGCAAAGTCTCTCTAAATTTATTTATTTATTTATTTGGTTTTAACGACACTTTCGACAGCCAGGGTCACCTTGTGTCGGACAGCTTCATGGGTGGAGGGAGTCGGAGTACCCAGAGAGAACCACCGAGCAACGGAGAGCAACTGCCAGACTCCCCAAAGTACTAACTCCACACAAGCAGGATTAGCTCAGCTGAAGACAAGTGCACCATCTACGTGAAGTACGCCTTAGTACACAACTCCACCATGCCCCCACGTGGGCAATTGGAATTAAGTGTTTTGCCTAAGGACACAACGCGGTTGCCGCAGGTGGGACTCGAAGTCTTTCCAAATACTCCACGAAGAGATGAATGGAGTGAAGAATCCAAGGGTGCACATCATGGGAAATGACATAAAGGGACGCGTCCACTCCAGAAAGGGAGTATGACGCAACATGTACTTGGTCCTCCTACAAATATTGGTGAGATAATCGAGAATTATATATGGCCATTTAAGTCGTTACGATGTGGGCCATCTTCAGGCCTGTGCCTTTTTTGTTTTTATTGGGGTTTAACGACACTTTCGACAGCCACAGTCACCTAGTGTCGGACAGTTTTACGGGTGGATGAAGTCCGAGTACCCGGAAATAACCATCGTGCAGCGGCAAGCAACTCCCAGACTCCCTAACGTACTAACTCCGCACAAGCATTGTTTGAAGACAAGTGCACATCAACGTGCAGTACGCCTTATTACAAAACGCCACCGTGCCCTCACGTGGGCAATCGGGATTAACCCTTTACCCAACGAATCGGCCGCATCCGTCCGCGTAATATGCAAATTCAGCAGTTGAAAAAATTTATTTTTCCAAAAAATTCAACAAAACCATATCATGTGACCCCTCGTTGGAACGAGCTCGTCGAGCTCGTTCCAACGAGGGGTCACATGATATGGTTTTGTTGAAATATTTTGAAAAATTTGAAAAAATGATATTTAAAATAATAAATTTTGATATCGTCTGCGTTGGGTAAAGGGTTAAATGCCTTGCCCAAGGACACAATGCACCGTGGATCTTTCGGTTTGAAGTCCAATACCGTAACCACTAAGCCACCCTGTTCCATGTCTGTGCGTATTTTTGAGTGTAGTAAAATAGTAAATAGTCTCAGATTCGGGGGAGACATACTTGGATTTCAAAAACTTCCACATACTCTTCCGCATGTGACCTTTGCGGAAACGGTGCTAGTGATGTCGGTGTACATTTGCCACTTTTAAAAAAAAAGTTCCACGGTATACACTTATACTGACCAAAATTTATGATTCCACTCTTGGATCCTATGTCACTCCCCCACCATGGTGTACTGTGGTATTTTTTCTAACATGTTACTTTGCCGATATTCCTCCCTCTCCACCCACATTACTTTAACACTTTACTTAACGAATCGGCCACATCCGCCCAATTATATCCAGTGGCGTATCCAAGGTGAGTCTAGAGGTACATGGCCCCCTAAAAATTACAGTGCCCCCGCCCTCAAAATGGGAAAATTAAAGCACCAAAGGGCCCCAGATTCACTCTCAGGGCACTGAATTTCTGAATTTTCAAAATTTTCTCCGGGGAGAGACCCCCCCCCCCGAACACCCACCAATGGAAGAAAGATACCATAGGCTAGGCCTGAGTTGTAGAGGTATGGCCCTCCCATTGAAGGGGATTCGGGGAGCCCCTCCCCCCGAACCCCCACCAATGGGAGAACCTTGCATACCCCCACTTCAGGCCTATGACCTTCGGATATGTCTGTGGCATATAGCGACCTGACACACCTCCCTCCCCCCCCCCCAAAAAAAAAAATAAATATATATATTACCCTTCTCCACCCCTAGGAAATCCTAGCCACGCCCATGATGAGGGGTCACATGATATGGTGAAAAAATAATTTTTAAAATAATAAATTTCGATTTCGTGTGCGTTGGGTAAAAGGTTAAAGACAGATCTGCGCCCATTAATGACACTGAGTTATTGTACCACTTTTATAATACCATTGGTACTACTCAGGTTGTTTATGATATGTGCCATGGTACCACCTCCACTTGGAGACATGACGGGTTTCACAGTCACTTTAATGTCAATTCCGTTCCAGAAAGGTGCAGCGCGCGTAGAAAAAGTTTCTCTCAGCGTGACGAGACATCCGTCTATCATTTGATCTGAAGTATAAAATGCTATCCCATCGGAAGGCAAGGCACTGTAGTTAGTATCCGGCGGGAAACGGTAACTCCAAACCAAAGCTCCTTCCTGTGGCGGGTAGCCTTTGAACCACGAAGCTGTTATGTTAATGTTAGAATTCTGCTGAATGATTTCCGGTATTTCAAGAACGGGGTCTGTAGTATTTGCTGCAAGAAAAGAAATCAATAATTTGTGACGGTAAGATTTTCCAGTGTCATATCCATTGCTGCTACCAGTGAGACCAGAGATTTTAGCCTCCCCATCCATGAGGCATATTTCAGTTCACTCTTTATAGTGACGTAGCGAGAAAGGGTTAGAGTGGGAGTGGCGTAGCGGGGTGGGGGTGGTATCCCTTAAAAATTACAGTGTCCCCTCTCAAATTAGAGCACCAGAGGGTCCCAGATTCACTCTGAGGGTATAGGATTTTGCAATGGGAGGGGGGATATCGTAGGCCTGAAGTGGGGGTGGGTATGCCCCCAATGGGGGGGGGGGGGGGGCGGGCAATACCTACCCCCACCTCAGGCCTGCGGCCATCGAATATGCCTATGGCATATGGCGACCTGGCATCCTTACATAAATCATGTCTCCCCAAATCGGAAATCCCAGCTACGCCACTGAGGGGGGGGGGGGGGGGGGGGGGGGGGAGGGGGGCATATTTTTTCGAGAGCTTTTTCTCTGAATGAGTCTTGGATTCGCTCATAATCGCTAGTAATCGTGTACTTTCTCACGAGAATGGATATGATACTTGGACTCATGCGAAGAAAAGAAAAAGAAAAAAGTGTGAGTTATTTGGGAAAAAATTATCAAAACTTTTCACAACTTGTTAAGCAAAGTTTTAACGGAAAGTTTATCTTCATCTAGGCCTAACAACCACAGCAGCAGCAGCAACAACAACAACAGGTGGTGGGTTACTCGATTTCGAACCTATTAACTTAAGTTTGCACCCAGGGACAAAAACGACGCTTTGACATGGTAATTTTCACCTTCTACCGTCTTATGACCTCTGTGGCTCCACACTTAAATGGGTGAAAACAACTCTTGCGATTATGCACTAATATCGTGATTAAATTCCTAAAATCAAATGGCAGTGGTAGTGTTATATTGTTCCAGGCTTGTTCTTGCCGGAAACTTTTTTTCGAGCTCATAAGGCAAGTATTTTCTCGACAGTACTTGTTTCATTTGACGTTGTAATTATTTTTGTAATTATTTTCTGTGTAGTCACTGCCTTGTCCGTTTCTTCTACTTCAACCATCTTCCAACCCGAAGGCCAGATAGTTGAAGTAGAAGAAACGGACCGAAGCTACCAAAAGTGGGATTCTTGGGCTAAATATTGTTTGGATTTGCAAATAATGTTACAGGAATGCTTGTATATCGACACGTTTGCATGCGCCCATTTTTACTCCTTGTGTAACTGTGAAACAAATCTGTGGAAAAAGGTGAAGGAGCACGTGCCCCTGTGCCCCCTCATGGCCCCGCCGCCTCTGAACAACGGAAACTTGGCTTTATTTTCTACTTATGACATAGATTTTTCTCAACAATGAGTTGCTTCTTAATTCAACTTTCCTCGTTCGTTTAAAAATTTCAAGGGAGATAACTCTATCGTATAAATTGTTTGAAAGCGCTTGTTCCAATCAAGTAAATTAACCTACCATGGAATGTTTGATAACCATTGGAGATACACGTAGCTGTATATTGTTTCTGGTAGCTAGGTTTTATTATATATCTTAATATATAAATGCGAATGTCTGTATGTCTCTATCTATCAATCTATCTCTCTATCTATCTTTGTTCCGGGTGAACTCCTCCGTTTCTCGACCGATCGGTCTCAAATTTTGTACACGGGGGGTAATTCGTCCCTGCGAGTAACATGGGATGCCGTGCCCATGCGGGGTGACCTTGACCTTGAAATTGATGACCTTGACCTTTTGTTTCGAAAATGGCTGGGCCGATCGGGCTAAAATTTCATATGTGGGGGGTATATTGACCCATCGATCATTTTGACTTTATCGGGGTGTCCGTGCGGTGTGACCTTGACCTTAAACTGGTAACCTTGATATATTCCTCCGTTTCTCGACCGATCTGAAATAACCATCTTTTCGGGTGCAACGCCGGGTATTCACCCGCAAGAAGGGCTATAAGTGTGCTTTGTTTGAAATAATGCATACTTTATTTAAAACAAAACAAAGTTATCGCTCCAATAATGCTCAGCCATTGCTAAAATAATACACACTTGTGATTCTTTTTTCTGTTCATGGCAGTCACTAGTTATGAGGGGGGGATGTGGGGGAACTGCCTAGGGATTTCGGTACTTTAAAAAGCTGAAAGTCGTGGGAAGGCTCTTGGTACGGGTCTCCGACGCTGGTGGAGGTGCCAAGAATACGTAGTTGCATTACTGACCAGGTTCCACTGGTATAAAAAAACCCCCACTTGTTCCAGTTTGTTTGTTTTCCACCAGTCTTTCCTGCATCGTGGTGGTCAGGATTATCTCTTGGGGAAAATGCACCATACACACAGAAATACAAGTAATAAATTACCCAAATTGTAAGGAAATAACTGAGTGGAGATTGTCAACAAAATGCAGGAGAATGCTTCTCCTATCACTAATTTAAAAAAACAATTCTGGGTGGGGGAGGCGGGGGAGGGGGAGGGAATCTCAGACCCAGGTTATCTCTTCGCGCCTTCGGCGCTCTCAGGGCCCGTAACGCCCGTTCTACACATTGCCCCACGGTCCGCCATCGCTTCCGTCGGCCCTGGTGGCAGTCAAGTGTTTGGATTACAGTGATGGTAAAATTATTTTACCCTTGAGTATTCAGAACGACGTCACGATGTTGTGTGTTCACTAATTTGGAATTCTTCAGATCAGGTCCGGGAAACACGGAGAGAGGAACCAAGATTCTCTTTTTCGTATTTTGTCTAGTGGCGTGCGAGAATGGCTTGTAAGCAGCAGGGTGGTATTACATAATTTCGTCGAATAAGTAATTGTGATGAGAAAACAAAAACATAAAAAATCGAATTTCATAAAGTGACATTAAACCTAAACTCGACGCAGAAGATATTAATATTTATTATTTTAAATATATTTTTTAAAAAAATGTTGACAAAACCATGTCATGTGGCCCCTCATTGGAACTCGTTCCATTGAGGGGTCACATGATATGTTTTTGTTGAATATTTTGGAAAATAATATTTTTCAACTGCTGAATTTGTTTATTACGCGGGGGTGGGGGGGGGGGAGGGGTGCGGCCGATTCGTTAAGGTTCGTTAGGGTTAAACATAAACTGACTTTGACGTTTTGAACGGGCAGACATACAGACAGGATAAATATAATACCTGCTAATGTCAGTGTCATTTTGTCCATTATGATGCCATTTCTTGTTGTCATGGAGCACTCATATATGCCTTCGTCGGAACATGTGATATTGTTAATTACGAGCTGCAGACGCAAGCTTCCTCCTTCCATGATTTCCCAAATTGCACTATATTTAGCACTATCCTTTATTTGTAACGACGAATCTCTGTTCCACACCACTATATCCGAATCACTGGGTGCCGACACCTTCCTTATTTTTATAAACTGCCATCGGCTGAGACTAATTTTACTTGCAGTACATCTGATTGCTGGTATGGACTCTCCAATATATATCACGGGGTTTACCTGGTCAACACTAACGGAACCTGGAAAATAAATTTATGTTTACACAATAAAAACATTTTTTTTTATAACTAAAAATGTCTATTTTCTATCCTCAAAAACAAAGCTTATGACCCCTCACTGGAACGAGATCAGCGAGACAAAAAATGGAAACAAATAAACAAATTTCATGTCTATTTTTGTGAACAGGGTTCGTCCTTTTTGACTGTCACGATGCATATAAGGGATATAGAGGATATCTACGCTGTTTCGATGAATACCGGGAATTATCTCACGAGTATGGACCTGAAAGTTTTATTTTTCACGAGCGCTGCGCGAGTGAAAAATAATACTTTCAGATCCACACGAATGATAATTCCTATATTCATTGAACAGCGTAGATTTTCTTTTTATTATATGCTACGTGGCATTTTTCTGCGCAATATTCAGCCCAATTCGACTGCAAACAGTTTCAATACAATGACAAAAAGCGGCTGATCGTTCTTTCAAGGCGACGTCATACGCGGAAGCGTGACGTCATTTAGAAAGCTACTGAAAAAATTCATCGTGTGGACCTGAAAATATTATTTTTCACTCGCGCAAGCGCTCGTGAAAAATAAAACTTTCAGTTCCACGCTTATGAGATAATTCCAGATACTGACTAAAATAGAGTAGATTTTCTTTTTTTATCAAATGCTACGAGACATTTTATTGCACAATATTCAAACCAATTCGACCCCAAATGCGTACGTTTAAAAAAAAACTAACAAAGATCAGCTGATCGTTCCTTCAAGGCGACGTGATGCGGCGTAGCGTGGCGTCATTTAGGAAGCTACTGAGGTATATTCCTCGATATCTATCGAGTCGATGGATATCGAGAAATATCTTTCAGATAAAATTTGCGATAATTCACAGACTAGCATATAATAAATATATATACCAGCACTCAAAAGCACAAAAGAAACCTCAGGCACAGCACCAAAATGGTACTATCGAAAAAAGCCAACGAAACGTAAAGACAAATCAAAGTTGTTACATGACAAAATCACACCGACGCGTATCTGTTAAGAGGAGATACCTCTATAAAGGAAGATAAGATTTGGGGTCTCTGTGAGATTTGATTGGCGATAGAGCAATCAGTCGATAGAGCACCAGTCAAAAATAACACCAAGCGTGAATAATAATAAAAAAAACCCCAAAAACTAAAACTTTATTTTTTTCTTACCAGCAGACTCGGGTAATATCGTTGGAACACACTGTCTACTTTGATTATCAAAATGCAACCCAAGCGAACACGACTTTACTATGATCGTTCTATCTAGTAAACAAACAACGTATCTGTTAGGATCCTCGGGTAATGGTATCCCATTTTTACCATCAGGCAATCTTTTGCAGCTGATTTCCCGGTTTTCACATGGAATGCATTGGGTGTCATTGTGACACAGATTGGCTTCGTATTCACCTGAAATATATAAGATTTGTTCATGATATTAAACGTCAGCAAAAAACAACTATCACCTGATAATGTCACCATCTTACCTTATTTCCTACAAACCAATGAGAATTTCACTAGATTTAAGACCTCGCGTGCAAGTATTGTATATATACGTATCACGCATAAGTTGTTGATGTTTCATTGTCAGATTGACCTCCCCTGTGTTTATTTCTTATAAGCATCTGAGACTGGACATCACGTGCAATCTCTGTGTGCACAATACACCATCTGTTTATGGTTCACTGTCAGAGTGACCTCCCCTGTAGTTATAAATCATTTATCTATCGATATGGCGACAGATGGTATTCTGTTCACGTTAAACAAGTACGAATTTTATCATTTATTAAAATAAATATAAAACCCCTGCGACTAATCTGAGTATAACAAACTAACTCTCAATAACGTTTTACGATTCATGCCGCAGTTATGTAAAACACCATCCCTAACTCTTTCTGCCAAAACCAATAAAATTTCAACATTTTGGAGTTAAAGTATATCATATTAGGCCACCCAAAGTAAATTAATTGATTGTCAGGCAATTTTTTTCAAATATGTGAGGGAGGGAGGGAGGGAAGGTTTTATTTTTAATTTTTCTTTTTCTTTTACAAAAAGTGAGCAAACATGGAGATGATTTCGGCTATCTTTTTACACACAGAAATATAGAGAGTGCATACTTATACAAATAAATTCATATTTAATTTGGAAAATAAAACATTCCTCTAAAAACAAACTTTTGGTACTGCAATTCAAAGGCTTCATATTGGTTCGATGCTCTTCATATTACCTTTGAACTAAAAGTATTATAGGCACTCTCTCCCATAAATTGCAACAAGGCAAAGACACTAGAGACGCAACTAAATAATATGCATCAATTAAAAAATGTAAAAGGTTTCGTGTTTCCCTGGGTTTGTACTAATATTGGAAAACACTGAAAGGCAATAAAAATGTCCAGTGAGGGATTGCCTGAGAATCAAAACACTTTTTTAGCTTTATGCACAACAGAAATCAGAACTATACTTACACGGCATTTTGGGTACATGCCTTTCCGTACAGCTAACACCGGTGAAAAATGCACATCTTGACGTTTCTTCATCGAACAGATCAGGGTATGTGCACTCGATTTCGTATTGCGACAAGCCTGGATATATTACTTTTGACGAACAGTTGATGTACCGCGCACAACTCACAGAGATGGGATAAATCACGGTAGATCCATTTGCGCAAACATTTGACGGAGAAGCTGCAAATAAAGAAAGCACGCATTAACCCTTTGAACACGAAAGACCACTTTACCGGTCCGCATCGTGATACGACCCCAATGCATAAAGTAGATAGTTGCTCAGTGAGTTAGTGTGGTAGACCAGCCCCCAAGGCTGCACGTTGAAAATCTTGACGGGTCTTTCCTCAAGTACCGAATATACACTCTTCCAAGTGATGACTCTGAACTGACGTGAAAGATACCATCAGGTTCAAAGGGTTGCCGAACTCAAAAATATAAAAAAATATTATTGTAGGCTTAAAAAAAAATTGATTCTCAAGCATCGCCACATTGAAAAAAAAACCCAAAACCCGCGTTCGATGTTTTTATTGACATTTTGAAGTTTATATCTGTAGTCATTTAGTCATGACGGACGTCTCACGCGTTTCCCATCACACTAAATTAGAGGTAACCAAAAACGGTCGATTCGAAATTGAAAAATGATTCCACCGATGAATATAGGCAAGCTATAACTCTTCCTATAAGCCCACGATGTGCTTTGAATAAACACACTACAAACTAAAGTGTTAAAACTGACACTTTCAAGGTGTTAAACCCATTCTAACTCTTAGGGTTTGATTTTAACACTCAAAGTGCAATGCTTTAAGCACTTAGACATTACAATCGTCAGACATCTGAAACTTGAATGGATGGCACTTCCCATGTGTCTAGCACTGGTGGTTCTTCCAGAATCGTCCATAATTTGATTTGCGCTTGGTGGGTACATAATTAAATGGTCACAACGCAGATGAGGCGGATCAGGCTCGAAAGTTCGAGCCTGATCCGCGTCATCTGCGTTGTTTCCTTTTAAGTGTCGCGACATTACACTTGTCAAGTGGTATTATTGTTACACCTGTCAAGTTCTGGGATATCTACACTTGAACAAAGTGCTAGTTCAGCACTTAGTGTTAAATACAGCACTTAAAGTGAAGTTTGTAACACTTTAGTTTTTAGCGTGTAGTCATTTAGTAGCTGACGGACGTCTCACGCGATTCCCAGCACACTAAATTAGAGGTAACCAAAAACGGTCGATTCGAAATTGAAAAACCATTCCGCTGATGAATATAGGCCTGCTGAACTCTTCATATAAGCCCACGATGTGCTTTGAATAAAGGGTCTCTCGATTAACAATGTGTCTTTATGATAAAAACAATAAATGACCACTTCCTTTTACAAACCAGAAAAGGAATCAATAATAAAATAAACCAGTCATTTCAAAAGTTGGAACGGACGCTAAAACAAAACATTAACTAAAAACTAGAGCAGTTCTAACGGCTGCTAATAACCCTGCCAAACATACTATGAGTTTTACGGAAAGCTGATAGATGATCGTAAGATGATAAATTATGATATGTTGGAAAACCTTTGACTTTGTTTCGCTCAATAATCAGCCATTATGACAGGTATCAGGTAAGTTCGTCGCAATACATGTTCGGCCCAGGTGGCTTCTTTCTAAATCTGTCAGTTCTATATCTGTATTTGTATCTGTATTCTTATATCCAAATAACCAGCCTTTTATAATTCTGTGGGATGAGTCTGAACGTTGATTTATCCTTCTTTGAAATCTCGTTAATGTGGGTTGTCCATTTTAGGTCGTTTGAAATTCCTAAGCCAATGTAGTTGTTGTTTTCCACCTGTCGCAAGTGTATCTTTATCCAGTGCGTAAAAGTTACTGTACATCCTCTGTATATGCTAACCATATAGCACTTCTTTCATTCCCCAGTTGTTCTCTCATTCTTCTAAGTTTATCAAATCCTGCTGTAGTTTTAACTGGTCTTTGGCGTTATTGATTTGTCTGTAAAGCGTACAGTCGTCCGCAAACAGTCTCAATGTAGAAATCACACAGTCTGGTTGTTGATATGACATAGAAGCAGAAGAGGTCCAAGGATGGTTCCTTGCGGCACCCCAGAGTCAACATCAATCACTTGAAAAGCTTCCATCAAAAATCACCTTCACCATTTTTCTAGTAGGAATAAACTTGGGCTGGATTTGTGAGCTCGGCCCAAGTTAGTTCGTCAACCTTTTCCTCTCAGCTAAAAATGAATTTCCCTAAGAGTTAGTGTTTCAGGGGTGCAGTTATAATCAGTAACAAAGTTGGGACATTTTAAAAAGTATGGGTGAATTCGACCCATATCTTAATAACCTGGATGGATCTATGATCTCACTGACAAGCAGGGGTGGCTCCAAGGGAAGGTCAGTGGGGGCTACAGCCCTCTCCGCAGAGAGGCCAAGCCCCCCCCCCTTTCCAGAGAACTCTTCTATTTTATTATATGGTTTCTTGGCTACACCCTAGCATGTGTTTAAAAGTTATATTCTCCCCCTTCTGAGATCCAAACTGGTGGAAAAGGCAATAGATAACCATCTTATAGAGTAGTATGTACCTAGATTTCCCCCTCAATCACCAACCCGGGAAACTCTCCTTTTTATTGTGAGGTTTCTGGGGCACAGCATAGCATCTAAGATGGCTATGAACTGTCTTCCACCCCATAGCTTCAACCCTGGATTGGTGGAAGG
This sequence comes from Pictodentalium vernedei, assembly GCA_031216915.1. Classification (NCBI taxonomy): domain Eukaryota; kingdom Metazoa; phylum Mollusca; class Scaphopoda; order Dentaliida; family Dentaliidae; genus Pictodentalium; species Pictodentalium vernedei. The sequence goes on along the minus strand of CM062290.1, from coordinate 114,219,081 downwards.
GCAGTATATAGCCGTCTAAAGCCATGTAAGATGTTTTTCACGCATTCCCGATACTCATATGTATTAAATCTTCACGGGAAGCAGTGGGAGACGACTGAATAAAAAAATAAAAAATAATAATAAAATCTGCCCTCCCTCATTCGTTTGAAAAAAAATGCCTGAGAATCAATTAATTTTTTTATATGGCTTTAATCTTTGTTTTTTTCCAAAATTTTCCAAAAATTTCAACATTTCAACATGTGACCCCCTCATTGGAACGAGCTCGGCATATTTTTTTCAACTGCCGATTCGTTAGGTAAAGGATTAAAAGAATAACACAATGTGTACAAAAAATAATTGAATACATTATTATATTGACTCCGTCTATCCAGGGGGACCGTGAAAAAAAACCTTTTGATGGCGGGCGCAGATCAGATAAGAGCACTTCTTTCAAGGTGAGTTCTGAGTTTAACAAATCGTCAAAATTCGCTCGGAGAGCGCGTTCCAGTGAGGAGGTATTAAGCTGGCTGTTCTCGGGAGATGAAAGAAATTGTCCAGTTTAAGATTATTCATTTGCAGTTTTCTTCAAACTGTGTTAGGCGTGGTTGCTGAAGAGTACAACCTGTTTCAACGCCCTCCTGGCACGTGAAAAGAGAAAAGATATGTCAGACCTCTCTTGGAAGACTCCCAAGGGTAATCAGCTGAGTCTTCTTTCGCCGTTGCAATAACCAATAACATAACCGTAGTCATCTTCCTCACTGTCCCCATGGACTCAAAGTTCCAGCGACCTTCCCCAGTAAAAGGGCACGTCTTGACATCTTTGCCACTCCCCACTCTGTTTAAAGGCGGGGAGGTCGCCTACCTCTTTGGCATGTTACTCCGATCTTCTTGCGTTCATTTAAATACAAATTCTTTTAGTGTCAAGATCGATTTGTTCACTCCAAAACATCACAACCCGATCTCGACAGTGTTTTCATCCTTTGCCTATACCTAACACGAAAAGCAGAAGGCATTTATATAAATAATCCTTAATAACTAAAAGTGTCCATTTTTTGCATTAAAAAGCATAGCTTATAACCTCTCATTGGAACGACAGCGGCGGGCTCGATTCAAAGAGGGGCCAGAAGCTTTGTTTTGGGAACAAAAAAATAATAAAGTACGAATGCCGTTCTTAGGAAATAATACTGGACGGATATATCGTTGTTATGTCAGGTAAATGACTAAAGGCCTCCGAGACCTCTTTCCAACACTGTCACAAAATATCATTTGAACAGTTTAACCATTTTCCCAACTTACACGATATCAAGATTATGTTGGGTATCGCAACTTCTCAATCAAAATTTGTTTTGCTATAATTTATTGGAGTGCCCCTTCAGGCATTCCACAAAAATGGAACATAACAAAAGTACCACAACCAAATACCATTTACTTCAGGCTGAATATCAGCTCCATTCGAAGCGTTTTATTTAAGACACATCGTTGAAAAGGGCGTGTCAGAAAACAACATTCCATCATGTATTGAGATCCGTGTTAAAAATCAGGAACATGATTGGCCAGAAGGTCAACTGAACGAACGGTTAGGCATTTCAAATCCTCGTAACCTATATGTAGCCTAATGTAGGTTAGCACTAGTTACAAAAATTTTATGCCCTGAAATTTCTGAACAATGGAATAACAATGAAGCATTTTACGCCACCTTTCATACGTGTAAACATTTCTGTCAAAAACGTCAAGATGAGATCAGACACTGCACGTCTTGATGCAACAGTACGTTCATCTATATATCAATGTTACTATTTCTGCATTGGATCTTCAGGGTAATATTATAACGCTTTCTATCAAAGGGTACCCAGGTACAAACGAGACATTATCCATTCTGATACGATGGTAAACAAATGAAAAATACTCTGTGCCTGAGTATTCAGACAACAATAAAGTTTTCTACAACTGTGAATCCAGATAGAGGTAATTGTAACATTTAACCCTTTACTTAACATGAAAAGCAGACGACACTTTCTTGAATAACTAATCTTTTTCATTTTTTGTCGCAAAAACATAGGTTATGACCCCTCATTGGAACGAGCGCGACGAGCTCGTTCCAACGAGGGATCATAACCTATGTTTTGGAGGCAAAAAATGAAAAAAAAAAGAAAGAAAATTAATTGGCGATTTTTGAGAATAGTGCTGACCGGTTTTGGCCGTTACGATGGGTAAAGGGTTAAGAATGAACTGGGCACAAATGTAGAAGATAACAATAGCAAAAACAAGAAAATATCAGCAGAGCTGAGGAATGCTCCTCGAATAGGAGCCCAAAAGAGTTGGCACGGCAGTGATAATTTGTAGTACAACGGAGAAAAACACAATCAAACAAGTGAACATATCAATTTTGCAGTCCGTGTAGATTGTGTACAATCCTGCGGATACTGTTTTGTTTTAGTGCATGTTTTTGACAGGCAAACGGTCTGTGGCCTTGAAGTTATGATCTTGGGTCGAGGTTATGGCACACTGGAATCCTGGGGAATCAATGTGTGTGATGTGAACAAGGTCTGTGGAATATTGTTTCGACGCTTTGAAACCGAGGAGCCGCTTTCCGGACCAGGAACATGATACGTCATAATTTCATTAACCCTTTACCTAACATGAAAAGCAGACGACACTTGCCAAAATAATTCTTGAATAACTATTTTTTTCCATTTTTTATCTCAAAAAGATAGGTTATGACCCCTGATTGGAACGAGCTCGACGAGCTCATTCCAACGAGGGGCCATAACCTATGTTTTTGAGTCAAAAAATGAAAAAATATTGAAAATTAATTGGCGATTTTTGAGAATAGCGCTGGCCGGTTTTGGCCGTTACGTTGGGTAAAGGGTTAAGTAGGATCACAGGCGCCTGGAAACTCATTATATATAGCCAAATGCTTCAAAATAGCCCTCATATATGCCATCCCCCTAATATATATAATAAAAATAGAAAGGCTGGAAACTTCAAACGCTCAAAATTTCATACCACGAAATTAAGTTACTTTCGTATCAAAGTTTTGAATCGAAAGCGGGGACACATACGTGTGTCTTCTGATGCTGAAATGGCTATTCTTTCAGAATCTGGTGCTCTTTGTAAAATTAATTTGCATTAATAGCTTTTTCTAAGACGTTTTATTTGGATTTTCATGCTAAAATTTGTTTACAGCCACACCATTGTTGGGAGTTCTCGGCAGTGAATATCAGTCAGGGATATCGAGTGTTTGACTTGCACTCTTTCTCTGGCGTCAGGTTTTTAGTCTTTGTGAAAAAAATAAACGATTGTATATTTTTTCAAAAAACTGTGTTTAATATTAATATAATATTTTTTTTTACATTAATGATGCAATTGAGAATTTTAGAGAGACGTTGCTAATATTCGATATCCCTAACTGATATTCACTGCCGAGAACTCCCAACAATGGCGTGGCTGTAAACAGATTTTAGCATGAAAATCCAAATAAAACGTCTTAGAAAAAGCTATTAATGCAAATTAATTTTACAAAGGGCACCGGATTCGGAAAGAATAGTCATTTCAGCATCAGAAGACACACGTATGTGTCCCCGCTTTTGATTCAAAACTTTGATACGAGAGAAACTTAATTTCGTGGTATGAAATTTTGAGCGATTGAAGTTTCCAGCCTTTCTATTGTTATTATATATATTAGGGGGATGGCATATATGAGGGCTATTTCGAAGCATTTGGCTATATATAATGAGTTTCCAGGCGCCTGTGGTAGGATAGCTGGTAAGTGAATGTGTGGAATAGACAATCAATATTTTCAACGTGCAGTCCGATGGCTGCACGTGGAAAATATTGATTGGTCTACCCCCAAATGATAAAAAGGAACTGACATGAAATATACCACCAGGGATTATAGGGTTAAGGAGTGGACAAAGTTAGAACAAACGTACCGTTACTGCCCTTCAACTTAAGGTTATGATGTGGGTCAAGGTCATGACACACACACGAGTCATTCGCTTGCATTATCAAAGTAGGAACAAGATCTGCTGATTGAATCATTTTTTATGAACCGAACAAGGTTAGAATGGGCGAATTATTATTATTTTTGACATGATCCTGGAGTAATGAGACACATTTGAGTAATGGGCAAGCATTATGTGAAGTATGGATGAGAGCTGTCTATTAAAACGCCTTTTTATGGCGTGGACAAAGTTAGAATGAATGAACGAACGGTTTGACTTTGGAGTTTTGACATTGGGTCACCGTCATGACACACTCCTCAGTCATCAGCATGAACTGGGTGAAGTATGGCCTAGATCTGTCTGTTGAATCATTTTTCAGTATGGACAGGACAACGTTAAACGTTAAAACACACACACGACCTATGAGCAGGATCTTGTAGTTATGACCTTGTCAAGGTAATGACACATCCTTGACATGATCAACAATCATGTGAAGTATAAACAAGATCTGCCGATTGAATCAGTTTTCGTGGACTGGACAAAATTAAAACGCACAAAAGGTGTGGCATTGGCGTCATAACCATTGGTCAAGGTCATGAGACACCATTGAACCATAAGCAATCATTGTGAAAAGTGTAGAAAAGATCTCCCCATTGAATAATCTTATGGAATGGACAAAAAAAAACGCTAAACGGGCGTGACTAAACGACCACTATATGCTCCCCGAAACATCTCCGTCCGTCCTCATAAAAATTCTTGAAATATTTCATGGTAAAAATTGCAAAAATATTAAAATTTGAATGCAGTGGCGTTTTTTAACCTTTGTTAATAGCGCTGGTCGATATTGCGATTGTTGCGCAGGCATGAAGGCTAATATCACTGTGCATGCAGATAACAGTTGGGGTATTGTTTACGCACAAGGTTCTAAAAATGACAACACTACCTTTCCAGGTTTCCTCGACATTCCACTTAAATATGTTTGTCTCACTGTATCCGATTCCAGTATACCATTGTCTGTCAAACTACATTTGTCTGCGATTCACGTGGCAGGCTATGTTATTCTGGTACTCAGATGGATCTTAATACCAATACAACATAATATCTGTCAGTGAATTGCCATATCAGCTGAATATAATATTTTTGTCTACATATATTTGAATAGCAAGAACATTTTCTGATATGCTGCACCAACATACAGTATAGCATTTCTGTCTAGGCGCCTCCACATCCTGACATGATACTACCTGACACCTGTCTCCACGCACCTGGAGATCAAAATAACTCAACCAGTCAGAATATGGGGATTAGTTCTGTAAAGTAGCCAGTGGCGTAACAGTAATATTGGGGGAGGGGGGGGGGGGAGGGTCAGGACATATACTGTAATTATTCACTACATTATAATGTCATATTTTAGCTCACTCAGTGAGTACAAACATTTTATTCAGTATAATATCCATCCGGCCTTGACTAGCTTAAAAGTTCTAGTGGTGGTTAGTGGTTACAGTATGGCCGTCGTGGATTGGTCACTTTCCACGGGTGGGCAATATTTCCGGGAACGCAATAATATTAGATTCCAAACACTAATTATAGGAGTTATAGTAAAAAATTAATTAATGAAGCACCGGGTACAACCCACCCGTAAAACTGTCGTGGTCATGATTAGCTATTGTGCAGAAATATGTGACCTTAAACACCAATAAATAAATAAATAAATAAATAAATAAATAAATAAATAAATAAATAAATAAATAAATAAATAAATAATGCTATTTATTTAATCCTTCACCCAATATGACAATATGTCGACACTTGCACAAAAACTGTTCTTGAAAAACTAAACATATTTTTGCCTCTCAAACATGGCTTATAATACCTCACTGGAACCTGCTCGGTGAGCTCGTTCCAGTTATGAGTCATGAGCCATGTTTTATGAGCAAACAAGAAAAAGTATTAAAATGTCAATGGAGATTTTTGCGATGGCGCTGATATGGCCGTTAGGTGAGATAAAGGGTTGTCAATTTTACATCAATGCAGAACAAAGTAAAAACGCCAAAACACTTGAGAAACATGCACGAATAGAGATTAACAGCCGCCAGGTAGTTTTGATGGCACTGCATTTGAAGGATGAGACCATATCAATATGTGTGGAAAGGGCCTATAAACTATCAAGCCTCTTTCGAGCCTGCTGCCAGGACAGAAAATAAGCAGTCTGACATTTGCAGAATGAGGTCCCCAGAGGGTGAATTTGATGATGCTATCCCATACAGTGGGTCAATTTATCCTCTGGGTACTTTTTTCTGTTTAGTTGTGAGACCCTGATTCAGATTGAGGTTCATAGAGGGTAAATTTATTGATGCTACCCTGCTGTGCAGGGTAGCATCGCAAAATTCACCCTCTGGGGACCTCAATTTGCAGATGACAGTCTGCTTATTTTCTGGCTTGCCTGCTGCCTTCTCGAACTTTCAGGTAGGACTATAGTACAAGTGCATGATAATGGTTGCCGAGATATACGTTTTCAACTTTCCATTTCTCTTGAAAATTTACTGACTATACATCAACATTGATAATAATTTACAGAGTATTTGGCAAGAGTAAAACTTTATTGAACAAAACAGCACGACGTGTGGTATCCAGGATTCTTGCACTATACTTTAGGTGTTTTGGAATACAAGCTTGGACCCTGTCTTAGTTTTGAGATGGACGCTCAACAATGTGTCTTTATGGTGCAATGGTGAATCAAAAAATTCGTGGCCTCACAGAGTTAGCCCTGCTGGATCAAAATATTTTCAACATTACTTTTTAATATACTCTCCCAGGATTTCAGTACACTTATTACAGCGTTGTCCCAGCATAATAATTCTTTGTCTTTAGAAGACTTAGTTTTTAACCCGAAGAAAGCCTCCACTTCACCAAATGAACATTATCAGAAACTAAAAACTCTATCTCGCCCGTGTGTTTTGAGGTTTGGGAAGAGACATGAGCAAGAGAGTAAAAGGCATGAGGAAGTATACATTTTGTTGCTGCAACAATTATCACTTGTAGGGTATGACACTGCCCTGAAGCAGAATAACTCCAAATCGGGGTTTTCCACGTCGTTTTCCAAGGCTCTTCAAAGCAGTTTCTCGTCATTTTCCAGCGCCACGCAAAAACCACATTCAAAACTCGCCTTCACTACTACTAACTCAGGCCCTTGGATGATTACCCAATCCTCCCACTTCCCATTAAAGGAAGTGGGAGGAGGGGGTAATGACCCGAGGGTCATAGTTAGGGCTACGATTTCACGATCAGTGGCATGTGAAACTATAGTTATGATTACATACGGTGTTAGTGCTTTTGTTTCACGAATATTCAAGGTTTTTCAATGCCCCCTGGCCTATTTTCCGGGATTTCAAGGCCCTGGACAACCCCAACTCAAATTCAAGGCTGTTCCGTAAATCTGAAGCATCGCAGGAACCTGCATGATTCTGTCCCAGAAGTACGGGCTCAAAGATTAAATGGGTGTTAGCCCACTTTAAATATACACCTGGAACTTAATTAAGCACCCTCTGAAATGTTTCGTGACTGTGAAGTTTCTGTTACTAATTATTATGTTTTAATGACTGCTATGTCTTGCAGTACATTTCATATAGAGAAGCATGATGTTTCTAGTTCATAGCGCACCCCCTCATCCACGTGAAGAACGCTTCCCACGAATGTCACAAAAAACACTACCATCCACATGCAATATCTGAGTATAAAAAAAAATATTTGTCACTTCTTTTATCAATAAATGTTGACATGGCAAGGAGGAGACCGTCAGAGGCAAGATGGCAAATCGTTGGCATGCATGCAACAGGCATGTCATTCACAGCTATTGGAAGGCAACTTGGCTATAGCCATCCTGTCATCAGCAGACTTGTCTAAAAACATCAACAAACCAACGATGTTAAGGACCGACCAAGGCCTGGATAACCCCAAAAGACCTCTCCTCGGGAATATCGGGATCTGGCACGCCTCGTCAGCGTGAACCCTTTGCTGCAAGTGGGGTTTGGAAACGCCTTTGACTCTCCAAAAGGAGTTTGTGCAGCCGAACTGCCCGAAACCGCCTCAAAGCATTGGGTATGAGGTCCAGAAGGGTCATCAAACGTCCATCTCTGTCCAATCAGCATCAAAGACGACGTTTGGAGTGGTGTATGGCACGACAACATTGGAAATTCAGGACGTGGAGGAGAGTCCATTGGTCAGACGAGAGTAGGTTCCTGCTTCACGTCACAGATGGACATATAAGAGGATGGAGGCATAGATATACAGCTTATGTGCCCAGGGACATCAGACCTACTGTTCCTAATGGTGGAGGATCAGTAATGATCTGGAGATACCCCTCTTCTAAACTTGATATGGTGCCTGTACGTGGTAATCTCAATGGTTATCAGTACACCCGGGCATTCTCGATGCGGTTGTCGTGCCTCATTTCGACAACTGCCCGTTGGATACTCGTCCTGTATTCATGGAGACAACTCAAGGCCACACCGTTCCCATGCTGTGAGAGAGCATTCCTTCAGAACAACGCTATTACAACACTACCCTGGTCTGCAGTGATCTCAGATTTGAATCCATTAGAACACATCTGGGCCTTTTTGGACGTCGTGTGCAAGCAAAGATCCGCCTGTACAGAATTTGACCGATTTGGGAGCTGTTTTGCATAAGGAGTGGCAGCAGTAGCCTCTGGCCGTATCAGAAGTCTCGCTGGTAGCATTCGGAGGAGGGTTCAGGCTGCCATCCGGACACGTGGTGGATACACTCGATACTGATGTCAGACACTGCTATTGTGTTCAGATCACACGTTACCTTTTGGTCAATAAGTATCGGCATCGTTTCATAATGGACTTTTCCAGCAACATACTTGTCGAGAGAACATTTTTCCATCAAAAAGAGTGACAGACATGTGTAATTTGCGCCACAATACAGCATATTGTCATCATTGTGTTGTCTTTCATTTGTCAATAGACCATTCTTTCCGCAAACAATCACTTTTGGCCATCTGAAAGATAGCATGAAAGTAATGACATTTTATATTAACACCACTGCGAAAAAACAGGGGGTGCTTAATGAAGTTCTATACGTGTATATAAAAGTAGAAACTATCGCTGAAGCTTATATGTGTATGTGTTTGTTTCCGCTAAATGTGATCATTCAGAGAGCCCAACATGATAACGACCTTACTGTCCCAGAAACCCGAAGCCATCACCTTGCCAACCAGTGCCAATTCCTTACATTTTCTTGGGGGTTAACCAGGGCGCTTGCACTGCTTGATTTGCAGTTTTGACTCCGAGTCAGAATAATGAACCCATGTCTCATTCTGAGTTACAAAATTGAAATGAAACCTCGATGCTTCCTGTGAAACCGGTGTAAAAGGAATAGAAGTCCGTAGGAACGTTAGTCCATCTGGACTATTATTCCGCGGAATTATAGTCCTAGGTCTAACATTTCTAGGAATAGTAGTCCGGCGGACTACTATTCCTAGAAATGTTAGACCTAGGACTATAATTCCGCGGAATAATAGTCCAGAGGGACTAATTTTCCTACGGACTTCCATTCCTGTTACACCGGGTCAACGCCCTGTGAAAATGCGCAATGCGGTCAGCTTCTGTTCAGGCATCAAAGATCAAGGGATTCATCTTACAGAGGTCTTGCAAAGAAAACCTCTACAGAGAGGATAATACTAAGTTGTAGCATTGCTGGAATAGTTGCGTTATAGTTCGGGAAGATTATATTGTGAAGTAATGAGTAATGGAGAAACCATTACGATTCAGCATGACCATTTTGGTGAGGCCAATAACTTTTTGAACCACCCTGGAAATAAGTCACAAATAATGTTTTTAAAATAGTATTAAATTACTTATTTCAAGAGATGTACTTGGCATTGTTCCAAAATCAACTGTTCCAGTGTCAACTGTTGTGGTTTGTATGCTTCGAGAAGTTGTGTGTTCTGAAAAGAGATAATGCAATTTAGATGAATCAAAAATAAACCAACCCAGCTACAGTTCAGACACGACCCTCGAGAAACGACATTTTGTCAGTGGCATAGCCACAGAGGGTCGGGGTCTTCTCGCTTATCCTTGTCTCGCTTAGCCATTTATATATTGTTTGGTTGGTTGTTCGTTTCTTTGGACTCAACGATGCTTTAACAGCTGGTGGTCATATCGTATCGGACACTTTTACGGAAGGAATACTGCCGAGCAGCGGCGAACAACTATCAGTCTCTCCAACCCACCAACCCGACACAGGCGGAATTAGCATCGGCTGAAGGCAAGTGCGGACCAATGACGTGCAACATGCATCAGTAAACAGCGCCATCGTGTGGCTCAGGATCGAACCATCGACCGTTTGGTTTAGAGTTCAATGCTCTAACCAATGAGCGAGTGGACATGTGTGGTAGACCAATCAATATTTTCAACGTGCAGCCTAACACGCTGAAAATATTAATTGATTTACCACAAATAATGAACATGGACTCTTGCAACTGCTGCCATTGAACTGACATGGAAGATACCACCAGTGTTAAAGGGTTAACATTTATGCCGGTCATTTATTGTCATTGCGTTAGGTGAAGAGTTAATCATGGGTACCCATGTGGCTGAAGATTACATTCTCTAGACACCTCCAAATTAGACTCTAAATCAGAGGTGATGGAAGCTCCAAAAAGTGGGGGCTCACACCTTTCTGGGTGCCGCAAGGGTGTAGGATGGAAAATAATTTTTCTTTGGTGGTGGGGGTCAATGGTGGTGGGGCGGTATATTCATGCAAAATAAATAAATTTATATTCGCTACCACTCACCCTTATTCCCACTCTATTTAAGACATTAACCTCAGCGACCTCAACCTTATAGTCATTATTTTGCGATATTGGACATTGACTGGTCAATATTGAATCATGTGGCTTCAGCTGTCTTCGTGTGGCATCGGCTTTCTACAGGTTACCACAGATTAGGGTAGTGGTGGTGGATTTAATTTAATTTTTTCGTTTTTGGTTAAGAATTCGACTTTATATATCTCACTTTTTTCTGTACACACTACAGCCCATATGTCGTCCACCCAAGTCTCATACTTTGGACTGAATTGAATTGAACTTGTTCTTTGCCATTGGATGCAAATTTATATTTCTAAAAATCACAGGGTAAATAAAAGTGAACGAAAAAAGGAATACGGTACATATGAATCATATATCTATAGGTGAGGTGTAGTGTCCGAAGGGGTTGTGTACAGTGGCGGCGCCAGAGTTACAAAAGTGAGGGGGTACAGTTGGGAATTGTGCAGCGCCGAGCTGGGGTGGGTTTCGGGGGGGGGGGGGGTCCTCTCCCTAAGTTGAGAAAATTTTTAACTGTTTTGCAACAAAATAATGCGAATATGGATATCATTGGAACCGGCTGAACAAGCCGGTTCCAATGATATTCATATTTGCATGATTTCATTGAGTTATATCTTTGAGAATTTTTCTAAAATATTAAATTTTGTTTATTTTTTTAAAATTGCTGTAGGCTGAATTCCAAACGGATGCCTTGCACGCTCTCGATTCTAGCATTCGTCGAATACTCTTAAGCACTATGTTTCAGTCCGTTTAAACGCGGCATGCCTTGTTACAATTTGGACCCTCGACTCTTGTCTGCAACTAGCGTGTGTGTGGGGAACGGGGGGAGGGATGAACATAATTTCAAAACTTCTCTGATTCAGTGCACTTGGGAATATGGGATTAAGCATACCAACCATTACACCGCAACGTTCAATACAACAAAAATTAAAATGATAGTATTGTTTTACTACGCTTGGCGAAAAAAGTGGAGGAGTAAGTACCCCCACATACCCCTCCATGTACCCCGCCTCTGGTTGTGTACGTTGTGTCGAAAAATAAGAGAGAGTTTACAACCGAGATAAGCATACTCTACCTTTGTTAGGAAGGTGAACGTGGAATACTACTGCAATCGCAGTTGCCGACGCAGCCAATAACACTATTCCAATACACGCAAAGATAACAGCTTTCTTCTTTCTAGATCTCGATTCTTTATACGTATACTCTGATAACGTTGGCTCGACATTGGAAATGTTTGACATTCTACGATGCCAGTTGTGTCTGATGGCAGGGGGTGTTTGCTCTCCTTTATTATAAGGTTGTGACAGTACTTCATTCAACGCTGGATTTGGTGATGAATCAACTGTATATAAATTTGGAAGATCCTAAAATAAAAATGTACTGGGTATTAGTTAACAAAGTTATAAAAAATGGTAGCAACTTACCTTCGCGCAATCGACACAACACCTGGTCTGGACGATATCGAAGTGGAACCCCAAATATCTTGGACTGCGAAAAGATTGGTGGTGTGCGACATTCGAAGATGGATCAATTATTGTCGAATATTCAGGAGACTCGGTGAGCCAATAATCGAAATTGTTCAAAACAGGATAAAGAGGTTTTCTTCCATCCCGTTCACACTCAGGCTCAAAGCCATCACCAACGGGGGTCGAGCGCGGAAATAGAATCGCAGCATTGGGCGTTCCTTTACCTAACCTGAAAAGCAGACGACACTTGCAAAAATAATTCTAGAATAACTAATTTTTTTCATTTTTTGTCTCAAAAACATAGGTTATGACCCTTCTTTGGAACAAGCTCGACCGGTTTTGGCCGTTACATTAGGTAAAGGGTTAACTCATCTAAAATCTAAAAGACACGAGAACTCAGAACAACCAGTTGGTTGGTTGGTTGGTTGGTTGCAACCAGAGGCGTCTCGCAAAAATGACCGATTGAGAGTGGGGTGTAAACCCAGTTTGTCCCGACTGTCATGACTTAAATCCCGACTGAAGAAATATGCCTTGCTGATGTAGTTGAAATATTTGTCAATGGGTAGTATACAGTTAACCGGTTGAGGGATAGATTATTTTTGGTGGTCTGAATTTGTTTTTCAAAATTTGTTTTATTGTAAATTATAGGAGAGTGCTTATAGGCACTCTCCGAATAGGCACTCTCCGATAATCGGCAATGATACAAATTGATATAAACAGAATCATTTACGTTTGGCTGAATATCAAACATGAACAAGGAAGACGTTGGCTTTTGTTTGGATATCCTCATTTTCTGAAAGCTCTGATAGTGGCTTTTAGAGGGGAGCGCGGTGGCTCAGTAGGTAGAGGTGCGGGCTGCAAGCCGAGAGGTCCTCGGTCGAATCCCACCTGCGGCAACCGCGTTGTGTCCTTGGGCAAGACACTTCATCTCCATTGCCCGTGTGGGGGCACGATGACGCCGTGTACTAAGGCGTACTGCACGTCAATGGTACGCATGTCTTCAACCAATCTAACCCTGCCTGTGCTGCAGTGCAGTGCGGAGTTACGATGTTGGGGAGCTGACAGCTGCTCGTCGTTGCTAGGTGGTTCTCTCCGGGTACTCCGGCTTCCTCCACCCGTAAAACTGTCACGGTCATGATTAGCCATTGTGCATAAATATGTTACCTTAAACACCAATAAATAAATAAATAAATAAATAGTGGCTTCTAGAACTCAATCAGTTAAAACTAACTCAGGAAATTTGTTTGTGGATAAATAAATATCCTTGTCGTGATGCATTAGCTTCTGATTATGTTCCCGACGTCCGAAGGAGGATTCGAGGGTATCTGGTGAAGCCCCCCGTCCGTTCGTCTGTCGGTACAAACGTTTTGCATTGTAATTTCAAAGCCATCATTCAGATTTTGATCTCCTTTAGTGTGCTGATAGACCTGCATGGAGGAACGGATATCCTCACAGAACGGGTTTCATCCAATAAACTTTCCCCAGAGTTGTGGCACTTTTTCGACTTAGAAAGTTTTCATGCTCCACAATACCTTTAACCCTTTACCCAACGAATCGCCTGCACCCGCCCGCGTAATATGCAAATTTAGCAGTTGAAAAAATATTATTTAAAAAAAAAAAATCAACAAAACCATATCAAGTGACCCCTCGTTGGAACGAGCTCGTTCCAACGAGGGGTCACATGATGTGGTTTTGTTGAAATTTTTTGAAAAATGTGAAAAAATGATATTTAAAATAAATTTTGATATCGTCTGCGTTGGTTACTTCAAACATACCTGCGGGTCGGAGGCAGTGGCCCATGCTTTGACGAGCTCGTTCCAACGAGGGGTCACATGATGTGGTTTTGTTGAAATTTTTTGAAAAATGTGAAAAAATGATATTTAAAATAAATTTTGATATCGTCTGCGTTGGTTACTTCAAACATACCTGCGGGTCGGAGGCAGTGGCCCATGCTTTGCGCTGCCCTTATTTAATTAGCACGTGCCGTTTTCGGAAGTAGTCTTACTGAGACTACAACATTGCCAATCGGCAATAGACCTCCATTTGCAGGAGATCGGCTGCGTGCATGACATAAGTCTGGGAAGTAAGTTTAGTCCAGTGAGAAAGAACACGATTATCAACAACCTCGAATCGACATCTAACATTCCACCAATCCAGACGAAAATGTCCAGACTGGAAAATTATTGGAGGTGGTGACATACATCTACCCCCACCCACCCCCATAGTTATGACCCTGGTTGTAGCACATAGAAACTAAGAGAATTTATTTGAATAATTAAATTATCGATAGAGTTGACAAATTACAAAAATTGATCTCACTGCTCAACTGATCAATGTGCTGGTGTAAACAGATAGTTTTACAGGAAAGCATACCAAATTTTTTAGGATAAGGATGAGACCCCATCCCGTTCACACTCGTGCTTCAAGCTGTCATCAACAACAGGCCAACGTGTATACATAAGTAGGATCATAATTACTATATATCTTATATATTACATCTTGCATTAACTCAAGTTTGGTATTCTCGTCATATCGCATCTCACGCTTCCCATCCACCCCCTCCAGTTTGAAATATATTTTATATTTCGGTAAATAAAACTGATTTGTCTCCACTAAATAACCACCTCAAAAGCCGACGTTTAAAAACAGGATGACCAAAGCGTGAGGTGGGATGAATTTGTAGACACTAGCCACCTGATTCCGATCGATTACGATCGCAAAGAAGTCTTGTTAAAATTACTAATACTTGTATGAAGTATTCAAAATTAAAGGTTGCTAACAGTCTGAGTGTGTGCCAAATGCACTGTTGGTTCTACAGGGGATGACAGGTAGACAGCCAATCTGGCTATGTCATCCCCTGGGTGTATACATATTTACGTCAATAAGGGTTCTGTACATTTGTTCATTGTTTTCTGTGTTGCATGATGTATTATGTGTGCTCCTAATAAAGTATCTATCTGAGTAAGAAACCACGACTGTGGCATCGGATGTGACGCATTAACCCCCAAGTTCACAGATTAATTTTACGGGAATAACTACCGTATTACATATACAGTTGCGGATGGCATACCAGTGTTTTTACATTATCGTTGGCTGCCTGTAAAGGCAGCCAACGATGATGTAAAGACACTGTCAAGATAAATGCATGCTACCAGTAGTATTCTCGAGGACGAATACCCATGGAATAATTTTTTCAGAGGAATATAAAGGGGGGTATTTGGGCCTGTATTGGGGACTTGATTGTAACAGTTGTTGAAGGGAAACGATAGGCCTTCTGAAACCTCAGCTGTATTCCGTTATGTGGACTACGACTGCAGTATTTTTCCTGCTTCTTTTTCATGACCCACTTGCACATCAGCCAGACATTAAACTTTTTAAGTTTTCAAGACATTTTCAAAACGCTGATAATATCGTCTGCAGACAGGACCAAAGATGGCAAACATGACCTTTCTCGCCACAGGCGGCATTTGAAACGGATCTCTTTGACGCCACCAAATCAACGTGGCTCCAAAAATTGGTTAAAAACTCCTATCTCATGCCAAAGAACGAAATTGCCGAACCACACGTGTCTGTATACGCCATTGCTCCAGTAACAGATTAAATGCCGTACTTGCTGTCTGGTCAGTTATCCTTCCACCAGCAAAATAGAAAAATCCAATTCCAAACACTTTTGAAACTCTGTTTTTGTTTATTTCTTTTCAGTTACGAGGAATAACCATCTGTTTAGAGAAACATCAAATCCTTCGACATAAACGAAATTTTTCTGAAGTCGACCTTACACCAAATTCTTTTAGGATAGCAATGGGCAATTGATTCCAGACTCGGTTTAACCATTTACCCGACGCACACACCATCAAAATGTTTTATTTTAAATATAAGTTTTTCAAAAAATCTCAACAAAACCATATCATTTGATCCCCTCATTGGAAATAGCTCGTTCCACTGAGTGATCACATGATATGGTTCTGTTGAAATTTCTTTTTCAGCTGCTGAATTTGTTTATTGCGCGGGTGGATAAGACTGATTCGTTAGGTAAAGTGTTAACATTGAAAACAAGAAGCTCCAAGGGGCCTTAATCGCTCATCTGACAAAGTGGTTCAAAGTTTTGGATCACATGCAGTCAGTCATGGTCCATCAACACTACAGAGGAACGAAGTCATATTATTCATATCTCTAGTGTCCACGTCAGAGGATTATTATCCTGGGTCTTCCTGACTGCTTCCAATTCCATCAGCTGTAGACTAGCACTGCCAAATTTCCAAGGGGTGTTATGTCACTGCCCCCCCCCCGCACCCCCGATTAAATAGAGCATGAATATTAACCCAGGGACCCAATTTGAACAAACTTAAATCTTACACACACAGATGCTGTATATCAAATATGAAAGCATTCGGATGGTGAATCTGAAAATTTTCAATGAAATTTCATCATATTGCACTAAGTTAAAATTCAGGCTCCCATAGGGAGTCCGAACCAGACCCAAAATGTTCAACCCAGGGACCCGATTTGAACAAACTTGAATCTTACCCCCCTAGAGATGATGTATACTAAATGTTAAAGGATTCTGACTGGTGGATCTGAAGAAGATTTTAAAACAAATTTCCTCATATTGCAGTAAGGTAAAATACGGTCTCCCATAGGGAACCCAAATATTAACTGAGGAACTCGATTTGAACAAACTTGAATCTAGCACCCCCCCCCCCCCCCCCCCAGAGATGATTTATACCAAATATGAGAGGATTCTGACTGGTGGATCTGAAGAAGATTTTTAAAGAAATGTCCTCATATTGCACTCAGTTAAAATTCAGGCTCGATTTCAACAAACTTGAATCTGGCCCCATAGAGATGTTGTATACCAAATATGAGAGGATTCTGACTGGTGAATCTGAAAAAGATTTTTAAAGAATATTCCACGTATGGCGTAAAGTTAAAATTTGGTCTCCAATAGGGAGCCAAAATATTAAACCAGGGACTCGATTTGAACAAACTTGAATCTGCCCCCCCCCCCCCCCCGCCCCACCCAGAGACGCTGCATACCAAATATGAAAAGATTCTGATTACTTGATCTGAAGATATTTTTGGTATTTTGTGGGTGCTATCAGAGTTATGCCCTTTGTGGTGGCCACCGGGAGTGTGGCAACTTTATTTGAACAAACTTGAATTGACATATGATAAGGCAGATGCACACCATATTTGGTTCAATTTGGTCCGGGAGTTTGTGTGGAGAAGTCGATAATGTAAAGTTTACGGCGGACGGACGACGACGGACAGAAAGTTATTAGTAAAGCTCCCCTTAAGCTTCGCTCAGGTGAGCCAAAAATGGAATAAGTGGCCGACAAAGCTGTCAACACTGAATCAGCTACAAAGATGTCTCCCTCTCTGTAATATGTCATGATGTCAGTTATGAAATACTAGGAAGGATTTTGGAAAATTGCATTTAACCCATCAAAACGGTGTCCAAATATATTAGCATGGAGAAAAATACGGTGGTCGATGTGAAGAAAATATGATGGTCATCAAATCGGTAAGGAGAATCTGACAGTAATAATTTATAGGGTGTAAGATTAACCCTTTACCTAACGTAACGAAAAAAAAAAAAACAGGCCAGCGCTATTCTCAAAAATCGCCTATTAATTTTCATTATTTTTTTCATTTTTTGTCTCAAAAACATAGGTTATGACCCCTCGTTGGAACGAGCTCGTCGAGCTCATTCCAACGAGGGGTCATAACCTATGTTTTTGAGACAAAAAATGAAAAAAATTAGTTATTCAAGAATTATTTTTGCAAGTGTCGTCTGCTTTTCATGTTAGGTAAAGGGTTAAAACTGTACTGATCTTACTTACAGAGAAACAAGATCACTTATTTATAGCAGATAATACATATTCATGGACGTTACAAACCAAGATTTTTTTCTTGGAGAAAACCCCCTGAACCAACAACTGGGCTTATAGCGTCTATAACACTCGCAGTCGATTTTTTTCACACACAGATTCACGTACAGTGTGTCCCCATACCCCCTTCCAGTTTTGCAGAGACATGCGTCTGTATTCTTCAGTGAAGTGTGTCAGGAATACTTACAGTAACAGACAGATACAAGCCAAAATGCTGATGAGAACCAGAGAACGTCAACATTGTGTGTTGTCAATGTGAAAAAAACGTCACGAGAAAGACGAGCATCAAGGGGGAGGGGTTACTAAAGCACGTGTTATTGCATATAAATTTTGTCATTCCACGGTATACAGTCGTTGTCTCAATTTATTTATATGACTTGTAATCGTGTGTTTTTGTCTGACACGAGCTCGTAAACTTCTAACACATTGTATATACCAGTACCTCAAAAATGCAGCACCATTTTATGTGACTTGCCTCGTGTGTCTGTTCCAGACACGTGCTCGTAACATTCATCGCACTTTGTTTATATCCCGCATAAAATGCAGCACGGGGAAGAAACGTTCTTGTAATGTGACCCACATTCAATGAAAATGACCCCCGATGTATATATTATACAATATGAGGTGACTACATGTTATGAACCACTAAATAAAATGACCACAGTGTTAACCTTCCACTCTCTGTACAACACACCAAGTTGTTTTGAAAAAAAAAATACCTATACATTTACAATACACCATCTCTTGAAAAAATTAAACTGGAAAAAAATATATGTTGTCACATCAAATTTCAGTTTAAATTTCGAATTTTCGAATTTTCACAACTACCGTATGGTCTTTCCCTGAATGACCTTCACAGTTTTTTCCCCATGCCTCATGTTTTTGAGAGATTCTCACACATTCCGGCACCAAATTACAAACAAACGTATTAATCCTTTCTAAAGTGGAGGAATCAAAATTTTAATTAATGGTTTCAAAGTCAAAATATATTTAACCAATCAGCTGATCAGCCCTATTTAATCCTACTCACAACATTGGGTGCCAAACGCCCCAAGTCACGTGTTCACTTATTTAGTGGTTCATAACCTACACAACATATTTCACCAACGGAAATCAAGAATTCCAAACATTTCCTTTATGTTTGGTAGAGCTCTGAGCTTGGGTGTTCTAACAAAATAATTTGATGTTCTCACTACACGTTGCCAGGTCCTATAACAAGCTAGCTAAGTCATTATAACTGGTTAGTGAGTCGTCACAGTGAGTTAAAATGTTATGATGGGCAACCAGGTACGAATACTATAAAACTTTTACAATTGTATTTTCTAGAATTGTATTTTCTACATATTAATATAACTGGCTAAAATGAATCAATAGCATTTTAAAAGATGTGGCAATTTGCCACATCTTTGAAAATGCTAATGATTCATTTCGATCCCTTGAAAGTCATAACTAGAAAATACAATTCTAGAAAATACAATTGTAGAAGTTTTATAGTATTGGCCCTTGGTCATTTTAACGTGTATAATAAAGACTTGAAAAGGTAAGGCGTCACGATAAGACGAGTCAACTAGTCATTTAGACGGTTAATAGCCCAACACACGCATGCTTGAATCGCTCTTCAATGTAGAATCAACTATGTTTAAATAAATCAACAAAAAGAACGAAATTTAGAAGCAATTTTTTTCTTAGTGTTTGATTGATCTGCATGGCCGTTTCGTCAGACAGGGTTGAGAAAAAGCGGGCAAACATTGGCGTTGGTGCATTTCCTGATGATGGTGGCGGTGGTGGTGGTATTGGTGGCGGGGGCTATGGTAGTGGTAATGCGGGTTTGGGGACAACTAAAATTTACGACGGCAACTTCAGCGATGCAAAATACCACTGCTACCATAATTGACACGCGACAATGCTTTCGCGCTAATTTCGGTAGGAACATTTCTTAATCACAACCTTGCCATATCAGGAGGGGTGTCCTCCCCTAGAAGCTGTTTGAAAGAGGGGTGCCCATAAGGCGCAATCTCTATGGCGTTCTATATGACGAAAGTCGGGTGTATATTTCAATTCTTACCTAACGTAACGGGTATTTATATATCTGGTCAGAGCTATCCACAAAAATCACCATTCAGTTTTTTTTTCTCAATTATTGCCTCCAAATCATAGCTAAAGACCTATCAACTGGAACGATGCTAACGAGCTCAGCATCGTTCCAATAATTGGTCATAAGCTACACTTTTGAGGCAAAAAACTTAAATTCCTCAATGTTCAGGAATTATTGTTACAACGACCGAGTCTAGTCGTTTTGGGTAAAGGGTTGACCTGTTTAAACTAACATCCGTGTAAAAATAAATTCGACAGGACTATGCGTTTCTTACAAAAATCCTCAGTAGTGCCCCTCCGGACCAGCTTATATGCCACTGAGGAAAATATCAGGATGTACCTTCGTGTCTTTGGAAACCATCTGCTTCTCTTTAATATTTGGGAAGAAGAAATAATCCGACCAGTGAGGTGCCATAGGAATTACATCCTCGTCTCTGCTCACACTTAATGACATATCCAAATCCCAAAACTGTAGCCAAGTGGGTATAGCAGATCACCTAGATAAGTCTGTTTGCTTCACAATCTGCACCCAAGTCACATTGTCGGAAACCATTTTCTATACCAAGACAAGTGATGATGTATTTGCTCAATGTAGCCGCAGGTTGCATTCTGTCGGGTTGTTGTGGATGATAAAACAAAAGCATATGGTCACGTGACGTCATAATTCAAGTGACAAATTACAATCATTGCCTGTATCATTTGTCTAATTGTCTTTGTTGAAATTGCAGAAAGGGCGAATTAAACTGGCATTTTCTTTCTTCATTTACTCATCTGAACACCCTTTGTATTGCTGCAATGTTATAAGGCTTAATAATTTCCAGCTGCATTGGATCTCGGGTCTAAAAATGTTGTACAAATATTAAGACAAATAAAATGTCACCGAAACAATGAAAATGATACAACACTCCGAAAATTAAAAAAAATGCTGTCTGATTGATAATACCAGTGTGACGTCTTCATGAAATATGTACACACATGTCTCATACATCACTGGGATGAAATAATTCGGACAGATTTAACCTTCAGCACGCTGATATCAAAATATCAGTACGCCAAGTAGCAATTTCCCCCATAATGCTACTAGGAATTTAACCAACCCAATCTTGTTTGACAGGGCTCATTGTTAACTGGTTGAGTGCTAGAACCCACTACCAGTATGAGGGCTTTCAAAAAATGAGGGTAGCATTGCAAAGTCAAACATTTGCCTTGCTTGTGTTCCATATTCAGTCAAATGAAAATACTATTTTGCGTATACAAATGTATTTTTTACCAAAAAATGGGTAAAACAAATTTTGATGAACAAATTCAGCCCACTAAAAAAATCTAGCCCTCAACCAGTTAAAAATAATTTATCTATTGACTAAAGTGAATTTTTTGATTTGATTGGTTGATAGATACGTGGTACGAGACTATATTCATTGAAACCCACGATGCGTCCGCCCAGCCACTGACAAATTTCCCATACCCAGTGGAAGCCTCGTTCCGAAATCTACAAATTGTCCATACCCCGTAGAAGTCAATAGATACATGTAAATTTGTTATCCCATGTCTGACCACGGCCTGCACTATTCGCAAAAAATCGCCATTCCAGTTTTACAGTGTACATGTATTATATTTTAATTTTTTATCTCCAAAATATAGCTCATGACCACTTACTGGAATGAGCTTGTCGAGTACCCTCCAATGTGGGATTCATAAGCTATGTTTTTGAGACAAAAAAGAAAAAAAGAAATTCAATAATTTTTTATACTAGTCATATCAGCATATTTTCACAAAAACTCTTTTGCACAAAAATTCCACAGAAACCTGTATGGCTCAACAATGGAAGATAAAAGATCTCATGCTGTGTGTGTTCACACATGAAATAGATTGTACTTCTAAAACGGAAAGTCAATAGATAAATTCGTTACCCCGTGTCTGATCACGTGGTACGGGTTTTTACCTACCCGAAACCAGCCGTATCCCATTCGGCCTTCGGCTTCATGGGATATGGCTGGCTTCGGATAGGTAAAAACCCGTACCACGTGATCAGACACGGGGTAACTAATAATGTCCAGTTCGAAATTCAAGCGGCCATTTGCATTCGGCCTTCAGTACAATATTAGACAACACTCAAACAAAATACCACAACAAGTGTTTCTGAACCACCCAATAACTAACACCCCTTCAACTAGCAAAAACCTTTGGGATTTGTTCGCTCGGAAACAGGAACACAAGCAAAGATGCGGAAAATGGATCACGTGGTAAAATTTTGCTGCTTTTTTCACAAGATTATTATTTGGGTCTGTATAAATACTCATTAACTCCTCTTAATCCTGATGGTATCTTCCATGTCAGTTCAATGACACCAATTGCATGGAAGAGCCCACATTAACTATTTAGGGGGTAGCCAACTAATATCTGAACATTAATTAATCGACCCTACAAATTCACTGACAAGACATTCATTTTATGAAATAAGGCTGAATCATGACAGGGTTCCTGTAGGGAAGGACGGAACAATTCGAGGCCGTTTCTCGACATTTTTCAAGGCCCTACAATAGCTAAATTCAAGGATGTTTAACACTTTACCCAACGTAGCGCTCAAAAACCGGACAGCGCTATTCTCAAAAATCGCCAGGTAATTTTCATTATTTTTTTCATTTTTTGTCTCAAAACCATAGGTTATGAACCCTCGTTGGAACGAGCTCATCGAGCTCGTTCCAATGAGGGGTCATTACCTATGGTTTTGAGACAAAAAATGAAAAAAATTAGTTATCCAAGAATTTTTTTTGCAAGTGTCGTCTGCTTTTCATGTTAGGTAAAGGGTTAAGGTCACACCTTCACTAGTCCTAACTAGGACCCCGATCATTATTCCTCCTCCCACCTCTATTTAAGAGCAGTGGATGGAGGGGGTAATGACCGGAGGGTCCTAATTAGGGCTACGATCTCACGATCTATGGCACTATGAAACTAGCGTTGGTCGTGCTTTTATTTCATGAATATTCAAGGCCCCGAAGGTCCCTTAATCAAATTCAAGGCCGTTCCATGAACCCAACACCTCGAAGGAACCCTGTTTGATTCTGGCCCAGAACTGCTGGCTCGCGGGTTAAATGGGTAAGCCCGATTTAAATATAAAAGAAGGAGAAGAAAATGTCGCTGAAGTTTATATGTGTATTTGCATCAAGTTTCTGCAAAATGTATCTTGAAAACAATGATAGGTTCTCTCTTCAACGGATTGTCTTTCATGAAGAAAGATCAAAAGTTCGGTCATACTTCAAATGAGTACGTGTGTATCGCTAGTTTCTGCGAGATACGTCTAAGGCCCATATTGAGATTGGTATTTTCCTCCCTCTTCCACGTGAATTTTTTTTTCAAATATGGAAGTCTTGAAAGAGGAATTTCACTGACTCAAACTGTCAACTGGACCGTCGTGTATATAAAACAAATACAACGCCGCGTGGTGATAACCAAACCTCACCACCTAAGGCCAGCAAGGGCAATAACTCTCAAAGAAAATTTGGCACATCTGGTCCCCCCCTCCTCTTTGTGATACTAGAACCAATAAGCTATATATTAAATTTGGATAAAAAATCGAGGACCGTTTTCTTTGAAATGGGATGGCAAGAAAGGCAAAATCTCTCGAAGAAATACCTGGACACGTTAGATCGCAACCCATTCATGTTATTATCACCAAAATGCTATATATTAATTTGGTAAAAAATCTTGATTGTTATTCTTTGAAAAGTGATGACAAGAATTGATAATGTGATGACAAGAAATGCTAATTCCAATAAGGGCAATAACTCTTAAAAGAAATACTTGGACACCGCTGGTTCGTAATCCCATTCGTGAGATTATCCCTCAAAAGTTATATATTAAATTTGTGGAAAATATTTTGAAAGTTCTTAAAAAATGATGACATTAAATGGGGAAGAATGGATGGAAGGGCGGATGAATCCCGTTCCTATATTTCCCACCATCTGCGTGGCGGGAGATAATAATGCCCCAGACCTCTGAATTTCCGACCAAATTGCCCTGATCCCATCTAACCCCTACCCGGCCGCCTGTATCTACACCAGATGCAATGTTTTCACCCAAAGAAAGTTTCTTTTATGCTGAATCGAGTTATGGTGACATCATAAGCTGACAAGATGAACATGTTTACTTTTTTCAATCGACCGTTCCAAGTCCTGGCTTTTTGAGAAAGAGAAAGATAAAATAATACCTGTTTACATGTCTTAGTGTTAACCCTTTACTTAACGAATCTGAAACCCCCACCCGCGCAGTTTACAAATTAAGCTGTTGGAAAAATATATTTTTCAAAACATTACCACAAAACCCTATCATTTGACCCCTCAGTGGAACGAGCTCGTCGAGCCCGTTCCATCGAGGGGTCACATGATATGGTTACTGGAATTTAAAAAAAAAACATTAATTAATATAATAAATGTTGATTTCCGGTGCGTTGGATGGAGAGTTAAATGCTGAGATTAGTTACCTAGGATACCACTGTGGTTTATATCATAAATTTTTTTATCATATGACTCGTCCGTTTTGTTCACTTTAAAACATTTGATATTTTGTTTTCATATTAATCAATGATAAATAAAGCCTTCCGTCAATTTCATTGGTCAATTTCAAAATTAGACAATTTGATTGGCTGAACAAAATACAACTGGGCCACATTTTCATAATTTGTATAATTAGAGTTGGGAGCTTTCATTGGTCAATTTCAAAACTCGACAATTTGATTGGCTAAACAAAATACAACTGGGTTACATTTGCATAATTTCAGTATGGAGAATTTACGTCATCTGTCCTATTTAGGGTGGGTTATATTGTATTAATCTTTTATCTACAAGAAAAACGCCATTCATTTTTTTTATATTTTCACTTTTTGCTTCCAAAACATAGGTTATGACCCCTCATTGGAACTAGCGTGTCGCGCTCGTTCCAATGAGGGGTTCATAACCTATGTTTTGGAAGCCAAAAATGAAAATTTTTAGTTATACGAGGATGTTTTTTCCAAGTGCCGTCATCAACTCAAGTTAGGTGATGGTTAAAAAGTCATACTCAGTGGCTAATTTGTGCGTGTGTGTCATATGATAAATAGAATATGAAATGAGTGTTTTTCTCATATAATATTTATGAAACTCGTCCGAATTTTCCGCTTGGGCGAGCCAGAGGCTCGCTCAAACGGAGAATTCTTAGACTCGTTTCATCAATATTATATGAGAAAAACACTCATTCCATATCCTCTATTTATTGATCACATTAGGGCCAGGGGATCTCAAATTTCAGATCTCATCGAATCCCGAATCGAATCCCACCGCTTTTTAACTTGTAGATATTACATCTTCTGTCAACCAAAAATATTGTCAGTCTCTACTCAAGTATTGTATTCAACAGCAAGTCAGTTCTTTGGTTATGATTATCACAAAAAACCGGAATATTCCATAACGGAATCGAAGTTGTTTCGGAAACGGAATCTCCCTGAACTATTCTTCTGTCATCAGGTACGGAGCGCGGTTGCTCAGTGGTTAAGGGCTTACGGCATTGGGCTTCAAACCGAAAGGTTCACGGTTCGATCCCCGCCAGGGGTAACTGCATTGTGTCCTTGGGCAATGCACTTAATCCCGATTTCCCTTGTGGGGGCAAGGTTGCGCTGTGTACTCAGACGTACTGCACGTTAATGGTGCACTTGTCTTCAACCAATGTTAACCCTGATTGTACGGAGTTAGTACGTTCGGGAGTCTGACAGTTGCTCGCCGTTGCTCGGTGGTTCTCTCTGGGTAGTCCCGCTTCCTCCAACCATAAAACTGTCTGACACTAGGTAGCCCTATCTGTCGAAAGTGCCGTTAAATTCCAATAAATAAATAAATAAATAAATAAATAAATAAATAAATAAATAAATAAATAAATAAATAAATCTTCATGTCTCCTCTGCATGAGTCCTGATGACAGATGGATGTGGGTGCAAGAGGAGACAAATAGTAGGATTTTGAGAACACCTTGGCGATTCGAAACTTCATTAATCAGGCAGACGTGAATCGAATCGTCGAGGCAATTTCGAGGCCTTGAAGTGTTGTGAAGTAATAAACTGTTGGAAGGGGGCTCTTAATCCACAATGTCAAATAACTCTTATCGTCATTATAAAGCTGATCATGATTCTGGAAGAATAAACCTTTTATCCAACCTAACAGCAAAAACCGGCCAGCGCTATTCGCAAAAATTACCGTTCAATTTTCATTATTTTTAAAAAAACATTTTTGCCTCAGACATAGCTTATGGTCCCTCATTGGGACGAGCTCGTTCCAAATGAGGAATCATGAACTATGTCTTTGATGCAAAGAAAATAAAAGAAAAAAGTTATTCAATATTTTTTTTGCAAGTGTCGTCTTCTTTCCATGCTAGGTAAAGGGTTAACAATTCACTATACCCAGGGCGATTCTATTATACATTCTTGTTAGTTATCTAAGATCCATTAACTGGTAGAGTGGTAAATAATTTTTGACCACCTAAATTTGTTCAAGTGTCTTTGCCTTGTTACAATCTATGGGATAGTACCAGCAGGAACTCTCCCCAAGATTATAACAAGGCAAATTCTTATACAAATTCTTGCACACTAATTAATTTTACTTCAAGGATAATACAAACTAAACCCACAGAGTATACAGCCTTTAATTTTGGGTACGTGTACTTCACAATAAAAGCCAACTATGGGCTTTCAGAACTTGACCAGTTAAAACCAGGCGAACGAAACGATCGTTCACGAAAATTGCTGAGCTCTGGCTGAGAAAATACATTCAGCAGCTTGTTTGATGTATTATTCTGCATGTCATTAATATCGTCACAAAACAAAGAATCTTATAATACCTGAGTACGTTAGAAAAGATTAGTTTTAACGGCCAACGTCACTTATCAAAACACCTCAGTGGGTGTTGTTCATGAGATCCCTGGAAATTTGGATATATTATACCCCTAAAAAAATGTAATTTGAACTTTCTCTGCTTAACAGACCTACATTCTTATCTAAAACGATCGATTCTTGCAGTTAGAAGGATATAACACCTCGTACACAGTAACTGTAGTTATGTGTATTTAGCTGTACTAGAACATAGGCGCTTATTTTGTACTGCGAAACCTTGCCTAATATGGATGCCATATTCTTAAAAGAGATTGCACCTGAGGTACCGACATAGCCCCAGCAGTGCCAAGTCGAGGGTTAGGACTGTATCGGGATATATATATATATAATAGCTCTCACCCAAATGATCCCTTCCACCACTCGATGAAATTAACACTACCGACTCGTGTAATTTTAAGAACACCAAAATTGGCACATACCCCCCCCCCCCCATCCCCCACCGAAATGTCGAGACCTACATATTTTAATACTAGGCGAATAACGCAATAGGGGGTTTACTGTCTCAGGTTTACAGCAGGAAGAGGAAATCCAACCCCCAGAAGCAATTGTGAGATCCACGCGCTCCTGTTACTGAAACTTCGGATCAACCGCATGTGAGATGTGAAACTATTGTCTTTGTTTTATAGCAGAGAAATTCAACACGCCCCTCCCGTCTCCCGTTGCAACTGTGAAGGCCACAAACAACTGTGATGGATGTCTGGAGACGATCGGGAGGAGATATAGAACAAACGCAATGTCACATTTGGGGAGGATTTCCATGAATTTTCTTTGTATTACTGCAGGGACATGAAACTCACTCGCAATTATTTAGTCACCACACACCCATACACAAAATCTAGTAATGATCGGATCATCCACACGCCAGGTTCTGGATAATCCAAAATCAACTCATTTTCCCGGAGATTGACATCAGATTGTGGTAATTTTGGGGGGATATAATCTTAATACACTAATACTTATATATACCACCCAATACCAAATAGTTACAAGCTCATCAAGTTGGTTATTTCCTCCAAACGGACGGGTACTTTCAACTCACCTAATGACACAATCAGCAACCAGATAACAACGGCTGGGTCTCCTCTTCAAATCCAGTATATATACCATTCTCTTGGTGACGTCACCGGTTCTCTTTACTCTTCTGACCAGTTTACCATTCCAATTGCTGATTCCATATTGGAGGAGTAATCATAGGGGCAAATTATGCTACATTCCCCCCAGTTTTCTAAATAAAAACCCCTCCAAATGGCCCCAGGGAACATAAATAAATCCCTACCCTTAAAGGGCAAAAGCGTTAGGGAGACAACTCCCTGTATTTAACTTAATCAAAAAAGGATCAGCAATGGAATTCTCAGAAAAAAGGGATCCAGGGCCATCCCAAGAGATGGATGCTCTCACATTTCACTACACAAGAACTGAAATAGAAACCCATAAAACTGTACAAAATATCACAACTTTTTGTACCAATCCCCTCCCTCTACTACTTTTAAACCAACACTCTTCCTCTTCTACAATTTAACTGAACCCACAAATCAACAAAATTAAGGTACAAAAATTACAAAATTCAACAAAAATTAAAATATATCAAACATGGCATCAGAAATAAAACCATTTCAACTTATCAATTTTGTCCTTCAAAATCCAGTTACTGGTCTTGCATTTCATCCCTTAACCATGCTTTTTTTTTTTTTTTTTTTTTTTTTTATTTTTTTTTTTTATAAGTTTTAAATTTTTTTTTTTTTTTTATATCAATATATACCGGGGAAGGGGGCCCAATTCAATACTTTTCTTAATTCTTATATTAATAGCAGCGGGGATAAATCCCCAGATTTATACATCGGCAGGAGATGACAAATTTATTTGCATCTGGGCAAACAAATGATTAAAAAGGATGTGCCCAGCAATGAATAAACAGAATTCCAGACAGAATCTCAGGATTTTAAATAATGCTATCCTATTGAAATTCCTACAAACACCAGTATTTTTTAATTGGGAAAATAATTTACTGCCCAACCGAAACAAATACGCCAATAGCGGCACAGTTTCATGTTAGAAGTGCCTTAACAGGTCCCAAACTATCTCAAGTCCTCATACAAAATTCAATATGATATCGGAAAAATCTGTCTGGAGCCCTGTTGTAATAATTTCGGAAAACCTCTGGAAACACAATTATCAATTTTTAGCATAATAATTCTTTGGGGGCATGCCTTTGCATTGCCCAAAATTCAATTCCTGCTATAATTTCCGAAATCCATCCGAAATTATCTGAATATATGGATATTTTGCTTTGCAACACTTATTTTATGGGGAAGGGAACCCATAGAGGGTATAGGCATTCTGTGTGACCGAGGCCACCAGCACCTCAAGGACATCTGTAACTCCGTAGCAACTTTCAGTGCAACTTCCCCCAAGTAGAGAGGAGTGCCCCCTACCGCCAAATTCATCTCCCCCTGGAAATACGGAGCGTCAGACTCCAATACCAGACGATTTAGCGGGATGGCTTTTACACCGTCTCACTGTTCTGGTTTAAAGTATAAACACTTTAGGCCTATACTAAAGTATGCATTAGGGAAGTGGTTTACCCATCTCTCGACCACATCCCTACTGTAGGTGAAACTGTGTAGGTGAATTTTTTGTTGCTTACCTACGCTATCCATCATCATCAGGAGCGCGAGGGAGTTTACTTCCCTCCCCAAGTAATCTCCCGAGGGACCCCTCAAGTGTAACACAATTGGCTTTGCTAAGGCTGCCAACTTCAACAACCCTGCAAATACCAAGTCTTGCTGATACCATGTATCAACCGGCTCTGTTCTGTCGAGCCCCACTTCACTTAAACCTGCAGCATATGAGAGCAAGCCCATTATTGGGAACACATGGCTCTCCAGCTCTACCATGGGTAGATTTTGGACATGGCGGGGATGAAGGCCAATCACTAAATATTCCTGATTAACCATCTCCTGTAACTCCATATAACCCATTCTAAGGGAAACTACCATGTGTTCAAAATCCTGAGCGATAGCTCCAGGACTAAAATATTGCCCCTCCGATTGTGGCATCCATATGGAAGTGGGGAAATAGTCCCCTTGGCAGTGCTTACGTAATTGCTTTACTTTGGCTTCACAATTTGGAAAAGGACTCGCAGAGGGTGGTCCCTTCAGTTTGGGGGTGGGGGCAATTCTACCGATTTAGGTAGAAAGGGAACATCTTCCTCTCCAACTTCTATTGAATCTTTTATCTTTTCTTTGAGTACTAACTTGTACTTCCATGTCTGGCACCTGAACTAATTCCTTGTCACTGAGGGATGAGGGCACCCTCTCAGAGTCTGCCCACTCCCTCGGGCTCTTTCTTGGATTCACTTGAAACATTCCATCCTCCCCCCGGGTCAAACGGTTCTGTTACATACTGTGATATGGATGCACTAAGAGCACATTGGATTTGTTTCACCGAATTGGAGGGAATTATTACTTTTTCCAATAACCTGACCTTTACTCCCTCCCTCTCTAGTGATTGTCTCAACTGAATGGGATTTTTCTCTCTTTCTTTTCCCAAATACATCATATTATTAGCCAGATCTAATTGGGTACCCTGTTCATGCAAGAAATCCAGACCCAAAATAATTGGAGTGGAAACAGGGGCTACATAAAAATTCCTGATGTACCAATTTTTTCCCACTTTCTTTCATCTTGATGGGCCCTACTATTTGTCCAGAGATAGTTCCTAATTCTCTGTCTACTGTTCGTACTTTAATGCCCTTCAACATGCGAGGGTGTTCATCAAAAAGCTCTAAAAGTTTGTCAGAAAACACTGCTACCTGTGCCCCTGTATCAATAAGAGCATCTAATTTGACATTTTCTAATATCACTGGTACAGTATAGTACAACGAAGTATCCACTTGGTTAATCGTTATACTATCTGGCATCTCATTTAATGTTTCCTCTTTTGGGAAGAAATGTTCAGGGAGTTTATCCCTAGCAATGACAGGATTGTGGCCTATATTTAAATCTGGAGTCGGCAAACGGTCTACATTTCCGACTCGTTCTCGTTTAAATTATCCTCTAAATCGTCCGAAATTTTGACCATTGGCGAAACTCGGGTATTGGGGTCATTTGGTGATCCTGATGGTGTAGAAGGTTTTGAAGCTGGCCGATTACTTGGATTTCTGGAAGGACACTCTCTTGAAAAATGGGACATCGACCCACATGTCCAACAACCCTTCCTTCCAGGTGAGGGAGATCGACTCCTTGATCTATTTAGAGTCTGACCTGGTTCAATCAATTGGGAAATCTTTATGGTCAGGGTAGCCACACTGTCATTTTAAATTTGATAATACAGTGCCAATTGATCTAAATTCAGTGATTGTTTCTCCAGAAAATTCCTTAAATTCAGTTACTAATTCAGACACAACACTTAAGGTATCCTGAGGCTGGGGCCCTGTTGTATTGGGTCGTACTGATGGAAAAGACATCCGAGCAGACTGCACACGGGGATGTGAGTTATCCCATGAAAGGGTTGCAATCTGAGTTGGGCCCCTGGGTTCTGGAGCTAGTTCCCTCACATTTCCCTAAATAGCCAAAGATGTGTGTTGAAACCATTTAATTTGATCTATAGCTTCCTCGACTGTTTTCGGGCGCTGATTTGCTGCGTAATGCCCTGCCCCTTTATCTAGGGCACCATGAAAGAAACGCATAATGGCCTGGCGAAACATGTGTTCTTCGGGCAAGTGCCCAAATGCTTTTTCGGCCAATGTCAAAATCTGATCAGCCCATTCTTTTAGGTCATGTCTGGTTGCTGCTGGGCTTGATTGAACTGCATTTGTGCAGTCTCAGGGAGTTCGTACTTTCCGAAGCGTTTTTCTAACACACATCAACAAAATAGATCTTGACGAATTATGGTAGCAAAATACTAACCTGCTTTGCCATCCAAACACCAACAAAGGTTGTCCTTACATTCTCCCGCAGTCCATTCTTGCATGTCTGCAAATTGCATGAACTTCATTCGAAATGTTTGCCAGCTGGTGGTCCAATTGTATTCTAAGCTCTTGGGAAGGTTAGGCATCCTACGACGATACCTATTGTCCGGGTCTCTCATCTCTCCCACTTGGGGACGTTGTCCCCCAAATTGACGGTACACAGGTTGGGGGACATGGGCATACCTCTCACCCCTCCACCTGTCCCCTTGTGGACGACAAGCATCTCCTTCCCCATAAGGCTGGTATACCCGAGGGTGGGTCATAAGCATATCTATATCGGCCTTGGGGAAGCCAGCGATTTTCTTGAAAGTCATCTCTGTAATTTGCCTCCCCTCCCCCTTCCTCAAAAAGGGTCTATACTGCCTAACTGGACGTCTATCCTCAAATCCCCCTCCCCTCATCTAGTCATGTTGGGATTCACCTCCTGTTTGGTGGGTATTGGATTAGGTGGAACTCTGTCTCTACCACCATTCCCACCATTTTGGAAAGTATCATAATCAGAACCCACCGATTCATATCAAAAGTAGCAGCATCTGGGACTGGACCCGGTCTATTTGGAACAGAACTTTGAAATGGCCTGCCTCTAATATGCCAAGCCGGTGTTAATGAGGGATAGTCACAGGACTCCCTATTCTCCCCTACTGTATTTCTCGATGCTCGATGACGTGGGGGCGCTGAGGTCGAGACCAAGGTGGAGCACCGGGAGTTTCCCCCATCCTGGAAAGCGCCAAAGGGCCACTCACTCCTTCCCCATGCTGACAAACTTGATCCTCAGCTTCAATGCATCTAGAACAATTTGAACGGGGATTTTCATCTCCCGAAGCATGTGGGGCGAAATTGCTAGTACCCAAAATGGCCCTGGCTACCTTTAAACCAGGAACCTCTCTCAGAGTGCTTTCTGAAAAATTTCCTAACTGAGCACGTTTCTGCACCAGATGGCGAGCTCTGGGGACATCAACCCCAGGTAAGGCAAAACATCCCATGAAATCACATGTATTTATGTCAGTAAATTTGTGGTTCGGGAACACTAGGTGCCCGATTCTGATCATGTGTTACAGCCGTAGCCAATTTTTTCTAACCCAAAATAATTTTCGTCAATATTGACAACAAAATGTGAAAAAAATATTTCATTTGGGAAATTCCCAACAATCTGACAAAAAAAAAAAATACAAAACAAAGATAAAAAACATTATTCCAAAATAAATGAAAAACAAATCAAAAGAATATTACATTGGATGGGTAAGTGAAATAACTGGATTAACTGTGATTAAAATTGGCGGGTTCGTGTGTCAACAAGAAAAAGGCAACATGGCCGCGAGTGGCAAGTTTAAAATTTGAAAAGTTTCGGGCATGAGCCCACACAAATTCGGGTCAGTCGTTGCGCCAATGTGGTAATTTTTTTAGGGTAATAATCTTAATATACTAATACTTATATATACCACCCAATACCAAATAGTTACAAGCTCATCAAGTGGGTTATTTCCTCCAACGGACGGGTACTTTCAACTCACCTAATGATACGATCAGCAACCAGATACCATTCTCTTGGTGACGTCACCGGTTCTCTTTACTATTCTGACTAATTTACCATTCCAATTGCTGATTCCATATTGGAGGGGTAATCATAGGGGCAAATTATGCAACAAGATGTATACTCTCGTCTTGTAAAAAAAAAAGTTTCGATAAACCAAAGAATGTATCAACGTGCAAACATGTCTCTTCCAAATGGCATGTTCAAGTCCAAAACAATATTTTCAAAAATTTTGTATTATCACAACGTTACATGCTGCAAAGTAATAATGTAGCCAAAATCTGAAGCAATATAGCCTAATTCCACAGCAATGTACTAGGGCCCTGCGAATCACACATTTCCGATTCGAATCGAATCGAATCATTAGCGTCTTGAAGATGACGGGTGGGGGTTGGGATGCTATAAACCCTGTTTGTTCCGACTGTGATGGCTCAAGCCCCGAGTGATAAATAATCCAACTACATCATCAACGCATTCCTTCATCGAAGGCATGCCATGATGATGTAGTCGGAATATTACCATATAAGGATTATTGTTCATCGTCGACACTGCTTGGAAACCTGAAATTTGCATATTGAAATGAGAATGGCTGGTTGCACCAGTGCAGATGTTATTTATGTTAATGCAGCGGAAGTTACATTGAGTCTTGTATTGCAACATTATTTAAGTACGATTTCCATCTGAACAATATTCCTATGAAAAAGATTCGAGAGGAAATGCATCGGCAGCCGATTTCGAATCGAATGTCAACATCGCAACCGACGAAGCCACAGAGGATTTAAATACCGGTATCAGTGAAATAATCGAATTATTATTATTGCAGTCACCATCTGAAGTGGCGTGGTGCGACAACAAACTAGGCGTGACGTCAAAGCACCGAGGTGCGTAATTAACTGTAACCCCGACTGACTAGTATTCGAACTACACCATCAAGGCATGCCTGTGGAATATTTTATCAGTCGAAATTAGACCCATGACAGCCGGGACCAATCGGTTACTTTTGCGACGCACCAACTCCCAGACCGCAGCTACCACCTAAAACAGCGTGGTGCAACAAACAAGCATATACCATGATATGGCAAAAACCCCGCCTCTTCAAGAGAGAAATGGATTGAAATATTTTTGAAGAAAAAATCAATGAAACTGGGTAAATATTCAACCAGAGGGACATCTTCTCATAATGAATTACAGAGTTTATGAAAATCTGATTATATTGTCGCATTCACAAAAATCATAACTAAACGCCAAATTTTCAAAAAGGGGCATAACTCCCACACAAACCGACCAAATTGGCTTATAAAAATTCAATTATATTTTGTTCACATTATCACGTTCATAAAGTCATTGCCACACAAACACCAACTTTTAGCAGGGGGGGATAACGCTTACAGAAATTGACCGAATTACTAACCACAGCGAGCTCCATCACAATGTATGCCTATTGCCCAAACCAACTTTCAACTAAATCTGGTTATTTTTGCTCCAGTTATCGCGTTCACAACATCAAAAACTGACAAAAACCAAATTTTCAACAAAAAAGACATAACTCCTACTAAGATTGACGACATAGGCTGATTATCCATTGCATATCTTCGAAACGCGCCTGACAAATACATCTTATCGCTGCAGTGAAGTGATCTGGGTCGTAGAATCACGTCGAGTTGAGGAGGTCAGATCGCCGGATCCGGCGATCTGACCTCCTCAACGAGACGTGATGCGACGACCCAGATCACTTCACTGCAGCGATAAAAGGTTTATTATATGACTTATAGCTCAACATCGCATGCCAACGTTAGCATTAACAATTCTCCCAACGTTTCTTTTGGTAAACTGGATTGAAGTAAAAAATAACTATTTTTGTTCACACTCATTTTTGTAACAGGTGCACACTTCCGGAGAATCCCTCGATGCGCATGAATACGTAACAAAGTGAAACAGTCAACTTTCTTTTTGACCCGGACCGCCGTTCGAGCGCACCCATCCCAGCTCGGAGTAAAGTACTCTCTGTGACCGGAAAAGCTAATTATGCGAATTCGAACCCGTAAATAGTCCGTCATACTCTAGTGATGGGCGCGCGGTGGCTCAGTAGGTAGACATGCAGGCTGCAAACCGAGAGGTCCGCGGTTCGAATCCCACCTGCGGCTACCGCGTTGTGTCCTTGGACACTCCATCCCCATTGCCCACGTGGGGGCACGATGGCGTTGTGTACTAAGGCGTACTGCACGTCGATGGTGCACTTGTCTTCAACCAGTGCTAACCCTGCTTGTGTGGAGTTAGTTTGTTTGGGAGCTGACAGTTGCTCGCCGTTGATCGGTGGTTATCTCCGGCTTCCTCCACCCGTAAAACTGTCGTGGCCACGATTAGCCATTGTGCAGAAATATGTGACCTTAAACACCAATAAATAAATAAATATAAATAATAGTATAGCGATACGGAATCGGATTCCACACTGTGAATTTTGAGGAGGCCAGGAAAAGATCGTCAAACAGTAGTGATATTTACCAATTAAATTACATAGTCATATAATAAAAATCATTATCACACAAACATTACATTTCCTACAGACGTCGGTGAAATTAGCTGTCGATCTAACCACGGCGAGATCTTTCCACAAGGTATGCATGTACGAAACTTATCAAAATCCGATTATAACTGTCCACCTCTGTTCGGTTTATGACTATGCAAAGGTCATTGAACGTGCGAAATACTGAGCAATAGTACTCGGCCGAACTACTGCTCTTTGAGACAAAGTTTTTTTGTTTTTGTTTTTTTTTTGGGGGGGGGGGGGGGGCACCTTCAAGCTTCACTTCCCTGATTTACATCCCTAGGTATAGCTAGAAGAAACTCACAATTCGTCCCTCTCATAATTATCTGATACAAAAGTTCCCAAGAAAAGTCCGAGCATCAATCGGGCAGTGACTGGAACAAACATCAATCGAACAGTGACGACTCGAATCTCGTCGAGCAAATCATCTGCACAGGGGTGACACAGACATCGCTCGGACGACTCGAATTTCATCAAGCAATTATTCGAACGAGTAATTCCACATACAACTCTTATCCTCATCTCGGACTAAGGGGTTTCTATACCCACAGACGTTTCTCCCAAATGGATTCCCTTGGTAGGATGCAAGCTCCCCTACAGCTATCAGCTCCAAGTATTCCTACCAATTGGCTTCTACTACGACTTCAGCTATATATCCTATGATTGGGCTCTATTGTATTCATCAATATCTTACCTCCTACAAGTATCTGGGAATTTCATTGGTTCAAAGACGTCACATGCAGACTGCATATAAAATCATATACTGCTTGTCAACATCCATATACGCTGACAGCTATGGGTAATCTCCCCTTTGTTCACTGATTATTCAAAATGGCGGCAGGTGATAAACGCTTCAAGTTGAAAGATTGAGTGTTGGAAGCCCATATTTGGTCTGAAGTGCAGGTTAAGCAACTTAAAGGGCTTCATATTCTGTGGATGTGTGTCATGTTACCTTTGAGATGAAACTATTTGGTATGTATGAATTTGCCTTGTTACAATTTATGGGAGAGTGCCTGGAGGCACTCTCCCATAAATTGTAACAAGGCAAAGACACGTGAACACATTGTGATAATTCTCTCATTTAATTTTGATTGCTGTTGTTATTAGTTCTGTGCATCGATGCAGCAGTCGGTAAGATATATTCGTTACACAGTTTGCTAGTGGCCTAATATGGTATATATGGTGTCAGTTAATTCCATATTGGACTCGAGCTTCGCTCTCGTCCAATATGAAATTAACTGACACCATATATACCATATTAGGCCACCAACAAACTGTGTAACTAATATTATTATAATGTTCTATTATCGTTGTAGCATTTTACCATTACTATTACCATGTGACACCATGGCTGTCAGTATCTGTCATTACACAACAATCGCCACGGGTCCCAGTTCATAGCACTATCCTACTTAGTTTATAGTACTACCAACAAGTTTCCTTTCTTTAACGACTTTTTCATACCTATTCCCAGTCCCCCTAATAAGCTATCGAGTAGTAACTGGAATAGGCATGGTCAGACGACTTGAATCTTATCGAGCAAATGAGCTATTGCTCGAACGAGTAACTCCAAATGTGGCCATTGTCATCTCGTAAAAAGGGATTCTATTACCACAGACGTTTCCCAAAAAGGAATTCTCTTAGTGGGATTCCGTAAATGTCATAATCCACCGTGCACTATCCTATGATTAGCCTGCATTTAATCATAACTACTATAATGTTCTACCACCCCTGCAGCCTTATACCATTACTATTGACTTGCGACACCATGGCTCTCAGTACCTGTCATTACACTAATACCACTACTATCAGTTGAATACAATCTGTTTACTCTAACGACTTTTTCATACCTGCTCCAAGTTCCCCAAATGAGCTATCGAGTAGTGAGTGGAACAGTCATCGCTCGGACTACTCGAATCTTATCCAGCAACACCTCGAACGAGTCACACCACATATGACTCTTTATTATCATCTTGGTATTTTGAGAATACCTTCGACATGGTCCCCAAACCACCCAAGCATAAATGAGTGGGGGTGGGGTGGGGGTACTAGAACGAAAGTATGCCCATTACATTCTCTTTGGCAGCAATGATAACTTCATGATGGTACCATTCCGATTTTTCAAACAATACGACTGTTATAAAGTGACGCCTGTAAGCCAAAGCGACGAGGGGCGAAGCACGACTAAGACTATTATATTGCTTGAGGTAGGCTCGCATTTTTATGCTTTTTATGTTTTGAAAGATTATTTCAAGGATTTTCCAGGCCACTTTTGGAGTTTTGGGGGGAAATTCAATGACTTTCCAGGCCTTGGAAATTGATTTTCAAATTCAAGGTTTTTCAAGGCCCACACTAGAATAAAAATATGCCCATTACATTCTCTTTAGCAGCAATGATAACTTCATGATGGTACCATTCCGATTTTCCAAACAAAACTACTATTCTAAAGTGACGCCTGTAAGCCAAACAGAAGAAGTGCAAAGCACGGCTAAGACTATTATATTGCTTGAGGTGGGCCCGCATTTTTATGCTTTTTATGTTTTGAAAGATTATTTCAAGGAATTTTCCAGGCTACTTTTGGAGTGTTGGGGGAAATTCAAGGCCCACAGGAACCTGGCCACGAACAGGCGACAGACAGATGAAGCTCTCCACATGCCCATCTCATGTTGCAGCATACACGAGTATTGTCTCATTACCTAAAGGCACAAATGGTGCGAACATAATTATTCACATATTTGTACACCAATCAATCAAAAAATATGTAGACAAAGTATCAAAAGGAAGAACAAAGGATGTACTAAAGACTTATATTCTCTGCCATCGATCATATACTATCCAATCAAACGTACAGGGGTACACCAAATGCGTACGCCTGACATGATCACTTACTCTTGTTATATTGTTATAGTTTTGTTTATTCCTATTAACTTCAGTAACCTTTCGAAGGTGACGAAAATGCGGGCAATCAAATGCAGGTCTGGCATTCTCAAGGACGGCTGCCCTCCAAGAGCCCTAGCCAATTTTGTTAGAAGGGCTATTTTTAGCCGTTCTTCATCTAGCCAGTTAAACACATTACAAATTGTTTTGCAGTACTACTTCTATTTTATGTGCACAATTTCTATGGCTCACTTTATCCATATGGCAGTGGTTCAGTGGTGGACTGTTGGACTTCTATGCTAGAGGTCCCGAGTTCGATCCCCGACCGGGACGACCCGCGAAGTGTCCTTGGACAAGGCACTTTATCCCGGTTGCCTACATGGGGCACGATGACGCCGTGTACTAAGGCGTACTGCACGTCGACGTTGCACGTCTTCAACCGCTGTAACCCTGCTTGAGCGGAGCTTGAACAGAGTTAGAATGTTGAGGAGCTGACAGTCGCTCGTCGATGCTCGGTGGTTCTCTCAAAAAGGAACATATTATTTGGCTCAACAATAAAATTCAACTGCACAATTGGGCTTCAAGCTGAAACATTCTGTCACATTCATGGTACTGGTGGTATGTGACTCTCTTGTAATGCCGCCAATTAGATGTAGAATACTATTTGAACATTGATAGGGAAAGTACAATTCTACTTTAATATGCTGTTCACATATCCCTAGAAATACTGCGAGGGATAGATGTGGTCAATCTTGTTATTCTTACACTTACTGTATGAAGCAAGAAGACTTCCTTAAACTTGTTGTCGCCTACTGGGAGGTAGAACAGAATGGAACTCAAGTGACGATGTGTATCCTGGCGACAGCATTTGCCCTCCTGGGAGGATTTAGGGGGACAATTTTAGCCCTCCTGTATTTTTCATAATGACAGGTCTGCAAATGTAAATCAAGGCGCCCATATCTGTATGTTGAATGTTCCCGAAGCAATTCCAACTATTCTGCCCGTAACTAAGGCCATACATAATAAAGAATGTGTAGAGGCAAACCTGGTCCTGTTAACTGTAAAGTGTGGTTGGTTTTCACTATACCCCTTATAGACCAGACGAAACTGTAAACAAACTCCGAATTGGCGTTTGTTAAATCGAGCGCACCCACTTTTTATTGAGTCGAAAATTGAAGTAATATTTATTGTTGACCTGCGCATCCTCGGAATTAAATTCGAACGCCCCTTTCACTTCCGAAATGATATTTGAATAATCTGTATAAATAGTCCATATTCGATCATCTCGTTCTGAAGACTCCAGCGGTGGGGAAATGATCGCGATACAGTGGCGGTTTTGGACTCAAAAACGTATAATCATATAATAAAGCAAACTTCACTGAAGCAGGAAACTACTCTTCTGAGAAAAATG
This sequence comes from Pictodentalium vernedei, assembly GCA_031216915.1. Lineage (NCBI taxonomy): Eukaryota > Metazoa > Mollusca > Scaphopoda > Dentaliida > Dentaliidae > Pictodentalium > Pictodentalium vernedei. Next base: position 114,178,617 of record CM062290.1, on the reverse strand, counting down.
TGGGCCCGTACGCCCACGCGATTGTTCTCACCTATCACATTCAAGTCTGTACACAAGCCAGTACCTGATTAGCTGTAGTACAGTAGCGTGAGTCATACATATCATCACTACACTGGATTGCTCTGGTCGTAGTGTCACATCTCGTTGATGAGATGTGATAGCTGGATCAAACTCGCGACAGTCGCGAGTTTGATCCAGCTATCTCACCTCGTCCGACATGATGTCACGACATCAATCAACTATAGCGATAATTATATTCATTTATATTTATTTATTGATGTTTAAGGTCACATACTTATGCACAATGGCTAATCGTGACCGTGACATTTTTATGGATGGAGGAATCCGGAGAGAACCACCGAGCATCGACGAGCAACTGTCAGCTCCTCACCATTCTAACTCTGTTCAAGCTCCGCTCAAGCAGGGTTACAGCGGTTGAAGACATGTGAACCATCGACGTGCATTACGCCTTAATACACGTAATACACGGGGTCATCGTGCCCCATGTAGGCAACCGAGATAAAGTGCCTTGCCCAAGGACACAACGCGGGTCGTCCCGGACGGTTATCGAACTCGGGACCTCTAGCACAGACGTCCAACAGTCTACCATTGAGGAACCGCGCTCCCGAACTATAGCGATAAAGGGTTTATTATATGATATGTAATTAATTAAATTAATTAAAAATTCTCATCCGAAATGAAATACCTCACCCAAGCCCATAGAACACACCGCATTAATAAGTCCCATTCTATCAACACGATCTGATGCCTCGTTCTCATAATATATATTTGGATAACTATCGAGGGATCTCTGTCAGTAGCAACATTGGAAAGGTTTTCTGTAAAGTCCTTTATGGGAGACTAGAGGAGGTAATTGAGGAGAAGGGTTTTTTGGGAGAAATCCAGAATGGCTTCAGGAAGGGAAGGAGAGTAACCGACCATCTTTTCACGCTATCCCAAATGATAGAATCCGCGAAAGCAAAAAAGAAAAAGATGTTTATGGCCTTTTTGGATGTCAAAAAGGCATACGATAGAGTATGGAGGGAGGGTATGTGGCGCAAGCTGGAGGCTCTGGGCTTAGGAGGCGAGTTTGTTGGAATTATGAAAGCATTATATAAAGATGTACAGAGTGAACTTAGTCTGGGAAACATTACAACAAAACGTGTGCCTATGGAGATAGGCCTAAAACAGGGGTGTATCCTTTCGCCAATCCTGTTTGCATTGTACATCAAAGGTTTAGGAGATGAACTCCTGCGTAGCGACGAGGGGGTAGCAGTTGGGAACTTGAAGATCCCAGGGCTATTTTTTGCAGACGATATGGTTCTAGTGTCAGAAAGCGAAGAGGGGCTAACGAAAATGCTGGGAATTGTTGGGAAATATGGGAGCAAATGGAGACTCGAACTTAATGAAAGCAAGAGCAAAGTTATACCTGTGGGCCGCCAAGTGGACCCCACTCGAAGGTGGAGAGTGGGTGAGTTCTGCATTCCGGAAGGGAGCAGAAAACTTCTCAATGTAGGAGAGACAGGTGATTACGAGTATTTGGGGGTAAATATAAACATTACAGGAAGAGGCGTCTACCGAAACCACACAAACAAATTGATTCTGAAGGGGAAGCGAATCCTTAACCAAATGAAACTTATAGGGAGAAACAGTTTCAATAAGGTTTTCGTGGGGAAAACCATTTGGGAAATGGTGGGGCTGCCAAGTATAACATACGGTACGGAAGTGGTACCTCTAAACCAGACGGCCATAAAGAGCTTGGAAATCTTACAGAACGATGCAGGCCGATGGATAACGGGGTCGAGCAATGCCGCAGCGCTAGAAGCAATCAGGGGTGAGCTTGGGTGGATGAGGATCAAGGACAGGATAGACCTGTTGAAACTCGGTTATCTTAATTATTTGGTGAATCTCCCCGACAGCCGATGGTGTAAAGTAATGTTCCTGCAAATCTTCAACTCAAATATCAAAACGGGGTGGATGATCCAAGTGAGGGAGCTAGTAGAGAACTACTCATTGGAGATCTCGGACCTGGACGTTGGGGCAAACCAGGGTAAAAAAATCGTCAGAGAAAGGGTCTTGGAGGATTGTAACCGTAATTGGCGAGAGGGGGTCAAATCAAAGAGGTCTTTGGGTGGCCTGCGTGATAAAGAGAGGCCAGGTTTTGAAGAGTACCTTGATGGCACCTTTGGGGGGTCACTGCTGTTCAAGCTGCGGTCGCGATCCCTAGAGCTGAGGGGAAAAATTGGGAAAGACGGTGAAAGGGAGTGCCAGATGTGTAACTTGGGCATGGTGGAGACCCTGGAACACTTCCTTCTAGAATGCCCAAAGTATCAGTCTAAAAGAATGAGATTCACTGGGAGTATAATGGGGAAGTGGGATGGGAGAATGAAGGACATGTGGTTAGGGGGAGACTCAAAGGAGAGGGTTAATGTGCTAATCGGAGAGATTGGGAAGAATGGGGTAAGGGATGTCATCAAGCAGTTCGTCTCCGAATGTTGGGAGGAGAGGAGAAGCGTGGGAACAGGGAGGCAGTTGGGAGTTCAGGGGTAACCAAGGCCTTCTCGTTCGAGAACCGCGACAAATCAGCGGCTGGCCAAAGTGTTATTATTATATTATTATTATATAGCATGACAAAGGATTGTACACTGCGCTTTCCAGGGGTGGAGAAATGATCGCGATACAATGGAGATATTTGAACGTGACAACTTACATTCGTATAATAGAAGGGCAAACCAACACAGTCTTATAAAGTTATATAAAGTTAATTCTGATTTCTCAATAGTTATGGTATATATTTGAAGATCACCATTTCAACCAGTGTTTTGTGGGAAGTTATGCATTTTACTATATGAGTAAAAATACCTCCTCCCCGCTCACTGTTAAAAGTCCATGGTTTTGTTGGCGTTTCAGTGTGAAATAATTGGGAAGGCCTTACGTACATATCCTCTCCGAGAATTTTCTTTTTCTTTTCTGGAGGCGGACGGGAAGAAATAAGTTATTTTTTGTCGGATGTCTCTAAATCACATAATGGACTGCTGTCGTCCACCTTTATTTGAACACTAAGTACTATATTGAGATTTCATATTCGCTATGTCCTAGAACATGTATAGCCTACGGCTCATTATCTACTACAAATTACACGTGCCATATCCAGACAAGACCCGTTTGTCATCGAAATATGATGTGACTAAGTATTCATTCGTTATTGATCATTCTCTTACGTCGAGAGCTAATTTTATTAAGGTGTGGGTGTCATGGAACATTAACAGATATTGGTTCAAATTAACAATTACAGCTCATCGTAATCTATACCTAATAGGCTATAAGTAGGCAAGAAAAAAAAAGAATTACGGAGGATTCCACTTAACAGTTTACCCAACGTAACGGCCAAAATCGACCAGCGCTATTCACAAAAATCGCCAATTAATTTTCATTATTTTTTCATTTTTTCTCTCAAAAACATAGGTTATGACCCCTCATTGGAACGAGCTCGTTCCAATGAGGGGTCATAACCTATGTTTTTGCGACAAAAAATGAAAAAAAAAAGAATTTTGTTTGCAAGTGTCGTCTGCTTTTCAGGTTTTTAGGTAAAGGGTTAACTAGTAGAGTGCTAAATTATTTTTGGCCTTCAAAATTTGTTCACATATATTTGCCTTGTTACAATTTATGGGAGAGTGCCTTGTAGGCACTCTCCCATAAATTGTAACAAGACAAGTCCTTACAGACTAAATAATATCACTTCAAGATAATACGGAGCACATCCTCTGAGTATGAAGCCTTCAAGTTGTAGTACCTTCACCTCAGAATAAAGCCCAAATATGGGCTTCCAGCACTTTACCAGTTAACAGTTAAATTTGTGGCGTTAACGATCGTAAGATGAACGCTAACAGGGTCGTAAATTCTTGGTCTCGCCTGGCAGTGTATTATTGTCCAATAAGTGGCACCATCAGAGACCTCCCTAGTCCATATAGGCATAAACTTGTCACAAGTGCATGGTTGCTAGTTTGAGTTGACTCAGCCTTAGAGCGTGAGATTATCCATGGAAACTCGCAGTGCCATGATAAAATGTGTGGCATTCGGATAGGGCTTTATCACAAAATTGTCTATTGTCGTGGCTCATTGGGTGATTGATGACTACGTTTCTGGACAGATCGCGGAGATCACCAATACGTAAAGTACATTTGTTTATTATAAGAACCGTTGTGTAAAGTCAAGTCATAGTTGGGGAAACGTAGATGATCCCCACCAGACCTCATCGTCATCGTGGACAATCGGGGTTATGTGCCTTGCCCAAGGACACAACGCGGGAGTCCGAATCGAGCGCTCAGACGGTCACCCATCCAAGGACTAACCGGGCTCGACGTTGCTTAACTTCGGTGATCTGACGAGAACCGGTTACCGCAACGCCACCGCGCCCCCTATTGTTGTGTGATTGTGACTATTGGCTTTTTACCGTTATTGGGCTTTTTGTGTGTGATAAGTGTGTGTGTGATAAGTATCGCTTGGCTGTGTCCGATACACCTAAAGCTACAGCTTGTATTTAGTATATGTATATATACAGTATATTTTGTAGCCAATTAGCTTTGGTTTTTTGTTGACACTTTTTGTTTTCACCCTCTTTACCTGACCAGGGTTTTTTGCAATTGCCGCAGTTTTATACTCGAACGTCCGTCAGGAGAAGTTTGATTTTTAGAATTTAGAATTGTCGGAAACGCATGTCAAGAACCTTTTAATTCGTTGGCCCCGTTGGTCAGCCGTGAGTGCTGGCCACGTCTCTTGTCTTACGGCAAGTTTTTTTTTACATCGTTGGCGCGCCTGAGTGAAAAGTGACCACATCCGAAAATACAATTCCTGATGTCACGATACTGGTCCATAACAACTGTTCTGTTATAACAAAGAAGACAAATGCCGACAGCCACAAAAAGAACTAATTAACACGTCACAATGTGATTAACAATTCACACTGTCCTTACTAAGGTGCCGCCGCTGTAAATACTAATTAACAATCTTCCTACTACCGAGGTGAAGATTTTTCAGCGAACGCTATTACACTAATAGTATCCTCAGATAAGTATCCTATAAAAGGTATCCCAGAAAGGTATCCTCAAATAATACTACACCAGGCCAGAGGTATCCTCAAATACTGAAATGAGGCTAAGAGTAGTATGTGCGAGTCACTCGAACTTAGAGCAGTATGTGGAGTCACTCGACCGAGCAATTGCTCTAAAGTTCATTTTGCTCGATGGGCTTCGAGTCGTTCGAGCAGTGACTTTTCAGTAACTGCTCGATAGCTTATAATGGAAATTTGGGATAGGTGTGTCCTGCAGTGGCCTAGAAGGCTGGGCCAAACAAGTAATAGTATCCTTAGATATGTATCCTATAAAAAGTATCCTCAAATAATACAATGCCAGGCCATAGGTGTCCTCAAATACCGAAATGAGTCGAACAGCAGTATGTGCGAGTCACTCTAACGAGCAATTGCTCTAAGCTCATTTGCTCGATGGGCTTCGAGTCGTTCGAGCAATGACTTCAGTAACTGCTCGATAGCTTATTGGGTTTGGGAATGATATAGGCTTTTTGTATTACACAAAGGAGATAACTCTGCATACAGATTATGGGAAATCAAGCAATCTGATTGGTTAGTTACCTGCAGTAAAGTGAATTGACTGGATTATCTGGAAAACAAGAACAAGAGTACTTGGGATGGGTTTAGAACTAGCCTGAACAGACCAGAAAAATCTAAATTCAGTAACAAAACTGTTCCAATGGATAGGCTCTTGTAGTCTTCTGGAGTATACTTAGATTCAATCGAACGCACCCTATAGCACCACTGAAGACCAGGGGATTTTGGGTAACTACAATACAAAGGGACGCCCTGATTATTGAAATCACGTAGGATTCTTGGGGAATCTGAGCCTAGTAAACAATTATCGGGTTGTTTGTGGTAATTAGATATACTCTAGTCCAAATGAACTTACTCCAGGGGGTCCCCCTCGGACTATACCACTACGTGCTACTATTAAAAGCCATGGTATGGCACCCTAAAAAAGATTATGCGGGAATCCGTAGTAAATGAAGTCGTTTTGGGTCATTCGGAGGGATTGTCGGGTCTATTTTGGTAATTGTGTGTACTCTAGTTCAATCGACCTCACCCTCGACACGTTTCGGTAGTTTTGGGTGGATTTTGGTGATTTGGAGGGATTGCCGGGTCTATTTGGGTAATTGTACGGATTGGAAAATTACTCTTGTTCAAAGGAACATACCCTCCGAACATACCCCTGTCTTGTTGTAAGTCTTTGGGTAACATAGCAACCACATGCTACCTCAGAAACCAAGATGGCGTCCTCCAGTATGCAAAATGGACGACGGAAACACGTAGCACCCTAACAACAAGCGCTGCGCATTAACACCACGTATCACTATGGTAATGACGTCACAAGATGGCCACTCACGCGGGTTACCATGACAACCATACATGACGTAACTGGGTCGCGGTACTATGACGTCACAATGAGATCCGGCCAATGTGGGTCATTTACCTCATCTCCTACTACTTGTATAGCAAAACAGGCCAAAATATTTTCCAAGTCCATACTTACAAAAAGTCAAATATTGCATTAAAAAACACCAAAAATCTGCAAAAAATGTCCGATCAAGGATTAATGTCGTCTTATATTGATGCATGTAACACATACATGAAATATAAAAGCTACAGTATATCGGTGGTAGCCTCCACTCATGTAAAGCAAAACAGGTCAGAAATTTTCTAAGTCCATGCTTACAAAAAAGTTAAACATTGCAAAAACACTCTAAAAATAAAAAAAATATCACTGGGTAAGGGTCTCTGGGAAATTGTAAGCCATAGAAACAGCATGAGGTGAATAGTAACAGGTGGGAAAGTCAAAGTGGACTCTTACAATAACTTTAACACAAGTGTTGACGCTGACGCCGGCGCCTACGCTAAAAGCGGGTTTAATGATGCGCATCCGTTGGTGTAGGACTGGGAGTGCAGTGTGTGCGTTGATGCAGGGTTGGGAGTGCATGTCCATCCTGCTTCGAAATACTGGTTTAGAATGACAGTCTATTGCCAATCAACGCCACCGTTATATTGCATTATAATAATAACACTTTGGCCGGCCGCTGATTTGTCGCGGTTCTCGGGTGAGAAGGGATTGGTTACCTCTGTGCTCCCAACTGTCTTCCTATTCCCACGCTTCTTCTCTCCTCCCAAAACTCGGAGACGAACTGTTTGATGACATCCCTTGTCCCATTCTTCCCAATCTCTCCGATTAGCATATTAACCCTCTCCTTTGAGTCACTCACTAACATGTCCTTCATTCTCCCATCCCACTTGACCATTGTACTCCCAGTGAATCTTATTCTTTTAGACTGGTATTTTGAGCATTCTAGAAGAAAGTGTTCCAGGGTCTCCACCACGCCTAAATTACACATCTGGCACTCCTGTTCAGTTTTTCTCCTCTGTCCAGGGACCGTGACCTCAGCTTGAATAACAGTTACTCCCATAAGTGCCACCAAGGTACTCTCCAAAACCAGGCTTCTCTTTATCAGGCAGGCCACCAAACACCTCTTTGATTTGACCCCCTCTCGCCAAGGTTACCATTCTCCATGACTTTTCTCTGACGATTTTTTTTTACCCTGGGTTGCCCCTACGTTTAGGCCTGAGATCTCCAATGAGTAATTCTCTATTAGCTCCCTCACTTGGACCATCCACCCTGTCCTGGTATTTGAGTTGAAAATACTCTGGTACATTACTTTTCACCATCGGATGTCGGGGAGATTTACCGAATAATTAAGATAACCGAGTTTCAATAAGTTTATCCTGCCCTTGATCCTCATCCACCCAAGCTCACCCCTGACTGCTTATCGTGCTGCAGCATTACTCGGCCAGGTTATCCATCGGCCTTCATCGTTCTGTAGGGTTTTCAAGAACTTAACAGTCGTTTGGTTTACGGGTACCACTTCCGTACCATATGTTATACTTGGCAGACCCACCATTTCCCAAATGGTTTTCCCCACGAAAACTTTATTGAAACTGTTTCTCCCTACAAGTTTCATCTGGTTAAGGATTAACCTTCCCTTCAGAATCAATTTATTTGTGTGGTTTCGGTAGATGTCTCTTCCTGTGATGTTTATATTTATTTACATCCAGGTACTCGTAGTCACCTGTCTCTCCTACAGAAGTTTGCTGCTACCTTCCGGAATACAGAACTCCCCCACTCTCCACCTTCGACTAGGGTCCACTTTACGGCCCAAGGGTATAACTTTGCTTTTGCTTTCATTTAGTTCGAGTCTCCATTTGCTCCCATATTTCCCAGTATTTTCGCTAGCCCCTCTTCGCTTTCTGACACTAGCACCATATCGTCTGCAAAAAATAGCCATGGGATCTTCAAGACCCCAGCTGATTCCCCCTCGCAGGAGTTCATCTCCTAAACCTTTGATGTACAATGCAAAAAGAATTGGCGAAAGGATACACCCCTGTGTTATCTCCATAGGCACACACGTTTTGTTGTTATGTTACCCAGGCTAAGTTCACTCTGTACATCATTATATAATGCTTTCAGAATGCCAACAAACTCGCCTCCTAAGCCCACAGCCTCAAGCTTTCGCCACATACCCCCCCCCCCCCCCCCTCCATACTCTATCTTATGCCTTTTTAACATCCAAAAAGGCCATAAACAACTTTTTCGTTTTTGCTTTCGCGGATTCTATCATTTGGGATAGCGTTAAAGGATGGTCAGTGACTCTCCTTCCCTTCCTGAAGCCATTCTGAATCTCTACCCCAAAACCCTTCTCCTCAATCACCTCCTCTAATCTCCCATACAGGACTTTACAGAAAACTTTTCCAATGTTGCTCCTGACAAGAGATCCCTCGATAATTATCCAACACGTCTTTTCCCCCCTTTTTGTGAATAAATGTCACTTTGCTTTCTCTCCACTCATTCGGGACCTCTTGTTTTTCTATGGCTAAATTGAATAGGGCAGTTAGGCTTTCACAGAGGTCCTATCCCCCTTTTTTGAGAAACTCGTTAGGAATTTCGTCCACCCTCCCGCTTTTCCATTCCTTAATTTTGAGATCACCTTTCGCACCTCCTCGGTTTTAATTTCGCTGCACACGAAGTTCGATAGATTTTCCTCGACCTGGTTCGGACACTCCGGTGGGTTCCCCACGTCCCATCGCTTATCGTTTACCTTTCCCAAGTGCTTGACTAGTTCTGATGCAATTTGGTCTTGATCGCCTGTATCTCTGCCATCTACTTTAATATTCTGTGGGTTACTTCCGATTGTTACGTTTATTCACCCATTTCCAAAATACATTCGAACTCGACCCCCTGTCATTCTTATCGTCCTAATAAAACTGCCATTTCGCACTCTCCGATTATCGTCTTTAATCTTATTTATTTCGTGCTTGTTGGTATTCTTCCTTTGCTACTATGGCCTCGTTGCTTTCCGCCCCTTAGAGTTTTCAACTTCTCCTGTATGCAGCACATTTAGCTTTTCTACCCTTTATGGCCCTTTTCATTTTCAGTTCTTCGTTCACTCTGTACCCAAGTTGGCACCCTAACATTTCCTACACTTTCCTTTCCTGCCTTCACTAGGCTCGCAACTATGGCGTTCTCCATTTTCTGGACACTGCCCCCCACCCCACCCCCCAGTGTACAGTTGCAAGCTTTGGTTTCAATTTTTCTTCTAACTTCGCCTAGTCAGCATCCTTTTTGAGTTTCCAAATCTCCTTAAAGCTTCCTTTGCTTCTTACTCGGTTTTTGGCCCTGATCGTCATTATAATCAAGTTGTGATCACTATCCAACTCCCTTTTACCTCATCATCCACTTCTCCCCCTATCACCTCCCTACATAAATTAATGTCTGTGAGAATATAGTCGATTATTGATTTTCTGTCGTTCCTCTCCAAGGTCCATTTCCCCTTACACCTCTCGTTCCTGTTTAGAATCTTCAGACCGAGCTCATATGTGCATGAAGTCACCCATCAAAATTATACCGAGCCCCGTTTTCTAGTTCTGTGATATTGGACCTTGGAGTTGAGTATATCGAGTCATTCCACTCGGGTTTGCTTCCCTGCATCGTACAGTACACAATCCCAAGGGAAATACTTTTGTTTTTTAGATTGATCTTTACCCATCCAATTTCTTTCGATACCTCAGCCGAGGCGCTGACATTTTCCAGGTCTGTGATCAGCGACGGTTTTAAATCCTCTTTAATGTACATGCCTACCCCTCACCCCTTTTTCTGGCCTTTCGTTCGCCCTACACCTATCCACACGCACCCCTTACTTGGTCTGCCCGTTCCTCGTGTCTTAACCACGTCTCGCTAGCCCATGACATCATAGTCCTCTGCCTCGACCAATGTAGCAATTTCACTTACTTTCCGGTGGAGACCCTGGATGTTGCTATAACCCACTTTCAGGGTACCGACATTCCGCATACTCATCCCATTGTTTTCTGACGCCAGCCTTTGTAAACTCATTCCCCCTCGTTCTTGTTCACTCCACCTGTGTCCACTCTTGCTATACCTGCCTCTGGCCTCCCATCCCGATCCTCTCCAAAAAAAAGGCTCCGCTACCCGTAAAATGTTATCCCCAATACCCGTGTCCCCATTCTGCTAACATGCAGCCCGTTATGCCCGTACATGCTCGCGTTGCCTCCAACTTCTCATTCAGCGCCAAAAATCCTTGAGCTCCGTTCGTCCCCACCCCTTAGGACAGGAAGGACCCCGGATACAACTACTCTTGCATTCCTACTGAGCAGTTTGCTGACTAAACCTCTATACGACTCCACCAAACTTACTGACCTTCTTTCCCTAATACTGTTGGTCCCCACTCGACCACCACTACCGGATCCGATCCTGACCCTACCACAATACCATCTACCCGAACCCTCAGATCCCCCATTTTCGCCCTAGGAAAGCACATGTCTGTTCGATTAGAACTATCAGGACCACAAATCACATTGTCAATCTCACGTACAAATGCTAGGCCTACTGCAACTAATTTTCTTCTTCTCCCAGTTCCTATATCATCTGTAACTCGCCTCGTTTTGTGTTCCGCCGGCCCCCTCTTTCTCTTCACCGCCCCCCTTACCCCAGCTGTCCTATCAACATCAGCAACCACCTCTCCGTTCTCGGAGTACGGACGAATTGCACTATATACTCTGTGACATTTGATGCAAATATATTTTCATGCAACTGCTCCTGTGCACCGCATACATCGGCTTGGAAGCTTGTCTATGTGTTGTTGTTAGCTTGAAACGATGTGACCCGTCTTTTCTGGCGGGTTTTCCTCCGGCATTTAATGAAACTTGTCAAACAAACATTGCACTATGAGTCGATTACTTTTCTGAAACAAAACGGGGTTTGCCCGTTAAGGTGTTTTATACCAAAGTAATGCCAATGCAAGCACTAGCTCATTTTATCTTCTTTAACCCTTGGCACTCGGATGTCAAAATGGCAAAATTTTCAGCAGCAAAGCTTTCCCACAATGCAGTTTGATATTTAACCAAATAAACAAGATATAATTGGTTAAATTCATAATTAAATAAGACACAAACAGAGTGACTGGAGAAAATTCTGTTACACTACCGGGTGCAGGGTTTAACTCTTTACCTAACCTGAAAAGCAGACGACACTTGCAAAAATAATTCTTGAATAACTATTTTTTTTCATTTTATGTCTCAAAAACATAGGTTATGACCCCTCGTTGGAACGAGCTCGACGAGCTCGTTCCAACGAGGGGTCATAACCTATGTTTTTGAGACAAAAAATGAAAAAAATAATGAAAATTAATTGGCGATTTTTGAGAATAGCGCTGGCCGGTTTGGGCCGTTACGTTAGGTAAAGGGTTAATAGGCACAGGACAGGTGATCTTCTGAGAAGTAAGATGAATAGCTCAAATGTTCATCACGAGAATGTAGAGAATTCATGAATCTGGTCTGAACGAACGCCCAGAACAACCCAGAACCCACAGTTTCCGTCTTCAAACATAATCTTTCTACAATATATATTATTTTCTTGGAACGTCCACCGCATTGCAGTTTAGTTATGGTCTACAGTATTTTCAGGGACGTGGTTCAGGCGGTGTGAATATCCATCTCCCTCTCCCTGGCTGACGAACATCAATATTTGTACCGACGACTTGATCGAGAATGTTCCAACTATTATCTGTGAATTCCCAACTACTGAAGAATTGAGTCCGAATTGGAGGGAGGGACGACTTCCTCCCCCTAAATACACACCTGTCGCCACATCCCTGGATGTTTTGTACATCATGCTCATATCTATTTGGTTTCTCAAATCGTGCCTTTATCAGGTTGAATGCTAGAAACCAGTAGCAGGGCTTTCAAAAGGATACCAGAGCAAAAGCTAACACTTTTTCATGCTCATATTTCATATCCAGTCAAGCACAAATAATATTCCGTTAAAATAAAATGTTTTTATTCCAAATTATTGGATTGCCTGTTAGCATTCTCCAGTAATTTGTGATAAAACAAGTTTTGATGAACAAATTCAGACCACCAAAAAAATACAGCCCTCAACCAGTCAAAATATTCCACCGGGATGTTTTATTCGTATACATACGTATGCATCGTTATCCACATTCCGGGAAAAGCCACCAGTGGGAATCCATACACGGAAAATAAACGGCTCGTAGACCATGCTGAATAACTCGCACAACTTGAATTCTTACAAACAAATGATATCAAGACTTCAAAGACTTGCAACTTTAAAATAAGCAAATAAATGACACAGATGAACAAAGATGACAAAACAAAATAAAAAGAGCAATTAAATACATATGTTTGAAAAAAATGACTGAGTTGAAGAATGAATGACATGACAGTTAAAAAATCGACATTAATGAGTATTTGAGTCATCATACAGGTATAACTTGATGCAGAACATTAAACCCTTTACCTGACATGCACGAAAAGCAGAAAACAATTTAAAAATGATAGGATCATACACTATATATTTGGAGCAAAAATGATTTTCAAGCATGCAGTTTCGTGGACCCGCACGAACCATGTCTTTGGTATTACAAAATGGTACCCTTCATTCTAGTTTGACACCCATCCGAGTCCAGTTTGCAGAGACACAAAACGAAATTTCAAGTCCACTTGGAAGCAAGCTCTATTTCAATATTAACCTTTGGGCCGAGTCGCTAACATGAGATTAATAACTTTTTAATATTTATTTCTTTATATTTATTGGGGTTTTAACGACACGACACTTTCATAGGGCTGCACGGTATATCGATAAAAGGATATATACCGGTATTCAAACCAATATCGAATGAATACCGGTGTAATTACAAAAATATCGGTTTATTGTCATTATTTATTTGCCTTGGTGCCTGCCATTTGTTTTTTATTTGGGTTTTATTTGGGTTTTACGTCACTTTCAACAGGCTGGATCACCTCGTATTGGACAGTGTTTTGGGTGGAGGAACCGGAGTACCCAGAGAGAACCACCGAGTAATGGCAAGTAACTGTCATACTCCCCAATTTATGATTTTTGGGTTTAATGACACTTTTGATAGAAAGGGTCACCTCCAGTTGGACAGTTTTACGGATGGAGGAAGCCGGTGTACCCAGAGAACCATCAAGCAATGGTGAGCAACTGTCAGACTCTGCAACATACTAACTCAACACAAGCAGGTGTAGCATTGGCTGAAGACAAAGTGCACCATCGAGGTGCAGAATGCCTTAGTACACAATGCCACTATGCCCCGACGTGGGCAGTTGGGATGAAGTGTCTTGACCAAGGACACAACATGGTTGCCGCAGGTGGGATTCAAACCGAGAACTTCTTGGCTTGCAATCTGGATCTCTACCTCACCACGCTCCCATACTCCCCAATGTACGAACTCCACACAAGCAGGGTTAGCACTGGTTGAAGAAAAGTGCACCATTGGTGTGAAGTACGCTTTAGAACACAGCACCACTGTGTCCTTGCATGGGCAATCAGGATTAAGAGCCTTGCCCAAGGACACAACACAGTCACCCCTGATGAGGATCGAACCAAGGACCTTTCAGTTTGAAGTCCAATGCCATAATCACTGAACTGCTGGTATGTGCCATAATGGCAGTAAAAAAAGTTGTGGCACACACACACCGAGTATGCATGATCATAATGTGAAGTATGAAGAAGACCTGCCCTCTGTCTTTTTATGGACCAAAGTTAGAATGTACAAAGGATGTGGCACTTCAGTCAAGACCAGGACACACTCTTGTTGGAACAAGTTCTGTCTAGTGAATCATTTTATGAACAGGCCAAAGTTAGAATGGACAAACGGTTTGCAATCTTCACCTTGGAGGGATGACCTTGAGTCAGTCATGACACACTCTTAAGTCATGTGCAAGCAGTGTGTGACGTATGTACAAGATTTGTCTATTGAATCATCTATAAAGAGTTAAAACAGATGGATGGACAAAGACTGTTAATTATTAACAGGTTAATTAACAAGTCAAATTTGAACTGAATGTATGATAGATGGTTTGGTGTTTGTAAGTTATATATAATTAACAGGATTATACAATTAAAAGATATTTAAGTGGGCTTCCCAGCATTATTTAAGTACATTAGAAGCAATAACTATTTGAGATGTTTTTGTTTTTTTCAATCTGGTGCTTACTTGTGAACCATGTCAAAAAACATCTCCCAAAGATTCAAACCTTTGACCCTAGAAGTTAGGGAAAAATGAGTGTACAGACATTCAAATGTCATTTCAATTATACTCCAGTTCTCAGACTTTGCATTGAGCTAGATATTGTACAGCCAGGAGAGTGTGCCACTAATATTTAAAACCTTGTATTCAAAATTTAATGGATAGAAAGTCAACTTTGGCCAAAAATCTAGATAAAAAAAAAATGTCAGGAGTAGCACAAAAGTAAATTTGTATATCAGTGCATTTTATCGTTAGGTATTTTCAACAGCTGTGGCTATATCATGACTGCAACACAAGTGTAAACTCAAGTGTAACCAGTCATTCACACCAATATTGTCCACTTTAGAGACCTTCTACCCCAGGCAATGGTTGCTGGGCATATTTTGCCATTAACACTCCTTGCATGCTGCTGGCGGATATCCTGTCCAGGACATGATTGCTCTTGCTAGTGAAGTAAGTATAATTTGAAAACATTTAATTTAATTTTCCCCCTGTAAACTGAATGAGTTTTTCTCACCAATGATTTCTTGAGCTAAATTTAGATGAAGTTTTCATCAAATCTAGTCATGGCTGCTTCAAGGCAGCCATGATTAGATTTGTTGAAAAATAACTTGAAAATAATCAGCGGGTTAAGAGTTAAAACATAACCTATTTACCACAGTAAACAAGCACTGTTGAGTTTCTTGAGGTTTCCACTAGGCTCCAGAATTGAACTTGACCTCTAGATGACGTTCAGTTATAAACAAGCCAGAAAATAAGCAACCTGACATCTGCAAAATGAGGTCCCCAGAGGGTGAATTTAGTGATGCTACCCTGCACAGCAGGGTAGCATCACTAAA
The DNA here is from genome assembly GCA_031216915.1 of Pictodentalium vernedei. Taxonomy (NCBI): domain Eukaryota; kingdom Metazoa; phylum Mollusca; class Scaphopoda; order Dentaliida; family Dentaliidae; genus Pictodentalium; species Pictodentalium vernedei. Next base: position 114,163,081 of record CM062290.1, on the reverse strand, counting down.
TTTACCCTCTGTGAACCTCTATCTGAATCATGGTCTCAAAACTAAACAATAAGAGGAGCCCAGAGGATAAATTGGCCCACGGTATGGGATAGCAGCATCAAATTCACCCTCTAGGGACCTCATTCTGCAAATGTCAGACTGCTTATTTTCTGGCCTGGTTATAAATGTTGGTACAACCAAATTTTTTTATTCTCAGTTGTTAGTCAGAAATACTGGATAGAACACTTGCAAAAAAATTCTTGAACAATTCAATATTTCCATTTTGTGTCTCAAAAACATAACTTATGGTGGTAATATGAGCTAAACTAGCTCTTCCATTGAGAGGACAAAAGGTACGTTTTTCAGTGAGAAATTAAAACTAGAGGTGTGACTGTCCCAGATATAGGCTTGTCCATACCCCCCTCCCCCCCCCCCCTCCATAATTATTCTAAGATAAAAAGGGCACAACTCTGGTAAAAAAAGTCCAATCAAAACTATAATCGCAGGTGCACAGGTTCCCATGGTAGTGAACATCCATTCCAAGTTTCAAAGGAACTGACCCATAAACATCCGAGAAATTCACTAGACAAAATTCAGGCATTCTAAGATGAAAAAGGGCATAACTCTAGCGAAAAAAGGTCTTTTCAAAACTATAATCGCAGGCGCACAGGACATCTGAGAAAATATTCGGACAAAATTCAGACATTCTAAGATAAAAAGGGGCATAACTCTGGCAAAAAGTCTGGTCAAAACTATACTCACAGGTGCACAGGTTCCCATGGTAGTAAACATCCATACCAAGTTTCAAAGGAATCGACCCTTAAACATCGGAGAAAATCTGACAAAATTCTAGGGCTGCTTTTTCAAGTCGAAAGGGGGCATAATTCTGGCAAAAATAAATCCGACCAAAACTATAATCGAAGGTGGACAGGTTCCCATGGTGGTGCACATTCATGCCAAGTTTCGAGCAGATTGGTCCATAAATGTCTGACAAAATCTCCGAACAAAATTATGTCTATGGATGGACAGATGGACAAGGTAATTCCAGTATACCCCCCCCCCCCCCCCCCCCCCCCCACACACACACAAACACAACTCGTTGCGGGGGTATAAAAACTAATAAAATCTGAATGGCAATATTTGGGAATAGTCCAGGCCTGTTATTTGTTTATTGGGGTTTTATAATGACACTTTCAACAGTTAGGGTCACATTGTGACAGAACAACTGAGTGGTGGTGAGCAGCTGTCAGACTCACCAACATGCTATGCAGAAACAGAGTTTGAAGCACATTCACCATTGATGTGCTGTATGCTTTAGTACACAGTGTCACCATGCTCCCATGTGGGCAATCAGGATCAGCATCTTGCACAAGAACGAAAATGCAATTACCACTGGTCAGGATATAACCATCGACCTTTCAGTGTAATCGGTTACCTAACAAATCTGCCCACAGAGTATACAAACTAGAGATAGCCCCACGAAAAATTACCCTGATACAGTAACCTTGGTAATATATTACATTAAATTAACACAGACACTGTTTGCAGTAATAATACAGACAAGATTACCTGTATTTGCTGACATGTCAAGTTTGGTTTTGATTGGGACCGATAAAATTTCAAGTTTAAGGTCACTGTGACCTTGACCTTTGGCACAATGAACTAAAAGTATGTAGGGTTGTTCATCTCATCATGCTCAACGCACAGGCCAAGTTAGATTTCCATCGGGAATGCATAATTTTAATAATTAAGAAAGCCAAAACCAGCTCTGGCCGATAATATTTTAATTTCAAGGTAGGCGCCTGCAAAAATTCAAAATTTGATTTGAAAGTCAATATTTGATTCCATTCAATTCAAAATCGGAACTTCGAATATTTTTGAATAAACTTAGGCCATAAGTTTGTGACAGTTCTGAGTAGAAATGTAACTGACTTGTAGTGGTAACAGTGTTTGTAGCGATGTAGCTACAACTGTACAACAGTTGTAGCTACATCGCTACAAACACTGTTACCACTACAACTGTTCATTTCAACTTACTGACCAGTGACCATTTATGAAAATGTTAAGTTTCGAACTTTGAAAAGTTATTCAGCTGTTCAACTTCAATAAATGATTTGTTCTACAACATGATCACATAATTTTATTGAGTACTGTTCTGTTCGATCACAGTTACTGGATACATCATCAAAAGCAATGGTTTTTAAAAGAATACTCTAATTATTATATAAACAGAATTAGAGAAGACTTTAATTTACAAATGGATCGACTCCATTTGATGTTGAATTATCATTTCGTTTTAGAAATTCTGCATTTTTATTTAAAACAAATGGCTTCACCACCGGAAAGGAGTCGATCTGATTTAAAACAAGCTTTTCTCCGTGAAAATATGTGCTAAAGTGAGGTATCAGCCCTATCAGCCAGGTTCTTTTAAAAATGTTTATTGCTGCAGTTTCAAAGCTACAACGTCAGCAATTTGAATAGTTTCAGTGAATAGCTAGTATATTGGTTTATATCTCAGTTTTTTGCGTAGGAATTGGGGAGGCAAAAAATGCACTCTACATAACTGTGTATTTTAATAATCGAGAGTATTATTTTAGAAAAAAAGACTTTTCTTTTGACGACGTCTCTATTAACTGTGATTCGATTTGAAGTTTGATTCAAAATTTGATTCGTTTTCATCAATTCGATTCAATATTTGATTTGATCAAAATTGTCAATTTGCAGGTCCATATTTCAAGGTCACTGCAATCTTGACCTTTGGCACAATGACCTAAAAAATACATAGGGTATTTATCAACCCATAAGTCAAGTTTAGTTTCAATCGGGCAAGCAAAATTTCAATTCTAGAAGCCAACTCTGGGAAATGTTTAAGTTCAGGGTCACTGTGACCTTGACCTTAGGCACAATAACCTAAAAAAAAAACAAGAGGCCCCACGGGGCCTGAAGCGCTCATCTTGTACAGAACACAATTTAAACAGAGTCCAAGAATGAGTCTATATTAAGCAAGCCATCTCCATAGGCTACACTGTCAATCCTTGAGTCCCTCAGGAGTGACAAAAATAATCTAGGCATCATGCCTTTTCTTCAGTTGATCATAAGTAAAATGTAGAGCTCCCTTATGAAGCCCCTTGATACAACCTATGTGGATTAATCTTAGTACCTCTAGATGGTACTGAATACAAAATTTTTAATTCTTCAGCAAAATGGCCAATTCCGGCTCCCATAGAGAGCTCAAATATTAACCCAGGTTCTTGATTTGAACACAGTTAAATCTGACTTCCCTAGAGATGTTGTGTACCGAGTATGAAAGCATTCTGACCGTTGGATCTGAAGAAGAGAAATTGTAAAGAAATTTTCTTCGAATTGCACTAAGTTCAAATTTGGGATACCATAGAGAGCCCAAATATTGACCTATGGATCCGATTTGAACAAACTTGAATCTGACCCCCCTAGAGATGTTGTATACCAAATGTGAAAAGCATTCTGACAAGTGAATCTGAAGAAGATTTTTGAAGAAATTCCCTCATATTGTACTAAGTTAAATTTCATGTTCCCATTGGAGCCCAAATATTAACCTAGGCACTCGAATTGAACAACCTGGAATATGACCCCCCTAGAGATGTTGTATACCAAATATAAAAGAATTCCGACTGGTGGATCGGAAGAAGAAGATTTTTAAAGAAATTTTCTCATATTGCACTAAGTAAAAATTTGGGCTACCATAGTGAGCCCAAATATATACCTAGGGATCTGATTTGAACAAACTTGAATCTGACCCCCATAGAGATGTTGCATACCAAATATCAAAGCATTCTGACTGATGGATCTGAAGAAGAAGAGTTTTTTAAATTACCCTCCATATTGAACAAAGATAAAATTTGGGCTTCCGTAGGAAGCCCAAATATTAACCTAGGGACTTGGTTTGAACAATCTAGAATCTGACCCTCACAACAATGATGTATACCAAATATTAAAAGATTTGGACTGGTGGTTCTGAAGAAGAAGATTTTTAAAGAATATTCCCCATATTACCCTATGTTAAAACTTTGGGCTCCTGTAGAGAGCCCAAATATGAACCAATGAGGTTTATTTCAACAAACTTTTATCTGACCCCCCCTATGAATGCTGTATACCAAATATCAAAAGATTCTGATGATTGGTTCTGGAGAAAAGATTTTTTTAAATTTTTGCAAATATGCTGACTCAGCATTTTTTCGATGCCCATTACAGAACACCCTAACATAACCGATGGCAATTTTTTTTTACCATTCAATTCTACTGGTCATAAGGATACTTCATACCAAATAAAAGCTCTCTGTTCCGTGGGGTTTGGGAAATATGGGCGTTTGAAAATATTTCTATTTTTAGCTCCCAGGGTTCCCATGGGGATGCGGGAATTTTTTTTTTTGCATGGGTCAAGTACTTATGACCCAATACTACCACAAACCAAATTTGGTTCATACCGGACCATCGGTTCAGAAAATAGAAATTTTGGGCGGGGCCAAAAATCTTACCCCTCCTATTACAAAGCCAAATATTACTTCACGAACTTCGTTTGAACAAACTTGATTCTACACCTCATATGGAAGCTCCATAACAAATATCAAGTCATTGTACACACTGGTTCTTGAGAAGAAGATTTTTAAAATATTTTGGAGCATTTTCCCCCACTCCCTCCCTATGGGACTGGGCATGCTGAGTTGAACAAAAATGAAATGCCCCTTTGGGACCATCACTCACACAAACTTTCACTTGAATTGGCCCAGTGGCTTTGGAGGAGAAGACCAAAACATGGTGTTAACGGACGACGGACGACAGACAATGGACGACGGACGGGAAGCGATGAGATTAACTCAGCTTGACTTTGTCAAGATGAGCTAAAAATAGGGTTCTTTCTCTATTCATACCTAACCCACATGCCAAGTTTGGTTTCAGTCAGCAAAGCGGAATTCAGTTAAAGAGCAGAAACCAACTTCAACCGGAGATGGACAGATGGATAGACAGCACGTCTATATCCCTCCTCGAATATTTTTTTTTTTTTTTTTTGGGGGGGGGGGGGGATAATCTTATTCAGCAGTTGAAAAAAAAAATATTAAAAATTTTTTTTGACACAACCATATCATGTGACCCTTCATCAGCTCATTCCAATGGGGGGCAGGCCTGAAAATAAGCAGTCTGACATTTGAAGAATGAGGTCCCCAGAGGGTGAATTTAATGATGCTATCCCATACAGTGGGCCAATTTATCCTCTGGATACCTATTTCTGTTTAGTTTTGTGACCCTGATTCAGATTGAGGTTCACAGAGGATGAATTTAGTGATGCTATGTAGCATCACTAAATTCATCCTCTGGGGACCTCATTTTACAGTCTGCTTATTTTCTGGCTTGATGGGGGGGGGGGGGGGGGGTGGGGTGGTTGTTCAAATGATATGGTTTTGTTGAAATGGTTTGAAAAATCTGAAGAAACAAGGGCTATGCAAAGCGTGGACCGCTGCCCCAGACCCGTATGCATGTTCAAAGTAGCATTAAAGGTATTGTGGGACAGTAAAATTTTCTAAGTCGAAAGAGAGAAAAGTGTCATAACTCTGGGAAAAATTACTGGACGTAACCCGTTCCTTGTGCATATCTGTTCCCCCATGCGGGTGTATCAGCTTACCAAAGGAGATCCCAATCCGACTGATGGTTTTGAAATTACAATGCAAAACGTTTGTACGGACAGATGGATGGATGGGTGGCAGGCCTCACTAGATACCCCTGAATCCTCCTTCAGAGGTTGGTGGCATCATAATATTTAAAATAATAAAATAATAAATTTTGATATCATCTGCATTTAGGTGAAGGGTTAAAGTCCAATGCTCTAACCACTAAGCCACCATACTCCCTGCTATGTTAGGTACATTAGATGAAGGATCATTTAGACTAAAAGAGGAGTATATTCAGTTTACACTGATGATTTTATTGACAATATGTATCATGACATTGAGCAACATTTATGAGAAGCGGTAGCACTTGTTGGTACATTAACATAAGGCAACAATTTATACAACCATTCAATGAAATACATATATCAAAATGGTCTGGAATGTGGCATCCCTGTGATGAATCTATCAGATGATCTCTCTCAAAATAATATAACCCTTGTACACGTAGTGGTCAAACCTACTAGAAATTTTTTTTTTATTCAGTGGTACAGAGTAACCATGTTAATTGAATATTTATTTAATTATTTATTTATTCGTGTTTAACCATTTACCCAACGTAATGGCCAAAAAAGGACAGCTCTATTCACAAAAAATGCCATTCAATTTTCATTGTTCACCTCAAAAACATAGCTTACGGATCCAATGAGGGGTCACAAGCTATGTTTTTGATGCAAAGGATTAGTTATTCAATAATTGGTTTACAAGTGTCATCTGCTTTTCATGTTAGGTAAAGGGTTATGGTCACATATTTCTGCACAATGGCTAACCGTGACCACAACATGGATAAAAAGTCAAGTCCAGCCAATCGTTTATACCCATGCTGCACATTGTAGAGGACTTCCACCCCAGGCACAGGTGACCGGATCCAATTTTACCAGTAAAACAGAGCTTGTTTACCACACTTCCCAGGGTTCCCATAGGGATGTTATCTGAATAGTTACTGTAAGTGAGCATTATTCAGCTAACAGGAGTATTCAATTAACATAGATTTGGTCACTTTCCTGTATTCTGAAGAAAAGTGGAACATTTATTTTCTTGTATATTGCTTGACAAGAGTTCCTAGAGCTCTGTCAAACATGATATAATAAAAGAGTTCCTATAGCTCTGTCAAACATGATATAATAAATCAAGTACCTGTATTTGCTCTACTGCTCCAAATAGGTCTAAAAACAAGGGGAATTTGGAGATTGTCAGGGTAACTTCTCAACATATCACAAGATTATTTATGCAGTTTACTCTATAACACATATGAAATGAACTGTTCAAATTTGTATTGAAGGAAAGATAAATGGTTTTGTGTTTGGAAGTTATATTCAAGTAACAGGTTATTCAGTTAAGTGGGCTACACCTATTTTCACATAGTTTTATGAGTGGCTGAAGCTTGAGTACCCTGGTACAAGAACAATGCCTTGCGTGGCTGAATATGCCAGCTGAGCAACATGAGCTCTAGCAATTTCTCTTCCGAAAGCAGTGAAAACTCCAAGTCTACCTGGCCATAACTTTGAACAGGTTAATCAGATGAGCCTCCAAAGCGCAGGTGCACAGGTTCCTATTGGGGTTATTGTTCATGCCAAGTTTGAAGACGATCTGTTAAAACATGACTTAGAAAACCACTGGACAAAAAAAAAGTTTATAGACTTCAGAGAGCAGTGAAAAATCTAAGTCCATAGGGCCATAACCTATTAAGGGTTAATCCAATCGGCATCAAAATAGCAGATGCACAGTTTTCTGTTGTGGTTATTATTCATACCAAGTTTAGAAAAGATCAGTTGAAGGGCTTGGACAAAGGGTTAAAGGATTGGAACTTACCACATGCTGGAAAAGACCTGAAATTTTGACTACCAAAAGCACATTATTATCAAACGTAACTACGTAACCAATTCTGAAGTTTTTAAATAATGGGAGTATACAGCAGAAATGCCTTCTCCCCCCCTTCAGTGAAAATATTGGGATTCTAGGGCACTTTAATAAAAAGTAGGGATTTCATAGAAAATGGAAAGTTGCTTGAAAGCCTAAACCTTATGAAAAACACTCTAAAAAGGAGTCGATATACTTTTGGACAATCAGACTGGCTTTGGATCTGAAGCCACTGAAAGAAACCACTAAAGTGCATTCAAAAACCTTAAATATCACACAATTAACTGAGAACTGGTGATATTTTTTTCATTTGCATTTTTCTTCCAACATGAGAGAAAATGTACAGGTGATGAGGCCACAGGATTTCAAAAAATGAAGGTAAAATTGGTCCTCAGTAAAAAAAAAGCTCTCCAAAAATGCATATAAAATGTCATGGATACCGCAAAAAATACATTACAAAATACCTCATGAATATAAATAAAAAATATATTATAAGTACATAAATAGGAATAACATTTACAATAAACAGTAGGTACAAGAGGCACATAAACACTTTACGAGGCAAGACTGAGAAGGACAGAAAACTATTACCATATACAGTAGAATCCTCCTAACTGAATATCCATTTTGACAGTGAAAATTATTCAATTAACAGGAGTATACAATTAGCAGGGATTTGGTCAGTTTCCTGTGTTCTGGAGGTAAACTGAGCATTTATTCTATTATATCTTGTTTGACAGAGCTCATAGAGCTCTGTCAAACAAGATATAATAGAATAAATGTCTGTATTGGATGTAGTGAGGCCAAGAAGGTTGATAAATAAGGGGAATTTGGTGCGTTTCACAGTAATTTTTTCGACATATTACAAAAATTTATATACTGTCAACAGGAGTTTACTCTACAATCCATATGCAACTAGAACTATCACTGAAGGTGATTAATACCCCCGCTTTGGGTTTTTAGAGGAATGCACTTCTGATCATGTAGGCGAAGGCCATAAGGAAATTGATTGATAAATGTAGGAGGAGTTGCGCACATAAGAATTTCATGTAGAAACCCATATTAAATCAAAGTTCAAGAGAGATAACCTGGTTAAAATCGTCGCAGATCAAAAATTTTGGAATATGCGCATGTTCACTTAGTAGTGATGATGTTTGAAAGGTTTCTTCAAAATCGGTTCTTTAATGTAGGAGGAGTTGTGCACACAAGAATTTGTTCGGACGAAAAGACATACGGACGGACGTACGTACGTACGTATGGACGGATGTACGGACGTACAGGGCGATTCCTATATAGCCCCCACTTCTTCGAAGCGGGGGTATAATTAACAGATAAAATTTGTACTGAAGGTATGCTAAATGGTTTTGTGTTTGAAAATTATATTCAATTAACAGGGATATACAATTAAGAGATATCCAATTAAGTGGGCTCCACTGTATAACATTCATTGTCATTTATCTAAACTTCAGTATCATAAATAATTTCAGTGATCAATTGTACACATAACTGCACAGTATATTACTTTTCCATGCAGACCTTCATCACATCTACAGACACTGTTAAACTCAACAGCCTGGTACCCCAGTAAATGTACTGATGGTGGAGGTTTCAAAACTCAACTATGTGGAGGTGGGCTGTACTGGAATTTTGAGTTCAGTCTTATTATTTTTAAAGGGCATACCAAGGTATATGTTCGGTATTCAGTATCAGACTTCACTAAGATTTGTTCATTGTACCATAGGAGAATTCATACCTGGAAAATGCAGTATAAGTTGTTCTTGTATCATTCTATCAAAGTACCACAAATGCCATTGCCAATGAGCCTAACATTGGCGTATGTTCCAATAAGACTAAAATCCTCCTCCTCCGATTGGACGAGAGCTCGCTTAGTATATTCTATGTTTACAACTCAAGTCGCAAATGTTACCATCTGACATCGCAATGCGAAATATTTGCAATGACGTCCGTTTCGTAACTGCTTCATCAACAGAGTGACCAGCAAGCTGCATCATTTTGCTGGATGTTTCATGTGTGCAGCAGGCGGTGTTCCAGATGAAGTGTTGTTTAAATTACAAACGATTTACAATTTGAACTAAGATGGATTGATTTTATCTGGTTTATTGATTATTTGTACAGTGCCATCGTGGATACATGAGAGGTTTATTTACTAAACCTGTGATCGTTAAAAGTTGCCTTGAACAAGGCAACTTTTAAAGATCACAAGTTTAGTAAATAAGCCTCTCGTGTTTCACGATGTAGGTTTTGGGCTAATGGGTAGTGTCTATTGGAACATGTATGTTGTTGTGATGAACTGACAGTAACATCTTCGTGTCTCGGTTGAACATAATCTCCGAGCCGCAAACCTCAGACCATGTTACCATCAATTCATCACAATAACTTATATTGTTTGCCAACACAAGTCATATCAACAGTAATTTTGTGACTTGTTTTGAAGACACCTTAATCTTTAAACACCTATTTCAGGCTTTTGCGATCTCAGAGCATGTGCTCTTAGTATGCCATCATTAAGAGGTCCTGATGACAAATAGACAAATTACCTGGGCAGTGATTTCTAGTCAAGTCTTGACTGCCTTAACAGACTAGAAATCACTGCTAAGCATCTGGACATGTACTGGCATAAGTCAAGAGGGAATCAAGGCCCCTAAGGGTTAACAAAACTGAATAGAAAATCAGTCACTTGAACTGCTATCAAGCCTCAACAAGGCTTTACAAACAGCGAATGCAGGAAAATTTAAAAATACAGGTATCAATATTCAATTGGTTCAGTTCAGTTTTTCGGTATGTATATGGTATCGGTTTGTTTTTTCTGTGCATTGCCCGTCTCTACAACCTTGTGACCTTCCTATTTAACTCTTTACCTAACATAATGCCCAAACCCAGCCAGCGCTGGTCGCAAAAATCAGCATTCAAATGTTATTATTTTTTTCATATTTTTTGTCACAAAAAAGGAAAATTTTAAGTTCTTAAGAATTTTTGTTCGTGAGTTTCATCTACTATCTGTGCTGGCTTACGGGTTAACTTATTTACACCTTTTCCCATTCTTAGAAGTGGAAGAGATTTAACCCTCAAGTCCCCATACAGACACAAACTACCACTTTTATACTGCTCTGAAAACATTGTCCCAAGAGTCTTCTTCCTTGAGAACTCAATTGGTAGGCTGCATTTATCTTGACTGTGTACAGGCAGCCAACAATAATGTAGAAACTCTGTTAACCTCCTGCACACTGATGTCAAAATAACCAGATTTGAAGTAGCCATTTTTCCCATAATGCAACTGGGAATTTAACCAATTCAATCTTGTTTGACAGAGCTCATTGAGCTCTGTCAAACAAGATTGAATTTGTTGAATTTCTAGTTGCATTATGGGAAATATTTGCACCCTGAACTTTAGATATTTCGACATCAGTCTGCAGGGAGTTAAATCATCAGCAGCTGTGTACATGTATAAACAGTATTTATTTAACATAAAATTAATTTGAGGACCCAGCGGTTAAATAAGGTAGAAAATCTTACATAATTAGGCCTCACAAAGTAGATCTTCTGTTTCTCTGGCCATTTGTTTGTAAAACTGCATGTGGGCGGGCGGTTTTTTATTTTATTTTTGTAATTATTTCTTTTCCATCAAAAGTTCATGTGCTTGGTTTGTTTTATGTTTTACTCAAGGGACAAATTTATCAATTTTATTAACTGGGGTAAAATATCAGACAAAAACCATTTAATTTTTTATTTTTTTTGTAAGTTTGCATTGGTTATAAAAAGAGAGTATGCAGCAGCCAGATTGTGGTTCAGAGGGTAAATTTTAGTAATGCTACTCTACTTTGCAGGGCAGCATCACCAAATTCACCCTCTGGGGCCCTCATTTTACAGATGACAGTCTGCTTATTTCAAGGCTTGATCTCTAAACAACCAGACTGCCTGAATGTCAGTTAACATCACAATATCCAGTCATGCCTTATTGGGGTTTAGCGCCTTTTTTTAGCTGGTCTCTAGAGTGCTAAAATAATTTTTGATTATCAGAATTTGTTCACAATGGTTTGCCTTGTGAAAATGTATTGGTGGATAGTGCATTTTGGCAGCCTCTAATAAATTTCCATCTGAGTTATTTATTTATCGGGGTTTAACAACACTTTCGACAGTCCCATCAGATACAGCTGTACAGACAAAGAAATTCTGCTTGTAGAATATGAAACATATCCACAGAATAAGCAGCCTTTTAACCCTTTATCTAACATGAAAAGCAGACGACACTTGCAAATACACTTCTTGAATACTAATTTTTTTTCATTTTTTTGTACATCAAAAACATAGCTTTTGACCCCTTCATTGGAACAAGCTCATCCCAATGAGTGGTCATAAACTATGTACAAAAATGAAGAAAAAAATGAAAACTGAATGGTGATTTTTGTAAATAGCGCTGGCTGTTACATTGGGTAAAGGGTTAACCTTGATCCAATGCATAGGTTATCAAAATTAGTTATTTTAGTTTTTTATTCAAGTTGTTCAAAAAATTTCAACAAAACCATGTCATGTGATCCCTCATTTTGATTAAATTCTTTGGAAAAAATTCTGTTTTTAACTGCTGAATTTGTAAAACACATGGGCAGATGCGGCCGTTTCATTAGGTATACGGTTAATTGTGGTACTTCAAATTCTCGTGTAGCCCAAATATGGTTTTCCCACACTTAATCAGTTAATTCTCTGCCTGCTGACACTGTAAAAAGTCTAAGATGTAAATTTTACCCATAATACAACTAGGAATTTAACCAATTTAGTCTTGGTGAGCTCTCTCAAACAAGATAACATTTTAAGGCCCACTAAGATCTTCTGTTTCTCAGGCCATTTTTTGTAAAATTGAATGTGGGTGGGCATTTTTTAATTTTATATTTCAATTTTTGTAATTATTTCTTTGCCATCAAAAGTTCATGTTCTTGGATTGTTTTATGTTTTAGGCCTCATAATCTACAGAATAGCATGGGTGGTGGTGTATTTCGTTCCTTGAGTGCAAGAAGGCTTTGCGATGTTAAAGCACTGCAAAGCCTTGTGGCACTCAAGGGACAAATTTAACAATTTTATTAATTTTGGTAAAATATCATACATAAACCATTTTTTAAAGTTTGTATTGGTTATAAAAAGGGAACTTATGGCAGCCAAAAGGACCATGAGTGAGGGCATGAGAAACACATTTCTAACCTTTTTAGGCCTTATTGGGATTCAGCACATCTTTAGAGGTTAGGCCACACAAAGTAGATGTTCTGTTTCTCAGGCCAAGTTTTGTAAAATTACATGCGGGCGGGCATTTTTTTATTTTATATTTTATTTTTGTAATTATTTCTTTGCCGTCAGAAGTTCATATTCTTGGTTTATTTTATGTTTTAGGCCTCATAATCTACAGAATAGCAAGGGTGGTGGTGTATTTCGTCCCTTGGGTGCAACAAGGCTTTGCAATGCTAAAGCATTGCAAAGCTTTATTGCACTCAATGGACAGATTTATCAATTTTATTAACTTGCCTAAAACATCAGACATAAACCATTTAATTTTTATTTTTTCAAGTTTGCATTGGTCATAAAAAGAGAGCATGTGGCAGCCAAAAGGACCATGCGGGAGGGCCTGAGAAACAGATTTTTAATTTTATTAAGCCTTAGGTCTTTTACAGATTTTTTATTTATTAACCTCTCTAACTGTTAGGTACACTATCATGGCTCTACACTGTATGTATTAGCCTGTATTTCCAGCAGAAAAAAAAATTTCATATCAAATTATTTTGTTACAATCAATTGTTATTGAAGAATGCTCATTTGGCAGTTTCTAGTTAGTTATAACAAAACAATCATTCACTGAAGTAAGCTTTCCTTTGCTGGTAGCAAATATTCCTGTTACAAAGCAACCTTTAACATTTTCTCCCAACGTAATGGCCAAAACCGGCCAGTGCTATTCACAAAATTCACCATTCAATTTCATCACTTTTCTCAATTTTTGTCACAAAAACATAGCTTATGACCCCTCATTGGAATGAGCTCATTGAGCTTGTTCCAAAGGGATGTCATAAGCAATGTTTTTGATGTAAAAAACGAAAAAAATTAGTTATTCAAGAATTTTGTTTGCAAGTGTTGTCTTCTTTTTGAGTTAGGTGAACAGTAAAAAATAACTGAGTAGTCTAACAAAGTATTTCAGCTGTTTTTTTTAGTTATCCTGCAATTCATTCCTTACAATTAACCCTTAATTTATTTCCACAGGTACTGCATTATTTGACTGTACACTAATTCGTCCTTTGAGTGCAACAAGGAGCCATTTACAGTCCTATAGCATTGGAGATGGCACCTTGCTGCAGTCATGGGTAAAATTGTTTCTCACAAAATTGAACTGACCTTCAAAACAGGTGAAATGACACATTGTACATGACTTAGAGGTTATACATACATACATATAAAAAATTAACAATGATTTATCAACAAAAACAATGCGTAATTCAGTAACAGATATTACTGGAAGCACATCTAAACACTTTTTCATCACATCATCACGATGTGAAATTTATTTATTACACGTTGTCCTGTGATGAAGCGACAAGGATTAAAAAGTACAACAGTCATGAAAGTATCACACAGAGCAGATGCAGCTCCAACTATTCCAACTGGAATGGCTCAATACGAATCTAGACAAAAGTTCTAAAACAGTACCCTGGAAAAGAATTCCTCTATAAACAAAAGAACTTCTTCTGCAAAACAAATTCAGTTGTATGTTAAGATTTTAAAAACAGGAGAAAATTATTACTTCCTATACGTTTGGAGTTTCGTCACCAATTCAATGGACAATTATTTAACTGGTAGAGTGCTGAATTCTTTTTGGCCATCAAAGTTTGTTCACAGGTCTTTGCCTTCTTACAATTTATGGGAGAGTGCCTAAAGGCACTCTCCCATAAATTGTAACAAGTCAAGTCCCTGCAGACTAAATAATATCACTTCAAAGATAATATGAAGCACATCCATTGAGTATGAAGCCTTCAAGTTGCAGTACCTTCACCTCAGAGCAAAGCCCGAATATGGGCTTCCAGCACTCTACCATTTATTTATATTTATTTATTTATTGGTGTTTAAGGTCACATATTTCTGCACAATGGCTAATCATGACCGTGACAGTTTTATGGGTGGAGGAAGCTGGAGTACCTGGAGAGAACCACCGAGCAATGGCAAGCAACTGTCAGCTCTCCAACATACTAACTTCACACAAGCAGGGTTAGCATTGGTTGAAGACAGGTGCACCATTGACGTGCAGTACGCCTCAGTACACAACGTCACCGTGCCCCCACATGGGCAATGGGGGTGAAGTGTCTTGCCCAAGGACACAATGCTGTTGCCGCAGGTGGGATTCGAACCGAGGACCTCTCGGCTTGCAGTCTGCGCCTCTACCAACTGAGCCGCCGTGCCCCCAGAGCAGCACTCTACCAGTTAAAGGAAATGAATGAACACATTCTAAAAGAGGATATATGCTTTGCTTTGGTTTTGAAAAAAAATTCCATTGAGTTTGGTAATTCGATAAGAGTATAATAAAAGTAACAGTATAATATCTACTTCTCAAAAATATTGTCCAAAAATTTATTGGAGAGAGGTCACCAAAAAACTGTAAAAAATAATTTTTACGATTGGAAAACCAAGCAGCGTGGAGCCAGGTATATATATTGAGATGGAGGAGGTCACCCCCCCCCCCTCCCCAAAGAAATTTTTCAAAAAAAATGTGCCAAATGGCATAATTTTGAGGCTCAAAAGAGTCAGTTTTCACCAGGCGTGATATGTCAACTTGAAATTCATCAGTTGATGCCCCATAGAGACAATAGAATTCAGGATTTTTAGAGGGGATTGAGATTTAAGGGAGGACAAACTCAAACAGCCCATTTCTGACTTTTCCCCCAAAAGGTGGTCCAACCTATGCAGAAGAATACTTCAGTCCAACTTCTCTGCTCTTGGAGCCATCCCTGCAGTTCATTTCTACAACATTCAGCCAACATTTAACAAGAATCCACTGCTGAGGAAAAACAATGCCTGCCCGGATGCGATGAGTATTGTGTTTAATTTATTTTCAGGTCAGCTGTACAGCACATAACTGACAAGAGACTTTCCCACTCATTTCTATTCTAGAGAAGACAATCTCTGCTTATCTTCTGTGGAATATAAATGTTTGGGTAAGTAGCAGTGAGGCAAATAATAAATACAAAATTATGATTTTCAGACCACAGTTTCATGCCAACATACAAGCTGACATTCTTGAATAGTTTGATCAATGGCAAAATCATGTTTAATAAAAAAAAAAAAATTGATTTCAATGCTATTCTCAGGCAGAGCTGGATTTAGTTATATGATTGTCACCTAGAAAGCAAATCCAGCCAGTCCTTGTATTAAACGCCTGTCAGAAATCATCAGCATTATCAGCTTTTTTTCACTTTTAATTATTTCACAGTGAGCAATTAATTTATTCTATTTATCAGCATTTTCTTCTATCTTCTCAGACTTCTCTTCACCTTTTTCTTCCTGTTTCTCATCTTCTTTTTTCTCCTCATCATTTTCTTTTTCATCTTTTTTCTCTTCTTCTGCCACCTCTCCATTCTCTTTCGGTTTATTGTCAGTTTCCTCTTTCTTTTCTTCTTCTTTTTTATCAGCATCAGCATCTGCTTCCTCAGTGCCTGAATGGGGTCCTTTGTATTTCTTTGCCTTCTTAATAAATCCACCTTCAATCATTGAATACGCCATATCTATGAGAGTTTCCTTCACATCCCTGGGTTCTATTCCAAGAACATCTTTCATCTATAAAAAAAAATGAGTCGATATTTAATCTGGAAGATATCATTTAACACTTTACCCAATGCAAACGATAAAACAAAATTTATTATTTTAATTTTAATTTTTTTTCAAATTTGTCCAACAAGTCCATATCTTGGGACCCTCACTGGAACAAGCTCCTGCCAATGAGGGGTCACGTGATATAGTTTTGTCGAAATTTCCTGAAAAATGTTTTGTTTTCATTGTGCTAAAGTTGACACGAATGGTCATTCCATTCGCCTGCTGGTTACACAACTTGAAAACTACGCGAACAGACAGCCGGTTAGTCAAATTTAAGTTATAACAGTTGCATCTTGAATGGCAGGGTCTGAATAATATAACCAGGCTTTCAAGACGTATTTTTCACATTTATATTTTTCATCTTCTTTTACTATGTGCAACACACAAAAATATACACATGTTAACTACGTGCAAAGTGTATTTATCATCGAAAAACGAAATACATGACAGGGAATTCGATGAAAATCCCATTTTACAACACAGGTGCAATAAGGTAAGTAACTCTATTTATACACAATGAAAGTGATTACTGAGAAGTCCAAATAAGTATCCTTGTATATTGTTTACTTCCTGTCATTTTTCTGTGCACTTTCGATTTCACCTGACTTCATTTAAAATGTATGTGTTTTAGATCTGTTTCAAATGTTTAAAAAAATATTGCAATAACATGAGTGATAAAAACAAAGAAACTGTTCACATTAAAACGTTCAAAAATGGCCATTCAAAGGAGAATTAAAATCATTTCACAAGATGATCACAGCAATATCACTGAACTCCAGTGTGTTCCATACACATTTCAGAGATTCGTCGGGAAGCATACTAACGTGGTGTGAAGGCTGCAGTTCTGAAAGGCATCCTCAGGTATGTGGGGGACACTGAATATATACCCAGAGCAATAACCACTAGGCATATTGAAGCAGAAAGTCTCCATGCTTGGGCAAAAGATAAATTTTCCAAAACTAGGTCCGAGACTTGAATAATGTGAAAACAAAATATCCCCATGGGAAGCCCAGGATCAGACATGTTAACCTCCAGAATAATTTTTCAGGGAACCTGAGGTGATTTTCAGGGAAATGGGATGGATTTCAGGGAAAAGTTTGCGTGGGGACAAAACAAAAGAAAAAACTTTGAGCTCATGGATCACCATTAACACCAGGTTGTATCCAGATCTAGTTGTCAATTATGCTGATGCATTTACGCTATGTTAAATAATCATAACACAATTATTGATTTGACCCCCTTCGTAATTGGAGATTTGTGATCAATGTGCGAGTGTCGAAGTGAAAATAGGTGACTTTCTTTCAAAAAATTGAAAACTCCACTTTCCTTTAAATGCAGTTTTTTGGTAAATAAAATATATGAAAAGGAATTAAATAATATATATTTATTTATTGATCACGAATCTCCGATTACGAAGAAAAAACCCAAGAAATAAAGATGAACACAGTTGAAATATATATCATAAAATACCCTTTTCTTAAATATATTTAACTTAAATCCATATTTTATTGCTTCGTGAGTTTTTACAAGAGTTTGAAATGCATGTGATTTGACTCCGAACGTTTTACATGAGTTACAACGGGAAAGAAATATTCGACTGTTGTTTTCCGGGATTTTTGGTCCAAAACTGATTCCTGTCCAGGAGGCCAGAAACTACACTGAAATTTCGGGATTTTCCCGGGCATTCCGGGAGAGTTAACATGTCAGCCCGGGATGTGCAGCGGTGCTTGTTCACTATGGCAAACAAGCTCTGTTCTGCTGGTAAAATACATGTTGGACCCAGTCTTCAATGTAAATATATTTGAGGTGGAAGGCCTCAAACATGGGTATAAACGATTGACTAAACTTGACTTTATCTCCATGTTGCGGTCATGATTAGCCATTGTGCACAGAAATATGTCACTGTGACATTAAACACCAATAAATAAATATTATAAATAAATAAATAAATAGATAACAAAATAATGAGTCAGCAGTCATCTGTTAGTTTGAAACGAAGTCATTGCTACATGTACTGTCTTCTCTCAAGTCATACATTAATTTATTTAATGACATTAGTGATTACGATACATATGCATACATTGAAAACAACAATACAATGAACACTTGTTCATGACAATGAATCAATTAACCAAGATTTTTTTACATAACAAAACGATCAGTTAGCCATCCTGAAACCATGTGAATGGTCAATCGGTTAGGGCCATTTCTGAAATTTTGCACACTGGTTTTCCAAACTACTCAATTTGTAAATTCTGTGGACAGATGTGGCCAATTTAGGGTTCCAGCCTTTTCAAGGCCATTTCCATGCCATATTTAAGGTTTTTTAAGGCTTTATAGAAATAAAATTCAAGGTTTTTCAAGGTTATCAACTAAAAATCAAGAGTACAGTACAGCGGAAATAAGTTGTAGGACAATCATGGGAAAATTTTGATGGTTTTTATATTTTGAAAGACTGTTTTCAAGGATTTTTCAGGTCACTTTTGGAGTTTTGGGGAAATTCAATGACTTCCAGGCCTTGAAAATTGATTTTCAAATTCAAGGCTTTTCAAGATTTTTCAGGGCCCGCAAGAACCCTGCAATTTGTAACATAAAGGGTTAATGAAATTAGTAAGAAGAGTAATGTAACTGGTGAAGTTCTAAATTATTTTTCAAAGGTGATTTGTAACATGAGTATTTTTATCAAAGACAAACTGGGGGCATAGTGGTACAGTGGAGCCCACTTAATTGGATATCCCTTAACTGAATAACCCTGTTAATTGAATATAATTTCCCAACACAAAACCATTTACCATACCTCCAATACAAATTTAACCTGTTAATTGAATAAAGGTTATAGAGTAAACTCCTGTTAATTGAATTAAAATCATGTAACCTGTCAAGAAATTACCCTGACTTGCCCCAGTTTTTCTTTGTTTATAGACCTATTTGGCCTCAGTACATCCAATACAGGAATTTAATCTTTTGTATCTTGTTTGACAGAGCTCATGGAGCTCTGTCAAACAAGATATAATAGAGTAAATGCTAAGTTTATTTCTAGAACACAGGATAGTGACACAATCCCTGTTAATTGAATATTCCTGTTAATTGAATAATTTCCATTGGCAAAGTGGCTATTCAATTAACAGGGTTCCACTGTACCATGTACTAAGGCATACAGCTAGAGATGAGCGGTTTTCAAATTTTATGTTTTTCCGGTTTCGGTCTCACTGAAAGAGTTGGGTTTTCGGTTTTCATTGTACAAACATAACTATGCATATGTTGCATTTGCATATTGGGGGATGTATTTGGCAGTACATGTACATGTATTTGCAAATAAAAACTTAAAATCGATACATTTATAAAATGAAACAGAACATGACACATTTTTGAGATATCCAAGTCAAACTGAATCTTTTGAAGCAGCACTTTCTGTCTTGAATTGCTTAAAACTGTAATTTATTCAACTGATGGAACTATAGTAACTGGAAACTGGATGGTGAATCACTACTACTAAAGTGCAACCGGATACATTTTCCACTCCGCAATTATTCAAAATGTCTGAGCACAAAACACTAGGGCTGCACAGCATGCCGGTAATTTGATATTTACCAATTTTTAAAATGATACCGAGCCAATATTGATATCGTTTGGAAAGTATCGGTATACTGCGATTTACTGTACTGTATCAAATTATCAATACCGAAATCGATATATTAATGATAATTGAAGAAATGTTGAACGCAACTCCCATCACACCATTCAATATATATTGTCAGTAATATTTCAATTTTTGAGAGTACATTGAAAATCTGAAATAATACTTTGATATTCTCAGTGAAGATGAAATATTTCCAAATTACACACATTTAATCACTCACCACAAAATATATTATAATTATATTTGCAGACTGTAAATTTCAGCATTAGGTTATTTTTACATGTACACGTCATGTAATTTTTTTAACCCTTTGATACTTTTCTACGTCTTATGACGTACGAAATCAAACAGCGCGTTGATACTTTGTGGTCATTTGTTTTGTTATTATTTTTCAATTTTTTTAAAGTTTTAACCTCAATTCCTGTTTTCTCCTCAATGATGCTCCATGACAACTGTTGAGCCAAATGTTATCGCCACTTAAAATACCAATATAATCCTGCTGTCAAGACTTCTTAGCTGATTGAGTGCAAGAAGCCACTATCAGGGCTTTCAAAAAATGAGGATACCAGAGCAAAAGCCAACACTTTCCTTGCTTAAATTTCATATTCGGTGAAACACAAATAATATTTTGTTTATGAAAATCTGTTTTGTTACAAATTATTGGAGAGTGCCTGTGGGAATAAAAAATTCAGACCACCAAAAATAATCTTGCCCTCACTAATGTGAAAAAATATCTTGTTATTTGTACTTTCCGACATTTGACGTTGCATGAAAAACGTTGAAGAAACTGAATTCCCTGTGACGTTTGAACGTCAGGATAATTAAAGTCTTAAAGGGTTAATGTCTACCAAACATGGAAAGAAACTGTTCCTAATTGAAACTCCTCCCATCTTGTAAGTGCTGTTGTGAAATGCTGATCAATCACAGAACAGAATGATTCATCTTAGTCCAAACTCCGCCCAAATTTACAACTACTGTTGTGAACTGCTGTCAATCACTCATTAGAGTTACCCATGAAAACAAAGTTTGAACAAAACTATATGTGCAATTGATGGATGTTTTCTTAGCCGCTTCAGGAACTTGTTATTTCTATTCATTGAGCATCATGTAGAAACATATTTATTTCATATTTTTGAGCAAGATATGAAAACACAAGAAGTACTTGTAAACTGTCATCTTGTGGATCACTGGGAGCAATCCAGTAGTCCATGAGGTTAAAGATTTGCAAGTGCTTCTTGTGCTCTTATGAAAAGGATTAAATATATTTTCAGGTTGAAAATCGTATGAGGTGTTAATTTATGCACTTGTCAGTAACGGCAGGGACTCCACTTCCAGGGCAACGTGACTGTGTACAGGCCTGAAAATAAGCAGTCTGACATTTGCAGAATGAGGTTCTCAGAGGGTGAATTTGATGATGCTATCCCATTCTGTGGGCCAATTTATCCTCTGGGTACCTCTTTCTGTTTAGTTTTGAGACTCCAATTCAGATCGAGGTTCACAGAGGGTAAATTTAGTGATGCTACCCTGCTGTGCAGGGTAGCATCACTAAATTCACCCTCTGGGGACCTCATTTTGCAGATGACAGTCTGCTTATTTTCTGGCTTGACTGTGTAATATCTTTGATTTCCTGAGCGTAATGTATTTGCATAAATTATCTCAAGAGTTTCAAGTTTAAGAAAATGATTCTGTAGCAAAATTATATGCATTTTGTAATAAGACATTTAATAACACTGTTAAGGACTTTATTCGACTCGGGTGAAAACCTGATGCATGAAAAGTCAATTTTGTCACCTATTTTCAAGGTAAATGCAAGACTGTAACAAGATACCAATTAGTGTACCTGTTCTGAAAAAGGGGTATAGGAACTCTAAAGTTTGAAAACAAAGTTAACTATAGGTTGTTTGTCTCATTATTCTGAAAAGTGAAGACCTGATTAGAGTTTTTCTACACTGATATTGGAAGCCGCAATGACAGGTTTTCTGTAATTGTTTCCGTTTTTGATAAAAAAACTGAAACCAAACCTAATTTTTCGGTTAACCGCACATCTGAACATACAGCAGGTTGATGGTGAACTTGTCTTCAACCAATGCTGACCCAATTTGTGTGGAGTTAGTACATTGGGGAATCTGACAGTTGCTGCTTGGTGGTTCTCTCCAAGTAATCTGGCTTCCTCCACCCAGAAAGTTGTCCCACACTAGGAGACCCAGACTGTCAAAAGTGTTGTTAAACCCCAATGAATAAATAGATAGATCAAAGATAAACAAACAGCAAGGGTACCATAGTCTATGGAGATTTTATTCACACATAAATGTTTTGTAAAAATTAAATGGCAGATCGGCACCAAGACCAGGCGGGAATAAAAACCCACTGAAAGAAAGTTCTTGATGACCTCGATCGCCCCCTTTGACACGAGATTGCCTATCTCCATGATCAAAAGTTCCCAATGTGTAATGTTGAAAGGGACTCCTGTTGGAAGAGGCACTCTCGATTGAGTGGAATGCCTCAACCTGGGACGAAATCGAGGTGACTACTGCCGACGCTTACCCTACCCTGTGAGTGAGTCGAAGTGGCGGCAGGAGGATCAGCCCTTAGTTTTGCAGAGGAAGCAGAAGGGTACTTGTTAGGCTTTGGACGGCGCTTGCCTCCAACAGAAGGCTGAGCAAGCTGACTAAGCAGCAGCAGATCAATGGAATGACAAAGGGAGTCATCCTGGACCGTCGCCACGGAACCATGGAATAGTCGCGGACCCGCCGATAAACGCAGACCGAAGAGCAGCGCACTGCCCCTCAAGAAGGGAACGTCTTGTGTCCAGCACAGCGTACCTGCGAACTAATTCCAAGCTAGCCGCGTTACAGGCATGTGTGTGAGAAGATGCATGAGCACCTTGAACAACACACACAAAATAAAAACCTGTTCATCGTCAAACTCATCTGGGAGCAGATAAGCAGCAAAGAAGAGACAACGTGATCGAAGAGAGAAAGCATTCCAGCATCTCTCCCGATAAACCCAACACGGACTCCAGAGTCTCCGTATGGCTTAGGAGTTGGAGTCCTGATCCAAGACCGTCAAAGCCTGGCAGACCGACGGATTGGCGAAATCGTAGGAATGATAACGCACCAGAGGTAAAGAAGTGTCAACCCTGATGAAGAACGTCTCGATAGCCTTGGAACTCAGCTAGAGTCCAAAGATGTAAATGCTTCAACCACCTGTACCGACAGGCATGGTCGAAGGTGCCCAGAAGCAGGTTGCCCAACAGGCGGTAGGCATGCAACAGATGATCGCAGCCGGGCTGACACTGTCGGCTGGTTTGATGGTTTGAGACCTGGAGGGAACCCAAACACAAAGTCAAGAGCTGCCTCCAAGTCAGAAGACTGTTGGCTCTCGAAGTCAGGAATGTCGGACTCATCCCATGACTCGGAAGACACATAGCCCATCATGGGCAAACCAGCCAACGCCTCCCACGGTGTAGGCGCACCAGGGGGATCAGAAAGCACCCTGTTTCCAATTCCAGGAGGCAGCGCCACAGGGGGCGCCTGGAAACCACTCATAGCCTCGCTGGAAGCAACGGAAAAGGCTCTTGGACAGAACCTAAGTGAGCAAGGAGAGGGCCTCCCTAAGCTCACTGACTGTCGGAACGGTACGACGTGGGAACGAACCGACAAAGTGGCTTCACTCCTGACCCATTTCCCAGCGAAGGGTCACGAGGCATCTCTTCACCAGACATCCAACAGCTCCCGCAGTATCCACCATGGTAAAAAACTGCACATCCCCCATGGGGGGTGGAGGGTGGGGGTGCATGTGTGTGGGAGGCCCCAAAACGACAGCGCATCCCCTCCCCCCTCCCAGGTGTGGGAGAAACTGAACATCCCCCATGGAGGGAGTATAATTCTCACCAGATGTGGTCATGTCAGGAGCCCCCAAAACGACAGTGTCCCTCCCCTCCCCCCCCCCCTTCCCTGCAGGTGCGGGAGAAGCTGAACATCCCCCACAGAGGGAGTATAACTCACCAGATGTGGTCGTGTCAGGAGCCCCCAAAACGACAGTGTCTCTCCCCTCCCCCCCCCTCCCAGAAGGAACAGCCACAAGAACGCACCAAAAGTGAGGGCAAAAGGAATTGCCCTAAAGGAACCGAACTGGAAATAACAGAGGTGAGAGCAGTAGAAGAAAAAGGTGAACTCAACAGATACAGAAAGTAGAAGAACACCCCCAACTATGAGAGAAGGTGGCAGAAAAAAGAACCGGTGGGAACACAACAGAACCCAGACGGCCGACAGGGACCTAAAAAACAGAAATTCAGCCCTCGAGTGAAGAAATCCTGTCCAAACAGTCCCTAATAGACACCTAACTCCAATAATAATATTAAAATTGATCAACCGAAAATTTTTATGTCCAAACCTCGCGGAAATGATTTCGAAAATCATGCGCGAAATTGGAAAATATAAATAAAATTCAATGAAAATGTGGTTGAAAATATTAACGAGAATATATAAAACACAGTCCTGCTATTATACGATCTTCAGATCCATAATTCCAGTCACAGGAAAACCATTATCGACGAGTTTAATTATCACTGTTTCGTAATGCAAAATAGAGACACATCCTCCACGTGTCATGGACAAAAAAAACAATGATTAATTGATGACTGCCTTCCCACTGGTTAACGGAAGTCGTGGAATTGTACTAAGGGAAGAGCGTCCCCTACTGGGTGTGCGCTGATGGTGCTCGACCCAGTTTTGGATTATTTTTTTTCATGGTGTTTTTTACACCACTTTTCTTTCCCAAATCTCTTGGGAAAGATTAAAATAGAGAGTATTTTATCCGAGTTAGGGTCTTCCACTGTAGTGCAAGCCTGTAGTAAACAATTGTAAGGTAGGTTGATAAGAAATTGATTCGTAATTTGTGTGAATAGCACTGGCTATGTTTGGCTATTATGTTGGGTAATGGGTTATCTACTAACTCAACAAAAGCAGGGTTAACATCTGTTGAAGGCACGTGTAACATCAATGTGTAGTACACCTTAGCACACCGCACGACCATGCTTTCAATTGGGCAACTGGGATTCAGTATCTAGCCCAAGGACAACATCCAGATGAAGTTGGGCGGGAGGTAACCTATGACCTACCTGTGGCAACCGCGTTGTGTCCTTGGGTAAGACACTTCATCCCCATTGCCCTTGTGAGGGCATGGTGTACTAAGGCGTTCTGCACATCGATGGTGCACTTGTCTTCAATCAATGCTAAACCTGCTTGTGTGAAGTTAGTATGTTGGGGAGCCTGACAGTTGCTCCACCCGTAAAACTGTCTGACACGAGGTGACCCTGGCTGCCAAAAGTGTCGTTTAACCCCACTAAATAAATAAATAAATAAATAAATAAATAAATAAATAAATAACCTATGACCTTTCTGTGTGAAGTCCAACACTCTTACCAATGAAGAAATAGACCCAAGCTTACACATCAGTGTACTGTGTCTCTCAAATTTATTGGTATATTTAAATTTATCATTTGGTGTTTAAACCTTTACTCAAACCACATGGCAGACGACACTTTCAAAAAAATTCTTGAATAACTACAAATTTTCATTTTGTGCATCAAAAACATAGCTTATGACCTCTCATTGGAACAAGCTTGGGAATAAAATTATTGGATTGAACTTCCATGAAGAAAGAATAACTTACCCTTGTGTTAACGAATCTGCAAACTTTTCCTACCCTTTAGTCAAACCAAACAGCAGACAACACTTGCAAAAACATTCTTGAGTAAGTACAAATTTTCATTTTGTGCATGAAAAACATAGCGTGTGGCCCCTTCATTGGAACAAGCTCATTGAACTTGTTCCAATGAGGGGTCATAAACTGTGTTTCTGAGACAAGATTATTTATTTATTTACTGGTGTTTAAGACTTTTTTTTGCAAGTGTCAACTGACGTTTGATTTGAGTAAAGGGTAAACAGTAAAAGGTTTCAATGGTGATTTTGGTGAATAGTGTTGGCCAGTTTTGACTGTTACATTGGGAAAAGAGTTATGGTCACTTTCACCACCAATGACCATATATCACAACTACAATAAAAGCATAAAGTCAAGTTTAGCCAATCTTCTATACCTATGCTGTCCTCTTTTGATGAATTCCACTCTAGTTAAAATTGCTGATTCTGAGGGTCCTAAACATTACATATTTGGGCTTTAATCTTAGGTGCACATACCATACTTTACAAGATTCAGTGGATGTACTTCATATTATCTTTGAAGTGAAATCAATTAGTCTTTAACCTTTTACCCAACACAGACGATATCAAAAGTTATTATTTTAAAAATTATTTTTTTAAATTTTTCAAAAAATTTAAACAAAACCATATCATGTGACCTTTCGTTGGAACGAGCTCGACGAGCTCGTTCCAAGGAGAGGTCACATGATATGGTTTTGTTGAAATTTTTTTAAATATAATATTTTTTCAACTGCTGAATTTGAATATTATGCGGGCGGATGCGGGCGATTCGTTGGGTAAAGGGTTAAGGCTTTGTCTTGTTACAATTTATGGGAGAGTGCCTGCACTCTCACATAAAAGTTAACAAGGCAAAGACATGTCAACAAATTTTGGTGACCAATAATAATTTAGCACTCTATCAGTTAATTCTTAACCCGCTGAGTATTTTCAAAGTATTTTTTGTAACATGTTGTCATGACTGCTAAGAAGCAGCCATGTCTAGATTTGATGAAACATTCATCTAAATTTCACTTGAAAAGTCATTGGTCAAAAACTTCATTCAATTTGCAAGGGTGAATTTGATGAAATGTGCCCAAATTATAATATTTTTTGTGGTAAGGCCTAAAAAAATTAAAAATCTGTTTCTCAGGCCCTCCGGCATGGTCCTTTTGGCTGCCGCATACTCTCTTATAACCAAAGTAAACTTTAAAAAAGTAAAATTTAAATGGTTTATGTCTGATATTTTACCAAAGTTAAAAAAATTGATAAATTTGTCCCTTGAGTGCAAGAAGGCTTTGCAATGCTTCAGCATTGCAAAACCTTCTTGTTCTCAAGGGACGAAATAAACCACCACCCATGCTATTCCGTAGATTATGAATCCTAAAACAAAAAACAAGAACTTGAACTTTTAATGGCAAAGAAATAATTACACAAAATAAAAAATAAAATAAAAAACGCTCGCCCGCATGCAATTTTACAAATAATGGCCCGAGAAACAGAAGATCTACTTTGTGTGGCCTAATAGATTTCATGTCCTGGGCAGAAATATCTGCCAGCAGCATGCAAGGAGTTCTACACACTAGTTAACACAAATAATACTGAAAATCTTTAATCTAGGTGCCTTGAGAATAAAATCATTCTAGAATGGCTTACCCTTGTGTTATCCAATCTGTAAACTTTTCCTACTTGTGGTAGAATCATCTTGACTGTTTTGTCAAATAAACCAGAAATCCATAAGGCAAAGTAAGGACATGATATGGTTGGTACATTGTATCCTAAAATATAAAAAAAATCTGTTAACCCTTTACCCAACGAATCGCCCGCATCTGCCCGCGTAATATGCAAATTCAGCAGTTGAAAAAATATTATTTTTCAAAAAATTTCAACAAAACCATATCATGTGAGACCCCTCGTTGGAACGAGCTCGTCGAGCTCGTTCCAACAAGGGGTCACATGATATGGTTTTGTTGAAATTTTTTGAAACATTTAAAAAATTGACATTTAAAATAATAAATTTTGATATCATCTGCGTCGGGTAAAGGGTTAAACAGGATATCAATAGGGTTCCTGCAGGCAAGGATTGATAAAATCTAAGGCTATTCAAGGCTGGTTCTTGACATTTTTCAAAATTTCGCAAGGCCTTACAATGCCCAAATTTGGGGATTTTCAAGGCCAGGACTTCACTAGTCCTATGACCTGATTGTTACCCCCTCCTTCCACTTCCCTTCACAGACACTCTCCCATAAATTGTATCAAGGCAAATCCGTAAAGACTAAATTAATTCACTTTAAGGTTAAAACAAAGCACATGAATTCATTGAATTTGAAGCTATTAAGTTGTGGCACTTGCACTTCAGAATAAAGCACAAATATGGGCTTCCATTACTTTACCAGTTTAGCCAATCGTTTATATGTATGTTTCCCATGTTAGAGGAATTCCACCCCAGGAATTGGTTACTGGGGCCTATTTTATTAGTAAAACAGAAATTGTTTACCACAGTAAACAACTTCTGCTTGACTTCCTACAGGGACTTCATCAGTTTAATTATGAGTTATTTCGGTTTTCTGAACTGATTAATGGTCTTAAGTCTTAAAGCATTTATTGTGATTCAATGAAAAGTGTAGTACCGGTAGCCTTAAAACTTTTTGAAAGTGCTTAATATTCAGTTGGGGATTGTACACACAGAGAGAAAAAAATATTTGAAATAAAATGATTCAAGATACTTCTCCAACACTTTTCAGCACTTCAGCCTGAAATTATTTTATTCCTTTCTGAGATTTTTACACATAGCATGTATTTTTCAACCACTGCAAAGCACACTGCATTCTAAACACACAACCATGTGGATTGAAGATCAGATGAATCAATAACAAGGTAAATAACTCTTCCATTTATTGTGGCAAATAGAACTTGAACCATTGTCTGACAATCTTCCTCCCTCAACCACAACCATACAAACATCTTTCATAAACTAGGTTATCTCCCAAGTGGGAGGGGAAAGGTAACCTAGTTTATTTTTCCCACTTGGAATTTATTTTTGAGTTACACATTTCTTTTTTTCTCAGATTAAGATGCAATACTTAATCATTATTGGTGATTGAAAAATAAGCCAAAACCCTGTGTTCAGCTTAATCATTTTGCTGGAGAATATTCTATGGAAGAATATTTTTTCAGTATGACTGATCATTTAATATAACAATAACAAGTTTTTGGAGGGTATTGCAGTTTATTAATGGCCCAACACAAATGATTAACAGCCTGACCACTTATAAGTGACCCAAGACGAATTGATGGGCTGTTAATCATTTCTGGTGGTCTGTTAATGAACCACAATGCCTGACAAAGTCAAGTTATTACTATTATTACTACTGTTACCAAAAAAATACATTATATAATTGACAGTGTGATAAAATGGAATTATACAATGTGCAAAAGTTGGCACAGCATTATTTTTAACCCATTAACCAATGTAACAGCAAATACCAGCCAGCGCTATTCCCCAAAATCAATCAATTTTCATTATTTTTTCATTTTTTGTCTAAACAACATTGCTTATGACCCCTCTTTGGAATGAGTTTGTTGAGCTCGTTCCAATGAGGGGGCATAAGCTATATTTTGACGCAAAAAATGAAAATAATTTATATTCATGAATTTTATTGCAAGTGTTGTTTGCCTTTAGCATTAGGTAAAGGTTTAATAACCTCAAAATGAATAACAAACAAAACTACAACTACATTCTGCTTTATTGTCAGACAGAATTCGAACAGTCACGTAGCTATCATCTTACAAGTGCTCAAACAGTTGTTGGAACACGTAGTTTAACGAATATATCTATCATATATCTGTGTATTATCCCCTTGTGACATGAGGAAAACTCTCTGGAATAAAAATTGTTTACACAATGCCACAGAGAATAGTATATTTCAAACATAGCCAAACATCAGAGCACCTCAGATCATCAATCAGCCCGCCAGCATCAAAGAAACTGGTGTAATCGTAAATGAGTTAAAATACATGGCATCTCTTTTTCTTGCCATTTTCGTGTTATTAAATGTCCTGAAACAGTATGAATGAGCACACTCTAAAACACATTGAGGATAACAAGGCTTTTGGTCCCTTCATGAATCAGCATGTTATTTTACAGCCATGTGTTTTTAAAAACAAAAAAAAAGCATCAACACACAAGGCCTTGAGGCAACGGGCTGAAAAGCAAAGACCAAAAGGTATGTGGCAGAAAAAAGTGATGACTTCCATCTTTTAGTCACGTGCCAAATCTGATAACAGTGTTAGCAAGTGAGGGCTGCAAAATTTAATTGTTTCTTAGTTTAATGATAATGAAAGTGTCAATGACACTGTAGCTCAACTTGACAAACTTGAACTTGGTAAGTTATAAGTGAAATGGCAAAATTGAAGATCATTGGTTCCAATGTTATTTGGTGAAACTTCAACATAACAGCATTGTGTGTGCACAACATCAGAGCAATCCATGCATTTTTAAAAGTAAACTGTAAGGCTGGATAAAGGAAGAATGTTGATAACACAAATGCAGTAAGTTCAGGGGTTATTGTAAACATCAACTTTTTTCACAGAAATGAATGCTAATCAATAGCTCTTATCCAGAGGTCTCGCCTAATGATCACACCAAGTTAAAAAACAATCCTACGATAAATGTGCACTGTAGGCCATGTCAAAGAAGAATGTTGATGCACAAATGCAATAAATTCAAAGATTGTTGCTAACAGCAACAGTTTTTGATGGAAATGAAAAGAAAATTGATAGCTCCTTATCTTCGTCACCCTGAATAAGCACACAAAGTTTCAAATCAACCCGATAATGAATGCGCCCTCTTCGGCATGCCAAAGGAAGATGTTAATGCATAAATGCAATAAATTTGAAGGTCATTGCTGGTGGCAACAGTTTTTTTTTTTTTATTTATGAAAATTCATAAATATACCCTGAAGAGAGTGCAAAAGGGATAAGTTGCGGCACAAAAGCACTAAGTTCAAAGGCTGGTGCTAACAACAATAATTTTTTATGGAAATGAGAGAAAAAATCATTAGCACATCTAGAGGTCACCCTGAACACACATACCAAGTTTCAAAGTGATCCGATCATAAATGTGCCCTGTAGGGCATGCCAGAGGAATATATTGACGCCTGACTAAAATAAGTTCGAACTTTGTTGCCAACAGCAATGGTTTTTGACAAAAATTGAAGAAAATCGATAACTCCCGTCTAGAGGTCACCCTAAACAAGCATATCAGGTTTCAAAGCAATCCGATTGTAAATATGCCCTGTAGAGTGTCCCAAAAGAAAATATTGAGGTCTGGCTAAACAAGTTCAAAGAACATTGTCAGCATCCCTGGCATAAACACTGCATTCACTCATTCCCCAATCCCAGGTCAAAAAAAGAAAAGTGCAAATGATGTGGAAAATGACAGGAAGACAACCTCTCTGGCTGTGCCATTTCGATGCAGTGCATACTTATTTTGTTATATGTGTTGTTCATTTGATATTATCAAAGTCGATACAGCAAAATCAAGTTTCATTCATTCCCACCACCCCTACTTATCAGAAAAAAATATTTTTCAAAGTCAATGGTGATGTAATATATAATTCAGCCCAATGAACCTCACAAAGTATTCACATTTCATTCATTAAATTTCAAAAAGTTGTTGTTACTGAAACTAATATACCAGTACCTGTATACTTCGTTACAGGGGGGTGGCACTTGGCAAAATCCTGTATTCACCTTCAGTCTGCTTTTTAAAGCTGTCTTCACTTCCAAACACCTCAGGTCTGCATAATCAACTTCATGCCTCAATTCAAAATTGTGTTTTGACTTAATAGTGTAATCTTCTTCTTACAGAGTTTACATGTGGCTGGTCCAGCTATCTGACCATCGAGGTTTGCCTCTCCACACTGATTCCATTTTGTCAAATCAGTGGAAACATTTCATGGTGATTTGACTGGGGATGTTGGTGACTGTCCAAACACAAAGGTAGGAATAAAAATCAACTGCAAGGATTTTTTACTGACTGTCATCAATAATAAAGCTATTTATTTACATTTGACCATGATATTTTTGTCTGGATGAAGTTTTATTCATTACTAACAGTGTGCTGAACTTGGTGGGGGATAGTTTCTTGTCTCATTTCAAAATAACTTCTTGTTTTTGTTTTGGAATGTGCCCTGGAACCAGCATAATTTCATAATTTGAACAGTTTGTTTGAGCTATTAATGTTCGAGTTATTATACTGGGTCTAATCAACTCTTGATGAAAATATTCTAAAGAATTAAAGACCGGTTTCAAATTTGCCATTCTTATCGAAAATTCTTGAGAAAACCATCCTGACTCAGTTAAAAGAGCATCTCACAAATAATTCTCTCCTCGATATATTTCAGTCTGCTTACTGTGAGAACCATAGCACTGAAACTGCTCTTTTACACATCACAAATTGTCTACTTAGCCACACAGACAAAGGCAAAGTAACGGTGTTGACACTATTAGACCTATCTGAAGCATTTGACACAACTGATAATCAAATACTTCTTGAGAGACTTCAGACCACTTTTGGTATCACGGGCAATGCCCTCATGTGGTTTTCATTACATTTGACTGAAAGATATCAGACTGTCAGTAAAGGAGGCTTACTCTCTCGCCCACAGAAACTCAAATTTGGTGTCCCACAAGGCTCTGTCCTTGGCCCTGTACTCTTTACACTGTATACCAAACCCCTCTCACCAATAATCAGCCAAAATGGCTGTGACCATCACAAATATGCAGATGACACCCAGCTTTTGAAACCTTCAGTGCCTGACAATTTTGATGAAACACTGCAAGCTGTTGAAAATTGCACCAAATCTGTTAAACAATGGATGATTAGAAATAGATTGAAATTAAATGACGACAAGACAGAATCCGCATTGATAGGCACACATGCAAAAGTCACCCCACTCCTTAACCATCACTTGGCCGTCGGTAATTCAGTCATCCCTTTCAGAAACTGTGTTAAGAACCTCGGGGTTCATATTGACTCTGGCTTAACAATGAATGAGCAAGTTGAACACATCTGTCACTCTTCGTATCTAGAGCTTAGGAGAATAAGTGCCATTCGTCATCTTTTAACAGAAAAGACAACTGTACAACTTGTCTGTTGTTTTGTGTTATCTAAACTTGATTATTGTAACTCTTTGTTAGCTGGCTTGACACTGAAGCAGCTCAACTGACTTCAAAAGATTCAAAACCACGCTGCTAAACTAATATTCCATAAGGCCAAAAGGGACCATGTAACACCTTTGCTGAAAAAGCTCCATTGGCACCCAGTCAAGGTTAGAATCAAATACAAAATTGCCCTTCTAGTATTAAATACTTCAATGATAACCTCGCAGTCTACCTCTCTACACACCTTAAAGCATAAACACCAACACGCTCGCTGCACTCTAGGGCTGATAACAGAATTCTTACCTGTCCAAAAATGAACTAAAAACACTGGGGACAATGGGCCTTCTGTTTTCAGGCACCTGAAATCTGGAACAGCCTACCATTCCATATTCAACACAGTACATCCGTTCAGGGTTTTAAAAAGTGCCTGAAAACATCCCAATTTATAGACTCATTTGGCACTTAAAAACATAATTTGTTCCTTTTCATTTTTCAGTCTGCAGCTCGTTACTTATTTTATGAAGCGCTTTGAGCCTACCTTTTCAGTGGGGATAGAGCGCTATAGAAGTGCTATTATTATTATTATTATTATTATTATTACGTCATACACAAATGAAAATTAAAAGCCATTTTCAATCTCAACAGAAAATGGTCACCCAGGTTCAATTCATTATAAGCAATAAATAAAGCTTGAGTGAAACTAAAATGTCAGGCACAAATGTAAATAAATAGTTTTATTATCAATTACAGTTGGAAAGAAACTCTTACAGTTGATTTATATTCCTAATTTCATGTTTGGACCTTTCGTCAATATTTCCGGTCAAATCACAAATCACCAGGAAATGTTTCCACTTGTGTGACAGACACTGAGTAGATTTTTCGGTTAAGCATTCAATTTAGTGATGCTACCCTGCTGTGCAGGGTAGCATCACTAAATTCACACTCTGGGGACCTCATTTTGCAGATGACAGTCTGCTTATTTTCTGGCTTGAAACACACCATTGTTTGGACGGGGTTATGGTTGGGTAAGAATATAAATAAAAGCTATTTATTATATGCTAGCCTGTGAATCATCGCAAATTGTCTAAATGATATTTCTTGATATTCATCGACTCAATGGATATCGAAGAATATCACTCAGTAGCTTCCTAAATGACGTCACGCTACGCCGCATCACATCGCCTTGAAGGAACGTTCAGCTGATCTTTATTATTCTTTTGAAACGTAAGCATTTGGGGTCACTCTGGGCTGAATATAGTGCAATAAAATTCCTCGTAGCATATAATAAAAAAGAAAATCTACTCCATTTTAGTCAGTATCTGGAATTATCTCATGAGTATGGACTTGAAAGTTATGTTTTAAAAATAATATTTTCAAGTCCACATGATGGATTTTTTCAGTAGCTTCCTAAATGACGTTATGCTTCAGTGCATGACGTTGCCTTGAACATCGCCTTGAAGGAATGATCTGCAGCTTTTTGTTATTGTTTTGAAACTGTTTGCAGTCGAATTGGGCTGAATATTGCACAGTAAAATGTCATGTAGTATATAATAAAAAGAAAATCTACGCTGTTTTAGTGAATATCGGGAATTATCTCTTTCGTGTGGACCAGAAAGCATTATTTTTCACTCGTGCAAATGCTCGTGAAAAATAAAACTTACAGGTCCACACTCATGAGATAATTCACGTTATTCACTAAAACAGTGTAGATATCCTTTATTTATTCCAAGCCTGGACATCTTGTCCCACCTCAACCTGTCCAAAAAATTACTGGAAAGGTTCTAAGATTGTCTAATGCTAATTAACTGGTCATTATTTACTGAAGAAAAAAAATCTCCTAAGAACATCCCCAAAATTGTTGGAGAGTTTGTGTATTCACTGGCCATTTCTATTTTTTCAAAATGGTTGCCGTTTTCTTAAATGTTAATTTGATAGACTTCAGTAAATGAGTGTTCAAGTCTTTTGCTTCATTTTCTTTTGATGGGTGGGTGGGGAACAAAACCTTGGTGAGGGAAGAAAGATATCATAGGGTATCTTTCACCTCAGGAAAGATATTTGGAGAGGTGGAGTGACTAGTCCATTTCCCACAGTACCACTCCCACACAGAGAAAATCATAGGTTTGCCGAGAAGAGAGAATAATGTATTCTGAGGAACAAAAGTATTTCAATACAAACATTATTACAATACCTTGTGGGTCGAATTCAGCTGCAAGCATTTTGGCCATTTCAATCACCCACATGTTTTTATTGCAGAGAATGTGCCGGTGACCTATTCAATATAAAACATGCAAAATCCAACAAAAGCAAGCAGTTACATCTACAACACAAGAAAAATAATATAGCAAGAGTTAATTTTTTTCATTCTCAGTATTAAACCTTTTCACTGATACTTCCACATTTTTTTCATGGATGTGTTTTTTCTCTTAACCTACTAAGTATTTTCTTGAACACCATATAAACTCTAGTCATGGCTGCTGCAAAATGCCATGACTTGATTTGATGAAAAATTCAACAGAGACTGCTGGCAAAATAAATCATTAGCCCTTTGAACCTGAGTGATCACTTTTTGGTCCAGGAATATAAACGTCATAATCAGGCCTGAAAATAAGAGGTCTGACATTTACAAAATGAGGTCCCCCAGGGGGTGAATTTGATGATGCTATCCCATGCAGTGGGCCAATTTATCCTCTAGGTACCTCTTTCTGTTTAGTTTTGAGACCCTGATTCAGATTGAGGTTCACAGAGGGTAAATTTAGTGATGCTACCCTGTTATGCAGGGTAGCATCACTAAATTCACCCTCTGGCGACCTCAATTTGCAGATGGCAGTCTGCTTATTTTCTGGCTTGGTCATAATTTCATTAAATATGATGGATGCTAAGAACATGTGTGTGGTAGACCAATCAATATTTTCCAAGGTGGCATGATGAAAATATTAATTGATCTACCTCTAAATAATGAATATGGACTTGCAGTTGCTGTTATTGAACTGATATGGAAGATACCACCAGGATTCAAAGGGTTAAGATTACTGCTCCTATTTATTGGGATATAATTACATTGTTAATATAGTTATACGTTTTTGGTCCAAATACTCAATTCCCATTGGTCAGCTGGATGAAAACGTCATGACCAAATGTAATTCATTTTCCAATGAATACATTTGGTCGAACTTTGACCTGCATTTACGGTAGAGAGCAGTTGACAGAATGTAATTCGGGCGGTGTTTGGGTGGGTTTATAACTTTTAGCGCCTCTCACAGTGATTATAGTTTACTGATATGTTAAATAAATTGTTTTGGACATTCCAAGTTTAGTTGTGAAAGACAGCAATTTGACAAATTTGGGTAAATTCCGAAAACCGGCGCTCAACTCAGAGTTGTGCGCTTTGTCTTTTGTGTGAGGGTGGTTTTTTGCCTCGTTCATTCGTACATGTTTTATTTCGTTTTTCTGCTTTGTTGTTAGGTAAAAAGTAGTTTAAACAGTTACGGAATGTAATTATAAGAACTGAATGCAATTTTTATAATCTTTATTGGAGTATGAACGTGTAGGAATGGGTCCAAATTATGTATGAATCCCGAAATGGGTACAAATTTTGTATGAATCCCTTTGGGATTCATACATAATTTGGACCCATTCCCACATGTTCATACTCCAATAAAGATTATAAAAATTGCATTCAATTCTTATATATTTTATTTATTAAGAGCTCTAACATCAGGAATGTGGCTAGGGGATCTTAGATTGAAGGGTGGGACTACTTTGTATTTCTGTATGACTCCAGGGGTGGCACCAGCATTTCCCTGACAGGGGGCTTGTGCTCACCACTGAGGTGGCTAAGGTATTCCTCGACAATCACACCAGAAAGGAAGCAGTTTCCCTGATGGGGGAAAGGGGGCTACCCCCACGGGCACCACACTTTTACACCCCCAGTCACTAAACATCCATTTTTTGAGAAAAACGTTTGAAACCCCCCCCCCCCCCCCCCCCCCCCTCATCCTCAAAAGCAAGAATTTCCTGACTGCTAGCTGGCTCTGTATTTCCTTCTGTGGTAGATTTTGGCTGGCTAACATTTAGGGAGCTGGGGTGGGGGGTGCAGAATTTTTTTTTTTTATCTCCACTTTGTGATGTTTTAAAAGTGTGTATCCCCACGAATGAAGGTCTAGGGTCTTCCCCAGGAATAAAATGAACTTTTCCTGCCAACTGGAGCACCCTGGGGACTCTTTGAAGACTTAAAACAAGGAATTAATTGAAAGTACAAGATGTTTCTATTTTTGGAATTCACTTAAAAAAAATTCCACAATCCAGTGTATGTAGTTACTTTAGTTGCTTGAATCCCTTGACATATGTAAGATGTAACCAACTAACCCTCTACAATTTTACAGCCTTAGTAAGTGTCTATTCTCATGTAGTGTGTGATATGGCAGTTACCATTTTTAAATAACCAGAAAGTGTGTCTAACCCTGTGCTTTGCACAGGTTTAGTCACACTTTCTGGTAATATTTACCCAATGCAATGGACAAAACCATCCAGTACTATTCTCAAAAAGCATTTAAACTCAGCTTATGCCCCCTAATTGGAATGGATTGTGTAAAGTCTTCTGTAGTGAATTCCAAAAATGAAAACATATTCTATTTTCAGTTAACCCTTTACCTAACCTGAAAAGCAGACGACACTTGCAAAAATAATTCTTGAATAACTATTTTTTTTCATTTTTTGTCTCAAAAACATAGGTTATGACCCCTCGTTGGAACGAGCTCGTTCCAACGAGCTCGTTCCAACGAGGGGTCATAACTTATGTTTTTGAGACAAAAAATGAAAAAAATAATGAAAATTAATTGGCGATTTTTGAGAATAGCGCTGGCCGGTTTTGGCCGTTACGTTGGGTAAAGGGTTAAACCTTTGAATCTTGATGGTATATTCCATGCCAGTTCAGAATCATTGACTGGGAGAGTCCATAGTCGTTACTTGGGGGAAGACCAATCAATATTTTCAATGCACATCCTTCGGGCTGATTGATCTACCACACAAATTCACTTAGCAACTATCCACTTTATAAATTCAGGTTGTCTCGCAATTCTGGACCGTAAAAGCAGTCTTTCAGGTTCAAAGGGTTAATAGCTTGTTTTAACCCTTTACCCAACGAATCACCCGTATCCGTCCGCTTAATATGCAGATTCAGCAGCTGAAAAAATATTATTTTTTGAAAAATTTCAACAAAACCATATCATGTGACCCCCTCATTGGAACGAGCTCATTCCACTGAGGGGTCAAATGATATGGTTTTGTTGAAATTTAAAAAAAAAAATTAAAAAACGATATTTAAATTAATAAATTTTGATATCGTCTCCACTGGGTAAAGGGTCAATTGGTTGAATGCTAGAAGCCACTATCATGGCTCTATTGACAAGTGCTGAAAATCACTTTAGTGGCTGTACACTGTTTTCATTTGTATGTTTTCTCAGCAGCAGAAAAAAAATATTTAGATTAAATTGTTTTGTTACAGTTTATTAGAGGTGTCAAGAGGCACTTTGCCAAAAAGCTGTGCCAACACAATTATTTAATAACAAAATCTTACTACACTAAGGCTCCCCCTCGTTGATAGCTTAGTATCTATGAAAAAATACTTGTGTTGCAAAAATAATTCAGCATTCTATCAGTTGAGTACCCAGAAAATGAAGGAATAAATTTAGCAAAATGACCCAAGAAATACCAGGGTGAGAGCATGAATGTATACATGGTTGTCATTTTTCAAGAAAAAGGGGTGGGGAAGTAAGCCTCCCCCACCCACATCACAACACCTTTGCATAACATTCCTTCATTACGAAGCATTGAAAATAATTTTTAAAAAGGCAGTCGGATACTTGTAGCCAGTTAAAAAAAATCTGGCAGACGCAGGGATGAATCAGTGAAAGATTTAAAAATAGATATAAAGCATGCCACTTGCAGCATAAGATAAGATAAAAACAGAAATGATTGTACATTACAGAGCAGTTGTAAGCAGAAAGAAATGTCACAGTTAACAATGCTGGAAATGAACTAAATTGATGGGTGCAGTTTTAAGCTCCCATGAAATCAGAGACGGGAGTAAATTGCACCCGTAAAATGTTAGTATATGAATTTTCAAGTGAATACTGTCACCAAACACCAGAAACCTTAACCCTTTGAACTCTAGAGGTATCTTCCATGCATCCGTATTCATTATTTGGGGTAGACCAATCAATATTTTCAACGTGTAGCCTTAGAGCTGCACGTTAAAAATATTGATTGGTCTACCCCACACATTTACTGAACAGCTATCCTATTTAAAGACGTATCATGTTCCTGGCCAGATAAGGGGCACAGGAGTTCAAGGAGTTAAATGTATAGGGAATTGATGAATTATGACAGTACCTTGCGACTGGCCACAGTGTGGAGCTTTTCCAAAACAAGACACATATATATGCCCTCACAGTATATTAGTGCTCCACA
The DNA here is from genome assembly GCA_031216915.1 of Pictodentalium vernedei. Lineage (NCBI taxonomy): Eukaryota > Metazoa > Mollusca > Scaphopoda > Dentaliida > Dentaliidae > Pictodentalium > Pictodentalium vernedei. The sequence goes on along the minus strand of CM062290.1, from coordinate 114,123,716 downwards.
ACATTTTTGAACAAGTGCATTTTTTAGCTCCCGGAAAATAGAAAACACTGGCGCTGACGGGAGTAATTGCACTTGCACCCGTATCATTTCCAGGACTGCAGTTAACACTCAGCACTCAGATGTCAAAAAGTTTTCAGCAGCAAATTTTTCCCACAATGCAGCTGAGAATTTAATAAATGATATCTTGTTTGACAGAGCTCATTGAGCTCTGTCAAACAAGATATAATTTGTTAAAGTTTTCATGCTACGTGGAATATGGAATCAATGACAGAAATTTTGAAATACAACCACAGTTCTAGGAGTAAAACACTTCAAAAGCTGACTGTACTTTTGAAAACAAATACATCACAGAAATATTATGTAATTTTAGGTCTAGCTTCTATTACCTGTTTGTCCTTAAGTAAAACTCTTATTCGCACTTTCCCATGTGCCGATGGTATGGTGTGCAAAGGCATTTGACACACTGCTGGAATGCAAGCCTTCAACCAATGTAACTCAAGATAAAGTTCCGGTCTGTTCAGTAAAAACACATTTTATTTTCCCAACAATACATGCACAAGGGATTGAACAAAGGTTATACGAAAGGATTCAAAGTCAACTACCACTGAATGAGTTAACTAAATACGGTGAGGTGAAGAAAAAACAGATTTTTTATATTAGACTGAATTCAATGGGGGTTTAACTGGTTGAGTGCAAGAAGCCACTATCAGGGCTTTCAATAAAATGAGGGTGGGTACCAAAGCAAAAGCCACTATTTTTCATGCTCATGTTTAATTTTCAGCGAATTGCAAATAAAATTTTGTTTGTATAAATTTATTTTATTCCAACTTATTGGAAAGTGGCAGTGGACACTCTCCAATAATTTATAATAAAACAAATTTTGAATCACAAATTCTGATCACCAAAAATACTCTAGCCCTCAACTGATAAACAATACTTTTGACAGCCAGGGGACCTTGTGTTGGACAATTTTACCCAGAGGGAACCAGAGTGCAGTGGCAAGCAACTGTCATGCTACCCAAAGTACTAACTCAGCAGAGGCAGGGCTAGGGCTGGTTGATGAAAAGTAAGCTTTCAACATGCAGTATGCCTTAGTGCACAGCACCACCACATCGGCAATCTGAATTAAGTGCCTTGTCCATGGGCACAATGCAGTTATCGCTCGTAAGGATTGAACCGTGGACCTTTTGGTCTGAAGTTCATAACTCTACCCACAGTGACACAGCACTACCAAGAACACAGAATACAGAAATCTTCAAGATTAGTGCATTATGCAATTAAATAAAGACTGGCAGGTTTTATTTATCTTCTAAAAATATCATTTGGTAAACAAATATCAGGTACTCCAGCTTCCTTGAATTCACCCACAGCACAGGAACAGCAACAGCTATTCCTGAAGGCAATTATATCCCCCACTGTAGTTCTGAACCGACGAAGCATAAGTAAGGAAAAGACTGTTACTCTGGTGAAAAATATACAGGCAACTTTTTTTTATAACATTTGCAGGAGCAGCTTGTCACAAGGATCCCTCATCAAAATTTGACTGAAATCCATCCACTCACTGCTGAGATATCACTGCAGATGGATGGAAGAAGGGATGGACAGATGCATGCGTGCATGTAACCCAGTTTACCCCAATTTCTTCGAGAGTGGAGGTATAAAAAATAAACATATTAAGCCCCCTAATTATCTGTGCTTTACTGTGACAAAAAATAAAACAATTTTACTGCAAATGTGTTGGTTAAGAGGTTCGGTGAAAAAAAACTATGTCTGGACATTTATGACACTGGCATGCAGTGGTTATCCAGGATTTTATGGATGACTCATTATTTGGTACTTTGTTTACAAAGTGTAAGGATTTGAGAATAAAAGGACTTTTTTTTACAATTTATTGCTGAGAGCTGTTGTCAATCTTCCCACTCTCCAATAATCTGCAATGTAACTATATTGGGTGACAAAATACTGCCTAAAATCCAAGATAAAGCAGCTAAGGGCATGTGATACATCAAAAAATATGTAAGTTAGTTATTTACTGGAGTTTGAGGTCACTTTGAGCATCTATGGCTATATTGCAACACAAGGATGAAGTTGAGTTAGGCTAATCATTTATAGTATGCTTCCCACTTTGGAGAACACATGTCCCAGTCACTGGTTTAATATGCAAGTTTCATATGTACATTTTAAATTGATACAGCAGCGAACTAGTTCTTTATTTATTGGGGTTTAATGACACTTTCAACAACCTAGGTCAACTCATGTTGGACAGTTTTACGGATAGAAGAAGCGAGAGTACCCAGAGAAACCACTGAGCAATGGCAAGCAACTGTCAGACTCCCCAGTGTATTAACTCCACACAAGCAGGGTTAGCATTGGTTGAAGACAAGTGCATCATCAACAAGTAGTACACCTTAGTACACAGCACCACCACACCCAAATGGGGCAATCAGGATTAAGTGCCTTGCCCAAGGACACAATGCAGTCATCCTTGACAGAGATCGAACCATGGACCTTTTGGTTTAAAGTCCAATGCCCTAATAAGCACTGAGCCACCATGCTCCCCTGCAAACCAGTTGAATCAATAACAAGGGAAAGAAAAGAAGTGAGAAAGAAAAATGCTGAAAAAAGTACGTTACAGAATACTGAAATTTAAATGGAAATAAATAAATTAGCATTAACCCTTTGAAACCATGAGCCAGCTTTTCAGCTTGTAACATAATACATGATCCCCTTTCATTACGTTGGATTGCTACAAAGTTAAAGTGTGGGGAAGACAAATTAATATTTTCAATGTGCAGCTCCATGGCTGCACATGAAAATATTAATTGGTCTAAATGCATATAATGAAATATGAACTCTTCCAATTGCTTCGGTTGAATCGACGTGGAGGATACCACTAGGGTTCAAAGGGTTAAGAGCATGCAATTATTCTTCAACACCAGCACCATCCATCATGCAAAATTTACTGAACCATGTTGTCCTTTGTACCTTGTGGTTTAAATTCCTTAGATAAAATCTGAGCCATTTCCTTCAACCATAAGTTTGTGTTAGCCACTATATGACGATGTCCTGAAATAGGCAGCAATAAAGTAAAAAAAAATAATATTTTTCCTGTTTTTAAACCCTTTCAACAAGTTATGCATGAATCTTTGTGTTCAGAAACAATTTAGCAGTGGATGAGATGACAACACCATGAAAAATAAATCGATATTAACGATCTGAACTAAGCTAATCCGATAGCTCAAGAGGACTACAGGATTACCGTACTGACCCGAGAATAAGCCTAAAATAAAAAATAAACTCACCTTCCAAATTTTCAGTTTCAGAGTCCCCTCCTTGTAAATAAGCCCAGTATCTGACTTTGTAATGACAACATCGATGACAGCTGTTCTAGATCATGAAGTTGTTACAATGAGAAAGATCCCCTTACCCAACACACATGATATCAAAATTTGTTACTTTAATTATGTTTTATAAATGTTCAACAAAACAGTATCATGTGACCCCTAATTGGAACGAGGTCGATGACCTCGTTCCAATAAGATGGTCACATGTTATGGTTTTGTTGAAATTATTTTAGATTTCTGTTTGTCGACTGTTAAATTTGTAAATTATGCCGACACATGTGGCTGATTTGTTAGGTAAAGGGTTAATGAATCTGCATTATCGATTGAGCAAGTCACCTAAATTTGTGTCAACATTGCGTCAAAATTATCCTGCAGGCTTGACCTGCCGAAAATAAGCCTTTTGTTCTCTTTTACTTCAAACACCTCCTGGCCATGGGCTTATTCCCAATGCAGCAAGTAAATGAACCTCCCTAAACATGTAGAATGGATTTATCCATTTTACCATAGAAAGTATTGTATGAGACAATGCTATCCAGGGCACCAGTATTGAAAGGTTAAACACTATGCTCAACAATTGCAAGTGGCTACATCTATTTTTGATATTGAACAGTTTAATCAACTTCTAGTTATGAACATGGATAATGTCAGAGAAAAAAAAGAAGTGCAATGTCACGGGTGGCAATGTCTCCCCACCCCCTCCCACTGCCAAGCATGAGTTTCTAGTCATTTATCTTTGTTGATATTGAATAAAAAAATATCTTATCTTCTCTTGTATCCATTAAACCATAGCACCAAAACAGCAGGACACTAAATGTATCCATGGGACACTAATGTCCCCACTTTATGATAACCTATATTTAGTGGTTAACAAAGTCCAAAAAGGGGCAATAACAAAGATAAAAATTATTGCACCACACTCAAAATCAAAGTTGTCTGGTATATTGTCTACAGTAAGCTATATTCCAAGTTTGATTGAAATCGAACACCTATAACTCAAGTTACCATCTGCAAATCTAAATTTTATAGTAAATTTCCTTTCTTATTATACCTACCACAATTGTTTACTACTGGCTTGCACTACAGTGGAAGACCCTAACTCGGAAAATATACTCTCTATTTTGATCTTTCCCAAGGGATTTGGGAAAGAAAAGTGGTGCAAAAGCACCAAGAAAAAATAAGCCAAAACTGGATCGAGTGCTACCGGCACACACACAGTAGGGGTCGCTCTTCTCCTAATTCAGATCCATGGCTTCCGGTACCAGTGCACAGTCAGTAACTAATAAATCATTCTTTTGAATCTGCCAACAGTGGAGTTATGTGATCAACGGGGAGGAAGGATTCTTACCCGAACAATTGTGGTAGGTATAGGTAGGTATAATAAGAAAGAAAATTTACTATAAAATGTAGATTTCTTATCAACCTACCCTACAATTGTTTACTACAGGCTGAATAGACAACAATAGGAGGAGGGAATCACATAACCAATCCCCACATAACCCGACTGCACTGAAACCGTGGACAGAAGAAGAGTTCCCAAGGCCTATCAAACCATAGCATCACAAACATTAGTAAAAAACAATGAGAGATGAGGCGTATGGCACTGCGTGACGCACAGACAGAAAGGACAGTAAAACAGCACAGGACTGGAACTGACCTTGAAGCCTAATGGCTAGGGTAGACAACAGCCTGAGCAGAAGAGGGCCCAAAGAAAAAAGGTTCTCAGACTGCTCCTGCAACTGTTGCAGATAGAAGGTGGAGAAAGTAGAAGCATTTCTCCAGTAAGCTGCCTGCATAACATCCGACAACTTGACAGAGTTAGCATAAGCCCAGGAGGTAGACAAAGCACACACCTCGTGTGCAGAAATACGATTGGTGATGCAATCATCAGTTGCTAGGCACGCATAAGCCACGCGCATAGCAAGACAAATCCATCGAGAAATGGATTGAGGAGAGATCTTCTGTCGACCAGGAATAAGAGACAGTAAGAATCGTTTCCTGTCTTTCCTAATGAACTGCGTCCGGTTGAGATAAATGCGAAGTGCATGAACCGAACAGAGCAAAGGGCAATTACCCTCAGCAGAAGGAAGAGCCCTGATACAAATAGGAGGTGGAGTTGTTTCTGGTATCTGCTTCTTGGCCAGAAAGGAGCAATCAGTGGTAAAAGTAACACTGTTGGCGTAGCTCCTGAAAAAGGCTGGTTCAACCGATAGGGCGTGAAGCTCACTAACCCATCTGGCTGGGATAAAGGTTCAAATGGCATCCCCCCCCCCCAAAGCAAAGCAGCACCCAAGAAAGATTCCACCTTGGGGTATACTGCAAAATCCTAGGCCTTTCCAAAGAAAAGAGCCGAATAAGCTTGGAGAGGTATGGATTAGTGCCGATACAACGCTTTCCCACATACAAAAAGGTCTCCAAACGCATGGATGGACTGGAAAGCTTGATGGTAACAGGCTGGAGACCCCGAGAAGCAAACAGATATACCGGAAACTCCACAATCTGTGTTATCAAAGGATTGGCATAATCAACAGAGTGATAAGCACACCATCGACAGAAGACCTTCCACTTAGCCACACAAGCTAAACCAGTGGAGTGCCGCCTTGAAGAAGAAATGCACTCCACTGCTCGTCTCGACAAACCTCTACGGAGGAGACAGGACCTGACAAGAGGAAGAAGTGGCGGAACCACCGCCAACAGAGAGCGGAGCTGATCGATCCACAACCATTGAGGCAACAGGGGAGCGATCAGAATGATTCGACAACTGCAGGTTCTGATCTTGGCCAGAACCTGAGGCAGAATCGGAACCGGCGGGGAAGCGTAGCCGACTAGACCATTCCAATTGAGTGACAGAGCATCCATGGCGAAAGCCAGAGGATCTGTACACAGGGACACGAAAGTGTCCACCTGATGGTTCCAACGGGTCGCAAAGAGATCGATGTGAGGATGACCCCAGAGATTACAAAGCGACTGGTACACTGCCCTGTGAAGCATCCACTCGGGACAGGGAGTCGGCTAGGACATACAGATGACCGGGAATGTGATGGACAACCACTCCGGTGTTGACATCCTGAGCTACCAGTAGAAGATCCAGAGCCAATTCGTACATGGGAACCGGGTGCGTGCCGCCCTGGTTCCGAATGTAAGCAACCACTGTTGCATTGTCGGACAACAGAAGGACCTGACGATTCGAAAAGTGGGGGATCCACTGCCGGAAACTCAGAAGAACAGCAAGAAGCTCCTTCTGGTTGATGTGAAGAGCTGCTTGATCCTGGTCCCATACACTGTGAAGGGAAAGACCTAGAGGATCCAACATCGCACCCCATCCGATATCGCTGGCATCTGCCGTCAGAACACGATTGGACATGGGCAAGTCCAGAAAGCAAAAAGTGTTGGAGAGGTCTGACATGCAGCCGACCTAGAGGAATGAGATCTGTCACCGAACCGCAGAGACCGAGCAGTCAGAGAATACGCCGAGCTGTCGCGGACTGGGACAGAGTCAGGGCGAAAGCTGAGAGAATCACAGCCCTCGCCCGAGGAACCGCCACGGGTATTCAGCGGAGTATGGAAGTACATCCACAGATGACAAATCAACTGAGAAGGGACCAGGTCTGACTTCTTCTCGTTGACTCTGAATCCTAGAGACGTGAGCAATGTATCGACATCTGACTCCAGAAGAGCAGCATTGGAGTACCTCTGGAGGATATCGACCAGATATGCCGAAGTAGTTACCCTGGACTGTGTGCGATGGAAGGCTATCACATGCAACATCAGTTGGGTGAAGGCCCAAGGAGCCAGGTTGAGGCCGAAAGGCATGGCCTTGAACTGGTAAACTCGCCCCAGAAAAGCGAGCTGGAGATACTTTCGTGATGTCACATGAAGCGGAACGTGAAAGTGAGCGTTTCGCAGGTCGATGCTGGAAGCGAAATCTTCCTGGTGAATGGAGCGGTGAGCTGAACTGAAAGTCTCCATGCTGAACTTGGGAGCAATGATAGACTGGTTCAGGATACTCAGATCGATAACCGGTCGGAGTCGGCCATCCTTCTCTGGCACCAAGAACAGGCGGGAATAAAATCACACTGAATGAATGTTTTTGATGACCTCGATCGCCCCATTTGAAGGAGATTGTCCAACTCCGTGATCAAAAGCTCCCGACGTGGAACGTTTGAAGGAAATTGTGTTGGAAGAGGGGCTCTGACAGAGTGGGGTGCCTCTGGAAGGATATTCGTAGCCCAGACCAAACAACATCAAACACCCAAGGATCGGATGTGATTGTGGCCCAATGGTCTGCAAACCCTGATATCCGTCCTCCTACCTGGGACGAAATGAGGTGAGGATCTTCATCTCGAGCCACGGCGAGGCCCACGAGAGGAGAAACCACCTCCTCTATTAGATGAATGATCCTGAGTCCTCCCTCTGGGCTGCCGACACTTACCCTTACCATGTGAGTAAGAAGTAGAAGCGGTGGTAGGAGGATCAGCCTTGGCTTTGCAGAGGAAGCGGAAGGGTGATTCTTAGGCTTAGAATGGCCCCAGCCTGCGACAGATGGCTGATCAAGCTGGTGAAGCAGCAGCTGTTCTTTGGAATGACTCAGGACGTCATCCCGGACCGTCGCCACGGAACCATGGAAAAGTCATGGACCCACCAAAGAAGAGGATCGAAGAACAGCACACTGGAAGGGAACGTCTTGTGTCCAACACAGCATCCCAGAGAACTAATTCCAATTTAGCGTGTTACAGGCATGCATGTAAGATGCACGAATGCCTTGGAAATCACATGCAAAGGAGCCTGTATGTCGTCAAACCTATCTGGAGGCAGATAAGCAGCCAAAGCAGAGACAACGTGATCTGAGAGAGAAAGCATGCCAAGCATCTCTCTCGATAAGCCCAACAGGGACTCCAGAGTTTCCATAGGAATAACGGCTGACTTGGGCGCCTGGAAACCACTAGTAGCCTCGGTGGAGGCAATGGGAAGGCCCTTGGAAAGAACCTGAGTGAGCAAGGAGAGGGCCTCCCTAAGCTCATGGCCCGTGGCAGCCAGTTCGATGTGGGGATGAACTGGCAAAGTGGCTTCACTCCTGAACCTCTGAACCAGCGAAGGGTCAGCAATCCTCCAGAACACCTGAAGTGGGGCAACAGGCAGCAGCTGAAACATCTGCAGGCAGATGCTGATAGGGGTATACCAGACCCCGAGGATCAACAGTGTGGGAACTCAGGAGAGACGCCGTGGACCTCTGAGGGACAGAAGGTTCAGGCTGCACAAAAAGCGTCAGCCTTGCAAAACTGGCCGTCAGACCAGAGTGCATGGACAGAGTCCATGGTGACTCGACCAGGAACATCCGAATCCAAAGAGAAGGCTGCTGGGCTCGACGGCTGAGAGACAACCGCAGACGGTTCGGCCGGCAGTCCCATCCAACTTTTCCAAGTTGAAGTCAGGGAAGGCTGAGGCCGTTATCCCATGTGTACACTACCAGACATCTCTGCAGCCCCAACAGGGATAAGCTGAGGCCGGCTGAAACGGTGACCGATGACGTTGCAGACGGAACAGCAGTAGCAGCAGATATGACGGGAGCTGTTGAAACCAGTGGAAAAGTGGAGAGAGCAACCGAGCTTGGCTCCAAAGGAGGAGTCACAACCCTAGTGACAGCCTCAGATGTCGACTGGAGAGGGACCACAGTCCTGGAACCAGGCATCTCTTCACCAGAAAACTCCCGCAGTATCCACCACAGGAAAAGACTGTACATCCCCCATGGATGGGGTATAACTCTCACCAGATGTGGTCGTGTCGGGAGGCCCCGAACGACAGCATTATCCTTGCCGCGGATGCGGGAGGAATGGCCACGAGAATGCACCACATGCTTGGGCAAAAGGCATTGCCCTCAAGGAACAGTCCTGGGCATAACAGAGGTGAGAGCAGTTGAAGAAAAGGTGAACTCCACAGATGTAGAAAGTAGAACACCCCCAACTACGAGAGAAAGGTGACAGAAAATAAAGGACCAGCAGGTACACAACGGAACCCAGACAGCCGACAGCGACCCAAAAAACAGAAATTCTGCCCTCAACAGAGAGGAGAAATCCTGTCCAAACAGCCCCCCACTGACGCCTAATATAATAATAATATCCAAAAGGATAACATAAATTTATCAACCAAATGAAAGTGTCAATGACACTGTAGCTTAACTTGTGTGTTGTGTTTGATGAAAAGGATAATGTTCAATGTTTATGAAAGGATTATGAAATAAGACAAGAATTGTGATAATTGGGAATATGTTCATTTCTGTTCCCTGTATGCTATGTTTATGATAAAAATAATATGAGGTGTACACTGTACTAAAGATCTGAGGGGTGGGTCAATATGACCTCACAGTTAATATATGTGGCCCTCACAGTTAACATATATCAACAAAATTACAATGAGTCATCCTATCAAGTTACATTAAAATCCCTTCATAAATATGGCCTGTAGACTGTGCTAAAGGTTTTCGGGCTTCGGGCCCCTGTAGCCGTCAGTTTCCCAATTGCGTCCAAAGGGGACGTTCTCATCTAGACATTATATGAAGTCAACCTACCAAGTTACAATGAAATCCCTCCATAAATATGACCTGTCGACTGTGCTAAAGGTTTTCGGGCTTCAGGCACCTGTAGACATCACAGTTGACCAACCACGACCAAAAGGGGATGTCATCATCTAGGCATTATATGGAGTCAACCTAACAAGTTACAGTGAAATCCTTCCATAAATACGACCTACAGACATGCTAAAGGTTTTTGGGCTCGGGCAGCCATCAAGGCTGAATGATCGTGACCAAAAGGGGACGTTCTCATCTGGACACTATTTGGAGTCATCCTACCAAGCTACAATAAAATCCCTTCATAATTATGACCTGTAGATTGTTCTAAAGGTTTTCGGGCTTTGGGCCCCTGAAGCCGTCACAGTTGCCCACTCGTGTCCAAAAGGGGACGTTCTCATCTAGACATTATATGAAGTCAACCTACCAAGTTACAATGAAATCCCTTCATAAATATGACCTTAGACTGTGCTAAAGGTTTTCAGGCTTCGGGCTCGGGCAGCCATCATGGTTGAATGATCGCAACCAAAGGGGACAATCTCATCTGGGCATCATCTGGAGTGATCCTGCGAAGTTACAATGAAATCCCTTCATAAATATGACCTGTAGACTGTGTTCAAGGTTTTCGGGCTTCGGGCACCTGTAGCCATCACAGTTGACCAATCACGACCAAAAGGGGATGTCATCATCTAGGCATTATATGGAGTCAACCTAACAATGTTACAATGAAATCCTTCCATAAATATAACCTTTTGCCTATGCTAAAGGTTTTTGGGCTCGGGCACCCATCAAGGCTGAATGATCACGGCCAAAATGGGACGTTCTCATCTTGACCTTATTTGGAGTCAACCTACCAAGTTACAATGAAATCCCTTCATCAATATGACCTGTAGACAGTGCTAAAGGTTTTTGGGCTTCGGGCACCTTTAGCCATCAAAGTTGCCCAAACATGTCCAAAAGGGGATGTTCTCATCTAGGCATTATATGAAGTCAACCTACCAAGTTACAATGAAATCCCTTCACAAATATGACTTGTAGACTGTGCTTAAGGTTTTCGGGCTTCGGGTTCGGGCAGCTATCATGGTTGAATAATCGCAACCAAAGGGGACAATCTCATCTGGGCATCATCTGGAATGATCCTATGAAGTTACAATGAAATCCCTTCATAAATATGGCCTGTAGACTGTGCTCAAGGTTTTTGGGCTTCGGGCACTTGTAGCCAACACAGCTGACCAATTACGACCAAAAGGGGATGTCATCATCTAGGCATTATATGGAGTCAACCTAATAGGTTACAATGAAATCCTTCCATAAATATGACCTTTTACCTATGCTAAAGGTTTTTGGGCTTGGGCACCCATCAAGGCTGAATGATCGTGATCAAAAGGGGACGTTCTCATCTAGACATTATTTGGAGTCAACCTACCAAGTTACAAAGAAATCCCCTCATAAATATGACCTGTAGACTGTGCTAAAGGTTTTCGGGCTTCGGGCACCTTTAGCCTTCACAGTTGCCTAATCATGTCCAAAAGGGGGCGTTCTCATCTAGACATTATATGAAGTTAACCTACCAAGTTACAATGAAATCCCTTCATAAATATGACCTGTAGACTGTGCTAAAGGTTTTCGGGCTTCGGGCTCGGGCAGCCATCATGGGTGAATGATCGCACGTTCTCATCTAGACATTATATGAAGTTAACCTACCAAGTTACAATGAAATCCCTTCATAAATATGACCTGTAGACTGTGCTAAAGGTTTTCGGGCTTCGGGCTCGGGCAGCCATCATGGGTGAATGATCGCAACCATAGGGGACAATCTCATCTGAGCATCATCTGGAGTGATCCTAAGAAGTTACAATGAAATCCCTTCATAAATATGACCTGTAGACTGTGCTCAAGGTTTTCGGGCTTTGGGCATTTGTAGCCATCACAACTGACCAATCATGACCAAAAGGGGATGTCATCATCTAGGCATTATATGGAGTCAAAATACCAGGTTACAATGAAATCCTTCCATAAATATGACCTTTTGCCTATGCTAAAGGTTATTGGGCTTGGGCACCCATCAAGGCTGCATGATCACGATCAAAATGGGACGTTCTCATCTAGACATTATTTGGAGTCATCCTGCCAAGTTACAATGAAATCGTTTCATAAATATGACCTCTAGACTATGCTAAAGGTTTTCGGGCTTCGGGCTCCTGTAGCCGTCACAGTTGCCCAATCACGTCCAAAGGGGGACTTTCTCATCTAGACATTGTATGAAGTCAACCCACCAAGTTACAATGAAATTCCTCAATAAATATGACCTGTAGACTGTGCTAAAGGTTTTCGGGTTTTGGGCTCGGGCAGTCATCACGGTTGGCAGATCATGCCCAAATGGGGAAATTCGCATCTAGACATCATAAGGAGTCATCCTACCAAGTTACAATGAAATCCCTCCACATTAAACATGACCTGCAGACTGTGCTAAAAGTTTTTGGGTTTCGGGCTTGGGCAGCCATCACGGTTGATAGATCATGCCCAAAAGGGGACGTTCTCATCTAGGCACTATACAGAGGCATCCTACCAAGTTACAATGAAATCCCTTCATAAATACGACCTGCAGACTGTGCTAATGGTTTTTGGGTTTTGGGCTCGGGCAGCCATACCGGTTGCCCGATCGCAACCAAAAGGGGACGTTCTCATCTAGACATGACCCCAAACCTGCATATGAAATTTCGTGACGATCAGACAAGAACTGCGGGGTGTAGCCCATGCTAAAGGAAAATGTGAACAGACTCACAGACTAACAGACTTCCACACGTGTGATGGCAATAGCTTATCTTGACTATGTCAAGTTAAGTTAAAAATTATATGTCCGAACCGCACGGTACGCGAAAGAGAGAATATACAGAGAATATACAAAATACAATGAAAATGTGGTTGAAAATAATAACGAGAATATATAGAACACAGTCCTGTTATTATACGATACTCAGATCCATAATTCTAGTCACAGGTAACCATTATCAACGAGTTGAATTGTCACTGTTTCGTAATGCAAATGGACGTCTCGCCATGCTGATGAATGATTCATTAGTTACTGACTGTGCACTGGTCCCAGAAGCTGTGGATCTGTATTCGAAGAGCATTCCCTACTGGGTGTGCATCGGTAGCACTCGATCCAGTTTTGGCTTATTTTTTTCTTGGTGCTTTTGCACCACTTTTCTTTCCCAAATCCCTTGGGAAAGATCAAAATAGAGAGTATCTTTTCCGAGTTAAGGACTTCCACTGTAGTGCAAGCCAGTAGTAAACAATTGTAGGCTAGGCTGATAAGAAAACAATATCAACAAACATGTGTACAAAGTTGGAAAAGGACCATAACTCTGCTAAAAATATCAGACCAAGCCCACTATCAATCCCAACCTGTCTATGTGGTTATAAACCTATGGATAAAATTTTGTTTCATTTTGTTCTGTCAGTCTGAAGTTATCATCCGGAAACCAATATCAACATGTCTTCTAAGTCAGAAAAAGGGCCATAACTCTGTCAAGAAATATCGGACCATGCCCACTATCAATCCCAACCTGTATTATGTGGTTATAAACCTAGGTATAAAATTTTGTTTCATTTCATTCAGTCAAACTAAAGTTATCGTCCAGAAACAATATTCGGGATGGACATATGTACGTACATATGTACATACGTACGGAAAGACCAGGTCTTCACCAACTTCACTTTTTGTCCATAGAGATCAAGAGAAGACATCTCATGGCACTTTAATACAAAAAGTTTCCTCAAAGAGCACACACACACACATACACCAACCTCCATCCTTACACCCTTGTTTGAAGGCAAATAAAAATAAATATTTATAAATGTAGATTTAAATCACATCATATGTAGTTTCAGCAAAAGCTAATTATCTATGAATTGTACTGCTTGGTAGCAGTAATGCAACTAGACAAGAGTTAAAATATGGGGAAAATTCCTTCACAGTGTGATGGTGAAGAACTTTCTTTCCAGACAATGTGATTTCCAACTTTTACCCGCTGGACTAAAGGTTAAACTAAAGTAAAAATGACTCTTGACTGGAAAGAGGATGTTATTAGTGATCTCCTTTCCGATTACATAAAAATTAACATGAAAAAAAGCATTCCATTTCCAAGCAAATCTCACTGATGGCCCAAGCAAAAGTGGTACAGTGGAGCCCACTTAATTGGATATCTCTTAACTGAATAACCCTGTTAATTGAATATAATTTTCCAACACAAAACCATTTACCATACCTCCAGTACAAATTTGACCTGTTAATTGAATATAGGTTAAAGAGTAAACTCCTGTTAATTGAATAAAAAATCTTGTAACCTGTCAAGAAATTACCCAGACTCTCCCCTGTTTTCCTTTGTTTATAGACCTATTTGGCCTCAGTACATCCAATACAGGCATTTAATCTATTATATCTTGTTTGACAGAGCTCATCAAGCTCTGTCAAACAAGATATAATAGAATAAATGCCAAGTTTATCCCTAGAATACAGAAAAGTGACACTATCCCTGTTAATTGAATACTCCTGTTAATTGAATAATTTTCATTGACAAAGTGGCTATTCAGTTAACAGGGTTCCACTGTAATGGTAAACTTATTGATTCTGATTCATCTAAAAGAAACCAAAGAAAAACACAAATTTTAACATTTATACATAATTCCAGGGGTATTACTCCAAATTACGCCCAGATGCAAAAATCAGGGTTCCTGTAGGCAAGGACTGATAAAATCACAGGCTATTCATGGCCATTTCTTGATATATTTCAGCATTTTTCAAGGCCCTACAGTAACCAAATTCAAGGATTTTCAAGACCCCACCTTCAACAGTCCTAACTAGGACACATGGTCATTACTCCCTCCTCCCACTTCCTATTAGGGAAGTGGGAGGTGGGGATAATAACCTGAGATCCTAGTTAGGACTATGCCTTCATAAGCTCTGGTATATAAAACTATTTAAGACTGTTCCTTGAATCCAAAGACTCACAGGAACCCTGAAAATTCAACTTAACCTGTATTCCATAAATTTTAAGATGTTCCTGAAGTATAAAACAAACTGGTTGTTAGAAACAGAGTTATCTGACAGAAACTAAAGAAAAACTCTTGACTTCAGCATATTTTTCTAATTCAAGGGACATAACTCCTGAACTGCAATAGGAACAAATGCAATTATTGAACGTGACCTATTTTCCAAAGTTGAAATGTTACAGAAGTTTGAAAACAACCCATTGTTTAAACAGATTAACTCAAATTTCATATTTTTTCCATTTCAAGATGCATAATCTCCTTAACATAGGAGCAAGTATGAAAATCAAACTTGATCTGTGTTCCAAGAAAGGTAAGATGTTTACAATGTTTGAAAACAAACAATTGTTTCAATGAGCTTTTATCTGACAGAAACCAAAGAAAAACCTGAATTTTACCAATTTTTGTTATAATTCAAAGGTCATTACTGCAAGACTGCATGGATCACAATTGTAAAAAGCAAATCTCACCTGAATTCCGTTATATCTAAGATGTTCCAGAACTTTGAAAACAACTGGTTGTTTGAAACAGACTTAGTATGACGGAAACTGAAGAAAAATACTTATTTCACCATTTTTTTCTTGTTCAAATGGCATAGCTCCTAAAGTAGAGCAGGCATAGGTGGGAACATGAAACCTGAACTGTATTCCATTGAAGTAAAATGCTACAGACAGTTGAAATCAATCGGTTATTTGAACAGATTGTATCTTACAGAAATCAACGAAAAACATTAATTTTGGCATTTTTTTTATAATTTAAGGGGCACAACTCCAAAATTAAAATAGGAATAAGTGCTAGTGTTTAATATATTCCCGGTTTTCTATAGAAACAGGAATGGGAATTAAATTACAGTCTAAAACGGGAAACGTCTTGCATAATATCAAGTAAATTTACGAGAGTTATAAGACACATTTATTTTCGTGAAAATGAACATATTTTATTGGTAATCTGCCATCTCCATATGGAAAAGTTCTTTTCCTAAGAGACGTGTGAAAACCCAAACCTGCTTCCAACTCATCTTCATTTTCAGAATCACTAGTATCACTCAGTATTTTCTACCTCAACATCAACTCCCTCTTCACGGCAGTCACCAATCTCCTCTGCTTAACCCTTTACCTAACGAATCTCTCGCAACCGCCTGTGTAATATGCAAATTGAGCAGTTGAAAAAATTAAATTTTTCAAAATATTTCAACAAAACCATATCATGTGACCCCTCATTGGAACAAGCTCATTGAGCTCGTTCCAACGAGGGGTCACATGATATGGTTTTGTTGAAATTTTTTGAAAAATTTTAAAAAATGATATTAAAAATAATAAATTTTGATATCGTCTGCTTTGGGTAAAGGGTTAAAGCAGAGGAGACTGGTGATGGCAGTGAAGAGGGAGTTGATGTTGAGGTAGTGAATAGTGAGTGATACTAGTGATTCTGAAAATGAAGATGATCAGTTTGAACTCTGAAGTAAGTGTAGATCTTGCTGTTGAAGAGAGGAGTCTTCTGGAACTGATTAAGTGCTACAGTGATTTGATGAAAAAGGTTCTTCAGGAAGCAGGATTGTAAAAAGTTCAGGCATGGAAGGGCTGATGAAATCTTACAAAGTTATGTTGGGGCAGTTTTTCAATTTAGAAAACAACAGTTCAACACACAAACAGTGCCATGCATGATTCTCTGTTCCATGCTATAGATTTTCCGGATATTGTGACCAGCTTTCGGAACTGAGAACCCAAGTATTCCTGTTCTCGGGATTAAACCATACTAAGTATGAAAATTGAACTTGACCTATATTTTATGAAAGGTAAGGTGTTAATGAAGTAGGAAAACAAAATAAAAAGATAAATTTTGATGTTTGCAAAACATACCTCCGGCTTCTGGTGTAAAAAGAGCTTTAATATGTGCTTTTGCAACATCTCGTACATCAATCACAGGAAAATTCAGCTTGGGGACAGCTGGCATTGATCGTTCTAACAAACGCTTTGGTACCTGCAAACAAAATACGTAAACATACACCTTAGAACACACAAATAAAATTTCTGTGAAATACAAACTCTAAGCATCCAAAAATAATGATGATTTTGATGCCAATATGTATTAATTAAACAACCTGACTTCAAAAAGTCCAAAACCCTAAAAAAAGGCATGACACGAGGAGATCAAAACACATGCTATGTTACTTCCATGACAAAGTAATCCCCATTTACTAAATTTGCATTCCATATCCTCAAAAAAGATGAAACACTTTAGGTCTGAAATAGAAGACAGATTTTTGACACGTCAAATCTAACTGTATTAAATCTGTCGCTGATGCGACACGGAGAAGTTTTGAAATATACAGATGCATCACAGTCGCGTCGAATCTAATTCAGCAACCATCATGGTCGACCGGCATACTTTAGGTTCCTTTGGTCATTTTGTTTTTGCACCCAGAGAGCGACCTTTATTTATTTATTTATTTGTTTGATTGTTTTCTGCGCTGCACCTACACTATCGAAAGCCAGTGTTGGACAGTTTTACGGGTGAAGCAGGGAAACTACAGAAACACTGATCGGAGTGAGTAACTGTCAGAGCTACTAACTCGGCACAAGCAGGGTTAGGAATGGTTGAAGGCATATGTACTGTCAATGTGGTATATGCTTCAGCACACTGCAACCATGATCCAGTGGCACCCCTCCCCCCCCCCCCCCCCAAAAAAAAAAAAATTCAGTCATGCCCCCAGCCCTGACCATGTTAATCCATGCCTGATATAGGGAACATCAGGCAAGAAATCTTAAAATCTAGATATTTATATACTTGCAAGATGTTTGAGTGGAGGGGGTGTGCAATAGCAAATTTATACACGAATAGCTGGGAAAGTAAAATTAGTATCTGGATTTCCAAATATTTCTGCCTTCTGTTGAACACAGTTTCACTTATATAGCATGTCAATTCTCACAACAAAATATCAAAACATGGATGCTTCGTACGCCTGTGGAAAATAATTCTTCCTTAATTTATATCTTCCGTAGTTATATTTTTCCAATTCATTCGAAACTTCACAGGCTTCGGACAATATCTGAGGTGCACTTTAGTGTGTACCCATGTGTATTGTGTTTACAAACATACAGGAAACCATCGTACTCAAGAAATGATGTTGCACCAACTAGTTCACCTGTTGAACGCAATTTTGCCATGTTTTTGCAAGCAATCGGTAACAATATTTTATAATTTATTTGGATTCTCTTTGGTGGTGATGTGGCCTAATTAATGTTACCTTTCACAATTTATCAACTAATTATGGATACAAAGGGACTCAAAGTAAAAGAAATTTCCCGGGAAACCTCACCCCGGGCCCACTCCAACGGCCTGGCTATGTGCCTGCCATGATCCTACTTGAGCAAAGGGATGTATCCTGTTTTTTCCCCACCCTCGCTGGAATGACTGAAATATTTTTGTTGCATGTGTTCTACTTGTACCGAGAAAAGTTCACAAACATGTTCTGACTGAGAAAAAAACACATCCCTGCAGAAATCACAATTATTGATTCAGCTTATTGTGACTCCGGACACTGGGGAAATTGAAGGCTACAGAGTAAATGCTCATGTTTTGATCAGCCGTGTGGCAGACCGGTGGAAAGGCTGAGCACTGAGAAATAACCTCCCCACCTCCCCTCCCCCTCACAAAGAAAAACATAAAAAAACGGCTTTTGATTCATGTTTAGCACTAATATCCTTGCCAATAGCACATTTATCCATGCGATGACCTGTTTAGCCCTCATCCCTCACCTAAAAATGCAAAAAAGGCGTGCGGCACATCAATGGTACACATGCCTTCAACAGCATGCTAACCCTGGTTAGTACATTGAGGGGTTCGGTAGTTAGGCCTAACTCGCGTTGCTCGGTGATTCTCTCCAGCTCCCCCACCCGTAAAACTACCTGGCACGACATGACACTGAAACTGTCGTAAAACCCCAATAAACAAACAACTGAAGTCAATGTGAGCTTCTGCAAACCGAGAGCCCGAATCAAATTTTGTGAATTGGGTTTAAAAAATCACGTATGAGACAGGAACAATTTAAAGCCATAGAGTGAGAGAGAGAGAGGAGAGAGAGTATGTGTGTGAGTGAGACTAGGCTTTTCGGAATGAGAATATATTGCCAACTTGCGTTACCCGTAGAAACAACAATACCACAGACGTCAAAAGTTGAAACTATTTATGTACTTAGTAGGCGAACCTGATGCTGATTGTTTAAAATTGATATTCCCACTCATCTATCAGCTTCTTATTTAGTCATTTTGAAAAATTGATTTTCGTTCTCTCCTATGCTTCAGTCATTTTGAAAAAAAACTTGAACAAAGCCTTCAAGCATCAACACTGAAATGCCATAAGATGAGTATTTCCAGCGACTGACATGTGCTTTCCTCATTTCCATATGATTTGCATTCGGCTGATCAGTAGTGCTCGTTTGTTTCCGCACTTTGTATTAGATTTGACGCATCAAAAATCCGTCGACTATTTCAAACACGTATTTCAGACGCATCACCGACGAAGATTCGTCTCAGTTGGATGGAGATTCGTTGGTGATGTATCTTACTCGCGTCTAATTGAAAGTCAACGCATCACCGACGAATTTAATTCATTTTTTGCTCTGGTATTAGATTCGTGTCAAAAATCTGTCGACTATTTCAGGCCTTAGCTGTCAAAAAGAGACAGATATAAACTTTTGCTGTCAGAAGTATATGGAAAAAACAGGTCTGTGCAAATCAGAAATTACGGTGACCCAACAAAAGGTTATCTCCCTTAACTATCTTCAGGAAATCCACTTTCATTCAGGTAACATTCTTTACAGATTGTGTATGCAAGAGAAAGGCAAAATGATAGTGATAATTTGATATGTATACCCGAGTTAGCGCCAATTTGAACACTGTAGAACACTGCAGTTAAATTTCAGAATTCTCTTCTAGCAATCGAATGACATGTTGTGGCACTAAAGTTTTATTATCATTATAAAGAAGATCATGGATCTGGAAGAATTAACCATTTAGCTAACACACGATATCAAATATTATTACATGTATTTTAAATACTTTTTTTAAAATGTTTCAAAAAATTTCATCAAAACCATATCATGTGATTTGGTCTTGATGAAATTTTGCAATTAGCACAAAGAGCTCATTCCAATGATGGGTCATATGATATGATTTTGATTTTTTTCAACTACTCAAAAGTTGTAAATTATGTGAGCAGATGCAGTCGAATCATTAGGTAAAGGGCTAACAAATGAATCCAATAGCATGATGGGTAATGATATTGTTCTAACTACGATCTAGTAATGCAGCACTTTTCAAAAGAGCCACACTAGTGGCTACTAACACTCAACCAGTTCACCAACATAAGAGCCAGTGCTATGTACAAAAATCGGCATTCATATTTTATTAGTTTTTCAAGTTTCACCTCCCAAACTTATCTTATGACATCTCATTGGGGTCATTAAGCCCCATTCCAATGATTGGTCAAAAACGTTTTTGAAACTACAAAATTCTCTTTTTTTTACTTATTCCAAAATTACCAGTTTCTAACAGATTAGCAACAACCATGCAATTCAGTTTTACTACTTTAGTTTGGTACATATTGTTCTCTTTTGTTAAAGTGGAACCCATCCAATTTGATATATCATAATTTAATAACACTGTTAATTGAATATAATTTCCAAACACAAAACCATTTACCATTCCTTGAGTACAAATTTGACCTGTTAATTACATATATGTAACAGAGCAAACTCCTGTTACTTGAATAAAAAGTCTTGTAATATGTCAAGAAACTACCCTGACAAGCCCAAAATTCCCTTTATTAATGGACCTACTATTTGGCCTCTATGAACTATGAATCCAATACAGGCACTTAATCTGTTATATCTTGTTTGACAGAGTACCATAAGCATTTATTCTATTATATCTTGTTTAACAAAGCACCATGAGCTCTGTCAAACAAGATTTTAAAGAAAAAATGCTCACTTTATCTCTGGAACATAGGAAGATGACCATATCCCAGTTAACTGAATATACTTCTGTTAACTGTATAATTTCCACTGGCTATGTGACTACTCAATTAACTGGGTTCCACTGAACTTACCCTGACCCTTAAAGCTCAAAGAAGACAAATCAGTACAAAAACAAAGAAAATGTGTGAGGAACATCACTGCTGAAAGAAAACTTTGAGCGGTCCACAAGTATTTAGTTTTTGTACCCAGAAAAGCAACAGAACTACACCTCATCCTGCCAAAGAACTTGTTCTTTTTTCCTTTTGTTCTCGGTGACAAACAATGACACACATGTCCTCACTAAATCAGGAAGACAAAACCTAACTCATTGTTTTCTTTGTGAGGAAAAGAAATCCCTGTGGGAATGCAAACACTACTGTGTAACTTACACAGAACATTGGCAACCCCCCCTCCCCCTCCCCCCCCAAAAAAAAATCACACACATGCATGCACAAACATACACACCCCCTCTCCCTCCATCCTGTATACATGTGTAACCAGTTGCATACACACTCAAAAACACATACAAAGGATGCTGGATACACATACTCAACATCAGGAAAGACAGATAAAAGTTACATAAATCCTCAATGCTTTTAACCCTTTACCTAACATGAAAAGCAGACGACACTTGCAAAAAAATTCTTGAATAACTAATGTTTTCATTTTTTATCTCAAAAACAAAGGTTATGACCCCTCATTGGAATGAGCTCAATGAGCTCGTTCCAAAGAGGGGTCATAACCTATGTTTTTGAGACAAAAAATGAAAATGAATTGGCGATTTTTTAGAATAGCTCTGGCCGGTTTTGGCCGTTATGTTGGGTGAAGGGTTAATCCAGGGCTACCAAGTGAAAGAGTTAATCCAGGGCTACCAAGTGAAAGTTTATTACTTTTGAATTCATGATTGAAATTGATATATTACTGTGAAGCTTACCTCCATGCTGGTACACTGTGAACCATGTAACACTGGCCCCATTACATATGCTGGATTAATTGTGGCTAATTCTATTTTATCTTCATCTGTGAACAAGTGTGAGAAAATCAAATAATGGTGGCATTATAATTTAAAATCCTATTTTGAAAACTTATCCACATGAAACACTTTCATTTCTCTTTGAAGCTTATGCCTAATGTAGTAACAATAACCAGCCAACACTATTTAAACAAGAGGCCCCAGGGGGCCTGAGGGCGCTCACCTGACATGGTAGCCTAAATATCAACCCAGAGAATTGATTTCCACAAGTTGCATCTGCTCCTCCTAAGAAAAGCTGAAACCAAATATCCAAATATTCTGACCAGTGGATCTAAAAAAAGATTTTTAAAGAATATTCCTCATACTGAACTAAGTCATAATTCGGGCTCCCACAGGGAGCCCATATATGAACCCAGGGACTTGGCTTTAACAAACCTGAATCTCACACCCCTAAGGATTCTGCACACCAAATATCAAAACATTCCGACTGCTGGATCTGAAGAAGAAGATTTTTAAAGAAAATTCCTCATTTTGAACCAAGTTACAATTCGAGCTCCCACAATCAGCCCAAATATGGACCTAGGGACATGGCTTGAACAAACTTGAATCTTACCCCCCTAAGGATGCTGCATAAAAAATATCAAAAGCATTCATCTGCTGGATCTAAAGATTTTTAAAGAAAATTCCTCATTTTGAACTAAGTTGTCATTCAGGCTCCCATAGTGAGCCCAAATATGAACCACTTGGCTTGAACAAACTTGAATCTCAGCCCCCAAGGTTGCTCCATGCCAAATATCAAAACATTCCAACTGCTGAATCTGAAGAAGAAGATTTTTAAAGAAAAATTCCTCATATTGACTAAGTTATAATTTGGGCTCCCACAGGGAGCCCACATATGGACCCATGGACTTGGCTTTAACACACTTGAATCCCCCCCTCCCCCCAAGGATGCTACTCACCACATATCAAACCATTCGGACTGCTGGATCTGAAGAAGAAGATTTTTTAAGAAAATTCCTCATTTCGAACAAAGTTACAATTCAAGCTCCCACAGTGAGCCCAAATATGGACCTAGGGACATGGCTTGAACAAACTTGAATCTCACCCCCCTAAGGATGCTGCATACCAAATATCACAAGATTCTGCCTGCTGGATCGTGAGAAGAAGATTTTCAAAGAAATTTGCCTGAAATGCACTAAGTTCGAATTTGGGCTTCTATCGTGAGCCCAAATATGAATCCAGGTGGCTGATTTGAACAAACTGGAATCAGATCCACCCCACAATGTTGCATACCAAATATCAAAAGATTCTGCCTGCAGGATCTGGAGAAGAAGATTTTTGAAGAAATTTGCCTGAAATGCACTAAGTTCAAATTTGAGCTTCTATAGTGAGCCCAAATATGAATCTAGGGAGCCGATTTGAACAAAATAGAATCAGATCCACCCCACAATGTTGCATACCCAATATCAAAAGATTCTGCCTGCTGGATCTTGAGAAGAAGATTTTCAAAGAAATTTGCCTGAAATGCACTAAGTTCAAATTTGGGCTCCTATACTGAGCCCAAATATAAACCCAAGGGGCCGATTTGAACAAACTTGAATCAGATCCACCCCACAATGTTGCATACCAAATATCAAAAGATTCTGCCTGCTGGATCTGGAGAAGAAGATTTTCAAAGAAATTTACCTGAAATGCAGTAAGTTCAAATTTGGGCTCCTATACTGAGCCCAAATATAAACCCAGGGGGCCAATTTGAACAAACTTGAATCAGATCCACCCCACAATGTTGCATACCAAATATCAAAAGATTCTGCCTGCTGGATCTGGAGAAGAAGATTTTTTAAGAAATTTGCCTGAAATGCACTAAGTTCGAAATCGGGCTCCTATACTGAGCCCAAATATGAACCCAGGGGGCGGATTTGAACAAACTTGAATCAGATCCACCCTCCAATGTTGCATACCAAATATCAAAAGATTCTGCCTGCTGGATCTGGAGAAGAAGATTTTTTAATGTTTTTCCCATTGCCTACAGTGTTAAAAAGTGCTGACTCAGCACTTTTTCAAAGTCCCGAAACTGTACCCTATGATAAAACCGATGGCAATTTTTTTTTACCAGTTCTTTCTGTTGGTCCTAAGGAAGCTTCACACCAAATAAAAATTCTCGGTGCCGTGCAGTTTTGGAGATATGGGCGTTTTAATTTTTTTCTATTTTTAGCTCCTGTGGTTCCCACGGGGCTACAGGAAAAAAAATTTCTGCATAAATTAGGTACTTATGACCCAATAAGCCCTCACATAAAATTTGGTTCAAATTGGCCTCTCGGTTTAAAAAATAGAAATTTGGGGTGGGGCCAAAATTTTTGCTCCTCCCATAACATCGCCAAGTATAGACCTACAAACTTCTCTTGAACAAACTTGAGTCTACACCTCAAAAGGAAGCTGCATACCAAATATCAAGTCTCTGCTATTGCTGGTTCTTGAGAAGAAGATTTTTTAAGAATTGGAGCATTTTTGCCCCACCCCTCTGCTCAATATGAGCCGAAACCTAATTTGCCCAAAAATCAAAATGCCGCTATATAACCCCTACTCACATGAAATTTCATTAACATGCGGCCAGTGGTTTGGAAGAAAAAGACCCAAACACCACCTTCACGCCGGACGACGGACGACGGACGAAAAGTGATCAGAAAAGCTCACCCTGACTTTCAGTCAGGTGAGCTAATGAAAGAGTCAATGACTCTGTAGCTCAACTTGGATATGACAGAAATTAGTACTTGCTGTGACCAAGACAACTGAATAATGAATATGACAGGAATTAGTATTTGTTTTGGCCCAGTCAACAATAATAAAAGAATTACAAGGTGACTGTAATGGACTACAGATTAAGACCAATCATTGTAGATTATTATTTTTGTGTGGAAATTTTCAGTCCCAAACAAAATATTTTCAGACTAAAATTTTTTCTTCTTCTTCTTAAAATTGACCAAAATGCATCAAAACACAAAAAACTAATTTCCGGATTTTGGTCCAAAATTTTCTAAGTCCCACCCGGACCCCTAATTTGCATACTTTATTCACGAGAAAAACTCTGTATTATATGTAATGTATCCCATGGTACTAAACATTCATACAAAAATTTATTCAAATCAGATCTTTCATTTGGAAGTTCTGCGCAAAAATCTGATTGCACTTAATTTTGAACAAAATGGCTGCTAGCGGCCATCTTGAATTTCACACTGGACCCAAAAACACTCCTTCTCGTCCCACAGTGATAACAAAGGTACCCAAGAAGTTTCGTGAAGATCGGTTCATAAATACGGCCTCTAGCCCGAGCCGTATTGGGATTTGCACTCACAGTGCTGAAAGTAACACTAAATAAATCAAAGTTAACCTAATTTGCATAATTTACGCACAAGAAAAAAACCTGTAATATATGTAATGTATCCCATGGTACTAAACATTCATACAAAAAATTATTCAAATCAGAGCTTTCATATGGAAGTTCTGTACAAAAAACAGATTTCGGCATCGTCGGTACAAAATGGCTGCTGGCAGCCATCTGGAATTTGGGACTGCACACAAAAACACTCGGTCTCGTCCCACGGTCATAACAAAGGTACCCAAGAAGTTTCGTAAAGATTGGTTCATAAATAAGGCCTCTAGCCCGAGCCATAGCAGCTTGGCACTTACAGCTCTGAAAGTAACACTAAATAAATCAAAGTTAGTCTAATTTGCATAATTTACGCACGAGAAAAAAACCCGTATTATATGTGATGTATCCCATTGTACTATACATTTATACAAAACTTTATTCAAATCAGAACTTTCATACAGAAGTTCTGTACAAAAAACTGATTTTTGCATCATCGGTACAAAATGGCCACTGGCAGCCATCTTGAATTTCGGACCACACCCAAAAACACTCGTTCCCGTCCCAGGGTCATAACAAAGGTACCCAAGAAGTTTCGTAAAGATTGGTTCATAAATATGGCCTCTAGCCCGAGCCATAGCAGCTTGGCACTTACAGCTCTGAAAGTAACACTAAATAAATCAAAGTCAGTTTAATTTGCATAATTTACGCACGAGAAAAAAACCCGTATTATATGTGATGTATCCCATGGTACTAAACATTTATACAAAACTTTATTCAAATCAGAACTTTCATACAGAAGTTCCTTACAAAAAACTGATTTTTGCATCATCGGTACAAAATGGCCGCTGGCAGCCATCTTGAATTTCGAACCACACCTAAAAACACTCGTTCCCGTCCCAGGGTCATAACAAAGGTACACAAGAAGTTTCGTAAAGATCGGTTCATAAATACGACCTCGAGCCCGAGCCATAGCCAATTGTTGACGTACGGACAGACGGACAGACGGACGACGGGCCATGACAATAGCTCAAATTTGACTTCGTCAAAGTTGAGCTAAAAACCATCCCCATTTTAATTTTATTATGTTTTCAATTTTTTATTGAAAACATAATGTAAGATCCCTCATTGAAATAAGCTTAAGCTCCTTCCAACTAGAACTATCATGGAAGGTGATTAATACCCACTCTTGTGGCTTACTAGAATGCAACTCTGAATGTTGAGCTTGGAAAACCAATAATAAATCTAGGTTCATGAGAGAGAACCAAGCTAAAATTGTCGCTGATCAAAAATTTTAGAATATGTGTATGCCCACTTGTTAGTCATAAAGTTTGAGACATTTGATCAAAATTGGTTCATTAATGAAGGAAGAGTTGCACACACAAAAATCTCATGTACAAATCTATATTAAATGTTCTAAGCTGAAGGGGAGATAACCTCATAATGAAAGTGTCAGTAACACTGTAGCTCAACTTGTCAAGACAAAGACATGTACATGTATAGTATGTGACATAGCAATGACAAACATCTAGGTAATGACCTGATAACAAAGGTACATATAAAGTATTGTAACGATCTGTACATAAATACTGACCGTTGCCTGTAACAAATGTATAGGTAAAGTATTGTAAAGGTGGGTGACAGTCAGATGCTAAACTAGAAAAGAAATCTTAGTCCCAGAGTGGGTCTGACTGAACCCCAAAATATTTGTTCTCATAGCACAGTGATAACAAAGGCATCCCAAAACACACTCGTTCCTGTCCCAAGGTGAAAACAAAGGTACCCAAGAAGTTTTGTGAAGATCGGTTCATAAATACAAGCTGTATAGAACTTGTGACAAAAAACTGATTGGACCTAATTTTGATACAAAATGGCCACTGGCAGCCATCTTGAATTTTGGACCGTACCCAGAAACACTCATTCGCGTCCTAAGGTGATAACAAAGGTACCCAAGAAGTTTTGTGAAGATCGGTTCATAAATACAGCCTCTGCCCTGAGCCATATTGACATGTGTGCTTACATTATGTAAGTAGCACTGAATAAATCAAAGTTCATCTAATTTGCATAATTTCTGCATGAAAAAAAACCCCTTACAATATGTGATGTATTCCATGTTACTAAACATTCATACAAAAATTTATTCAAATCAGAACTTTCATACAGAAGTTCTGTACAAAAGACTGATTGCACTAATTTTGGTACAAAATGGCTGCTGGTGGCCATCTTGAATTTCGGACCACACCCAAAAACACTCGCTCTCATCCCACGGTGATAACAAAGGTACCCAAGAAGTTTCGTAAAGACTGGTTCATAAATATGGCCTCTAATCTGAGCTGTATAGAAGTTGTGTACAAAAAACTGATTAGACCTAATTTCGGTACAAAATGGCCACTGGCACCCATCTTGAATTTTAGACCGCACCCAGAAACACTCGTTCTCATCCCAAGGTGATAACAAAGGTACCCAAGACATTTCGTGAAGATCAGTTCATAAATACAGACTCTAGTCTGAGCCGTATTGACATGTGTACTTACTGTGTGTAAGTCGCACTGAAAAAAATCAAAGTTCATCTAATTTGCATAATTTCTGCACGAGAAAAAAACCCGTATTATATGTGATGTATCCCATGGTAATAAACATTCACACAAAAAATTATTCAAATCAGCGCTTTCATATGGAAGTTCTGTGCAAAAATCTGATTGCACCTAATTTTGTACAAAATGGCTGCCATCGGCCATCTTGAATTTCGGACCGGACCCCAAAACACTCGTTCTCGTTCCACGGTGATACCAAAGGTACCCAAGAAGTTTCGTAAAGATTGGTTCATAAATAAGACCTCTAGCCCGAGCAGTATTGGCATTTGCACTTACAGTGCTGAAAGTAACACCAAAAAACATCAAAATTAGACTAATTTGCACAATTTACGCACAAGAAAAAAACCCGTATTATATGTGATGTATCCCATGGTACTAAACATTCATACAAAAAATTATTCAAATCAGAGCTTTCATATGGAAGTTCTGTACAAAAAAACAGATTTCTGCATCGTCGGTACAAAATGGTGGCTGGCAGCCATCTTGAATTTTGGACCGCACCCAAAAACACTCGTTCTCGTCCCACGGTCATAACAAAGGTACCCAAGAAGTTTCGTAAAGATCGGTTCATAAATATGGCCTCTAGCCCGAGCCGTATCCAATTGTTGACGTACAGACAGACGGACAGACGGCCAGACGGACGACGGGCCATGACAAAAGCTCAAATTTGGCTTCGCCAAAGTTGAGCTAAAAATCACCACAGATGGAAGATTTGGAAATATGTTCATGTTCACTCATTAGTGGCCATGTTTAAGAAGTTTCAGTTGGTTGGCGATAAAATGTGTTCTTTCTGTTGATAGTTGTCAAATGAATGCTGAGTGTCCTTCTAATAATTTTTTTTTATAGATGGGAAGGCATGTAATAAACACAGATTGAGACGTGCGTGTAAATGGGTTAATCGATATGGCACTTGTGAGTACGAAATTCCATCCCCAAATATGTGAACAACCGGAATGGAGTCAGAGAGAGCTTGGCCATGTTGAATTGAAAACCCAGCGAAGCCTACAAGTTGAGAAAATGTAACAACACATCCTGCTCCAGGAGGAAAGAACTGGAATGCATCTAGAGAGAGAACTAGAATAGTATTCCATAGCTCATTATTTGAATTGCAGACTTGCAAGATGGCCCTGGGGTTGGAGAGGTTTCTCTTCCAGCCAGCTTGGCCAACAGGAGTCTCAACTGCTGTGTGCCGAGTGGGAGGATCAGGCCTTTATCCCATATTATATATATTATCCCAAATTCAAGGTGTTAAATGCTGTGCCCAAATTAGGAGATAGGTACAAACAGCTTGTTGTAACATTCTAAAATAAAGATATTTTTCAAGAATTATTTTTGCATAATGCAAACTAGGTCTTAGAAAGCCCTGTATTATATTCTATTTGTATGTAAATTGACTAATAATATAGTTTCTCATATTTTGGGCACATTTTTCACTTGAATCTGATGTGCCCAAATTAGGTGAATATAAAGGCCTGGGGACGACCGTCATCAGAAGCGCGACTCCAATCACCAGAAGTGCATGCCAAGTCATTGGGAGTGTGATGCAAATCACAGAAAATGTGCAAAGGTCACTGGAAATGTGTCCACACAACCTGACCACTGGAAGCATGATAGAGAGGACCTCCAGACCTTCTGGTGTCCAAATCCCGAGGACAACCAGGGAAAGCCATCACATAGGCCTGATGAACAGGCCTCATCACAACCAGGTGCCAAGATGGCACTGACACAGTCACACTAGCCATGTTACTAGCAGACATGATGTGTAACAGCAACAGAACAATAAGCTGCTCTGGTAAAAAAAGGCATGTCTGAAGGAGCAGAGTCAGATTGACTATGATCCTGAGCTGATCCGTCTTGACAAACACACCTGACTCTGCTCGGAGGGCAGAGAAAGTGTTTGCTGAAACTCCAAAACAGCAATGCTAAGAAGGTCCCATAACAGGAAGACCACTGACCCCAGAGGAGCCAGAAATGGATGAACACAGACAGAAGGGAGACAGCAACAAGTTAAAAATCACTTACAACAGGTGTTAAAGATGGAAAAATAGAGAGTCCTGCTCGGCTCCAAAAAAGGAGTCACAACCCTAGTGATTTTCAAAGGCATTGGCTGATGGGGAACAGAGATCCCAGAACCAGACACTTCTTTGTTCGAACCTCTTGAAGAAAAGGGTTCCCAACTATCAGTAACAGAAGCATCACTAACTAATGAAGGAGTCAAAACTCCAGAAGAGAGGCCCATGGCCAGGGTCGAGGTACCCCTGACCCCTTTTATCACAGGTACATGAAGAATGATTCCAGAAATATGTTAACTGAGCCTCAGAAAGAAGCAGACCAACCCTTGCAAAGCAACCAAGGGTGAGACTCAGAACAACCATTACATGACACACACTGAGTGAGGACATCATTAATATGCTTAGCAAGAGAAAAGTTAGAGCATGGAACTGTTCTCAGAATGGTTAAAGGGGAGAATATGCAAAGGCTGAGCAGGCACAAAGAACCAACAAAATCACAGAAGGAGTACAAGATAAAGAGAAAAAAAAAACCCTTCAGGAATAACCCCCAACAAGACGAGAATGTCCAGAAAATTTGGAGCTTTGGCCCACAAAGAAAGCGAGACAGGAAAATGTAATTTATCAGGAATACATATCTCCTCACTAAATACAAAGACATAAATTACAAATGTGAACCATGTGCTTTGTGGAACCCACAAACTGGAAGAGGGAAATAAATCTCTCCACTTTGCCCACTTAAGAGCAGAACAATGACAAGAAAAATTATAATATGAGCAATTAACATGGAAAATTAAATTATAACATATTATAATATGATAATATAACATAGGATGTGAAGAACAAGTCTGTGATTGATAGAAAGCAATTCCCAGGCAAAAACAGATTTTCCTCTCAAGTGGTTTCTTAAAGGTCTTCCTTTGAGAAACCTGTACCAGGTTTTTTAACCCTTTACCTACCACAGTGTTTGTAATAGAAAATAAATTAATTTTCACATTTTTTGAAAACAAATTTCACACTTTTTCAATAAAACCATATAAATATTGATATCATTAGAACCAGCTCAACGAGCTGGTACTAATGATATCAATATTTGTATGGTTTTATTGAGAAACTTCCGAGATATTTTTTCGCCTGTGGTAGGCTTATTCTGGTTACTTTTCTGGAGGTTTTTGGTTGCTATGATAGGTAAAGCATTAAAGGTTTTCCTTTAAGAAACTTTCAATACGAGCACAGAATTTTGGACAATGGATAGGCAAAGCCGATAGTAAACAATTGTGAGTAGGTTGGCAAGAAATGTCGTCAGGAGTTAATGATTTTCACTGACAGTCAAGAACAATACATTATTACATGCCTGTTCTATGAAATCCCCATCTACGTGGAAAATAAAAATCTGTTCCTGCACATATGTGCTGAAAGGAAATCGTAGACAGACTATTTTTAAATACAAGCAAAAATTTCACTGGAATTTTCTACAAATCGTGCACCCCGCAAGTACAATTTGAATCTGTAGCAATAGCTAAAAATCGTCCTCGGAGTTCCAATGTGTTTTATGTGCCAACAGCATATAGAACACATTGGCACTCAGGGGACAAAATAGTAACATGGATTCTCCTTGCAAATTTGGTTGGCGATAAAATGTGTTCTTTTTGTTGATAGTTGTCAAATGAATTGCTAAGTGTCCTTGTAATAATTGTTTTTATAGACGGGAAGGCATGTAATAAACACAGAATGAGACGTGCATGTGAATGAGTTAATCGATATGGCGGCCTCTCATTTTACCCTTCTGCGCTGGCACTCTTGCCATATCGATTAACCCATTCACACATGCATGTTGTTCTGTGTTTGACTCTGAACTACATCTGGGAATGCTTATCAACATTCTGAGTTCTATTGGAAAAGTTTTTAATTGGAATCAACTTACCAGGTAACTCTTTCACAAATTCCCATGCTGCTTTCTCAGCTAGCATTTTACTTCTGGCATAAATATTTGAAGGATCTGGTTCCATCCAATCTTCCTCAGTAGCTACTTTGTCACCAGCTGTTGGACCATCTGAAAAATACAACAAACCAGAAATGGTTTATGATCCAGTTTATAATTTTTTTATTTATTTATTTTTTACGGTTTATTAACACTTTTGAAAGCCAGGGTCACATTGTGTCAGACAGTATTACAGGTGGAGGAAGCCGGAGTACCCAGAGAGAACCACGGAGCAACGGTAAGCAGCTGTCAGACTCCACAATGTACTAACTCCACACTAGCAGGGTTAGCATTGTTCGAAGGCAAGTGCAGTATGCCTTAGCACAAAGTGCCACTGTGCCCCCAAATGGGATTAAGTGCCTTGCCCAATGACACAATGGAGTTACCCCTGGTGGGGATCGAACCATGAACCTTTCGATTTGAAATCCAATTTGTAACCACTGCACTCCCTATATGTACACATTAACTGGTAGAGTGCTGAAAGCCCATATATGGGCTTTACCCGGAAGTATAGTTACCACAACTTAAAGGCCTCAAATTCAGTGGATGCGCTTCACTTTATCTTTGAATTGAAATAATTTAGTCTGTTAGGGTTTTCCTTGTTACAATTTATGGGAGAGTGCCAACTGGCACTCTCCCATAAATTGTAACAAAGCAACTTAGGCATGTGAACAAATTCTGATGACCAAAAATAACTTAGCACTCTACCAGTTAAAAGACTTAATAAAAGATATGAAAAATTCATTTCAAAAGGTCATTGCTACAAGAACTGTTAAAAATTAATTGGATGTATATTAATGGAAAATGTAATATCCACCATCAGCCTGCAAATAATTAACCTTCTCAACATGGTTTTCACTTCTGTGATCACAAAAGTGAAGAGAATTTCGATCGGATTTCATTTTTTCAAAATTATCCTTCAGTATTTTTCTCACAATCATGTTGAATCTTGCCTGTCAGGAAAGAAATGGGAGAACACCGAGTTTGAGATACAATTTTCATTTGTTCTTCATGGCTCGATCTTGATTTCACACTATTTTTTCAATGAAGGCTAACTCACAGCTATAAAAGTGTGTTGTAATGAGATCTGATTGATACTATATGCTCTGAGGTTATGCTGGCGATTATCCAAACCTTCAATTTCAGAGCACCGAGGGCATGATGACTCAACTACAGGCTTCTACGTATTAAGGGAACTGGCACCCCAGGCATTGGTTATCCAGTTCTATCTATTTCACCAATAAAGCTTATACAAGTGAAGCAAAACTTTTCTACAATAATAAATAAGTCTGATGCGCTTGTTTCAATGAGGGGGGGGGGGGGGGGGGGGGCACACAATATGGTCTGTTGAAATTTTTGGAAAAATTTGGGGAAAAAATAATTAAAATAACAAATTTTGAAATCATATGTGTTGGCTAAAGGTTTAATTGCATATCATTGCGAAACACAAGACCATTTGCAATACCTCTTGTTTAAATTTGACATGTTAATTAAATGTGGGTTTAACCCTTATCTGGTTGAAGGTTAGATTATTTTTGGTGGTCTGAATTTGTTATTCACAATTTGTTATTATAAATTATTGGAGAGTGCCCACAGGCACTCTCCAATAATTTGCAATAAAACAAATTTGTATAAACAAAATATTATTTGCATTAGAATGATTGAAACATGGGCAAGAAAAATGTTGGCTTTTGCGCTGGTATCCTCATATTTTTGAAAGCCATGATAGTGGCTTCTAGCACTCAACCCGTTAAGTCCCATTAGACTATAACTCCCCCTTTTTATGCTCTTAAAAAGTTGTCCCATGAGTATTCTTCCTTCAGAACTCTACTGATAGAATGCATTTATCTTGACTGCGTTTATACATCATCGTTGGGTCAACTGTACAATTTGTATATTTCACTTGCAACCCCCTCCCCCCATTTGTTAGCTTTACCAAATGAATTGGGATTAATCAGGCCTGCATGATACACAAAAACCCTTTTCTAATACTGTTAACATTCTAATTTTTGCTTCCAAATATTCATGATCATGCACCCCCCCCCCCCCCCCCCCCCCCCCCCAAACACACACACACTGAAATGATGCTTTGTATATTCCATGAGGGATTACATGTATAAGCTATGTTTTAGAAACAATATAATGGAATTCTTAGTTACATGTTTTTTATGAAAAAAATACTGATTGGGTCGTCTGTCGGAAAATTGTTTTTACGTGAAGGGCTGAATACAACAAACAACTGTATCATTTAGGATGAAACATGTATCATTTAAGAATATAGTGTCAGAAGAGTTAATTTTCAATCTTCATTTAGAACCTCCTATTTTTCATTCAATGCATCACATGGCCATACTTGTTCCTTTAATTTCAAAATGTCTTCTGTTCCAAAACTTTTGTCACATTTTTTGAAGATCAAGTGCCAAATGGTACTCTTCTATAACTGTGAAAATTTAAACATTACCCCTTTGAACCTCGATCTTATCTTCCATGCCAGTTCAATGGCAGCAATTGAGAGAGTCCATATTCATTATTCGGGGGTAGACCAATTAATATTTTCAATGAGCAGTCCTGGGGCTACACATTGAAAAGATTGATTGGTCTACCCTGCATATTCACTTTGCAGCCATCAGCCTACTTACTGAAATGAAATTATGAATCATCATGTTCCTGGGCTGGTCCCCACCTCCACCCCAATTCAAAAGGTTAACAGAGAAAATCTAAAATGAAATTTTGATTCAGCTGCATTTCTAGCCTCTAAGCAATTACTGTACTGACCTGGGTATAATCCCACAATCGAAAATAAGCCCACTTACCAACTTTCCAGATTTTTGTTTCTGAGTCCCCTCCTTACAAATAAACCCAGTCCCAAACTTTGTAATGACAAAATCGGTGACTGCTATGCCAGTAGGCCTACATGTAAGTTGTTACAATAAAAAAGAACCCCTTACCCAATGCACATAATTTCAAACTTTGTTATTTTAATAATTTCTTTTTCAAATGTTTCAAAAAACTTCAACAAAATCATATCATGTGACCCCTCATTGGAATGAGCTTGATGAGCTTGTTCCATTGAGGGATCACATGATATGGTTTTGTTGAAACTGTTTTACATACTTTTTTCAAATATTCAATTAGCTCATTACGCGGACACATGCATCTGATTTGATAATTAAAGGATTAATACATCTTTGTTACAGGATTGCCCGAGTCACCTAACTTTGTGTCAACTTTACATTCAAACTCTCCTGCAGACTTAACCTCTTGAAAATAAGCCCACCCATATACTTTTGCCTTCTTTTACTTCACACATCCCCTGGGCTTATTCCTGGGTCAGTACGGTAACTGTGGTTTCCAACACTGGCCGTGTAAAATGAGAATAATGAAAATATAGTAAAGTTAACCCTTTATCTAATAACATTTAGGGGATGGTTGACATGCACAAAAAATTTCTTGAATACTAAAAACTTCTTGAATAGCAACAAATTTCTATTTTTTGCATTCGAAAGAAACAGTTTATGACCCTCGTTGGAACAAGCTCAATGAGCTTGTTCCTATGAAGGGCCATAAACTAAGTTTTCAGGGTTTGTTTGTTTGTTTGTTGGTGGTTAACGTCACATATTTATGCACTATGGCTAATCGTGACACAACATGGAGATGAAGTCAAGTTTAGTCAATCGTTGATCTACATGTTGCCCATTTTAGAGGACTTTCAAGCATTGGTGACTGGGTCCTATTTTACTAGTAAAGCGGAACTGGTTTACCACAGTAAACAAGTGCTGCTTACTTCCCGGGGTTCCCACGGGGGAAAGTTTTCAGGGTAAGAATTGAAAAACAAATAAAATTTGAATGGCAATTTTTGTAAATAACACTGGCAATAAATTATTTATTCATTTATTGGTGTTTAAGGTCACATATTTTTGCACAATGGCTAATCATGACCACAACATGAGTATCAACTCAAGACCAGGGGTGAGCATCAATAAGCCATGTTGCCCATTTCAGAGAGGGTTTGCACCTCCCAAGCATTGGTGACTGGGTCCTATTTTACCAGTAAAACTGAGTTTACCACAGTGAACAGGCACTGCTTAACTACCCGGGGTTCCCGTGGGGACTGGTAATAAATATGTGGCTGTGAATATGGTAATGGGAAAACATTTAAGCTGTAGATTATTCATTCCCAACCCTCAATACTGTGAGTTGTGTTTTGATTAATTCCACAGAGATAATTCAATTTTAGCATTTTTATTGTATATGCAAAATAGATTGACGAATTGAAGATGACAAATCTTTTCTCCTAATAAGTATAAGGAATTGAAGAAAAGTTATTTGGATGAAATAGTTCTTATTTTTGGCTGATTACATGAACAATATTCTTTTGAATTAGTCTGGCTGATGCAATCATCTTCCAATTTAAAACTAATAGAAACAAGGATTACACATCGCATTATAAGAAAATCAAATATATCAGGCCTGGCATTTTTGGGAGAGCGATTTATTCGCTCGCCTACTGCTCGCCTTAAAAAGCTTAAGCCTCCTGGCCTTGGAAAATAATGATTACCATAACAGCCTATTCCTAAAACCCACATCTTTTCAGATCTCTGCTATGTTAGTGGTCTCTTTGGGGGGGAGGGGGGGGGGGGGCAGTGTAGCCATCTCACAGAGACTACCTTGTTAGCAGCACCAAATCAGATGTACAAAGCCCACTAGGCAGAATTCATTAATAGTAAAACTTTATTTTGCCACTCAAGGCTTTTGTAAGCTGGAGGAGAGCTAATCACTGCCCTAGGCCATGCGAGGGGAGCAATTTTTAACCCTCCTGCACTTTTTAAGAGTGCCAGGCCTGATCCACTGATATTTGTTCAAGTTATGCTAACAAGCTGAAAACAGGCAAAAATCAACTCATTAAGGGCCATAAGTACAGTCAGTACAGACAAACCATATCAGTTTTGGAACACCTTCAAGATATAGTTAAGAAAGTTTAACATACCAAATATTGAGCGAATCCATTGTTATTTGTTCAAGTTATCATGCTAACAAGCTGAGAACAGGCAAAGATTAAATACTAAAGGGCCAAAACTCCACCCAGTATGGCCAAACTGCAACAGTTTTCAAACTTGTTAGAGACATTGTTAAGAAAGTCTCACATACAAAATATTAATCAAATCCATTGATATTTGTTCTAGTTATCATGCTAACGAGTTCAAAAACAAGTATTGTAAAGGTGAGGGTGACAGTTAGATGCTAAACCAGAAAAAGAAATCTTTGAGTCCCAGAGTGGGTCTGACTGAACCCCAAAATAGTGCACAGTGATAACAAAGGCACCCAAAAACACTTGTTCCTGTCACAAGGTGATAACAAAGGTACCCCAAGAAGTTTCGCGAATATCGGTTCATAAATACAGACTCTAGACTGAGCCATATTGACATGTGCACTTACTGTGCATAAGTTGCACTGAATAAATCAAAGTTCATCTGATTTGCATAATTTCTGCACGAGAAAAACCTGTATTATATGTGATGTATTTCATGTTACTAAACATTCCTACAAAAATTTATTCAGATCAGAACTTTCATACAGAAGTTCTGTACAAAAAACTGATTGCACTAATTTTGGTACAAAATGGCTGCTGGTGGCCATCTTGAATTTAGGGCCGCACTCAAAAACACTTGTTCTCGTCCCATGGTGATAACAAAGGTACCCAAGAAGTTTCGTAAAGATTGGTTCATAAATACGGCCTCTAGCCTGAGCCATACAGAAGTTGTGTACAAGAAACTGATTGGACCTAATTGCAGTACAAAATGGCCACTAGCAGCCATCTTGAATTTTGGACCGCACCCAGAAACACTCGTTCTCATCCCAAGGTGATAACAAAGGTACCCAAGTAGTTTCGTGAAGATCAGTTCAAGAATACAGCCTCCAGCTCTAGACGTATTGACATGTGCACGTACAGTATATAAGTAGCACTGAATAAATCAAAGTTCATCTAATTTGCATAATTTCTGCATGAGAAAAAACCTGTATTATATGTGATGTATTCCATGTTACAAAATATTCAGACAAAAATTTACTCAAATCAGAACTTTCATACAGAAGTTCTGTACAAAAAACTGATTGCACTAATTTTGGTACAAAATGGCAGCTGGCAGCCATCTTGAATTTTGGACTGCACCCCAAAATACTTGTTCTCGTCCCACGGTGATAACAAAGGTACCCAAAAAGTTTTGTAAAGATCGGTTCATAAATACAGCCTCTAGCCTGAGCCGTATAGAAGTTGTGTACAAAAAACTGATTGGACCTACTTTCAGTACAAAATGGCCACTGGCAGCCATCTTGAATTTTGGACTGCTCCCAGAAACACTCATTCTCATCCCAAGGTGATAACAAAGGTACCCAAGAAGTTTTGTGAAGATCGGTTCATAAATACAGACTCTAACCGGAGGTGTATTGACATGTGCACTTACTGTGTATAAGTAGCACCAAATAAGTCAAAGTTCATCTAATTTGCATAATTTCTGCATGAGTTAAAAACCCATATTATATGTGATGTATTCCATGTTACTAAACATTCATACAAAAATTTATTCAAATCAGAACTTTCATACAGAAATTCTGTACAAAAAACTGACTGCATTAACTAAAGTACAAAATGGCTGCTGGTGGCCATCTCCGACCGCACCCAAAACCCCTCGTTCTCATCCCACGGTGATAGCAAAGCTACTCAAGAAGTTTTGTAAAGATCGGTTCATAAATACGGCCTCTAGCCCGAGCCGTATTGGCATTTGCACTTACAGTGCTGAAAGTAACACAAAATAAATCAAAGTTACCGGTAGTCTAATTTGCATAATTTACGCACGAGAAAAAACCTGTATTATATGTGATGTATCCCATGGTACTAAACATTCATACAAAAAATTATTCGAATCAGAGCTTTCATATGAAGTTCTGCGCAAAAATCTGATTGCACCTAATTTTGTACAAAATGGCTGCCAGCAGCCGTCTTGAATTTTGGACCGGAACCCAAAACACTCGTGATAACAAAAGTACCTAAAAAGTTTCGTAAAGATCGGTTCATAAATATGGCCACTAGCCCGAGCCGTATTGAACTGTTGACGGCCAGACGGACTTACGTCAAAGTTGCGCTAATTTAGGGCCACATACACAACTCCACTCAATATGACCAAATCACACAGGTTTTCAAACTCAATTCAAGACATTAAGAAAGTCTCACATACTAAATATTGACCGAATCCATTGACATTTGTTCAGGTTGTCATACTAACAAGCTGAAAACAGACAGAAATTAACTAATTAAGGGCCATAACTCTGCTCAGTATGCCCAAACTGTACCAGGTTTTGAACTCCTTTAAGACATTAAGAAAGTCTCACATACCAAATATCGACCAAACCCATTGATATTTGTTCAAGTTTCATGCTAATGAGCTGAAAGAAGGCAAGAATTAACTAATTAAGGACCATAACTCCACTTAGTATGGCCGAACCATACCAGTTTTCGAACTCCTTCAAGACATCAAGAAAGTCACAGATATCAAATATTGACCAAATCCATTGAATTCGATTTGTTCATGTTATCATGCTAACGAGAAAGGTTACGCAAACCCATCCATCCACACTCACATGCACCAACTTCATCAAACTATAGGATGATTTTTTTCTTTTTTAAAAACTCGACCAATAAAATTTGAATGCTAATTTTAAGTTATTCAAGATTTTTTTTTTCCAAATGTTTTCCTCTAGGTGTGTTAGGTAAAGAGTGTGAAGATACTTAAAATTAAATCATCCTGCAACTGCAAATTACTAAACCCTTTCAAAAAAGAAAAAAGTCCAAAATATAATAAAACTAGAGGCTCCAAGGGGGCTTAATCGCTCACCTACCAAAGTGGTTCAAAGAAGTATTTGGGCTCACATTCAGGTAGACATGGTTCATCAACCGTACAAAGGAATGAAGTCATGAGAGGCAAATTTATGGAAAAACACAAAGCAATGAATTTAAACAAACCTGAACCCAACA
Organism: Pictodentalium vernedei; assembly: GCA_031216915.1. Taxonomy (NCBI): domain Eukaryota; kingdom Metazoa; phylum Mollusca; class Scaphopoda; order Dentaliida; family Dentaliidae; genus Pictodentalium; species Pictodentalium vernedei. The sequence continues at coordinate 114,083,789 of CM062290.1, read as the reverse complement.
TGCCCCCCTACCACACCCCACCCCACCCATAGAGCCCAAATATTAAGCCAGGGACTCAAATTGAATAAACTTGAATCTGATCACCCTTGAGATGTCATATCCCAAATATGAAAGAATTCTGACTGGTGGATCTGAAGAAGAATTTTAAAGAAATCATCTCACACTGCACTAAGTTAAACACCTCACACTTCACTAAGTTAAACATTGGGCTCAACTAGAAACTGAAACTGACCCACCTCGAGATGTTGTATACCAAATATGAAAGGATTCTGATTGGTGGATCTGAAGAAGAAGATTTTAAAAGAAATTCCCTCATATTGCACTTAGTTAAAATTCAGGCTCCCATAGGTAGCCCAAATTAATAACCCAAGGACCAGATTTGAACAAACTTGAGTCTTACCCTCCAAGAGATGTTGTATACCAAATATGAAAGGATTCTGACTGGTGGATCTGAAGAAGAAGAATTTTTAAAGAAATTTCCTTATATTGCACTAAATTACAATTTTGGCCACCATAGGGAGCCCAAATATTAACCTAGGGACTAAAATACTTGAATCTAACCCTCCTAGAGACATTATATACCAAATATGAAAGCATTCTGACTACAGGGTCTAAAGAAGAAGATCTTAAAAACAAGTCGGAACCGGACCCAAAATTTTCAGGCTAAAATTATTTTTTTTGGGGTCTCAAAATTAAACAAAATGCATAAAAAATCCCCCCCCCCCTCAAATTTCTGCATTTTGGTCCAAAATTTCAGAGTTTGAACTAGACCCAAAATTTTCAGGCTAAAATGTTGGGGTTTTTTCGTCTCAAAATTGAACAAAACACAAAAAATCTATAAAAATTCTTTTTCAAATTTTGGTCCAAAATTTCTAAGTCCGGACAAGACCCCAAATTTTCAACCCAGGGATCTGATTTGAACAAACATGAATCTGACTCCCCTAGAGATGATGTATACCAAATGTTAAAGGATTCTGACTGGTAGATCTGAAGAAGAAGATTTTTAAAGAAGTTTCCTCATATTGCACTAAGTTAGCCCAAATTAATAACCCAAGGACCTGATTTGAACAAACTTTAACAAATAAATATTAACCGAGGAACTCGATTTGAACAAACTTGAATCTGGTCCCCCTAGAAATGATGTATACCAAATACGAGGATTCTGACTGGTGAATCTGAATCTGAAGATTTTTAAAGAATATTCCACATATTGAACTAAGTTAAAATTCTGGCTCCCATAGGGAGCCCGAATATTAACCTAGGAACTCGATATCAACAAACCTGAATCTGACTCTCTAGAGATGTTGTATATCAAATATGAAAAGATTCTGACTGGTGGATCTGAAGATTTTTTGAATTTTGGAAAGAAATTTATTATGGGCGCTATTAGAGTTATGCCCCCTGTGGGCATGGCAACTTTATTTGAAAAAATTTGAATTGACATATGATAAGGAACATATATATTGGTTGAGTTTGGTCCAGAAGTTTGTTAGAAGTTGATAATGTAAAGTTAATGCCGGACGGAAAACGACGGATGGAAAGTGATTAGTAAAGCTGTTCTTTAGCTTCGCTCAGGTGAGCTAATTAGGTACTTATGACCCAATAAGCCCTCATATCAAATTTGGTTCAAATTGGCCTCTCAGTTCGGAAAATAGAAATTTTGATACAATTCGGGCCTCCCACAGGAAGCCCAAATATGAACCCAGGGTCTTGGCGTTAACAAACTTATATCTCACCTCCCTAAGGATACTGTATACCAAATATCAAAAGATTCTGACTCCCATAGAGAGCCCAAATATGGACACAGGGAATTGATTTCAACAAATATGTGAATCAATCTTATATGATGTTAAATGTGAAATATGAAAGCTTTTGGAGCTGTGGTTTGGGAGAAGAAAATTCTTTAATGTTTTCCCCATTACCCACAGTGTTAAAAAAATAGGCCGATGAAATCGTCAGATGTGTACCCAAATGCACAACTAGTAGAAAGCTGTATGACGGAGGGCCACCACGGATGCCGACATTATGTACTCCATACATGGTATGGGTACATATAGAAATGGATTGGAGGAGTGTCTAATTTGAAGGATAAACGCTTAATATCTCCGGATCAAATTATCAGATTTACATAAAAACTATACAGCACAGCACATCAGTAACCTGAATACATATATAAAGTAACATGACAATCGGATTGATATTTTTTGAGTTATCTCATGCCAAAGCGATTGGAGGAATTTTCAATTTGAAGGATAAAGGGTTAATATCACAGGATCAAATTATCAGATTTACACCATAAACTATACAGCTTGGCACATCAGTAACATGAACACAAATATAAAGTAACTTGACAATCCAAGCAATTTTTTTCAAGTTATCGAATGCCAAAGGGATTGGAGGAATTTTCAATTTGTAGGATAAAGGGTTAATATGTCAGGATCAAAATAACACATTTGCACCAAAAAGTATACAGCTCGGTATATCAGTAACCTGAACACAAATATAAAGTAACTTGACAATCCAAGCAATATTTTTCAAGTTATCGAATGCCAAAGGGATTGGAGGAATTTTCAATTTGAAGGATAAAGGGTTAATATCTCAGGATTAAATTATCAGATTTACACCAAAAACTATACAGCTCAGCACATCAGTAACCTGAACACAAATATAAAATAACTTGACAACCCAAGCAATAGTTTTCAAGTTACTGAATGCCAAAGGGATTGGAGGAATTTTCAATTTGAAGGATAAAGGGTTAATATCTCAGGATCAAATAATCAGATTTCCACCAAAAACTATACAGCTTGGCACATCAGTAACCTGAACACAAATACAAAGCAACTTGACAATCCAAGCAATATTTTTCAAGTTATCGAATGACAAAGAAATGGATATGGACGCCGGACGGACAGACGGATGGACAAATGACGGATGGCCACCCCGGATGCCGGCATTATGTGTACCATACATAGTATGGGTACACATAACAAGAGGCCCCAAAGGGCCTGAGGGCGCTCACCTGACATGGTAGCCTAAATATCAACCCAGAGAATTTATTGCAACAAGTTGCAACTGCTCCTCCTAAGAAAAGCTTATACCAAATATCCAAAGATTCTGACCAGTGGATCTAAAAAAAAAGAAAGATTTTTAAAGAATATTCCTCATACTGAACTAACTTATAATTCAGGCTCCCACAGGGAACCCATATATGAACCCAAGGACTTGGCTTTAACAAACTTGCATCTCACCCCCCTAAGGATGCTGCACACCAAATATCAAAACATTCCGACTGCTGGATCTGAAGAAGAAGATTTTTAAAGAAAATTCCTCATTTTGAACTAAGTTAAAATTCGAGCTCCCACAGTGAGTCCAAATATGGACCTAGGGACATGGCTTGAACAAACTTGAATCTCACCCCCTAAGGATGCTGCATACCAAATATCAAAACATTCTGACTGATGGATCTGAAGAAGATTTTTAAAGAAAATTCCTCATTTTGAACTAAGTTATCATTCGGGCTCCCACAGTGAGTCCAAATATGGACCTAGGGACATGGCTTGAACAAACTTAAATCTCACCCCCTAAGGATGCTGCATACCAAATATCAAAACATTCCAACTGCTGGATCTGAAGAAGATTTTTAAAGAAAATTCCTCATTTTGAACTAAGTTATAATTCGGGCTACCACAGTGAGCCCAAATATGAACCCAGGGACTTGGCTTGAACAAACTTGAATCTCACCCCCCTAAGCATGGTGCATACCCAATATCAAAAGATTCTGCCTGCTGGATCTTGAGAAGAAGATTTTCAAAGAAATTTGCCTGAAATGCACTAAGTTCAAATTTGGGCTCCTATACTGAGCCCAAATATAAACCCAGGGGGCCGATTTGAACAAACTTGAATCAGATCCACCCCACAATGTTGCATACCAAATATCAAAAGATTCTGCCAGCTGGATCTGGAGAAGAAGATTTTTTAATGTTTTTCCCATTGCCTACCGTGTTAAAAGTGCTCACTCAGCACTTTTTCTAAGTCCTGAAAAAAGTACCTTGTGATCAAACCGATAGGGATTTTTTTTAACCATTCTATTCTACTGGATAAAAGTAAGCTTTATACAAAATAAGAATTTTCTGTGCCATGTAGTTTTGGAGATACGGCAGTTTTAAGGTTTTTCCTATTTTTAGCTCCCGAGGTTTCCACGGGGCAATGAGAAAAAATTTATTTTTTTGCATCAATCAACTACTTATGACCCATTATCATCTCATATCAAATTTGGGTCAAATCGACCTCACGGTTCAGAAAATAGAAATTTTAGGCGTGGCCAAAATTTTTGCCCCTCCCATAACGAAGGCAAATAACGCCCGACAAACTTCTCTTCAACAACCATGATTCTAAACCTCAAAAGGACTCTGTATACCACATATCAAGTCTCTGCTACTGGTGGTTCATTAGAAAAAGATTTTCAAAAAATCTGGCCATTTTTTCCCCACACCTCTGTTCGATACGAGCCGAAACCTAATTTGGATAAAAATCAAAATGCCCCTATATAACCACCACTTACATGAAATTTAATTAAAATGTGGCCAGTGGTTTAGGAGAAAGAGACTCAAACACCGCCTTCACGCAGGGTGATGGACGAAGGACGGACGACGGACGAAGAGTGATAAGAAAAGCTCACCCTGACTTTCAGTCAGGTGAGCTAAAAATGCTGACTCAGCACTTTTTCAAAGACCAAAAAAAGTACCCTATGGTAAAACCGATAGCAATTTTTTTTTTACCATTCCATTCTGTTGGTTCCAAGGAAGCTTCCCACCAAATAAAAATTCTCAGTGCCGTGTAGTTTTGGAGATATGGGAATTTTAAATTTTGTCTGTTTTTAGCTCCTGCGGTTCCCATGGGACGACAGGAACAATTTTTTGGCATAAATTATCTATTAATGACCCAATAAGCCCTCATATCAAATTTGGTTCAAATCAGCCTCTCGGTTTGGAAAATAGAAATTTTGGGCGAGGGCGAAAATACTTGCCCCTCCCATACGACGACAAATATAGCCCTCAAAATTCTCTTGAACAAATCTGAGTCTACACCTCAAAAGGAAACTGCACACTAGATAGCAAGTCTCTGCTACCTCTGGTTCATGAGAAGAAGATTTTTTAAGATTTAGGCTCACTTTTTGTGCGTGGCCCTATCGAGGGGCGGGTCAACTTGATTCAAATAAAACTTGAATTGACATATTATAGGGAACATGCATACCAGATTTGGTTCAATTTGGTCAAGTAGTTTGTGAGAAGAAGTCGATAATGTAAAGTTAAAGCTGGAAGACGACGACGGACAGAAAGTGATTAGTAAAGCTCCCCATGAGCTTCGTTCAGGTGAGCTAAAAAATTGTCACATAATAAATAATAATGGATCTCGCCATTTTGTTAACACTAAAAAGCTTTTAGCCATGCTACTTGCCTTCTTTGTTTTAACAGGTGCTCTGATGTTGATAATAGTGAGAAGAAGTAAAGGTCTCGAAAGTGAGTTTATTTGAATAACCATATTCATTTTCTATATATTCTGGGAGTGAAAAAACAGTGGAAACCATCCCAATCCTTACTCACTAGAAACAGGAAAAAAAAATAAAGTAAAACCCTCCCGTCATCACTTATTTGAAAAACTAAATGCTGAGAATCAATTAATTTATTCTGTATGGCCTAATGCAACTAGAAATTTAACCAGTTTGATCTAGTTTGACAGAGCTTACTGAGCTCTGTCAAACAAGATTGAATTGGTTAAATTCCTAGTTGCATTATGGGAAAACTGTCTGCTTGAAATTTTGGGATTTTGACATCCAAGTGTAGAGGGTTAAAGGGTCATTATTACAGAACGGCACTAAATGTACTTAATTTGTCTTCACATATTTTGAAAGCATATTGGACTGTCACAGTGATACAGGAAGCTGTCAATCGCTGTCTGTATATTGCCAGGTTGTAGTACCAGTGTATACATGTATCTGATTAAGTAAAACACATCATCATTCTCCCTCAATGATATATCTCTAGACATCACATGATCTGACTCAGACATACATGAAACATTCAATGGAATTATTCATTTTTATTCATCATTGGTAGCAGAATGATGTATTAATTTACCTTAACTGGTTCAATGCTGTGATCTATTATAGAGAGATGAAACAAGATTCACGTTACTATGACTTTATTGAATTATTTATTTATTGGTGTTTAACCCTTTACCCAACGCTGACGATATCAAAATTTATTATTTTAAATATCATTTTTTCAAAGTTTCCAAACAATTTCAACAAAACCATATCATGTGACCACTCATTGGAACGAGCTCGATGAGCTCGTTCCAATGAGGGGTCACATGATATGGTTTTGTTGAAATTTTTTGAAAAATAATATTTTTTCAACTGCTGAATTTGCATATTATGCGGGCGGATGTGGGCGATTCATTAGGTAAAGGGTTAACCCTTTACCCAACATAGAGAATATCAAAATTTATTATTTTAATTACTATTTTTAAAAATTTTTCCAAAAAATTTCAACAAAACCATATCAAGGAACTAGCTCGATGAGATCATTCCAATGAGGGATCACATGATACAGTTTTGTTGAAATAGTTTGAAAAATTAATTTTTTTCAACTGCTCAATTTACAAATTATGCGGGCGGATGCGGGCAATTCATTAGGTAAAGGGTTATGGTCAATTCCAGCAACACAGGCTATATCTTGACAGTAAGATAGGTATGAAGTCATGTTTAGCCAATTATTTATACCTGTGCTGCTCACTTTGGAGAATTTCCGCCCTGGACTTTGGCCTCAGGTCCTATTTTACCAGTAAAGCAGAACTTGTTTATTGCAGTAAACACGAACTTCTCCACTTCCCACTGGGAAACTGATACAATGTAACATTAGTTATCCACTGGAACAACAACTCTAAGTTCTTTCCAAAAGCGTGCCAAATAACAACAAACACAATTTTTGTTTCTTTTTCTTTGGTGATGAAATGTGGGAGTGTAATCTCTTGACTTTTTATAACAGCGTCAAAAAAATATTTGTGATAAAATGAATATTCAATTACACATTCAGAGTTTATATTTCAACGAGAATCCGAGAATTGATTCATGCAACCCAAACCTGATATGATTCATGTGAAAGTCAATTTAACCCTTTACCTAACATAGTGGAAGCAAATTAACTAATACAAGGCTAACATGACCTGAAATATCCTGACACTTACTTTGTCAATGAAACTGTACAAATATGGCTGTCATTGGAACGGACTCACTGAGCCGGTTCCAATGACATCCATATTTGTAAGGTTTTATTGGTAAATATTGTTTATTTTTGAAAAATTATCAAATTTAGTTCAGGTTTTAAAAAGTAAAAAGCTGTGATGGGATGGGGAAAGGGTTAACATGTTTTATCAGTATACAACAGGGGTTCAAATATGATTGATCATGGGACACCCATAGCAGGTTCGGATTCTTGCAACCATTTTTGCGAGATTCCACGTGGATTCTCCCAAAATTTGGATGAAATACAAGCCCAGTCATCGATAGAGGGCAATATTCAAATATATATTATACTGACATATTTTAATAAACATCCCACCCCTCCTACATTCCTTTCAACCAACATTGGTTTTGTCTGTTGCATCCTGGGGAAGCAAAGTTAACATTATCCCACAAATATGTTGTTTTTAAGCAAATGTAAACCCTAAACATATATCTTTCAGCATGTTCAAATTTATAAAAGTTGTTGATCAAACACAACTACTCATCCCAAATGACATTTTAACTGCATAACTATGCTGAGGAACATGCACTTGCAACATTTCCTGACAGTTTAAAAGTATAATATCTTAACACAGCAGGTGGTGAGTCACTGGCCAAATGAAGATGCTTTAACCCTTTTCCTAATGAATCAGCCACACCTGCCTGCATAACATACAGATTCATCACTTGAAAAACAAAAATTTCTAAACAAGTGCAATGCCAAGGGTGGCTATGCCCCACTCCCACTGCCAAGCATGACTATCTAGTCATTTATCTTTGATAATATTGAATTAATAAATATCTTATCTCTATTAAACCATAGCACCAATACAGCAGGCCATCGAGTGTGTCCATGGGACACTAATGCCCCCACTTTATGATACAGTAAAACCTGTCTTGAGAGACCACTGTCTTGAGAGACCACCTGTCTTGAGAGACCACATCTGCCAGGCACCGATTGGTTTTACTCTACAATGGACCTGCTATGGGAGACCACCTGTCTTGAGAGACCACCTGTCTTGAGAGACCACTGTAACCTGGTACCAACTTGTATTTTTATGCCATAATTGACCTGTCTTGAGAGACCGCCCCTTTGAAGACTGAAACCATGACAAAAACTTCTTACCTTTTCTGGAATTGGAAAATCCATTGTGTTATACTAACATAATTAAAAGTATTAAAACCTCTTAATTGGGTTTCAATTGCTAACTCATTAAAGATTGAGATGTTTTTATAAGACCCCTGTGAAAAGATTAGGATTATTGTTGAATAAACAATTTCATACATACCTGAAATGTGACAGATAGGAATAAAAATAAATTTGTGTTGAAAATCTTTTTGTAACAAATTGAAATGGACTGTTATAAAAATTATAAAAATAAATTAGTGTTGAAAATCTTCAATGAAGATTTTCAACACTAATTTATTTTTATAATTTTTATAACAGTCCATTTCAATTTGTTACAAAAACTTCATAAGAAAGAACAACTACAAAGTAATTACAAAAATCCATTCTTCTCTATTTCTGAATTTTGTGGTTGATTATTCACTGACTTGAGAAAACCTGAAACCTGTTATGAGAGACCACCTGTCTTGAGAGACCACTTTTGTGTGGCCCAAAGGGCGGTCTCTCAAGACAGGTTCTACTGTACACTATATTCAGTGGTAAACAAAGTCCAAAAAAGAGGTCATAACTCAGCTAAAAATTATCACACCACACTCAACATCAAACCTGTCTGGTATATTATCTATTATCTATAGTAAGCTATATTCCAAGTTTGATTGAAATTGGACACCTATAACTCAAGTTACCACCCGGAAACCAATATCAACATGTCTTCTAAGTTGGAAAACGGCCATAACTCTGCAAAAAAATATCGGACCAAGCCCACTATCAATCCCAATCTGTATTTATGTTGTGATAAACCTGTGTATAAAATTCTGTTTCATTTCGTTCAGTCAAACTAAAGTTATCTGGAAACCAATATCAACATGTCGTCTAAATCAGAAAAGGACCATACCTCTGCCCCAAAATATCGGACCAAGACCACTATCAATCCCAACCTGTATTATGTGGTTATAAACCTATGTATACAATTTTGTTTCATTTCACTCAGTCCAACTAAAGTTATTGTCTGGAAACCATATTTGGGCCAGACATAATTATATATGTATGTATGGACGGAGAAACAAGGATAACACTTAATGTCCCTCGCCAATATTGGCGGTGGCATAAGAAAATTTTGACAAAACAATATCATGTGACCCCTCATTGGAACAAGCCTGAATTGAGTATAACATACAATTTGAATTTTTAACTCTGTCCTCTTCATTGACAACTAAAATTCGAAAATGAAGTTCAGAAATGTATTCTGGGAATCTGATGTGGAAAACATTTGCTAACATTCTCTTTTGATTTTTTGTATTGGGTTTAATAACACTTTCAACAGCCAAGGATCAGGCCTGAAAATAAGCAGTCTGACATTTGCAGAATGAGGTCCCCAGAGGGTGAATTTGATCAGGCTATCCCATATAGTGGGCCAATTTATCCTCTGGGTACCTCTTTTTCTGTTTAGTTTTGAGACCCTGACTCAGACTGAGGTTCACAGAGGGTAAATTTAGTGATGCTACCCTGCTATGCAGGGTAGCATCACTAAATTCACCCTCTGGGGACGTCATTTTGCAGATGACAGTCTGCTTATTTTCTGGCTTGGCCATGATCACCTCTTATCTAACAGTTTTACAGGTGGAGGAATCCAGAGAACCTAGAGAGAATCACCAAACAGTGGTACGAAACTGTCAAGACTCCCATACATACTAACTCTTTACAAGCAGTACAGGGTCAGCATTGGTTGAAGGCAAGTGCATCTTTGATGCACAGTATGACAAAGTCCCACAGTGTCCCCAGTGGGCAGTCTGGATTAAGTGTCTTGTCCAAGGATACAACAGAGTTACAGCTAGTCAGGATCAAGCTATGGACCTTTCAGTTTGAAGTGCAATGTTCTAGCCACTGAGTCACTGCCAAGGTTCATACAGGCCTTTTAGTATGTTTTTCCATAGGTTTTCCATAGCCTGCACTACAAATTTTTCATAGCCCTATACCCATCAAACTACAGACTGCACACAGAACAAAAGGGTGCAGGTCTACCTGTACCTTCACTTTTATAACCAATAGCGACGAGGATCCAATTTTCAAGCAAATCCGCTATTCATGGACCACCTCGTATTCTACCTGGTAGTCCATGATTAGCAGATTAGTTTGTTAACCCTTTACCTAACATGAAAAGCAGACGACACTTGCAAAACAAATTCTTGAATAACTAATTTTTTTCAGTTTTTGTCTCAAAAACATAGGTTGTGACACCTCATTGGAACGAGCTTGATGAGCTCGTTCCGATGAGGGGTCATAACCTATGTTTTTGAGACAAAAAATGAAAAAATAATGAAAATGAACTGGCTATTTTTGAGAATAGTGCTGGCCGCTTTTGGCCGTTACGTTGGGTAAAGGGTTAATTCATCAAGTTTCAATAGATGCAGCAGTTAGGGATACAGGTATATTTAGCACATGCTGTTTGAAATAGAACTAAATGTAGGATGGATGCTAAAGAATACTTGTTATGGTCAATATCAACACAAAATTTTACAACCAATCCTTTGTACATAAAGGACCATTCCCAGAAATTGCATAAAATGTAATTGGTTGTAGTTCAGTGATTTGGGATATATACATGTGGAACACCAACATAAAATGTGAAATTCCATAGCCTTTCCCGAGCCTGTCTAAAAAACTTAAGATTTTCCATAACTTTTCAGGTCTTGGAAAATGAAATTTTACTTTTCCATAACATACCAGGAGTTTCCATTGCCTGTATGACCCATGCACCGCATGCCCTTTTAATCTGACAATCTGATGCATGCATGTGTAGGCTGCATGCTGAGTGGTGGAATTTGAACTAGAATTGCAGTATGATCTGTAACCATTTTATGATGTAAGATTATTGATTCTCTAAATGTTGCATGTGTATAGCTTCAGTGGATTTTATTGGAATTTAATTAAGAAACAAACTATGGCGTAGCTCTTCGAGAGATTTATGGGTTGTAGTCTCTCACATACAAAGTAATTTCTTCGTGAAAATTCCATGGTGACAATCTTTTTCATTTAACTCCTTGTGCATTGTTGGCAGAAAAAAACCCCACATCAAATCAGATGAAAAATTGAAAAGTCTCTTCTCTGACTGGCAAGCTACTTGGACAACTCAGGCCTGGAAATAACTTGTGAATGATTGTTCAGGTTATGTGTGGGTTACATCAATTGAAAAATATGTGAACGAACTACAGATTATGACAAAGTAATCAACATTACTTTATGAAATTGCCAATCTTGCATATTTTACCAGAAAAACTTGATAATCTTTTGGAACTATCTCAATTCAAAGGTTGAGTATTGCATCCACATATAAATAGAATGGTATGGTGTTTCCATTTTAAAGAAATTCTGTCAATATAAATAGCAACCAAGCCAGAAAATAAGCAGACTGTCATCTTCAAAATGAGGTCTCCATAGGGTGAATTTAGTGATGCTACCCTGCTATGCAGGGTAGCATCACTAAATTTACCCTCTGTGAACCTCAGTCTGAATCAGGGTCTCAAAACCAAACAGAAAGAGGTACCCAGAGGATAAATTGGCCAACTGTATGGGACAGCATCATCAAATTCACCCTCTGGGAACCTCATTCTGCAAATGTCAGACTGCTTATTTTCAGGCCTGATAGCAACAACTAACATGGCAAGATCGCGCATTATTTTAGTTGTTGTCATTTATTTATGTGGAAATCATGTTTAGACATAAAACAGCATGACTGGCCCAGTAAAAAACAGAGTACATGGTCTAATCTAATGGAGAACGATCACAACATTCTTCTTCCCATCTCTGATTTTATGGGAGCTTAAAGCTGCTCCCGGCAATTTTGTTCATTTCCAGCACTGCACTTGCCACTCAAAAACACTAGATTTTTTCTTTTTATTATATGCTTTTTATAAGAATCTGATCATTCCTATCGATAATTGCACTTATTTCAGCCTTGAATTGATGCATGAAAGTAAACAGCTGATTCGCATTGATACGCAGAAGTGATTTGATTGAAACTCAGAACAGGTAGTGTCTTGCAATCTGATTCAACTGGTGGGTTTCATGCATCAATTCAATGTGAATATGTGTTGAATTATTGCTGGAAATGATCAGTATTCACTCAAAAACACTAGGTTTTCTTTTCATTATAGGTTTTTAGAACAATTTCATTACTTCCAGTGATAATATGACTCATATTCACCTTGAAGTGATGCTTTGAAAGCCGCCATTAATTTTGACTGATACCGTGAAAGTGAAAATTTCTATATCTTCACAGTGAGGGATACGATTTCTATCTTTCTGCAATGTTTTTTCGATAATCTATCGTTTTGAGTATTATAAAAGACATATTTTCCAGGCTTGTAACTTCTACAAACTCATCTCCGGAGCTTCATGACACAGACTGTAGAATGACCACTGTTGGGACAATACTGTAGCCAGACTCTTCTTGAATACTCTGTGGACATCTTCATAAGTCTGATCTTTATGCCTGCCTTGACCGTGTCCTTATTTCTGCAGAGGGGAGAGCTATTTGACGTCACCACCCGATAGAATGATATGCCCTGATAGTATCAACCAGGCCAGAAAATAAGCTGTCTGACATTTGCAGAATGAGGTCCCTTTAGGGTGAATTTGATGATGCTATCCCATACAGTTGGCCAATTTATCCTCTAGGTACCTCATTCTGTTTAGTGTTGAGACTCTGATTCAGATTGAGGTTCACAGAGTGTAAATTTAGTGATGCTACCCTGCTGTGCATTTTGCAGATGTCAGTCTGCTTATTTTCTGGCTTGATATCAACACCACCTTTAGCCCTTAAGGGCCTGGGGAGTTTAATATATATTTATTTATTTACTGGTGTTTAAGGTCACATATTTCTGCACAATGGCTAATCATGACTTCAACAGCTTTATTGGGTGGAGGAATCCGGAGTACCTGGAGAGAACCACCGAGCAATGGAGAGCAACTGTCAACTCCCCAACATACTAACTCCACACAAGCAGGGTTAGCAGTGGCTGAAGACAGGTGCACCATCGACATGCAGTAATGCAGCAGTATGCCTTAGTACACATCACCATGCCCCAACATGGGCACTGGGGGTGAAGTGTCTTGCCCAAGGACACGATGCAGTTGCCGCAGGTGGGATACGAACTGAGGACCTCTCGGCTTGCAGCCTGCACCTCTACTTACTGAGCCACTGTACCCCCTGGGGAGTTTAATACATATTTTTCTGCATTTTGACAGTGTATATCCAACAGCTTTGCACTTGTTTCATAGAAACAACTGCTGGGGTATTTAGAATGTAACATGCTAGTTTCCCCAGAGCCAACATGTAGGGGCACGTTTTGTTGCAGTAAAAAGTGATCAAAATCAGAATTAGGCCTTAAGGGTTAACACTTTACCTAACACAACCAGAGGTCATCACTTTTAAAAAAAAATTGGAATAAGTAAAAATTTTCAATCTGATGAGCTCATTCCAACATAAGCTGTGCTTTGTAGGCAAAAATGGGAAATATAATATTTTCTGAATGGGTATCTTTGTGAATAACTCTTGGCATGTGTAAAGTAATGTTGTGGAAAGAGTTAATGCAGCTAAATGGAGCAACTGGATTAAATTCAGTAATTTACCTGGATATTGTGAAACCAAACTTCAAGAACTTTGAGCAAAATTTAACAAAAAAAACTAGCAAAATTTCCAATTTTGAGATTCACTTGTTTTAGCCTTAACCTGCAAAGTAGTTTTTGTAACATTCATCAAATCTAATCATGGCTCTTGTGAAAAATACATGAAATTTTAACAAGAATACTGGTAAAAAAGTTGATTTACTTATTTATTGGGATTTAATGACACTTTCAAAAGCCAGGGTAACCTTGTGTTGAACAGTTTTACGGGTGGAGGAAGCCGGAGTACCCAGAGAGAACCAACGAGAAGTGGCAAGAAACTGTCAAGACTCCCCAACAGTACGCCTTGGAACATGATGCAACCATACCCCCACGTGGGCAATCAGAAGGAAGTGCCTTGCTTGAGGACTCAATGCAGTTACCTCTGGCAGGGATCGAACAGTGGGCCTTTTAGGGCCACAAAATATAAATCCAAATTATTTTTCAAAAACAGGTGTGAACAATTAGACAGTTTAGAGTTATCTGACCCTAAGCGTATGGAAAGTAATAAATAATAGCAGAAAGAAAGAATCCACGGAAAATGAGCTCAATTCTGATATATCAGTTGATCTTTTCAATAATCTATTCTGCAAACCCATTTCTGATAAATAGAGGATATGGAATGAGTGTTTTTTCTCATATAATATTTATGAAACGAGTCTAAGAATTTTCCGATTTGGCGAGCCTCTGGCGAGCTCAAACGGAAAATTCGGACAAGTTTCATAAATATTATATGAGAAAAACACTCATTTCATATTCTATTTATCATATGACACACACACGCAGAAATTAGACACTCAGTATGACTTTTTAACCCATCACCTAACTTGAGTTGCAGACAGCACTTGGAAAAAACATCCTCGTATAACTAAAAAAATTTCATTTTTTGCTTCCAAAACATAGGTTATGACCCCTCATTGGAACGAGCTCGACGAGCTCGTTCCAATGAGGAATCATAACCTATGTTTTGGAAGCAAAAAGTGAAAATATAAAAAATGAAAGTGTCAATGACACTGTAGCTCAACTTGTCAAGACAAAGACATGTACATGTATAGTATGTGACACAGCGATGACAAACATCTAGGTAATGACCTGATAACAAAGGTACATATAAAGTATTTTAACGGTCTGTACATAAATACTGACTGTTGCCTGTAACAAATGTATAGGTAAAGTATTGTAAAGGTGGGTGACAGTCAGATGCTAAACTAGAAAAAAATCTTTGAGTCCCAGAGTGGGTCTGACTGAACCCCAAAATATTTGTTCTCATAGCACAGTGATAACAAAGGCACCCCAAAACACACTCATTCCTGTCCCAAGGTGAAAACAAAGGTACCCAAGAAGTTTCGTGAAGATCAGTTCACAAATATGAGCTGTGTAGAAGTTGTGACAAAAAACTGATTGGACCTAATTTCGGTACAAAATGGCCACTGGCAGCCATCTTGCATTCTGGACTGCACCCAGAAACACTCGTTCTCGTCCCAAAGAGATAACAAAGGTACCCAAGAAGTTTTGTGAAGATCGGTTCATAAATACAGCCTCTAGCCCGAGCCGTATTGACATGTGCACTTACAGTGTATAAGTAGCACTGAATAAATCAAAGTTCATCTAATTTGCATAATTTCTGCACGAGAAAAAAACCTGTACTATATGTGATGTATTCCATGTTACTAAACATTCATACAAAAATATATTCAAATCAGAACTTTCATACAGAAGTTCTGCACAAAAGACTGATTGCACTAATTTTGGTACAAAATGGCTGCTGGTGGCCATCTTGAATTTTGGACCACACCCAAAAACACTCGTTCTCATCCCACGGTGATAACAAAGGTACCCAAGAAGTTTCGTAAAGATCGGTTCATAAATACGGCCTCTAGCCTGAGCCATATATAGAAGTTGTGTACAAAAAACTGATTAGACCTAATTTCGGTACAAAATGGCCACTGGCAGCCATCTTGAATTTTGGACCGCACCCAGAAACACTCGTTCTCGTCCCAAGGTGATAACAAAGGTACCCAAGACGTTTTGTGAAGATCGGTTCATAAATACAGACTCTAGCCCGAGCCGTATTGACATGTGTACTTACTGTGTGTAAGTAGCACTGAAAAAATCAAAGTTCATCTAATTTGCATAATTTCTGCACGAGAAAAAAACCTGTATTATATGTGATGTATCCCATGGTACTAAACATTCACACAAAAAATTATTCAAATCAGCGCTTTTATATGGAAGTTCTGTGCAAAAATCTGATTGCACCAAATTTTGTACAAAATGGCTGCCATCGGCCATCTTGGACCGGACCCAAAAACACTCGTTCTCGTCCCACGGTGATAACAAAGGTACCCAAGGAATTTCGTAAAGATCGGTTCATAAATACGGCCTCTAGCCCGAGCCGTATTGGCATTTGCACTTACCGTGCTGAAAGTAACACCAAAAAACATCAAAGTTAGTCTAATTTGCATAATTTACACACGAGAAAAAAACCCGTATTATATGTGATGTATCCCATGGTACTAAACATTCATACAAAAAATTATTCAAATCATAGCTTTCATATGGAAGTTCTGTACAAAAAACAGATTTCTGCATCGTCGGTACAAAATGGCGGCTGGCAGCCATCTTGAATTTCGCACCAAACCCCAAAACACTCGTTCTTGTCCCACTGTCATAACAAAGGTACCCAAGAAGTTTTGTAAAGATCGGTTCATAAATACGGCCTCTAGCCAGAGCCATAGCAGCTTGGCACTTACAGCTCTGAAAGTAACACTAAATAAATCAAAGTCAGTCTAATTTGCATAATTTACGCACGAGAAAAAAACCCGTATTATATGTGATGTATCCCATGGTACTAAACATTTATACAAAACTTTATTCAAATCAGAACTTTCATACAGAAGTTCTGTACAAAAAACTGATTTTTGCATCATCGGTACAAAATGGCTGCTGGCAGCCATCTTGAATTTCGGACCACACCTAAAAACACTCGTTCCCATCCCAGGGTCATAACAAAGGTACACAAGACGTTTCGTAAAGATCGGTTCATAAATACGACCTCTAGCCCGAGCCATAGCCAATTGTTGACGTACGGACGGACGACGGGCCATGGCAATACCTCAAATTTGACTTCGTCAAAGTTGAGCTAAAAATGAATGGCGTTTTTCTTGTAGGTAAAAGATTAATACAATATAACCCATCCTAAATAGGACAGATAACGTAAATTCTCCCGACCGAAATTATGCAAATGTGACCCAGTTGTATTTTGTTTAGCCAATCAAATTGTCCAGTTTTGAAATTGACTAATGAAAGCTCCCAACTCTAATTATGCAAATTATGAAAATGTGGCCAGTTGTATTTTGTTCAGCCAATAAAATTGTCTAGTTTTGAAATTGACCAATGAAATTGACAGAAGGCTTTATTTATTACTGATTAATATGAAAACAAAATATCAAATGTTTTAAAGTGAACAAAATGCACAAATCATATGATAATCATAAGTATCAGTCACTTAATAATTTAGATGTACACATCCCAATGAATAATGATGAAATAACAGCTACTGAAATACTAAGTGCCCTTCAGCTGTTGAAAAATAATTAATCCACAGGTCCTGATAATATCCTGAATGAACGTCTCAAACTAAATGTTCCATACATGTTAAGACGAAACCACTTAATTTTTTAAACAAGTTCTGGAATCATATGGTACCATTATCCATTTTCTTGGAGTAAATCAATATTTACTACTATTTATAAGAAAGGTGACAGACATGACCAAAAAAATTCCTTAGGTAAACTATTCGACAAAATAATCAATAATAGGATTAACATATTTCTAGAAGAAAATATATTGATATTTTGTGATAACCAGCTTAGATTTTGCAAAGAATTTACTATGATTAATGGTAGAGATGGGCAATATACCAAAATAAACAGCTGCGCCATGAGCGCATGATACGCCGTTTATTAATAACAAGAGGGAAGCACACAATATGAGTATACATGGATTGCCTATATTTTGACGAATAAAGTCCCATAACTCTGGAATGACTAATCAAACGGTGACACCAACTGAAAGGGAGCTTTCTTCCATCAACATAAACCACCTACCAAAAAATCGTGAAAATCTCTCAAAGCGTTCTCGAGTTATCGTACGACGTGTAAAAAAATCAACAATTTTCTAAGTAATAAAGTCCCATAACTCTGGAATGACTAATCGAACGGCGACACTAAACGAAAGGGAGCTTCCCTCCATCGATATACACCACCTACCCAAAAATCACGAAAAATCTCTCAAAGCGTTCCCGAGTTATCGTACAACGTGTAAAAAATCAACAATTTTCTAAGTAATAAAGTCCCATAACTCTGGAATGCCTAATCGAACGGCGACACTAAACGAAAGGGAGCTTCCCTCCATCGATATACACCACCTACCCAAAAATCACAAAAATCTCTCAAAGCGTTCTTGAGTTATCATATGACATGTGACTGGACGGAAAGCGGTATACCATAATACGGCCCATTTTATCAAAATGGGCGTATAAAAACGAACTGATAATGATATCATGGGGATACCGAAAAATCAACCCTAACCAATCGTTGAATACTGATGCCATCTACATTTTCCTATATTCGCTATTTATAAGTCCCTGTTGAGGCTTGATACAAGTTAAAAGGTTCATTTTCATGAAAGAAGTGACTGATTTTCTTATCAATTTTGTTAACCCTCAATGGACAGGGCAACTGTCCTGAATTTCCACCACACTACAACCTGTACATGTGCAATTGCTAAGCAGTGATTCCACGACAAGTCTTCGCTGCCTGTTTAGGCAGCCAAGACCTGCCTAGAAATCACTGCCCATGTGCTTTGTCTATTGTCAGCAGAATCCCCTAAAGATGGCATGGTCAAGACACATGCTTTGATATTGCAAAAGCCTGAAGTAGGTTTTTAAACATTAAGGTCCATTTAGAACAAGTCATAAAATTACTGTAGATATGATTTGTGGTCCTAAAAGAATGCCACTGTTGAGCTCATTGGCAGTGTCAGTTATAGCATTGCGTTAGAATGATACTACAACTACTTATTCAGTTTTTCCTGATGTGAATTCTTCTTTGGTACTACCAACAAATCTCAATGAAGTCAGATACCGAATACTGAACCGATACCGAGGTATACCCCCCTAAAAATACCGAAACCGATCTCAAAATTCCAATACCTCCCATCTCTAATTGATGGTATGTTTATCTTGAAAACTGCAATACATAAATACAAGAAATTAAAAAAAAACATTGCATTCTGTTATTGTGGATTTAAGGAAGGCATTCAACACTGTAAATCGTATACCTTTCCAAAAATTACAACAAATCGAAATGTTTCAAACCTTATCATCACTGTATCAGTCGAGTTATTATATAACCAAAACAAATAAAGGCCTTGGGCCACCAGAGCTATTGACAACTGGCATCAGGCATAGGTGTAACATTTCTCCAACTCTCTTTAACCCTTTACCCAACAAATCGGCACATCCACCCGCATAATATGCAAATTCAGCAGTTGAAAAAATATTATTTTTCAAAAAATTTCAACAAAACCATATCATGTGACCCCTTGTTGGAACGAAATGATATTTAAAACAATAAATTTTGATATCCTCTGTGTTGGGTAAAGGGTTAAAATATTTAATGATGACACTGGAAAAATATTTAATGAAAGTTGCAGTCCGATACTATTGAACAGTTGTAAAATGAACTACCTGCTTTTCGCAGATGACCTGGTAATACTGTCATACTCACCTGTTGGCCTCCAAAACTGTGTATGAAAATTGGAGGTGTATGCCTTGTTAAAAAATCTGAGTATTAGCAGTTCGAAAACTAAATGTATGTTTTTCAAACCAAGAAAATCTCAGTTCTCTCCATGTTTATATTTGGGCTCGATTAAACTAGAGCATGTGACTAACTACAACTATCTTGTTTTCAACTATAATCTTCCAATGGCAAACTACATGATGCCCAATATCAGTAGAGCCTCAAAGTCAGAAAGACACTTTATTCACTTGTTAATTCATTCAAGTCTAAATGTCACCCCACGATTACAAATATATTCAAAACCATTTAACAAATTGAGTAAATCCATTTTACTCAACAGTAGCGAAATATGGGTTTTGGAAGTGACTGATAAAGCTAAAAAAAACCCCTCACCCTGTGAAAATGTACACGTCAAATTTTACAAACTGGTACTTGAAGTGAGCAAAAATTCATCTAATCATGCAGTACACATGGAATTAGAAAGCTATCCAGTTACCATTAATGCTACCATGTGCCAGGGCAAATATTTACACAAACTAAATTCACTGGCTTTTCAAGCATTACTCAGTGAAGCATATGCAGATGCGAATAACAATGAACTCTTAAACCCCCTTAAAATGAAAATGCAGAATTATATACAACCAGACAGTGATAACCTCAATATATTGGCCAGAAACATCAAAACAGACACATACTGGAAAAGCTTCAGAGTGAACATGTAACTACTTTCTTTAAAGATGACTGCATCATGGAGTCATACTTGTTACATATGACTTCAGAAAGCTAGAAATGACTTCCCTCAACACCGAATTGGTAACCACAGTCTCGTAATTGAGAAGGAGAGGCAAGTTTCATTTTGTTATGCAATGTATTGCTCATGACAAGATGCAACAAGCCAAGACCAATACCGGGTCTGGACCTGCGTCGCTGCATGCAAATGATCGGCAAACAGGAAGTGGCTGCACGGCAGATCTGAAAATTAGATACACGATACAACTCATCATTATGAAGCAGCAGACCAAATATAAAATCATTCCCTTTCATAGACGCCAAGAAAACTGACCGAAGAAGTGTCCGGATGGACTGACAGACGGATGGATGGACGGACTGATGATGGACGGACTGACAGACGGACGGAGTTGAGCGGTTACTAGACCTGCTCTGCCGCTGGCGACGCAGGTAATAAAAAGATCTCGTAAAAGCAGTAAGGAGACCAAAAACTTTCAGTATATGGATACAAGAGAAAAATTTAACCTGATAATGGGAAACAGTATCCCCCATCTGTAGCATGATCCGATGCTTCTTTCCACACAGCAGAGCTGAGCTGAGCTGAGCTCACAAAATAAAATAATTGTTCTTACATGTTGATATTTATAGGTTGTTATATACTTTAACCCTTAAGGACCCAATACCGACTTTCATTTGGATAAACTCAAAACTTTGTTTTCTAAGTTCCTTGTCAGTTGCTTCTAGGCAAGTCTTGGCTGCCTCTTTAGGCAGCCAAGACTTGACTAGAAACAACTGCAAAGCCACAGGAGATAGACTTTCAAAGTATAGAGAAAATGTATAAAAGGGTATGTTTCAGTGAGCTATTCCGGTTTACTTGGTTTATTGTGAGCATGCGTAGACACACAGAATAAAACCCAGGGCATTTTATTGAGCAGTTTATATTCTGGTTTATCATTCTGGATTAAACCAAATAAACCTCCTTGAGAGCAGGGTTACCTGGTTTATCATTCTATTCTTGACATGCACAGTGAAACGCATATAAAAGTTCTACACATCGCACAACGACAATAAAAAACATTCAATTTCGAGTGTCAAAAAAGAAAAAAAACAGTGCAAGGTTCATGAAAAAATGCTATAACTCAAGAGAGAGAAACTATAAAAAAATGTTAATAACATTTATTTAGCCCATAAAAGCGGCATTTCAAAAATATTTGATTCTCAACTGAAAGGGTGTTTCTCTCTCAGAAAAAATTGTTACAACTTTCAGACAATCCTTTTTGGCCATTTTATTTCCATGATAGCAGTCACGCAATTGTTGACAACCTCACTGGAAAGTTTCTGGTGAGGGCCTTTTTAACGATGGGTTTCTAAGATTGTTTAAAAATGAAAGCAGGGATATGTTTCCCACGCTTTGGATGTCCCCCTCCTAACAATACTTTCACGTGTCGCGTTTCCTAGCAACATCAAACAGGGTTAATATAGAATAGTATTCGCATGAAACATATCGTTCTGTTGTGATTTCTAAACCAAGTTTAAGTTTACATGAGATAGTAAACTAAGTAAACCGGAATAGTTCACTGAAACATACCCAAAGTCTCCAGACCCTTAAGGGTTAATCACTTTTTCTTTTCTTTTGAATGTTTCAATCTATTATTGCTATTGTTTTGTTTTTGCAACTTGCCTCTCTGGTGGAGTTATTTAATTATTTACTTATTGGGATTTAACAACACTTTCGACATCCAGGGTTACCTCGTGTCAGACAGTTTTATGGGTGGAGGAAGCCAGAGAACCCAGAAAGAACCACTGAGCAATGGCAAGCAACTGTCAGACTCCCCAATGTTCTAACTCCACACAAGCAGGGTTAACATTGGTTGAAGACAAGTGCACCATCGACGTGCACTATGCCTTAGTACACAACACCACCGTGCCCCCACGTGTGCAATTTGAAGTAAGTAGCTTGCTAAAGGATACAATGCGGTTGCCGCAGGTGGGATTCGAATTGAGGACCTCATGGTTTGCAGCCTGCACCTCTTCCTACTGAGCCACCACACACCCTCTGGTCGTGTTAACTGCTTGAATAAATCTAAATCTATAGATTGTTTCTAAATTTCAAGGGTTACAAGTGGGAGAACAGCAAAAAGTTGAAAAAAAATCACCAGAAGGATATTGGAAGGAGAAAAGTTAAGGGTGAGAGGTTGAGAAACATAATGATGGCATGAAACAAGCCTGAAAATAAGCAATCTGTCATATGCAGAATGAGGCCAAGGAGGTGAATTTGCTGCTGCCCAAATAGCGGGCCAATTTTCCTTGTGGATACCTCTTTCTGTTCAGGCCTGAGACCTTGATTTAAATTGAGGTTCACAGAGGGTAAATTTAGTGATGCTACCCTGCTGTGCAGAGTAGCATCATTAAATTCACCCTCTGGGGACTTCATTTTGCAGATGGCAGTCTGCTTATTTTCTGGCTTGGTATGAAATTATAAATCTACACTTGATCAACTTCTCTCCTAATCTCCTCTGAAGGCATTTGTCTTTCAGATCCCATTGATTTATTGATTACAGTAATAAATTCAGGTACTTTATATGACAAAACAACATTAATCATCTGGAAATACAAATTGTCAGTATGATCTGTTTTTCTATAAAGTTAACTGACCCTGTCAATATAAGGAGATTTCTAAAAAAATGTCAACAGGATATGTGTACTTATTTTGAAGTGGGGTTCTATATTTTAACCCCATCTCTAGTCAGTTACTTAATTTGAGTATTCTTAGCTAACCAGTTTTTTCGGTATAAAAAATTTGCAGTTAGTGCTGTCTGTAGAGCTATCTGCTTAGCTGAAAAATCTACTCGGTGTCGGTTGTTTGAAAAAAATGAAAGTCACAACCAAACCTTTTCTAAAAACAAGAGGCCCCATGGAGCCTGAGGTGTTCACTTGACCAAAGTTGTTTAAAGTAGGATTTAATTAGCATCTACGACTAGTTGACACTACACAGGAATACAGTTATTCAATTATTTATAACTCTGTTGTCCAAGCCAGATGATTTTTTTCTAGTATTGGAATGCAGCCACAGAAATAATGCCCAGATTTTCAGTAATGGAAATCTAGGGAATCCAAATATCAACCTAGGAACTTAACTTGAACAAACTTTGAATCTGAGCCCTTCCCATCCACTCCCAGGATATACTGGTACCAAGAAGCATCAAAAGATTCTCAATGGTGGATCTGAAGAAGGAGATTTTTAAAAAAGATTTTTCGTCATATTACATTAAGTTAAAATATGCTTCGAGATCAATCCCGAATCAGTCTCAGGATTCGATTTTTTCGAATCTCTCGTACTAACTTCAATTTGTTACATTTCCAACAAAAATAGGATAAAACTGTCATTAGAAAAATTCATTCATGTAGGCTCAATTCCTATTTATTTGAGTAACTGACAATGTTTAATTGTTAGGTAAGGTGTGAATTTGGCCCAGAACATTATCCATAGTTTTGGTTTTTGAAGGCTTAACTCGTTACTATTCACGTTCTTAAGAACGTGAATAGTAACAAGTTAGGCCTTCAAAAACTAAAACTATGGACAATAGGCCTAGCCGTTTCAGCGACGGTGCTACAGAGAATATATAGTTATTGGTGTTTAAAGTGTTCACTCCATCGCGTAAGGGTCATCACAGTGTTCCGTAACTTCCGTTTGATGCAATGTGAAACAAGTGTTTGACCACCGAGGTGGTATTAGTCCCCTACGGCGCTTTTGTGACATAAGGTGTTTTTGTCACAGAAGACACTAGAGTACATAAGCATCTTGGATTTTGAAAAAAAATATTGAGCGTGGATAATCCCCTCACAACCCTTTATCCATGTACCATATATGAAAGGCGTGGCTTGAACCATGTTGGAGGAAGGGGTGGTAACATAAAATAGAGCAAAAGCTTAAAAAAACACAACAAAAATGGCCGCCATTCTGCCATCTTGGACTTTGAAAAATAAATATTGCCTGTGCATCATCCCCTCAGAACCATTTATCCATGTACCAAATATGAAAGGTGTAGCTTGAAGCATATTAGAGGGAGAGGTGGTAACATAAAAACAGACAGATAGACAGACAGACGGACAGACAGACAGATGTTAGATTTTGAAAAAAAATATTGAGCGTGCATAATCCCCTCACAACCCCTTTATCCATGTACCATATATGAAAAGTGCAGCTTGAACCATGTTGGAGGGGGCAGTGGTAACATAAAATAGAGAAAAAGGCTTAAAAAACACAACAGAAATGGTTGCCATGGCGCCATCTTGAATTTTTGAAAAAAAAATACTGAACGTGCAACATCCCATTACAACCCTCTATCCATGTGCCAGATATAAAAAGTGTAGCTTGAACCATGTTGGAGTGAGGAGTGGTAACATAAAATAGAGAAAAAAGCTTAAAAAAACACAACAAAAATGGCTGCCATGCCGCCATCTTGGATTTTGAAAAAAAAAAAATTGAACGTGCATCATCCCCTCCCAACCCTCTATCCATGTGCCAAATATGCAAAGTGTAGCTTGAACTACGTTGGTGGGAGGGGTGGTAACATGAAAATAAAGAAAAAAAAGCTTAAAAATCACAACAAAAATGGCCGCCATTCCGCCATCTTAGATTTTGAAGAAAAAAATTTTGAGCATTCATTATCCCCTCAGAACCATTTATCCATGTACCAATTATGAAAGGTGTAGCTTAAAGCATGTTGGAGGGAGAGGTGGTAACATAAAAAACAAGACAGACAAACAGACGGATGGACAGACAGACGGACAGACAAATTTTTGAAAAAAAATATTGAACGTGCAACATCCCATTACAACCCTCTATCCATGTGCCAGATATAAAAAGTGTAGCTTGAACCATGTTGGAGTGAGGGGTGGTAACATAAAATAGAGAAAAAAGCTTAAAAAACACAACAAAAATGGCCGCCATGCCGCCATCTTGGATTTTGAAAAAAAAATATTGAACGTGCATCATCCCCTCCCAACCCTCTATCCATGTGCCAAATATGCAAAGTGTAGCTTGAACCATGTTGGTGGGAGGGGTGGTAACCATAATATAGAGAAAAAAGCTTAAAAAACACAACAAAAATGGCCGCCATCTTGGATGTTGAAAAAAAAATATTGAACGTGCATCATCCCCTCAGAACCATTTATCCATGTACCAAATATGAAAGGTGTAGCTGAAAGCATGTTGGAGGGAGAGGTGGTAACATAAAAAACAGACAGACAGACAGATGGACAGACAGACAGACGGACGGACGGACGGAGTGCAAACCTATAGTCCCCTTACGGTTCCTGTAGGGGACTAATAACTTGTCTTTTAAGATTCGATTCGATGTCGATATCAGAGACACGATTCGATTTGAGATTCGATTCGAAAAGAAATTTGTGATTCGCAGATCCCTAGACTTCATTTGAACAAATTGAGCCAAGCTGGGGTGTTGTATACCAAATATCAAAACATTCTGAATGGTTGTTCTCAAGAAGATTTCAAAGAACACTCCTCTTCTGCACCAAGTTAAAATTAAAGCTTCTGACTAGTGAAGAACAAGATTTTGAAAACATTACCAATTTAGCACGGTGTTAAAATGTGCCCCCTGCCCCCCCCCCCCCCCCCCCCCCCCCCCACTCCCAACATGAAATGAAAAACAACACAAATATCAACCCCGGAATTTATTGGAACTAACTGAATCTGAACCCTCTAAGGATGCTGTATATCAAATATCAAAAGATTTTGATTGTATTTCAAGAAACAAATTTTTAAAGATTATTCCTCATTTTAGACTAAGGTAAAATTTGGACTTCAATAGAGAGCCCAAATATTAACCCAGGGACTTGCTTTTAACAAACTTTAATCTGACTCCACTAAGGGTGGTGTATACCATATATCAAAAGATTCTAACACATGCGTCCATGGGCTCTACTAAGTGACAGGTGATTGATGTGGATGTTGTGACAACTGGTGAATGATTTCAGCAATAGTTGGGTGTCTGACAAGCACACATTACATGCACTGCACTGTGACATCTGGTGAATGATTTCAGCGATAGTTGGGTGTCTGACAAGCACACATTCCATGCACTGAGCTGTAGAAGACATGGATGATCTGTCAGAGAATTTACCACATTCAGTCCAAGACCTCAGTACTTTGTAAATCCTCCTCAGTTCGAGAGACAAGTGTGGATCCGACGTGGCATACTCCTCACCAAACGTCCAGTATTAGCTTGACTGATGTTATTCCATTCTTCCTGCAGTGCAGCGGTGAGTTCCTGGACATTGGTAGGGGGCTGTTGGCATTGTCATACGCACCTGTCGAACATATCCCAGATGTGCTCGATTGGTGAAAGGTCTGGACTTAGTGCTGGCCAAGACAGTGTAGTGATGTTCTGCTTCTGGAGGAACTCTGTAGCAACACCGGCCCTGCATGCTCTTGCATTGTCATCTTGGAACATAAATCGACGGCTCTGACGTCGTGCAAATGGCACCACATGAACTGCTAACATGTTGTCATGGTAGTACTGCCCTGTGACATGCTCTTGGATGACATGTAATGCTGTTGTGCTTGTCATGGTTGTGCCTCCCCACACTATAACCGATCCACCACAAAAACGATTGTGCTGTCTAACGGTTATGTCATGGTATCGTTTGTTCCGCCGCTGTCACACTCTGTTTTGCCTGTCGTGGAAGTCGAGAGTGAACCTCGATTCATCGGATAACATGATGTTGCTCCACCGACGATTGTCCTAGCACTGGTGTGCTCCACATCAATTACGCCTTGCTGCGATGTGCTGTTCAGTCAAACGTGGAATTATTCAAGGTCATTGAGCGTATAAATTTCAGCTGTGTAGGCGGTTTTGGATAGTCTGACTACCTGGATAAGAGTTGTCACCCTTGGACATCCTGACCAACATCTGTCATCAACATTGCCTGTCTGACGGTAGTGTGACCACCATCTGCTAATCACCGACTGAGTAATGTTGAGAATTTGAGCCACTACTTTCTGTCTGTTGCCAGCTTCCAACATGCCAACGGCACATAAACATTTGTCACGTGTCAGTCTTCGCATACCTCAAAAGTTACGTTTCGACCAGAAACTATTGATGTTTATACCAAGAAAAGAACGATGAGACTTTCAAAAAAGCCCATCCAGTACAAATGAAAACTTCAAAACATACCCCACAGACATTAACGCGGTGCTCGTGCGATAAACCAGCATGAAGTTTTTGTGGACCGGTGGCATTCATGATCCACACTAAACTTGGTAACATATTGATGTGCCCAATCACGCGTATCCAATACCATTTTCCAGAAATATCAAAATCAGTTTGGATATCCCTTTCTTTTTTTTAATAGTATATTTTCCCAAGGCTGATTTTTAAAGATTGCATCATTTCCGCATTAATGCATTAATATTTTGTCTCCCTAGTGGTCCAATACGAAGAATAATCTTTAAAACTCTTCACCAGAACCACTAGTCAGAACCTTGCGATTTATGGTACATGTATACAGAATTCTTGCAGTGGTCAGTATCAATTTTGTTCTAATTAAGTCCATCAGTTAATAATTGTGTTCTCTTTGGGAGCCCAAATTTTAACTTAATGCAATATGGGGAATAATCTTTAAAAATCTTTTTCAGATCCCTTTTCAGAATCTATTGATATTGGGTATACAGATCCTTATGGGGGGGGGGGGGGGGGGGGGGCAAATTCAGGTTTGTTCAAAGCTAGACCCTCAGTTAATACTTGGGTACCCTATCAGAATCCAAATTTTAACTTGGTGCAATATGAGTTTGATTCAAATTTGTCCATCAGTTAAGAATTTGGCACTCTTCAGGGAGCTTGAATCTTAATTTGGTGCACTATGGAAATAATCTTCTTCAGATCCACCAGTCAGACTCTTTTGATGATTGATATACATCCTCAGTTAATACTTGGACATGGTTCCTGCAGCTTTTTAAGGGAAGAATCCAAGGGTTTTCAAGGGTATTCAAGGACACTTTAAGGAAAATTCAAGGGCATTTTCGGACTTTTAAATAAAAAATTCCAGGGTTTTCAAGGACAAAATTTGGGAATGACATAACAGTCACAATAAATTGTGATTATACATGAGACAAAATTTGTTAACAAGGTTATCCTTCAGCAGTAGGTAAGGACTCACCTTTCAGTTTAGCCGGTACACAGACTTCTCATAAAGCAATAAGTTTTTGATATAACAAACGAGTAGAGCCCAAAAATTATTAATCTTTAAAACTTGTAACGTAAAGTAACAATTAATATTTTTACAAAAATGTTTCATTGATGAAGTTGTATCCGAATCTCGCACCGCATTCGTGTGCTTTTCACTTTTCATATGCGAACGAAGTGATGCTTCGCCCATATTCCCAACAGAAAATTCTTTTTGGCACAAATCACAGCGTGCGTAGTGTGGATTTTTCACCGCTTTGATCCAACCTTTATAGCTTTCATGGGCCATCCAGCTTTCTTGAAATCTGCATTGTCGAGATTTTGAAAACATTTTATTATTCCAAGTCACGAATCACTGAGTCTTTTGTCTAATATCAATGTCTATTCAAAACGTGTGTACAAAACAAGGTCATTCACATTGTACACTGATTGTATGTGTCAGTGAGTGTGATTGGATAACAGCTAATTCAACAGCAGCGAACAACCAATGAGAAAAATCAATACAGAATAGAGGCAAGTTCCCTGGTAGAGGTTACTGCCCGCAAACTGAGCTACCAGTTAAATGTTACATATTCCATAATACACAGTTTCACCACTGTAAATAGAACGCTAATATTGAATAAATCACTACGTTATACTGAAGCTGCAAACTCAGCTACCAGTGTTTTAGTTACTTTTTCCAATTTACACTAGTTTGACTTGGCTTTTTGCAATTGGTTTTTCGTGCGTAAATTCAAGGGCCCGCAGTCATTTTTCCAGGGTTTTCTGGGGGTGCAGGGTTTTTCAAGGGTTTTCCAGGCCTGGAAATTTATTTTTGAAATTCAAGGGTTTTCCAGGAATTGAAGGACGCGCGGGAACCCTGTTGGATGTAAGTGATGGTGATTTTGCTTGATGAGCTCATTCCAAGGAGGGGTCATAACCTATGGTTTTGAGACAAAAAATGAAAAAATAATGAAAATTAATTGGCAGTTTTTTAGAATAGCGCTGGCCGGTTTTGGCCGTTACGTTGGGTAAAGGGTTAAAAAAAATCTGCATGGTGCATGCACGTGGATGAGTGGTCCAGGCCTGGCATTCTGAAGGAGGGCTGCTCTCCTAGAGCCCTCGCAAATTTTTTGTAGGAGGGCTATTTTTAGCCCTCCTGCATCTGGCCAATGAAACACATCACAAATTATTTTGCAGTACTACTTTTATTTTATGTGCACAATTTCTATGGCTCACATCATCCATGTGACAAAAAAGGAATATATAATTTGCTCAAAAATGAAACTCAACTGCACCACTGGGCTTCATGTTCAAACATTCTGTCACATTCATGGTAATGGTGGTACGTGACTCTCTGGTAATGCCGCCAGTTAGATGTAGAATAATATTTGAACATTGTTGGGGAAAGTACAATTCAACAAAAACATTGCGAGGGCTCAAGGAGGGCTCTCCTTGAGAATGCCAGGCCTGCATACATGTAGATACATAAAGATATGAGCTGAGGAAATTTGTGCTCATATTTGCTACTTAACTGGTAGAGTGCTCAATTATTTTTCAAAGGTGATTTGAACCGTGAGCTTTTTTTTTCGAACATATATGTTACCAACAAGTGGAGCCTCAGTTTATCAAGATTTTGTTCATAAATAATTGTTTTGTTACTATTTTTTATTGGAGAGATAAAGGCATTTCAAAATATTTCTATTTTTAGTGCCTGGGGTTCCACACAGAACATTTTATTTTGCATGAATCAAGTACTTATGATGCAATAATATATCAAATTTGGTTAAATGTCACAATTGTGCCGTCATTCTGTGTATTAATATATCCAACTGTATATTTTTCATTTTATAATTCTGAAAGCAGGTAACTTTCAGATAACAAATATGGGTTTAATATAGCTAGCAAGATGAAGAATTGCTTGCTGTATTGAACACAGTGAGCACTCCTCCATCTAGCTTGCTGTGCAGTATATTGGATATTCATCAAGAGTAAGTATAATATATACTCACAGGGACTGCCCACATGGGAGCATGAACTAAGGCGCACTGCACATCGTTGGTGCAGTTGTCTTCAACCCATGCTAAACCTGCTTCCACCCATAAAGCAGTACGATATGAGATGCCCCTGGCCATCATAAGTGTCATTAAACCCCAATAAATAAATAAATAAATAAATAAATAAATAAATAAATAAATAAATAAATAAATAAATAAATAAATAAATAAATAAATATACTCACAGTGAATAGCTGCCACAGAGCTAGTCAGCACTACTCTCCTGACACTCTTTGCTGTAACACATGCTTTCAGAACATGCTGAGTACCTTCCACTGCTGGCTGTATGATTTCACTCTCATCTTTAGGATTTGTATTGGGAAATGGACTAGCAACATGAATGACATAGGTCGCATCCTTAACAGCACTGAAAATACATAATAAATGGGAATGAAATACAAACCTAGGGACAAAATATACTTTAACCTTTAAAGGCCTAATTCTGGCTTGTATGACCTCAGAACATGTACAGGTGACCTTACAATATGCCGTAATGAGAAGATTCTGCAGACAAGAGACATATTACCTAGGCAGTGGTTTCTTGTCAAGTCTTGGCTGTCTTAACAGACAGCCAATACATGACTAGAAATCACTGCTAAGCCTCTGGACAGGCTGTGGTCATGTTTTAACTCATGATAATTGTCCAGGCCCTTAAGGATTAAAAAATAATTCATACAGAAGGTCCAAACAGATTTTGTTTCCTTTTAACCTTGCATCGAGTGTAATGGTCATTTTAGCCTGCAGTGTTTACAAAAATCATCATTCAAATTTTAATATTGTTTACAGTTTTAATCTACTGAGGCAATTATTGTCTTCTAAGCATACCACATGACACCTTATTGAAACAATCTTGTTCACCTCTTTCCAATTACTCAAAAACTAAGTTTTGGAGATAAACATTGAAAATTAAGATTTCGATTATTTCTGGTTATTATGGAAAAAATTTCAAGTGTCATCTGTTTTAGGTACAGTACATGGAGAGTGGATTGTAACTAAATCACTCACAGAGTGGAGTTATCACCCAAGCTATAACTTTCAAATTGTGTACATATCGACATGAAACACAAGCAATGTTTCCGCCAATGGACCTCCGGGTTTGACCCAGAGGCCCTTTGGCTGAAACTTTGCTTGTGCTGGTTAGGCTTTTCAACAAATTTGCAATTATTGCTTGGGTGGAATCTCCACTCTGTGGGTGATTTAGTGATAATACACTCTCCACGTACTGTACATGGTAAATGACAACCTAAGTATGAACGTATACATATATGCACCATTATTAACCCTTTACCAAAGTACTGAGGGTCTCAATTTTAACAAACTGGTAACTGCCCCTTTCCCCCACCTCCACCTCCCTAAGGATGCTGTATACCAAACATCAAAAGATTCTGATCAATGGTTATGGAGAAGAAAATTTTAAACATTTTTTGCAAATATGCTGATTCAGTATTTATTCGATTCACCCTCCAGTACACGCTGACACAACTGATGGCAATTGTTTTAACCATTCGATTCTACTGGTCGTGAGGATGCTTCATACCAAATAACAGTTCTCTGTTCTATGTGGTTTGGGAAACATGGGTGGTTGAAAATATTTCTAGTTTTTGTCCTTGGGGTGACAATGGGGATGCAGGAAAATTTTCTTTTGCATGAATTAAATACTTATGACTCAATAATACCACATACGAAGTGTGGTTCAAATTGGCTCATCGGTTTTGAAAACAGAAATTTTGGGCAGGGACAAAAATCTTGCACCTTCCATAACAAAGGCAAATATTGCCTCACAAACTTCATTTGAACAAACTGCATCTACACCTCCAAAGGCAAAGGACTAAATATCAAATCGTTGTACCCATTGGTTCACAAGAAGATTTTTGTAAAATTTTGGAACATCCCCTCCCCACAACTTCCCTGAGGCAGGGCTAGTTGATCTGAACAAAACAAAATGCTGTGTAAGAACAATCACCTCAAATTTTATTGAAGGAGGAAAAGTCATGAACACCATGTTCACGGACGGCGCACGACAGATGGTGAGTGATTGCTACAGCTCGCCCTGACTCCCAGTCAGGTGAGCTAAAAATTGGGTAGTATTTTTTGAATCCCTATTTACTGCACACCAGTGGAGTGAATAGTGTACAGATGTTCGCTGATGTTTTTTTAAAAAAAACATTTTTCTGATGCCTGATGACTCAATAAAATTGCACGCTACTTGAAATTGTAGCAAGCAGTATACAGCACGCCTCTCATTTTCAATATCAATTAACCCTTTACCCAACGAATCACCTGCATCCGCCCGCGTAATATGCAAATTCAGCAGCTGAAAAATATTATTTTTCGAAAAATTTCAACAAAACCATATCATGTGACCCCTCTTTGGAACGAGCTCATTGAGCTCGTTCCAAAGAGGGGTCACATGATATGGTTTTGTTGAAATTTTTTGAAAAAATTTAAAAAATGATATTTAAAATAATAAATTTTGAAATCGTCTGCGTTGGGTAAAGGGTTAATGATAAATCAATAATTTTTTTGGTAATCAAAGAGCTGCTTGATTATTCCCTTTACATTCCATCACTGCTTCTATGCTTTTGTAAATGAATGCCAAAAGGAAAATTTAATGAAAACATGAAACAGTTTGCAAACAATTCATAGGCTGCTTCAATAAATATGGATGTTTACCTTCACTTGAGTTACTGGCTAAGTGCATTCTGGTGAAGGGTAATGATTATTAATGAGGGAGCCGGGTGGCTCAGTCCCATGGTTCGATCCTCACCAGGGTAAATGTGTTGTCTTGTGTCCTTGGGCAAGGCACTTAATCATGCTTGCACAGTGGTAGTACTGAAATGGTTAACTGGATAATCGGTTTGAAACCAGTTATCTACCTAACCGATTAGAAAAACTGCCAACCAGTTATCCAAAATGTCGATAGTGGTAGTCATTCCACATTTAAAACGTAGTAAATCAGCCGCTTCTCCTTTGTGATAGATTACACATCAAAGCCGTGTTGTTTTTATTGAGATATTATCGACTCTGGAGTTCAAAACTTCGTTAATTATCGGCAGTTTTCGTGAGTAATGAGAAATCGCAGAAACTATTCTGTAGTGCGTATACAAATGAACGTTATCGAGTACTCCACAACGTTTGTTTGTATACACACTACGGAATAGTTTGAGAATACTGCTTTCCAATTTCTATAGTTTTGATCCCATATTCGGTGAAATAATGGCCACGGATAACCGGATATTATCCGGTTATGGCTGTCAGTTAGTCGGTTATGAAAATGAGCCAACCATTTCAGCCCTACACAGTGGTGCTGCTTACTAAGGTGCACTACACATCGTTGGTACATTTAATTGTCTTCAACCAATGCTAACCCTGCTTGTGCAAAGTTAGTACGTTGGCTAGTCTGGCAATTGCTAACCTCTGCTTTGCAGTTCTCACTGGGTGCTCTGACTTCCTCAATAGGGCTGCAACGATACGTCTCACTCATGATACAATATGTATCGCAATTTTTTTTCACGATACAATTTTTTCACGATACATTACATGCAGTTCATTGAGAGTGAATTATCAGTAACAAGTGTTTGACCACCGAGGTGGTATTAGTCCCCTACGGTGCTTTTGTGACATAAGGTGTTTTTGTCACAGAAGACAAAGTATATAAGCATCAAGATTGGATTTTGAAAAAAAAATATTGAGCGTGCATAATCCCCTCACAACCCTTTATCCATGTACCATATATGAAAGGCGTAGCTTGAACCATGTTGGAGGGAGGGGTGGTAACATAAAATAGAGAAAAAAGCTTAAAAAACACAACAATAATGGCCGCCATTCTGCCATCTTGGATTTTCAAAAATAAATATTGACTGTGCATCATCCCCTCAGAACCATTTATCCATGTACCAAATATGAAAGGTGTAGCTTGAAGCAAACTAGATGGAGAGGTCGTAACATAAAAACAGACAGACAGACAGACAGACAGACGGACAGACAGACAGATGTTGATTTTGAAAAAAAAATATTGAGCGTGCATAATCCCCTCACAACCCCTTTATCCATGTACCATATATGAAAAGTGCAGCTTGAACCATGTTGGAGTGAGGGGTGCTAACATAAAATAGAGAAAAAGCTTAAAAAACACAACAGAAATGGTTGCAATGGCGCCATCTTGAATTTTGGAAAACAAATATTGAACGTGCAACATCCCATTACAACCCTCTATCCATGTGCCAGATATAAAAAGTGTAGCTTGAACCATGTTAGAGTGAGGGGTGGTAACATAAAATAGAGAAAAAAGCTTAAAAAAACACAACAAAAATGGCCGCCATGCCGCCATCTTGGATTTTGAAGAAAAAATATTGAACGTGCATCATCCCCTCCCAACCCTCTATCCATGTACCAAATATGAAAGGTGTAGCTTAAACCATGTTGGTGGGAGGGGTGGTAACATGAAAATAGAGAAAAAAAAGCTTAAAAAACACAACAAAATTGGCCGCCATTCCCCCATCTTGGATTTTGAAAAAAAAATTTTGAGCGTGCATCATCCCCTCAGAACCATTTATCCATGTACCAAATATGAAAGGTGTAGCTTGAACCATGTTGGTGGGAGGGGTGGTAACATGAAAATAGAGAAAAAAGCTTAAAAAACACAACCAAAATGGCCGCCATGCCGCCATCTTGGATTTTGAAGAAAAAATATTGAACGTGCATCATCCCCTCCCAACCCTCTATCCATGTACCAAATATGAAAGGTGTAGCTTGAACCATGTTGGTGTGAGGGGTGGTAACATAAAATAGAGAAAAAAAGCTTAAAAAACACAACAGAAATGGTTGCCATGGCGCCATCTTGAATTTTGGAAAACAAATATTGAACGTGCAACATCCCATTACAACCCTCTATCCATGTGCCAGATATAAAAAGTGTAGCTTGAACCATGTTGGAGTGAGGGGTGGTAACATAAAACAGAGAAAAAAGCTTAAAAAACACAACAAAAATGGCCGCCATGCCGCCATCTTAGATTTTGAAGAAAAAATATTGAACGTGCATCATCCCCTCCCAACCCTCTATCCATGTACCAAATATGAAAGGTGTAGCTTGAACCATGTTGGTGGGAGGGGTGGTATCATGAAAATAGAGAAAAAAAGCTTAAAAAACACAACAAAAATGGCCGCCATTCCACCATCTTGGATTTTGAAAAAAACATTTTGAGCGTGCATCATCCCCTCAGAACCATTTATCCATGTACCAAATATGAAAGGTGTAGCTTGAACCATGTTGGTGGGAGGGGTGGTAACATGAAAATAGAGAAAAAAAAGCTTAAAAAACACAACAAAAATGGCCGCCATTCCGCCATCTTGGATTTTGAAACAAAATTTTTGAGCGTGCATCATCCCCTTAGAACCATTTATCCATGTACCAAATATGAAAGGTGTAGCTTGAACCATGTTGGTGGGAGGGGTGGTAACATGAAAATAGAGAAAAAAAGCTTAAAAAACACAACAAAAATGGCCGCCATTCCGCCATCTTGAATTTTGAAAAAAAAATTTTGAGTGTGCATCATTCCCTCGGAACCATTTATCCATGTACCAAACATGAAAGGTGTAGCTTGAACCATGTTGGTGGGAGGGGTGGTAACATGAAAATAGAGAAAAAAAAGCTTTAAAAAACACAACAAAAATGGCCGCCATTCCGCCATCTTGGATTTTGAAAAAAAAATTTTGAGCGCGCATCATCCCCTCAGAACCATTTATTCATGTACCAAATATGAAAGGTGTAGCTTAAAGCATGTTGGAGGGAGAGGTGGTAACATAAACAAGAGGCCCCACGGGGCCTGAAG
This sequence comes from Pictodentalium vernedei, assembly GCA_031216915.1. Classification (NCBI taxonomy): domain Eukaryota; kingdom Metazoa; phylum Mollusca; class Scaphopoda; order Dentaliida; family Dentaliidae; genus Pictodentalium; species Pictodentalium vernedei. The sequence continues at coordinate 114,047,107 of CM062290.1, read as the reverse complement.
CGCTCATCTTGTACAGAACACAATTTAAACAGAGTCCAAGAATGAGGCTACATTAAGCAAGCCATCTCCATAGGCTACACTGTCAATCCTTGAGTCCCTCAGGAGTGACAAAAATAATCTGGGCATCATGCCTTTTCTTCAGTTGATCATAAGTAAAATGTAGAGCTCCCCTATGAAGCCCCTTGATACAACCTATGTGGATTAATCTTAGTACCTCTAGAGGGTACTGAATACAAAATTTTTAATTCTTCAGCAAAATGGCCAATTCTGGCTCCCATAGAGAGCCCAAATATTAACCCAGGCTCTTGATTTGAACACAGTTAAATCTGACTTCCCTAGAGATTTTGTGTACCGAATATGAAAGCATTCTGACTGTTGGATCTGAAGAAGAGAAATTGTAAAGAAATTTCTTCGAACTGCACTAAGTTCAAATTTGGGCTACCATAGCGAGCCCAAATATTGACCTATGGATCCGATTTGAACAAACTTGAATCTGACCCCCCTAGAGATGTTGTATACCAAATGTGAAAGCATTCTGACAAGTGAATCTGAAGAAGAAGATTTTTGAAGAAATTCCCTCATATTGTACTTAGTTAAATTTCATGTTCCCATATGGAGTCCAAATATTAACCTAGGCACTCGAATTGAACAACGTGGAATCTGACCCCCCTAGAGATGTTGTATACCAAATATAAAAGCATTCCGACTGGTGGATCTGAAGAAGAAGATTTTTAAAGAAATTTTCTCATATTGCACTAAGTAAAAATTTGGGCTACCATAGTGAGCCCAAATATATACCTAGGAATTTGATTTGAACAAACTTGAATCTGACCCCATAGAGATGTTGCATACCAAATATCAAAGCATTCTGACTGATGGATCTGAAGAAGAAGATTTTTTTAAATTACCCTCCATATTGAACAAAGATAAAATTTGGGCTTCCGTAGGAAGCCCAAATATTAACCTAGGGACTTGGTTTGAACAATCTAGAATCTGACCCTCATAACAATGATGTATACCAAATATTAAAAGATTCTTACTGGTGGTTCTGAAGAAGAAGATTTTTAAAGAATATTCCCCATATTACCCTATTTTAAAACTTCGGGCTCCTGTAGAGAGCCCAAATATGAACCAATGAGCTTTATTTCTACAAACTTTTATCTGGCCCCCCTATGAATGCTGTATACCAAATATCAAAAGATTCTGATGATTGGTTCTGGAGAAAAGATTTTTTAAAATTTTTGCAAATATGCTGACTCAGCATTTTTTCGATGCCCATTACAGAACACCCTAACATAACCGATGGCAATTTTTTTTTACCATTCAATTCTACTGGTCGTAAGGATACTTCATACCAAATAAAAGCTCTCTGTTCCATGGGGTTTGGGAAATATGGACGTTTGAAAATATTTCTACTTTTAGCTCCCAGGGTTCCCATGGGGATGTGGGAATTTTTTTTTTGGCATGGGTCAAGTACTTATGACCCAATACTACCACAAACCAAATTTGGTTCATACCGGACCATCGGTTCAGAAAGTTAAAAAATTTATAGTAATTTATATATTTTTGATACTTACCAATGACCCAGACTTAGCTGGTGCTAACTCTAACAAAACCAGGGCCAAACACAAATTTTGCCCCCCAATCCCCAAAATTTGCATCCAAAACAAAAAGAAATCATGTCCTAAAGGACCTCCATACTACGCCTCTACTGCGCATGCGCAGTGACGCAGTCGTCCCGAAATTGGCGCCAATTATCATTCTTACTGGCAGTGCCTGGTCAGCGCTATGTACTCAGCGGGGAGGCAAGAGTTCCCAACTCCAGGGAGGGCCATCCCCGTCTGGGTCATTGGTAAGTATAAAAAATATATAAATTACTATAAATTTTTTAACATTTTTATACTGTACCAATGACCCAGACTTAGCTGAATAGTAAACAGGCTGGAGGGCCTAGGACATAGAGGAAAATCCAATAAGCTCAACTATATAGTAAAGAGGTAACCCCTTAAGGAGAAAAGGAGTATTAGGCTTTACATGTATCTTTCTTATTTAATATTAAATTAGAAAGATACACTACCCTTAATAATTGAGCACAATAACATTCATGTTCTCTATTAACATCCAGTATAACCCTTATACTAATTATTTTTAAAGCAAGCCAATAAATAAAGTAGTCCAGAGAATTGAGACTCTTTATAATCATTTAAAAGTGTCCGAGTATTGTATATTAAAGCCCGTTTGACACTTGACATATACAAATGCTTCACACCGAGCTACACTTTAAAAATAAGACATGAATGAATTTAAACATTAATATTACACTTTAAAACCATCCCGGAAGCGACTCAGAAATACTGACTTGGAGGAGGCATTCCCTTGCTTTTCACTATAAAGCAGGTGACCTAAGGGAACACCCGCCCCCCCCCCCCCCCCCCCTTCCCCTTGCCCTGGGTCAAATAGCCCAGAGCGAAGAGGGCAGCCGGACGGAGTCACTGCCGGAACAGAAAGCCTGCATAACTATAGTTGCAACTGTTTAGTGGACGACATTCTGAGCAACAGATAACGGACCTAAACAATGCAGGTCTCCAGAAATTGACTCAATATTTCTGAGATAAAAATTCGTAAATGTGGATGGCTGAGACCAATAAGCAGCCTTCATTAAATCTGTAATAGCAACACTATTAGCATAAGCCCAGGAAGTAGAAAGAGCTCTTACTTCATGAGCAGAAATCTTAAGCACAGACTGCTGAGAAGAAGATAAATCTTCATAAGCAGTACGGATAGTAAACTGAATCCATCTAGCAATAGAATGGACTGAAATGTCCTTTCTATTAGGCATCAAAGACAGAAAGAAACGTTTCCGTCCCTTTCTGATAAACTGAGATCTCTGTTTATAGATACGTAGTGCTCTAACAGGACAGAGTAAAGGCCTACGCCCGTCTGAAGACGGAAGAGCCTTAATAACAATAGGTTCCGGATATTTATTAGGAGCCTGATTCTTAGCTAAAAAACCCACATTAGTAGTGAAGGTGATAGTGTTCCCAACACTACGATAATGAGAATCATCCACCGATAGAGCATGAAGCTCACTGACTCTTCTGGCAGAAGAGAAAGCTAAGAGAAAAGCTGTCTTATAAGATAAGAATTTGAAATCTACTGTCCCAAGAGGTTCAAATGGCTTTTCCTTCAATTTAAGGAGAACCCAAGCTAAATTCCACTTAGGAATTAATCTAAGAGTTCTGGGTCTATTTATCGAAAAGTTTCTAACCAACTTTGATAAAGAGACATTAGATCCAATTTGTAAACTATCATGATGTGCATAGGTATCAGATAACATAGATCTATAACCCTTTATAGTAACAGGCTGCAGTTTGATTTCGTCAAACAAGTATACTAGAAAGTTTGCAATGTCTGGTATAGAGGGATCAAATATATCTACAGAATGATCCCTACACCAACGACGAAAAACCTTCCACTTAGCCGCATAGTTTAGCGAAGAGGAGGTCCTCCTACAGTTAGAAATCGCGTCCACTGCTCGTCCTGTAAAGTGCTTGCCATGCAAGAAGGACCGCACAACGGAAAAACGTGAAGGTTGAGACCTTGTGGGTTGTGATGGAGTTGGCGCGATTTCCCCTGCGAAAGAAGATCCTCTCGTGGAGGAAGCTTCCGCGGTAGGTCCCACAACAGACACCTGAGTAGATTTATCCACGGTCTCTGTGGCGACAGAGATGCTACCAACAGAATCTTGCATTGAGATTGTTTTATCTTTAGCAATACTTGTTGAATTAACGGCGCTGGATACGCATATCCTATCATTCCGTCCCAAGGGATCGACAGAGCGTCTACTGCAAATGCTCTTGGATCCGGACACGGAGACACATACGTCTGCAACTGATTGTTGAGATGTGTCGCAAATAAGTCTATCATTGGCCGTTCCCATTGGTAGCAAATCTGATTGAATACTTGTTTGTTGAGAGTCCACTTCGATGGCAACAAGCGACCCTTTCGTGAAAGGGAGTCTGCTAGCACATTCAGATGACCCGGTATGTGACGGACCGAAAGAAGAACGTGATGTTCTAACGCAAACAGAAGGATTCTTTCCGTTAGATTGAACAACGGAACTGAATGAGTGCCTCCCTGATTCCGTATATACGCCACTACTGTCGTATTGTCGGATAGGATTTGGACATGAGCATCGTGAATAATGTCCATCCAGTGACGTAACGCAAGCCAAATTGACATCATTTCCTTGATGTTTATGTGCTTGCACAGGAATTGTGGATCCCAAAGACCCTGGCATCTCGAATCCGTTGGGATTAATGATGCACCCCAACCTGTTTGACTGGCATCCGTCATAACGGTAAAACTCGGATCCGGCAACTGCAGCGGAACTCCTTGAGTTAACCACTGAATGTTTGCCCAAGTCTGAATCTCTTGTTTCACTTGATCTGACAAGAGAACGTCTACATCGAGCGAATGAATTTTCACACTCCAATTCTGAGTCAGGAAAATTTGAAGAGGACGTGTGCGTAGCCGCCCCATCGGAATGAGATCCGCGGCGGCTCCGCACAGACCTATCAGTCTCATAAATTCTCTCGCCGTGACTTTGTCTGCGTGCAGACAATAGCGAGCGTAACAACTGACTAATTTCGCTCTGGTTAACGGCAGACGAACGAGATTGTTGTGCGTCTCGAAGCTCATTCCCAGATGAGTGAATGACTTGGACGGCACCAGATCCGACTTCTCCTCGTTTACTATAAAACCGAGACGTCGGAGCAATAGAAGAAGATTCTGAACATCGTTCTGAAGCGTTAACTCGTTGCCGTACCTCTGAAGAATGTCGTCCAGGTAGGCCGACGTTACCGCAGACGAATGAGCTCGGAAGTAGATCATTACCGAGTTCATTACCCGAGTGAAAGCCCAGGGTGCTAGATTCAATCCGAAGCACATCACCCGGAATTGATACACCACTCCCAGGACTGCAAAGCGTAGATACTTTCGGAATGTCGGATGTACCATGACGTGAAAGTACGCATCTTTGAGATCTATGCTCGTTACATAATCGTTCACCCGAATACTCGCTCTGACCGATCGAATCGTCTCCATATAAAACTTCGGAGCGACGATCAGCTTGTTTATCTAGCTCAAATCTATGACTGGACGGAACGAGCCGTCTGGTTTCGGAACCAGAAACAGATGGCTGTAGAATCCCAGAGATTCCTGGTTTTCTACGACCTCTACCGCGTTCTTCATTAAAAGAGACTGCACCTCTGATAACAGAGCGTCTCTTTTCTCTGGATTTGACGGAAGATGAGTCCACTTTGGACTTCGAGTTAATGGAGGCTTTCGTTTGAAGGATATCTTTAGACCTTCCGAAGTCACTCCTCTCACCCAAGGGTCGTCCGTAATCGATGCCCACTCTTGTGAAAAACTCGACAACCTTCCGCCAACCGGAACGCAATAGAGGTTTAAGCCATCACCTCCTGGACCTGCGAGGCCTGCGGTAGGAGAAACCACGTCTTCCACGACCCGCACCTCGCCTCGTCGACCTCGGGGCGTCCGACCGATTGTCCCGGCCTGAAGGACGTCCCGAACGAGAGTCGCTATCCTGACGGTCTCTCAAATAAGACCAAGAGGATGCACCGGAACCTCTATAGGAACCTCTCTTGGGCGCATTAGACCCAGAAGTGTCTGTCTTATTCGTGTCTGCTGTATCCGACTTCTTAGGAGCCGATCTGAACAACAGAGAATCATTAGCTTTCTTTTTAATTTTATCATAAATAGCGGAAAGCTTGCCGTCAAAGAGAAGTTCTCCTGAGACCGAAGCGACTCTAAGAGAGTTCTTCACCTTAGAATCCACTAGTGTGGATGTAGCTAGGGCTGCGTCACGTCTAACCAACTCCAGATTTGCCACTGAAAGGGCGGAGTTACACGTGGAATAAGCTACTGCCCTTGAAAGAAGTCTTAAAGAGGATTGTATATCCTGAAACTCTTCCCCTTGAAGGCGCAGTGATAACGCCTTAGTAAGGTGATCTGCGTAAGATAAGGCATCTAAATTGGCTCTGTTAGACGCAATAGCTGTTTCCAACACCGCGGTTGGAATAGAAGCTGACGACGGTAATGATAGCTCTAAGTCTTCCGCCTCGTCGTCCATACACAGAGGAACTCTCGGTATACCCTGTCCTGCCGTATCGAATTTATTCCTTGCATTAATGAAAGGCAGGTTGAGAGTATTAGCGGACAAGAAACCTGCTTTCCCCGTCCTGGAAGCAAGTTTAAATATAGCGTCGTTCAATAATTCAAATGTTCTAGCAACATTATTGGACTGCGACGGAAACTCGGGAGCGATGTCCCTGAACCGCTCAAAAAATTCAGAGTCCAATGACGCTATAATTCTCTTGTTTGGAAGCGCAGCAGTCTGGCCCGACGGAACAACTTGAGGGAGAAAGTGCCGGATGAAGTCCACGGCAGCTTTATGTTGTTCCGAAAGGGATAGCTCCAAGTCATCCGTATCCCTTTCACCATCCGGTCGGACCTCACGATGTTCCCGGTCGTCTGCCCCCGATGCTTCGGCGGAGCGTACCGACCCAGCGCCGTCGGATAATTCTCGATCCGACACCGTTTCTGTCGGCTGCTGGGATAAGCTGTGCTATCTGCACAAGAATGTCCGGCGTCGAGACCTGCGGAGGCGCAGTCTTTCGCTGCTTCGCCGAGGGCAGCTCCGCATCAGATGGCTCCCGCATACTTTTCCTATGCGAACGTCCGGAGTCCATCGGTCTCGAATCCCTGGCTGCCGGATGGTGTGACCTGGTCGCCAAAGAATCCTTCATCGGCGAAGCTGGTAATATATCGGCGGTCACGCAGCCAAGGTGCGGTCGTGTGCGCTGACGAGAAGAGGAAGCCTTAACAGTCTCTGCGGACTGCTTATACAACGGAGCGTCCCGAGCGACGGACGTATGCTCCGCTAAAGACACATTTTGTACCACAACATCTGGTCCCAGATGTTGTTGTACGAGAGAGGGACCTCTCTCGCTCGCGGCCCGGCTGGACCTGGACGAGCTATGAACCGGACTAAAAGGCTTCCTCCGTTCTCGCTTACTATCCGCCGTCACTGGGTGTGCATCTATTATGTTTATAGTGCTCGCATCACCCAAAATTTCCTCTTGGACCGCATGGGACGAACCCGGCTGCCGAACCATTCGGTGAATGGACGCTACACCGGGCGAGCTAGCGGACGACATTTGTCTAATCTCCATGAGCACTTTTGCCGCTAGCTCTGAATTCATTTGTGACGACGGACGCACACTTGAAGAAGATAACATGGAAACATCACCCTGTTCTGGTTCCTCTGAAATAGAAACTGAGAGAGTAGAGTGACCTTGCGGAGAAAGAGCCGGCATCGCTCTTTCTCCAGAAACAACATATCGTGACACACGTTTCCAATGTTTCTCATCCCAATGTTCACATATAGGACAGGGATTAATGCGAGAACACTGACTACAATTAATACAATGATCATGAAAGTCAGAGGAAGATTTCTTCCTATTACAATTTGAACAACGTCCCTTCATTGTGAAAGAACAACAATAAGTCCTAGTTACTCGCAAAAACCCCTGACACAAAGATACATAATAACATGATCCATTAATAAATGAAAAAACAATTGCAAAACAAAATAATTTTGAAAAAATATTTTTTCAGAGAAGCCCAAGTTGCTGAAAAGTAACGTTGAGCCCCGATGGATCCGATGGCAAAGTGTGGTCAAAAATTTTAAATTTATATAAAATAATTAATGAGACACTTTCGGATAATATAAATGTATCTTATAATGAGATAAACTACCACAAAGGCAAACAGCCCCCCTCAAAAAAGGCTGTTGCCAATGAAAACAAACAGTGTAAACACACTAGAAAACATGACTCCAGGCACTGAAAAAACTGGCCCGGAATCAGTCATCAATTACACTCTGTCTGATGCAAAACAGAGACTCCCAGGGGAGAATCTGTAGAACATCAGATGGAAGATGCAGAACACAAACGTTATACACCCATGGGTGAAAACGTAACTATGGGGAAAATAACAGAAAACATTCTGTAACCAAGCAACTCTCCCAGGAAATTTTAGAAATGAAATTTCTCAAAAATATGCCAAAAGCATGGGAGAATTGCCAGGGGGGACTTTAGAAGGCTAGGGGAGAGGAAACACTGAATAAGCAGTGCAACAATTAGCAAGAATGACAACAAGAGGCCCATGCCTCGAAAATAGGCAACTTAACATAATTTCATCAAAAAATTTTAAGTACAGCCCTAATTATTTTTTGCCACTTCTTTTTCCTCTCCTCCTTCTATCCTCCTTAGAATCACATTTTCTCCAAAAATTACGTGTCTGGCATCCTTTAAACTGAGATTTACAAGCACAAAGATCAGTGAGATGTTGACTGATGAAGGGCCAAATAGAGAATGATAATTGGCGCCAATTTCGGGACGACTGCGTCACTGCGCATGCGCAGTAGAGGCGTAGTATGGAGGTCCTTTAGGACATGATTTCTTTTTGTTTTGGATGTAAATTTTGGGGATTGGGGGGCAAAATTTGTGTTTGGCCCTGGTTTTGTTAGAGTTAGCACCAGCTAAGTCTGGGTCATTGGTACAGTATAAAAATATAGAAATTTTGGGCGGGGCCAAAAATCTTACCCCTCCTATTACAAAGCGAAATATTACTTTACGAACTTCGTTTGAACAAACTTGATTCTACAACTCATATGGAAGCTCCATAGCAAATATCAAGTCATTGTACACACTGGTTCTTGAGAAGAAGATTTTAAAAATATTTTGGAGCATTTTCCCCCACTCCCTCCCTATGGGGCTGGGCATGCTGAGTTGAACAAAAATGAAATGCCCCTTTGGGACCATCACTCACACAAACTTTCACTTGAATTGGCCCAGTGGCTTTGGAGGAGAAGATCAAAACATGGTGTTGACGGACGACGGATGACGGACGGGAAGCGATTAGATTAGCTCAGCTTAACTTTGTCAAGATGAGCTAAAAACAGACAGACATACAGACAGACAGACAGACAGACAGACAGACAGACAGACAGATGGACGGATGGACGGATGGATGGATGGACAGATGGATGGACAGACAGACAGACGGACAGAGTGCAATCCTATAGTCCCCTTACGGTTCCCGTAGGGGACTAATAAAAGGCCCACAAACTGCACAGAGTCCAACTTTCATTTGGCCAGTAACATCCAATTTCTCTTTTAATGCTTGAAAAGGCCAATGGACCTCTGGGAGTCTGGGTTCAACTCAAATGTGAGAGGTCTGTTGCCTCAAACTATGCTTATAATTTAGACAGAGTTGATATTTTACTGAAATACAAATGAACAAGTGGAAACACAGGAGTCTGAAATTCTATCAGTATAGCTATAATTCTCTTTCAACATGATATTTATGTTCCCAACGTAATCCCCTTCAGAAGGGGATTACGTTGGGAGCATAAATATCACGTTGAAAGTGAATTGTTTGAAAAATAATATTTTTTCAGCTGCTAAATTTACATATTACGCAGGCGGATGAGGGTGATTCATTGGGTAAAGGGTTAACCTTTCATCGAGTGTAATGGCCATTTCTGCCTGCAGTGTTTACAAAAATCATCATTCAAATTTTAATATTGTTTACAGTTTTAATCTACTGAGGCAATTATTGTCTTCTAAGCATACCTCATATGATATTTACATTCCCAACGTAATCCCCTTCAGAAGGGGATTACGTTGGGAACGTAAATATCACGTTGAAAGTGAATTATAGCTATACTAATAGAATTTCAGACTCCTGTGGTGGAATTATAAGTTGGAAAAGCACAAAATAGACTTGTTGGGCCTGAAAATGCAACCTGCTGACTACATCAATCCAACCTTCTGAAAGTGTATCGTTTGCATCGTGATACACATGAAACGATACAATATGCGCATAGTGTACAAATGTATCGCGATGCATTGAAATCGCAATGAATCGTTGCAGCCCTATTCCTCAACCCATAATACTGTCCGACATGAGGTGACCTTGGCTGTCGAAGTGCCATTAAACCTCAATAAAAAAATACTGATAACTCTGTAATCTTCTTAACAAGAAGTTGACTAATGTCAGCAGGTATGTATCCATACTCCAAGCAGGCTGGCTCCAAATTTTTGAAAAACCTATATATTCAAAGGCAAATAACTCTCCAACACTCAAGGTGGCTTGGACCAATATTCTTACATGTATTAGATCTGTGCCAAAAAGGCGGAGACTGCATTCTTGAAATAAAACTCTGATGATAACTGTTTTAATTACCTGAAGACATACATGTAACCTAAATGAGGAAAACTTTATTCAAATCAATTCTGATTATCACAGATTTATTATTACCGGTATGCAAAAAAAAAATAAGAAGTCACATAATAAATGTTTGAGGTATTGGGACACCTGAATTAAAAAAGGCTTAAATTAGCAATTCAAATGTCAACAACTCTTGAATGAAAACTGCTGTTCTAATCAATACAGCCTCTTAGGTGCACATCAGCATACAAAAAATCAGGAAACCCAGATAATAATAGCTCGTGTTATACAGAGACATAACTCAAAATAGCTTGAAGTTCTCATTCAAAGGACAATAACACACAATAAGGCCCCCACAAAGTAGATATTCTGTTTTTCAGGCCATTTTTTTGTAAAATTGCGTGTGGGTAGGCAGTTTTTAATTTTATTTTTTATTTTTGCAATTATTTCTTTGCCATCAGAAGTTCATGTTCTTGGTTTGTTTTATGTTTCAGGCCTCATAATCTACAGAATAGCATGGGTGGAGGTGTATTTCGTCCCTTGAGTGCAAGAAGGCTTTGCAATGCTAAAGCACTGCAAAGCCTTGTGGCACTCAAGAGGCAAATTTATCAATTTTATTAACTTGGGTAAAATATCAGACATAAACCATTTAATTTTTTTTTTTTTTTTTAAGTTTGCATTGGTTATAAAAAGAGAGCATGCAGCAGCCAAAAGGACCATGCAGGAGGGCCTGAGAAACAGATTTTTTAACTTTTTTAGGCCTAACCTAAATTCCCTTCAACGTCAAACCTGATATTCTAATCTGTTCTGGTCCTGTTGGGTGTGTACCCATATACAAAAAAAAGGGGGAGTCCAAAAATAATTGCTTGAGTTACAGGTAGACATAACACAAAATAGCTTGAAATTGCAATTCAAAGGCGAATAACTCTCTAAACCTTTAACCAACATGGACGTTATTGAAATTTATCATTTTAAATATTTTTTTCAAATTTTTGAAAAAGTTCAACAAAACCATATCATGTGACCACGTACTAAAATGATTTCAATGAGCTAGTTTCAATCGGGTGTCAAATGATATGGTTTTGTTGAAATTGTTTTGAAAAATAATTGTTTTCTACTGCTAAATTTGTATATTACGTGGACCTACGCAGCCAATTCATTAAGTAAAGTTAATAACCCAACCATTTGAAACTGATATTCCTATCAGTTCCTGTCCCAACGAGTCTGTGCCTATATCAGTATATAAATGAAAGTGTCAATGACACTGCAGCTTAACGTAACTGTGTGTAGTGTTTGATGAAAAGGATAATGTTCAATGTTTATGAAAGGATTATGAAATAAGACAAGAATTGTGATTATTGAGAATATGTTTAGTTCTGTACCCTACATGCTATGTTTTCTCAAGGTTTATGTATGTCAACCAAAGTTACCAAGTTACAGCAAAATCATTTCAAGATAAGTCATCCTACCAAGTTACAATCTCTTCATAAATATGACTTGTAGACTTTGCTAAATGAATCTAGGTCGCTTGACCTTCCAGAGGTCAGGATTGACTGATCATGACCAAAATAAGAGAGTATCATCTGGATATCATACCGAGTCATCCTACCAAGTTACAATTAAATCCCTTCATAAATATGACCTGTACACAGTTCTAAAGGAATCTAGGTCATGTGCCCAATCGGCGATAATGGGTGACCAGTCGAGACCAAAATAGGACAGTCTCATCTAGACATCATACCGAGTCGTCCTACCAAGTTACAATGAAATCGCTTCATAAATATGAACTGTAGACTGTGCTAAACAAATCTAGGTCACGTGGCCATGCAGCTGTCAAGACTGACTGATCACGACCAAAATAGGATGTTCTCATCTGGACATTATACAGAGTCATCCTGCCAATTTACAATGAAAATCCCTTCATAAATGGAACCTGTAGATTGTGCTAAAGGAATCCAGGTCACATGCCCCTGTGGCCATCATGGTTGACCAAACCCGAACAAAATATGATATTCTCATCTAGACATTATACAGAGTCATCCTACCAAGTTACAATGAAATCCCTTCATAAATACGACCTGTTGACTGTGCTAAAGGTTTTCAGGTTTCGAACCTTCGCTGAAATCATGATTGACCAATTACGACCAAAATGGGATGTTCTCATCTGGACATAACGTTGAACCTGCACATGAAATTTAGTGATGATCGGACAAGAACTATGGTGTGTAGCCTGTGCATAACAAAATGTGAACACACTGACAGAGTCACAGACTTCTGTACACAATAATAATTGTCTGAGTTAATCAGAGACATAACAATCTCCAAAGAGGATGATGGAGAGACAGAGGATCAAAGAACATTCGACCAGGACATCAGCATTATGTGCACCATAAAAACCATGAAACATATCAAGTTGTTACTTCATTGTTATAGCTTACGAAACCTCAGTAAAATAAGATGGTCAAACTTATTCTAGTGAGGGTAATAACTGCTATGACACTGCAGTATATTTTCAACAAAAAAATGAAATTTGAAAAAGATCGGGTGAGAGATGCAGCCTGTAGGGTGGAATTGTTGACAATGTATATGTCAAATGCAAGATGGCCACTGGTGGCCATGTTTTTCAATGAAATTTGGAAAATCAAGACATTATTACACGAAAGCCACATACAAAATTTGAAACTGATTGGGTGAGAGATGCGGCCTGTAGAGTGTTCTAAAGGAATTGTGGAGGCCAAAGGGATGAATGGACACACGTATGAATGGATTGCAACCCATCTCAATAGCTCATACCTGACATTGTCAAGTTGCCCTTAAAAAATCCTTAAAACTCTCAGTTGTTGATTCAACAAAGCAGCTCATGAACCCTCATTGCAGTAAGCTGATCAAGCCAATTTCATTTAGGAAGAAGTAGATCCAGAAATAAAGAGCGTGCATCATAACCTGTCAGCAGGTTACACTATATAACATGGTGTTAAGTCATGTTATTTATGTCTGGAAAGAATTTCCACCAAAATAAATAGGAACAACTAACATGGGATCTCGCACATTAGTTGTTGCTATTTATTTTGACAAAAATTCTGTTAAGATGTAAACGTCATTCCACTCTTTTTGTGTTTGTGGACAAGCCAGAAAATAAGCAGACTGTCATCTTCAAAATGAGGTACCATAGGGTGAATTTAGTGATGCTACCCTGCTATGCAGGGTAGCATCACTAAATTTACCCTCTGTGAACCTCAGTCTGAATCAGGGTCTCAAAACCAAACAGAAAGAGGTACCCAGAGGATAAATTGGCCAACTGTATGGGGCATCATCATCAAATTCACCCTCTGGGAACCTCATTCTGCAAATGTCAAGACTGCTTATTTTCAGGCCTGTATGTGGATGCAATGCACAACCTTTGAGTCAAGTTTGTTTCAAAAGATTGTCATATCTGACTGGCAAAACATGCAGGATAAGGAAGTTAATTTATGCTGTGTTGTTTTATCATAACCTGTACTGCGTTTGCATATTTTACAATTGACGAAACACCTACATCAACTAAACAATCATTCACATGTTATTTCCAGACCTGGGAAGCCACTTCCAGAGGTGGGAGAATTACTGATGATTCTACAGATTTAAAATGTAAGTTCTTATTTCCAAAACACAGTTTATGAACTCTCAATGAAGAGAACTGATGAAACTTATTCCAGTGAGCAGTGACAAGTGGTGTTTTTAACAAACGAAAAATATCAGTTTTTGCTTCCAAATCATAGCTTTTCCCCCTCCCTCCTTCCAGTGAGGGATATAGTAAGCAACATTTTGGAAACAAAAGATGAAAATAAAGCACCAAGAATTTGAATGGAAAAGGTTTGTTGATGCCTGATAATTCTCACTGAATACATCAAATGCACCATAAATTTGAAACTTACGGTTCCCAGGACTCTGGTTTTATCAGATCAGCTTCAACTAATTCCAACTTGAACTGTGCTTCTGGACAAAGATCATTGAGATGTTTGATTTTATTTTCATCTTGTAAACTTCGAACAGTGCCTCTCACTCTGTAGCCATCTTCCTGAAGCTGTTTGATGATGTGTGTGGCAATATATCCAGAGGCTCCAGTAACCACTATCACTGAAAAAGGAATGAAAATATTCAACAATATGTGCATTTATGCTTATAAATGCCATTGCTAATCTCTCGGCCAGCCTGAAGATATCTCTTTAACATACAGGCCTGGCAATCTAGAAAATCAAGGAGTGCAAAACAGTTGCCCTCCTCAGATTGCTTGGGAGTGCAATTGCACCCAAAATTTTCAATGCAAAAATTTGTATCCTATTTTGGTTATATTCACTTCAAGGTATTAATATTGTGACTGAAAAATTGTACTACATTCACCTACATAGTGGAAAAATTGGCACACACATCTTCTCATTATTCAAAATGTTGCATTCAACTTTACGTGACTGTCTCCTACAATCAAAATCTATCGAAATATGACACAGAATGGGTCATGAATTATTGCGAATCAATGCAACATTGACAAATCGTCCCCCGAGTTCCAATGTGTTCTCTGTGCCATTAGGCACAGAGAACACATTAGAACTCAGGGGATGAAATGATAAAAGATTTTAAAGGCAGTCTCAAACAGTTCTCGCATTCCAGAAAATCAACGGGTGCAAAAAATTGCCCTCCTCAATTTTTCCTAGGCGTGCAGCACTCCTGCACTCCTCAAGAATGCCAGGCCTGAACATAATGCATTTTGTCATTTTTGAAGATAATTGTATGGATTTCAAATTTTGCATCACTCCTTCAGTAATTGGTGTCTCTGGAGGTGTTTTGGCCATTTCTACTTGAGGCATTAGGCTTTAACCCTCTACCCAATGAATCGGCCATATCCGCTTGTGTATTATATGCAAATTTAGCAGCTGAAAAAAACATTATTTTTAAAAAAATTTCAACAAAACCATATCATGTGACCTCTCTTTGGAACAAGCTCATCGAGCTTGTTCCAATGAGGTGTCACATTATATGGTTTTGTTGGATTTTTTTGAAAAAGTTTTAAAAATGATATTTAAAATAATAAATTTTGATATTGTCTGTGTTAGGTAAAGGGTTAACTGTTAGAGTGGTAAATTATTTTAAGTTGTCAAAACTTGTTCGCAAGACTTTGCCTTGTTACAATTCATGACAAAAGGAACTACAGGTACTATCCCTAAAACTGTAGCCTGGCAAATTCATACTCATAGACAAAATAATTTCACTTCAAAGAAAACATGAAGCACTAAAAGTGCATGAAAACTTCAGTGGCTTTACACTGTAGGCATTAGCATGTTGTTTGCTCAGCTCCAGAAAAAAGTGTTTAAATAAAATTGTTTTGTTTCAATTTATTTGAGTACCAACAGGCCCTCTCCAATAAATTTTCATAAAACAATTTAAATAAAATCTTGCAAAACTAAGACACCAGTAGCATAGTTTCTTGCCAAAAAAATTACTCATGTTATTAATCAATTTTGAAAAATAATTCAGCACTCCACCAATAAAGTGGTGGTACACACCCTTCAGAATAAAGCCCAAGTATGGTCTTTCAGAAATGAAAGAGATAATGTGAGACCCTGTTAAGTTTACCAGTTTCTGGGCTCATTTAACAAACATTTATACTAGAAGATAGGGAAATCCCTCTGAAATAGCGAGACTTAACATGTCTGGGCTATCTGTACTCACAAATACCAATGTTCTTCTCTGTCTCTCGGCATACTTCTCTCTCTTTGACAACAAATCAATTTAGGAATTTTTGACAAAGAACTTTGACACCTGGAATAATTGTGTTTCTAAAGTAACATGTGATGTGTTATGGTCATCTCAGTTCCCACCTTAACCCTCTGCAATATAATGCCAAAATGGCAAAGTGTTCATCAGCAAATATTTCCCATAATGCAGTTTGATACATAACCAAATATACCTTGTTTGACAGATCTCAGTGAGCTCTGAATTGATTAAATTCAAAGTTAAACAAGAGAAAAACAGAGTGACTGGAGAAAATTCGGTTGCATCACCAGAGTTGTAGGGGTTAAGGTATAACAGTTCTAAATATTTTCCCATATATGTTCATCTATTGTAATGTTTAGGTGAAAAAAAATATGATCACATAGTTTAATTTTGGCATTCAAATATCGTTATCCAGTATAGCCCTTAACCCTTTACCCAACGAATCGCCTTCATCTGCCCACGTAATATGCAAATTCAGCAGCTGAAAAAATATAATTTTTTGAAAAATTTCTACAAAACCATATCATGTGACCCCTCTTTTTTTTAAAAATTTTTATTGAAATTTTTTGAAAAAATTTAAAAAATGATATTTAAAATAATAAATTTTGAAATTGTTTACATTGGGTAAAGGGTTAATTCAGACAACTTTTTCTGACCCGAAAACAGGGTGTCATACAACGGGAGAAAAACTGACAAGAAGGGAAGTACCGTTCATGTGCACAATTTTTTTAGGAATTCCCAACAAAAACACACCAATAGTCAGTTGTATTTTTTAAGTTAAAAAATTCATTAAGTCACCCTCTTTATTACACTACAACATTCAGCAATAATGCAAGATGTCAGTAGATTGCTTCAAAAATCTATAAAAACAATATATTTTCCACCTAGGCTGCTTAGTTTTGGAGACTGCATCATTTCCGAGTACAACTTTACAAGACAGGTAACTCTAATTCAAATATTTAGTACAGTCATACCTATAATGAGGTTTAGTTAATTCACCCCAATATCTCGAAATGCATGGGGCGTGAACAAAGCATGTATATTCAAGGAAATTCGAACTTCATCAGATGTTTTCATGCTTCCTTTTGTTCATGGTGTGCAAACAGGAAATTATGCAAAAAGAATCCATATTTCTAATCAACAAAAAATAATGCTCAAGTATTCATTAGGCATGAAAATAGTATATAATAGCATATTCGGATAGTATATAAATACTTTTAATACTAACAAGAAAATTAGGCAGATTAACCCTTTACCTAACGAATCGCCTGCAACCGCCCGCATAATATGCAAATTAAGCAGTTGAAAAAAATCAAATTTTTCAAAAAATTTCAACAAAACCATATCATGTGACCCCTCATTGGAACGAGCTCATTGAACTCATTCCAATGAGGGGTCACATGATATGGTTTTGTTGAAATTTTTTGAAAAATTAAAAAAAATGATATTTAAAATAATAAAGTTTGATATCGTCTGCATTGGGTAAAGGGTTAATAACAGAGAATGATAAACATAAGGAATTAAGTCATTTTCAGAAACTCTGATGCAGATGGTTGAACATAAATAAAGCTGGAGGTTTTTCCATTTTCAAGGCCAGTTGTGGTTTTTGCTGGAAAGCCGGAAAAAGAAATGGTTTTACTGTTTGTGCATAAACTGATCAAACTATATTACCTGGAGGAAACAGGACTAGTGGCCATTATGGAATCTCATCACTTTGCAAAGGAACAAATACCAGGGTTTCCTGGAATCCCATCAATGGCCCTGTTCCACTTGCTGACTTCCCCTATCCAAAAGGTACTCATAAGGCTCTCATAAAAGACACTCGTAGGGCTCGCATCAAAGGTAGAGAATCAGGGAACAAGGAACAGCAAAAAATCAACCAGACTCAAAATTATTTTTACCAAGTTGCAGTAACCTTGACTATAGAACAACATGATCTGATGATGCGTTAGATGGCATACGTGCAACATTTGGGTTGGGTTCCATTGGCCCACATTGGTAAGTTTTGTGTACACTCTGAGGATAGCCATTTTAACATGCACAAGGCATGGTTCCTCCACTAGGGCATCTTAGATGTGCATTTCAGACAGATGAAATCTTGAGGCTGGTAATGGTGAATCCAAGGATCTGACGGGGTGACCATGGGTGCCACATCGGATCCTTGGATTCCCCATTACTGGTCTGAACACTTTTTTCCTGGCAGAATGCCTGTAAATACGTCATGTTCTCACTGTCACATTTTCTCCCTTATCGACTCCTCCACTGAATGAGTCAATAAGGGAGAAAAAGTGACAAGGAGAACTCAACATAGAATAGATGAACGTTATTCATTTGTCACCCAAACTTACGAGGGTTTTTCTGACTCAATAAGCTTAACTACAGATCCCATAGAATTCCTATGAATGATCAAGAGAAGTTAGGCTGAACCCAATGGAGACACAGACAGGGCTTTTTGTGGTGAGTGGTGTCATGTAACTATTGAATTTTTATCCAAATTACGGATCCTGAAGTGTTGTTTACTATATGTTCTTAACCCTTTACCTAACATGAAAAAAAGACGACACTTGCAAACAAAATTCTTGAATAACTAATTTTTTTCATTTTTTGTCTCTCGTCGAGCTCGTTCCAAAGTGGGGTCATAACCTATGTTTTTCAGACAAAAAATGAAAATATAATGAAAATTAATTGGCGATTTTTTAGGATAGCGCTGGCCGGTTTTTGCCTTTATGTTGGGTAAAGGGTTAACAGACAGAAAAACTGAACTAAAACTGAGGTTTTTTCCTGAAATAATGAACCGAAACTGAATCTGAAAAATCAGTCATTCATGCAGCCCACCCATAAAGTGATTACATGGCAGTGACAAATTTTACTGTTAGATTTGACTTTCAGTAATCATGTGACCTTCACCTTTGTCTTTGGACCTAGTGGGGCTGCACAATATACCTTCCCTTTGTTTTTGACTCTTGTCTTGAAGTTTCATGAAAATCCACCCAGTCTTTATTGAGTTGTTGCCTAACCTTTTACTCAACGAATCGGCAACATCTGCCCGCATAACATAAAAATTGAGCAGCTGAAAAAATATTAGTTTTAAAAAAATTAAAAAAAAAACATATCAAGTGACCCCTCTTTGGAATGAGTTCATTGAGCTCGTTCCATTGAGGGGTCACATGATATGGTTTTGTTGAAATTTTGGGGAAAATTTTAATAAATGATATTTAAAATAATAAATTTTGATATCGTCTGCGTTGAGTAAAGGATTAAACACAGTTTCCCAGATGGATAGACTAAATTTGGACAAACAGATGAAAGGATGGACAAGCCAGATTTAGATAAGATACCTCCTTTCAGAACATAAAAATAAGAAACGCAACTGCAGTTTATAATCCTTCAAATAATTTTGACAGGAACAGTACTTGCACATAACTTACAAGATATTTTAATTTGAACTTTATCTTGTTCATGTATTTATCACATATTTATCTTACTTTTTTACATCTCAATAGAAATACCTGAGATACAGTTTACAAATATTGATTCTTCCTCTGACATACATTTGCTCCAACCTGGTTTTATAAAGTGTGAGTGAAATTCTGTTCGGGGGAAATAATTTAATTTGAAGTTTTAAAAAGAGTCTTATGGAGAAATTAGCTGTGAGCGTCTAAATAATCTAAATCAATTTTTGTTAAACCTTTACTAAACAAAATTCCACAAACGATGGTGTTTGAGAAAGGGCAAGCTGACTTTAGCATTGAAGTTGTTATTCAACTCCTGATAATGAAGGGTTGAGAGCCAGAACTTTAACTGGTGGAGTGCTAAGTTATTTTTTAAAGGCAATTTGTAAGGTCTCGTTTCCTATTAAAAGGTCATTTCCGAGGTTATTGGATATCCTCAGCCAAATGGTTATTTTGAGCTATAGTTTTAGTTTATGGTGGTGTGGACTAAGTAAATAATTCTCATAAATGGTGATATGGCCAACATAATCTGTTGATGGTCTTGATTCAAACTGTGTATTGTCAAGTGCATTTCAATTGGGGGTCAAGGTCACATGGAAGTGTTAAATGACTAACCCAGACCTGTTTGGGACCTGACAATTTGCAGTTTACAAATGGGACAATTTTTGTGTAAATTTGCTTTGAGAAAGCCTTCTGAAAAAATGAATAAGAAACCCATATGTTTTTTATTTGTCAGAATGATCATGTTATGCTGTAAAATCCTCAGTGGAGAAATGAGGAATTCCTATAACACAGTTTTATCACTATCGATGCACGAAAATTGGAGATTTATCCCCAAAATGAGAAAATTTTGACCATTTTGAGCCATTTTTTTAGCCATCAACTGTGTCATTCGGCTGAGTGTATTTGAGTGATATTGTAAGATTTTTGTTGTGTACAGTTGTCTCCAGAAAGGGCCATATTCAGAGCTTCCAGAAACTATATACATTGTGAGTATTGTGAATAGGGGAGGTAATTTAAATGCGAAATATCCGCGGCCGTGTTAATCAGAAGCTGAACATTTCTTGAAAAGCCGACATTTTCACCTGAATAATTGTAACGAGACCTAACATGAGTATTATTTTCAAAAATATATTGCTACCAGAAAGGGGAGTAATGTTTAGAAAGATTTTGGTCATAAATAATTTGTTATAATTTATTGGACAGTGCCTGTTGGCACTCTCCAATAAATTGTAAAAAAAACAAAAACAATTTTACACAGACATTTTTTGTTCTACTGCTGAGCAAACATCAAGTTAATTCCTATACATTTGCAGTTTAAAGGCAATGAAGTAGCTTCCTGTACTTTTCAATAGAGTCGTGATAGTGGCATCTAGCACACAATCAGTTAGAACAGATGGCTTACTGTTTTAACCCTTTACCTAACATGGAAAGCAGACGACACTTGCAAAAAAAATTCTTGAATAACTAATTTTTTTAATTTTTTGTCTCAAAAACAATAGGTTATAACCCCTCATTGGAACGAGCTCAACAAGCTCGTTCCAATGAGGGGTCATAATCTATGTTTTTGAGACAAAAAATGAAAAAGTAATGAAAATTAATTGGCGATTTTTAAGAATAGCGCTGGCCGGTTTTGGCCGTTATGTTGGGTAAAGGGTGAAATATCAGGGATTGAATGAAAACTTGAATATCAATAATCGAAGCCAACATCTTGCTCTTTCTCAAAATGTAACATTCAGGAGAATTTTGTGAATTGGGTGTAAGCAAATTA
The DNA here is from genome assembly GCA_031216915.1 of Pictodentalium vernedei. Taxonomy (NCBI): domain Eukaryota; kingdom Metazoa; phylum Mollusca; class Scaphopoda; order Dentaliida; family Dentaliidae; genus Pictodentalium; species Pictodentalium vernedei. Next base: position 114,025,813 of record CM062290.1, on the reverse strand, counting down.
GTGGAAGGTCAGGCAAAGGTAATTTGCAGAACCTTTTCAGAGGTTACACAAATGTTTTAACTTCTAGCAGACCTGTGTTAGTTGTTGTTAGCCAACGACACTCGCAATATTTTTTTCATTAGCCTCATACCTACTGTAATGTGTGATAGCCCCCATATTATATTGAGATTGATATATCCTTAGTGAATAATTATATTGAGATAGATATTTTTATTTCTGCATTCTCTGACTGGTCTGACTCATTTGCACTGAGTGACGTTTGTTTACATCTTTGTTACACTAATATATTGTACATATAGCTGTTGATTGTTTAATTGTTTAAGTAGGTCAATGACCTTGTTTACTTGAACTTTAACAGAATCCCCTAGAAACTGTTAGAACATTGAAGAATTTTCATCTTCTGGAACATTCTATCTGGTTACTATATAAAGGTTTGTCAACAGAATTGAAAAAAACTCAATTTTAGAAAGCCATTTCAGAAGAACTTATTTCTGAAGAGACATTCTTGGGTTTAATACTACCTATACCAGCTGGTAACTTTCTTCACAAGATTCTTCACCACTGGATTCTGTCAAACTGTACTTTGGACTAATTCAATAATTGATAAGTACCACTGTTTTTATTTTCTGTAAACCAATTAGTGTAAAAGATCTTTGTATCATTTGTTTTATATTAATTTTTTTTTAATTAAATTTCAGAATAGATAAATTCATAGTTATTGTTGCTGATTCTCAGATTTCTTTCTGTTACCAATATCAATAATATTTCCATACCGTAACATAATGGCCATAACCAATGTGCTCTATTCACAAAAATCGCCATTCAAATCTTATTATTTTGTCAATTTTTACCTCAAAAACACAGCTTATAATCCCTCACTGAATTTGTTCAAAACTGAGGGATCAAAAACTTTTGAGACAAAAAATTAAACGTTAGTTGGTCAAGACTTCTTTTGAAAGTGCCATTCTTTATTTGTGATAGGGAAAGGTTTAAATATTTAAAAACATTTCCTTTTTCTACTGCCAAAACATAACATGGTGCTTGACAATTTATTTCCGAAAGGGATCGTAAGTTACATACAGTGTGTTTCGGGAGAACAAATTACGAAAAAGCAATATTGAAATGACAAATTTTGTAGATGTGAAAAGAGACCTAGATAGATTTAACCCTCTGCACACTGATGTCAAAATATCAAATTTTTAAGAAGCAAATTTTTCCCATAATGCATCTGGGAATTTAACCAATTGAGTCTTGTTTGACAGAGCTCAATGAGCTCTGTCAAACAAGACTGAATTGGTTAAATTCAGAGGAAGATTATGGGAAAAATTTATATTTTCAAATATTGATATTTTGTCAACAGTGTGTAGAGGGTTAATTGAAACTGTGATCAGAAAATCAGTCTCTTTCATGATATGATCAAAATCGGATTGCGACATACTAACACCAGTGGGTCAAGATTTAGTAAATAAAATACTGCAAAATAAAAAAAAAACACACCAAGAAAAATAAACAAAAGATTCAATGTTTGGGCATGGGTGTCACAGTACTAGTACAGTCCGGCCGGAGTAGACCGGTCACTTTCCAATATTTCCATCGTCATAATGATATTAGATTCAAAACACTAATTATAGGAATATATATAATCATCAAAAATTTAATTAATGAAGCACCCAGGTTTTTTTTTAATGGCTCAATTTGTAAATTACATGGGTAGATGGGGCCTATTCATTAGGTAGTGGGTTAACCCTTTACCCAATGAATCGCCCGCATCCGCCCGCGTAATATGCAAATTCAGCAGATGGAAAAATATTATATTTCGAACAATTTCAACAAAATCAGGCATAATTGCGATATTCTTAATCTTGTTCCACTTTGCATTGGCACACTCCATTGATTGAGATATTTCAAGGGTTTTCCCCTTCAACTGTACTTAAATTGACCAAGAGAATATGAATGTCATGAGGAACTATACAGAACCATTAGTATTTTATCAGTACTTGCTTCACATATCCTATTGATTATGGTGATCAGTGAACTAACGATGCAATAAAACCTTCATCTATGATAGACAGCGAAATAAGAAAATAATTCAGACTTTACATTTACACTGATTTGTAGGCATGACAACCAGACAATTTCGTGCAAAAAATACCTCTTCCCAAGAAAAATGTATGAAAGTCATAATAATTTTCAATTTGCAAATCAGATTTGCTGCATGGTGCAAATATTTTGTTCACATTTACAACTGATTATTTGCTTGATCTCGAATTCTAGAGCCCAGATAGGTTAACCCATCAACGAGTCTTTCGATTCTGAGATGACCTGTTGCTCTTACACACCACTGTCCGTTGCACTTGCAATTTTTACTTTTTGCGAGCAAACAACAGCATATCCGGTTCCACCAATCAAGCTATTAACCCTTACGTAAGGAATCGTCTGCACCTGCCACTTAACTGGTAGAAGAGATTAGTCGACTAGTCGATGTCGACTCTGGGCAAACCAGTAGTCGACTCTCAATTGTGCAGTCGACTAGTCGGAGGAGTTCAAGCTTTTAGGTAAATAGTATCCCTTCTGTGCCACTGTCAGACAGTTTGAACAGCAATATTGGGCAATCAAAGTATACATCTATTGCCATCTAATAGTAGTGACAGTAGTTTGTTATAACTGGTACTAGTAGAGTGCTGAATTATTTTGGGCTATCAGGATATGTTATTAATTTGCCTTGTTGCAATTTATGGGAGAGTGCCTATAGGCACTCTCCCATAAATCGCAACAAGGCAAATTAAATAAGACGATATAATTTCACTCTTAGCATAATTAGAAGCACATTAACAGAATAATGTTCCAGTAAGTTGCTGTATATGAATGCCCAAATGAAGCCAAATTTGGACCTTCAGCACTCTACCGGAACACCAACACTGTTATAAGGAGACAGGTTATCACCAATGACTAGTCGAAGTCGACTTGACTTCTGGGTATTGACTAGTCGACTTTGGAATTCACTAGTCGTTTGAGCACTAGTGCTGGAAGCCAAAATTTGGGCTTTACAGAATACCACAGGTTATCACTATAACGTCATCTACACTCTGTTAGAGAAGGTTTCATAATGAACCTGGAAAGAATCTAATATTGTTAATGACACTTTGCCCAGTTATATTTGATTGGATAGTGCCTATTGGCACTATCCAATCAAATGTAAAAGAGCAATATATGGTGAAATGAAATCTGTGGCTAAGAAAAAAATAACACTCTAAAAGTTAATATACAAACTGTGCAGAAGAAAAAAAAATCTTCAACAAAACCATAACATGTGACCCCTCATTGGAATGAGCTTGTCAAGCTCGTTTCAATGAGGGGTCATATGATATTTTTTGTTCAAATTTTTATAGAACTGGGTTAAAAATTTAAAATAAATTTCAATATCATGTGTTTTCTGCAAAGGGTTAAAGTCTGTTCATGGGGAAATAGGCCAAATAATACAATGTGAACAATATACATTGTAAGCTGTAGCATTCCAAGACTTCAAACTAATCAAGTTTCACTTTCAAGGAATTGGTACAGTGGAGCCCACTTAATTGGATACCTCTTAATTGTATATCCCTGTTAATTGAATATAATTTTCAAACACAAAACCATTTACCATACCTTCAGTACAAATTTGATCTGTTAATTGCATATGGGTTGTAGCGTAAACTCCTGTTAATTGTATATACATTTTTGTAATATGTCGAAAAAATTACTGTGACATGCACCAAATTCCCCTTATTTATCAACCTTTTTGGCCTCACTACATCCAATACAGGAATTAATTCTATTACATCTTGTTTGACAGAGCTCTATGAGCTCTGTCAAACAAGATATAATAGAATAAATGCTCACTTTACCTCCAAAACACAGGAAACTGACCTTTTCCCTGTTAATTGTATACTCCTGTTAATTGAATAATTTTCACTGGCAAAATGGATATTCAATTAAGAGGATTCTACTGTACATAAAGAACATTACTCAACCAACTTCAAAGAACAGTAATGCTACTCGATGTCTTTTTGCTCATGCATTCCATGGAGAATCATTTGATTGACTTACGATTGCTCAATTGACGTTGCATTTCATGTATTGAAACAAACTCAAATAAATTTGATGATTGCTGTGAAAACCTTATTCGAACAATCAGGCAATATTTTTTGAATCCCTACTTACTGTTAGCTTGCATGATCATTATACTGTATCAGTATCTGGAAATGATCATTCTTAATCCTTTACCAAATGTGGGAAGCAGATGATACTTGCAAAATAAATTGTTGAGTTACTAAAAAAATTTCAATTTTTGTCTCAAAAACATAGCTTATGATGCCTTCATTGGAACGAGCTCAACACGCTTGCCCCAATAAGTGATCCTAATCTATGTTTTTGAGACAAAAATTGAAAACATAATAAAAATTGAATGGGATAGAACACTGGCCAGTTTTGTCCTTTACGTTGGGTGAAGAGTGAATGATGTAAATCATCAATGGTACAGCAGTTATTCAGCTACCTATTAGGGCAAGTGATTAATCAGTTAATCAAGATTAGTCCATGTGCTTAATAGATCATAAAAAACCCTTTAACCATTTCAACTCTACTTCACTTCAAATGGTTGCGAGCAGTATACATCCCACTTCCCATTTTCAAAATCAAAAGACAGCCATCAACCAAGGGCACTGGAACCCTGTATGCTGAATAGGTACTTGATAATGAAATGAAAAGTGTCAATGACACTGCAGCTCACTAGGTAAATGGTTAACATGGCAAATTTGTATTAAAGATGTGATACATTAAACAGTTTTTTATTTAAAATGTATATGCAATTAACAGGATTATTCATTCAAGAAATATGAAATTTAGTGTGATGTAGAAAAATGACCAAATTCTGTTCAATTGAATATTAATGTAACTGAATCTTTTCAATTTAGAAGGTACACTGTATTCAAATAACCTTATTTATGTATTTCTTTATTGGTGCTTATGGTCACTTTTAGCATCTATAGCTACATCATGACCTCAACATTAGCCAATCATTTAGACATATGCTACCCATTTTAGAGGACTTCCATCCCAGGTGTTAAACTAACCGGTTCCTATTTTGCCATTGTATGGGAAAGCAAAACTTGGTTACCACAGTAAAGAAGCCCTGCTCCAATTCCCAGGGTTTCCAAAGGGAAATGAACATGATTCCATATGGCATTCAATAAACAGGGGGTTCCACAATACTGTCATGATTTTGTTGTGTCACATGATTGCAAAGAGTTAAGAGAATTGATTGAAGATATTGTTAATACACAGCTGTATAACAGTTTGATGTGACAATTTAACCCTTTACCTAACATGAAAAGCAGACGACACTTGCAAAAAAAATTCTTGAATAACTAAATTTTTTCATTTTTTGTCTCAAAAACATAGGTTATGACCCCTCGTTGGAACGAGCTCGACGAGCTCGTTCCAACGAGGGGTCATAACCTATGTTTTTGAGACAAAAAATGAAAATATTTTGAAAATTAATTGGCGATTTTTGAGAATAGCGCTGGCCGGTTTTGGCCGTTACGTTGGGTAAAGGGTTAATCTAAAAATATGGAAACAAGATTTATTTGACAGAATGCTAGCTTGCACTATAAGTAATTTAGAGATTTTCCTCATCTCTGCCAGACAAGATTGACAATTGATTTCATGAATCAAACTTTATAGTCAAAGGCAGTTTGTATTGAATCATCGATGATGCATGTAAACAAGTTCAGATATTTCTGATGAAAATACCATTAAGTTTAATAATGATTTATATGATTGTAGTTCACATAAAATGTATATATTACTGTGATGACAAAAGTGAACAGAGAATTTTGATTGGATCTCAACTCGGGGGTCCCATCAAATGTCTCGGCTACTTACCTCCCGCTACGCTGTAGAATCTCACCTGTCAGAGCAGGGGTGGATTGGGCAAAAAAAAAAGTTGCTGGGAAACCTACCAAGGGAGCCCTGGACCCGGTAAAAATTTAGATTTTTTGAACCAAAAGAAAGCTGCTTCCTTCCATCTGAGCAATCAACGTTAGTTCACAAAGAGAGCACTTTCGATGACATCTTCATATCTTTGTCGCCGCTCATTTGAAAAAAAAAGTTGCACCAAAGGGGGCCCCAGACTCATCAAGCTGATCATAGTTCGGCCCAATGGAAGAAAATTTTGATTTGTTGAACCACAAGAATGCTGTTTCCTTGAATATGACTGGTCAATGACGCTACTATATTGATATGCCTTTTAAATGGACAGTCCATTTTGCTTTTTGGTAATTTTCACAAAATTTCATGAGCCAACAGCAGCTGTTGGGCTGTGTAAATTTTGGGGTCCCAGGGAGGCTCCCAATACGGGGCCCACCTGGAAATTTCCCTGTGGCCCATACCGCCAGTCCACCTCTGTGTCAGAAATGAAATACAAGAACACTGAATATGAGATGATATTTTCATTTGTTTTTTTTTTATGCAGTCTCGATTTCGTAGTATTTTTTTTTATGAAATCTCAACCCCCTGGTGAAAGTGTGTTATTATTGGATCATGGTCAGATCATGAAAAAGACTGCGTTTGTGATAGGATTTAGTTCAATTCTGTTTTGAACAAGCCAGAAAATAAGCAGACTAACATCTGCAAAATGAGGTCCCCAAAGGGTGAATTTAGTGATGCTACCCTGCAAAGCAGGGTAGCATCACTAAATTTACCCTCTGTGAACCTCAATCTGAATCAGGGTCTCATAAATAAACAGAACGAGGTTCCCAGAAGATAAATTGGCCCACTGTATGGGATAGCATGATCAAATTCACCCTCTGGGGACCTCATTCTGCAAATGTCAGGCAGCTTATTTTCAGGCCTGGTTTTGAAGTATTTTGGGACACTTTTAATAGAATAGTCATCAATTGCCTGAGAAAAATATTCACTTGAGAAGGGTATTCAATTAACAGGGATCCAGGGATTACTTTTCTCTATTCTAGAGATTCCATGAGCATTTATTCTATTATATCTTGATTGGCAGAGCTCATGGAGCCCTGTCAAAGAAGATGTAATACATTAAATGTCTGCTTTGGCTGTACTGATGCCAAATAGTTCTATAAATTTGAAGAATTTAGTGATTTTGGGGAGCAACTTCTCAATATAGTACAAGGCTTTTTTTATACAGTTGACAGTTTACTCTATAACCTATTATAAACATGTAAAATTTGCACTGAAGGTATAGTAAATGGTTTTGTGCTTGGAAGTTACATATTCAATTAACAGGGTTATTCAATTGAGAGATATCCAGTCAAGTGGTCCCCACTGTATGAGCAAATTATATGCTGACTTTTCCAGTTGTCTGCAATCAGACATGTTAATTAAGTCTTACTATTTTAGAGGGAGACTCACTATTTTTCAGAATGAATTTTTGTCAAATGACCCTAAAACAAAATCTCACTCTTAAAATCAAAAAATTTTACTCTTTGAGCCATTTAAAAATTAAAATCTCACTATTTTTGCTAATTCAGCAGCTTAACATGTCTGTCTACAATAGTGAATGAGGGGCAGGTGCAACCAGCACTTTTTCAGTTCAGTTTCAGTTCTATTCATGACCTTGGGCCAAAAATGCTACTTATCTCAGGTCACTTTTAACACTATGGAAGTGGCATGCAGACTCTTATTGTTATTTATATTTATTTATTTATTTATTGGTGTTTAAGGTCACATTCTTATGCACAATGGCTAATCGTGACCGTGACAGTTTTACAGGTGGAGTACCTGGAGAGAACCACTGAGCATCGACGAGCAACTGTCAGCTCCTCCACATTCTAACTCTGTTCACGCTCTGCTCAAATAGAGTTACAGCAGTTGAAGACATGAGCACCATCGAAAAGCAGTATGCCTTAGTACACGGAGTCATCGTGCCCCCATGTAGGCAACTGGGATAAAGTGCCTTGCCCAAGGACACAACGTGGGTCGTCTCGGACGGGGATTGAACTCAGGACGACTCTTATTGTTGGGCATTCAATTATTTTGTGAGAGAACTTTTATCAAAGAGGAGAACTCCCAGTGATGAAAAAACTGGAAACTTCAACTCTTACACCCAACACAAAAAGTCTTTTTTCATTTTCACATGAACAAGTAGCTACGACTTTAATGAAAAGTATCACTTAACCCTTTACCTAACATGAAAGGCAGATGACTCTTGCAAACAAAATTCTTGAATAACTTCTTTTTTTCATTTTTTGCCTCAAAACATAGCTTATGGCCCCACATTGGAATGACCTCAACAAGCTCATTCCGGTGAGAAGTCATAAGCTATGTTTTCAAGACAACAAATGAAATGAAAGTGTCAATGACACTGTAGCTCAACTTGTTTAAGACATGTACATGTATAGTGTGTGACACAGCAATGACAAACTTCTAGGTAATGACCTGATAACAAAGGTACATGTAAAGTATTGTAACGGTCTGTACATGAATGCTGACCGTAGCCTGTAACAAATATATAGTTAAAGTATTGTAAAAGTGGGGTGACAGTTAGATGCTAAACTAGAAAAGAAATCTTTGAGTCCCAGAGTGGGTCTGACTGAACCCCAAAATATTTATTCTCATAGCACAGTGATAACAAAGGCACCCCAAAACACTCGTTCCTGTCACAAGGTGATAACAAAGGTACCCCAAGAAGTTTCGTGAAGATCAGTTCATAAATACAGACTCTAGCCAGAGCCGTATTGACATGTGCACTTACTGTGTATAAGTAGCACTGAACAAATCAAAGTTCATCTAATTTGCATAATTTCTGCACGAGAGAAAAAAACCCGTATTATATGTGATGTATTCCTGTCTATTTCATGTTACTAAACATTCCTACAAAAATTTATTCAAATCAGAACTTTCATACAGAAGTTCTGTACAAAAAACTGATTGCACTAATTTTGGTACAAAAAGGCTGCTGGTGGCCATCCTGATTTTGGACCACACCCAAAAACACTCGTTCTCGTCTCACAGTAATAACAAAGGTACCCAAGAAGTTTTGTAAAGATCGGTTCATAAATACGACCTCTAACCTGAGCTGTATAGAAGTTGTGTACAAAAACTGATTGGACCTAATTTCGGTACAAAATGGCCCCTGGCAGCCATCTTGAACTTTGGACCGCACCCAGAAACATTCGTTCTCATCCCAAGGTGATAACAAATGTACCCAAGAAGTTTTGTGAAGATCGGTTCATAAATACAGCCTCTAGCCCAAGCCGTATTGACACATGCACTTACTGTGTATAAGTAGCACTGAATAAATCAAAGTTCATGTAATTTGCATAATTTCTGCTCGAGAAAAAAACCTGTCATATGTGTGATGTATTCCATGTTACTAAACATTCATACAGAAATTTATTCAAATCAGAACTTTCATACAGAAGTTCTGTACAAAAAACTGATAGCACTAATTTTGGTACAAAATGGCCGCCGGCAGCCATTTTGGACCGCACCAAAGAACACTCGTTCTTGTCCCACGGTGAAAACAAAGGTACCCAAGAAGTTTCATAAAGATCGGATCATAAATACGGCCTCTAGCCCAAGCCGTATTGGCATTTGTAGTTACAGTGCTGAAAGTAATATTAAATAAATCAATGCTAGTCTAATTTGCATAATTTACGCACAATAAAAAACCCTGTATTATATGTGAAGTATCCCATGATATTAAACATTCATACAAAAAATTATTCAAATCTGAGCTTTCATATGGAAGTTCTGTGCAAAAATCGGATTGCACCTAATTTTGTAAAAAAAAATGGATGCCAGCGGCTGCCATTTTGGACCGGACCAAAAACACTTGTTCTCATCTCGCAATGATAACAAAGGTACCCAAGAAGTTTTGTAAAGATCGGTTCATAAAAACGGCCTCTAGCCCGAGCCGAGTGTACAGCGCGACGGACAGACCGCCATGGCGAGTTGAGCTAAAAAATTTTGTGAATAGAACTGGCCAGTTTTGACGTTACGTTGGGAAACGGGTTAAAACACTCAGCTTGTTAAGAGTTAATGCAGGATCTACTTCACTAGAAAAAATCCTCAAAAACGTGGACAGTCTACTTCAAACCATGAACAGTGATTTTATTTATACTTGCATTATTGAGATTTTTGTTTTTGGTGATACACATAAAAATTGTACTATTTATTTATAAGGGTTTATGATCACATATTTCTGCAAAATGGCCAATTGTGACTGCAACATGGAGATAACGTCAAGTTTAGCAATTGTTTATACCCATACTGCCCATTTTAGAGGACTTCCACCAGGGCCTAAGAGAGGAGAGTGCACAGGGCACATCGTACCCAGGACAATTAAGGGGTCCAAAGGGGGTCCAAGAAATTCCTGGGATCTCAGATCTGTCATGGTGACTAGTGTTCCATTCATCCAAAATTGCTTATTCTTCTTTGGAAAGTATACTGCAGCCTGTTGGCTTTGTGATGCTTACCCAGAGTCTGGTTGATTATTTTGCCTTGACCACAATTTACTGGACCTTTTTATTGGAAACCCAGTAACCAATATGCCAACTGTGCAAATATTATTGTTATAACATTACTTATACTACTACTACTATTACTACAACTACTGCTATTACAACTAGCCTACTACAACTACTTCTAGTCTACAGTATACTACTACTACTACTAGTAAATTATTAGTAGATCACATTTTTTGTCTTTTGTCTTTTTATTCTTTTTTCAATCATCTCTCCAAATTGTATTCTCACAAACCTCGGATCCTCCTTTATTTTATTTATATTTATCATGGAGAGTGCACCATTCCACCCCTCTCTCATTTTCCATACCCTTTTTGGCCTTGCAGCTCATGGCATAAAACTGTAGTGGATAAAAACAGGATGACTGATGGAGAAGGGAAGGGGACCTGGAAGAAACTTTGTACCCCTTGAGACAATTCCTCTCAGGGGCCCTGACTTCCACCCTAAGCATTGGTGACTGTGACCTATTTTAACAGTAAACAGAGCTTGTTTACCACAGTAAACAAACACTGCTTCACTTCCCAGGTTCCCACATGGGACACATACATGTGCTGTCCAGCAATATGTTTCTTTATTTATTGGGGTCTGACCCCCCCCCCCCCCCCCCCCCCCCCCCCCCCCACACACTTAATGTGAAGTGCAGGCGACATAAGAAAACAAAATTCTGGAATAACTACATGAGCTTGTCCCAATGAGGGCCATAAGCTATTTGTTTGAGACAAACAACGAAAAAATAATGAAAACATGAATGGTGATTTTTGTGAATTGCCAGTTTTGGCCATTATGTTGGGTAAAGAGGTAATGACACTTTCAATAGCTAGGGTTATATTATACCCGACTGTTTTACAGATGGAAGAAGCAGGAGTACCTGGACAGAACAATTGAGTTGCAGCAAGCAACTGTCAGACTATCCACCTTACTAACCTGACACAAGCAGAGTTAGCATTGATTGAAGGCAGAGCAGGTGATGCAGGTCAGGATCAAAAAGTCCAATGCTTTTAACCAATGAGCCAGCATTGGTTCCAAGGGTTCCAGCAAGCAAGGAGGGATAAAATCCAAGGCAATCCAAGGCCTTTTCTTGATATATTTCAGCATTTTTCAAGGCCCTACAATAGCCAGAATGCAAATTAACCCTTTACCCAATGCAGACGATATCAAAATTTATTATTTTAAATATCATTTTTTAAAATTTTTCAAAAAATTTCAACAAAATCATATCATGTGACCTCTCATTGGAACGAGCTCAATGAGCTCATTCCAATGAGGCGTCACATGATATGGTTTCGTTGAAATATTTTGAACAATTTAATTTTTTCAACTGCTCAATTTGTATATTATGCGGGTGGATGCGGGCGATTCGTTAGGTAAAGGGTTAAAGGATTTTCCAGATTCTGCCTTCACTAGTCCTAACTAGGACCTCCAATCATTATCCCATCCTCCCATGTCCCTCCAACAGAAGTGGGAGGAGAAGGTAAAGCCTGGAGGGTCCCAGTTAGGACTATGCCTTCACAAACTCTAGCATATAAAACTATGTAGTTATGATAACGTGCTTTGTCAGAATTTTTATTTTGTAAATATTTAAGGCTTTGCAAAGCCTCCTAACACATTTTCTAGGATTTCAAGGCCTTGAATAACCCGTAGTCAAATTCAAAGTTGTTCCTTGAATCCCAAGGCCCACTGGAACCCTGGATTCCCTGCCCAGCAATTATAGTTGAGAATAAATCCAGCATTGTGTCAGTTAATATTGTCATTATATACTGGGACTGATTGTTTTTACTGTTACAATTACCAACTCCCTTTGTAGTTGGAACTTACCACTGTGTTCAGCTGAAGATTATACAACATGGATGATTTCCTCCCGACTTACCAATATTGTTTGTCAATGTGAATCTCTGTTATTTGCAGTGGAGCTGAACAGCAACCTTTTACAAATCTGTCAATTTGCATTGATTTCTCATGTTCGGCAGTCTACAATCTCATTGACCATGTACATTTTCAGAGAAAGTAATGATACTAGCAACAACCCTTCACCCAACAGGTCTCAGCTGGTGAAGCTTGCAATAGTTTTTCATAAGTAACTGAAACTATTTCATGAATTCTTCACCATATATTGCTCATGTAACCTCTCATGTGAAGGGAGCCTGCAGGCAATTAAGCCTTTACCTAACAGGAAAAGCAGACGACAGGTGCAAACAAAATTCTTGAATAACTAATTTTTTTCATTTTTTGTCTCAAAAACATAGGTTATGACCTCTCTTTGGAACGAGCTCGACAAGCTCGTACCAAAGAGGGGTCATAACCCATATTTTTGAGAAAAATAATGAAAATTAATTGGCAAATTTTGTGAATAGCACTGGCCGGTTTTGGCCGTTACGTTGAGTAAAGAGTTAAATGCTCCCAGTTTCACATCGGTAATGGATGTCCCCAAGTTACAGGAATGTTAGATGACGTAACAGCAGTCTTTCGATTCTGAAAATGGGAGGTGCGCTATATACTGCTCTCTACCATTTGAAGTGAAGCCCGCTACTGTTGAGTACTGCCACCGGGAAAATGTTTTTAAAAAAAACATCAACGAACATCTACAGACCATTCACTCCACTTGTGCACAGTAAGTTGGGATTTCAAAAATATTACCTGATTTTTTTAAAATGATTTTCGCAGCAATAATAAAATTTATTCGAGTTTTGTATAATATGTGAAATGCAACTTCAATGGAGCAATCGAAAGTCAATCAGATGATTTTCCACAGAATGCATGAGCAAAAGACAGTGAGGTGCTTTACTGGCCATTGTTTACATACCAATTCTCGGAAAGTTAAGTTTGATTAGTTTGAAGTCTTGGAATGCTACAGTTTTTAATTCATGATGTATTGTTCACATTTTCGTGCAAGTATTGTGTTATCTGGCATGTTTCCCGAAAACAGATTTTAACCCTTGAAAGACAAAGCATAATATCAAAATTTGTTACTTCAATATTTTTCCCCAATTTCTTGGAAAAAATTTCAAGAAAACCATATCATGTGACCCCTCACTGGAATGAGCCCGTTCAGGTGTGGGGTTGGTGGTGGGGGGATGGGGGGTAGTCACATGATATGGTATTGTTGAATGTTTTAATTATTTTCTACTGCACAATTTCTTTATTAGGTGACAGATGCAGTTGATTTGTTAGGTAGGAGGAGTTAATCTCTCGCTAGGTGGAACTGAGGCACGCTGTTGTCTACTCACTAAAAAAAAAAAAAATAAACATGGCAGGGGCATAACAGTTTGGTTTGTTTTTTATCCAGAAATGATTCAGATATTATGTGACAGCAATCAAGCTCTAAGATGCTAGAAAATGGCATTTCTGACAGTCAATACAAAAGAGGCCACTTAACTGGATTTATCACATAATCACAATCAAATAACTCATTATGGAATATAATATATCGTTTGTAACATGTCTAATACAGGAATGATGTCAGAAGTCAACGTCAATGTGGTAACGTTGTGAGTGAGTTGGTTTTTCGGAAGTAGAATTGAGTTAATCTCTTATTTTTCATTAACTCACAGTCCACCTAATACAAAAAGCTGATGAAGAACGAAATATTTTCAGTTTTTGTCTTGAAAACATAGCTTGTGATCCTTCACTGGAACGAGGTTGATGAGCTCATTCCAATGAGGGGTTATAAATTATGTTTTTGTGGCAAAGATTGAAAAAAACCCAATTAAATCTGAATGGCGATTTTTGTGAGCAGCACTGGCCAGCTTTAGTTGTTATGTTAGCTAAAAGTTCAAATTACACATGTGATAACATAATCTCAAATTCATTATGATTTGACATGAAATTTCTGAACCTCATTCACTAAAAATGATCTAAGCCGAGGTAAACCTCACTCAGATCAATTTTAGTGAACTCAGTGCAGAAATTCCATATGAAATTGTGACTCATTGGAGATCCTCTATATCTCTTAATTGAATAACCCCATTAATTACATCACACACCCAAACAAAAAAAAAACATTTACATATCATTATAAGCTTCAGTACAGCTGTTAATTGCAATAAAAGGCTGCCCAGCCACATGTCCCCTGAAAAAAGTGTGCAATTCGAGGTATTTGCAAAAAATTGAATTTTTCAGTTGAAAAAGAGACATAACTCTGACAAAAAATGTCAGACCAAACCCTGATTTGATCTTGACCTGTATTTTATGTTGACACATCTGCATACAAATTTTATTTGATTTGGTCAACTACTGAAGTTATCATCAGGAAACCAAAAGAAATGAATTTTCAAAGTTGAAAAAGGGGCATAACTCTGGCAAAAAATTGTCAGACTGCAACCCAATTCGAAATTAATCTGTATTTTATGTTGATATACCTCCATACCAGATTTCATTTGATTTGGCCAACTATAACTAAAGTAGTTATCATCTGGAACCTACCTCCCCCCCCCCTCTCCCCCTGCCACAAAAAAAAAAAGAATTTTTCGAAGTTGAAAAAGGGGAATAACTCTGGCAAACATTATCAGACTGCACCCCAATTAGAACTTGACCTGTATTTCATCTTGATACACCTACATACCTAATTTCATTTGATTTTCCCACCTATAACTAATGTTATCGTCGGGAAATGAATGAAAAATGAATTTTCAAAGTCAAAAAGGGGGCATAACTCCAGCAAAAATTGCCTATTATAACTCAAGTTATCATCAGGAAACCAATGTGGGACGGACGGACGCATCCACGCAAGTACACCATCTATTTTAATAGTCCTGAGAAAAAAATTTTCTGGGGGACAAATGTATATGAGCTTGGTGCTTCAGTGGTTAGAGTATCAGACTTCAAACAGAAAGGTCCATGGTATGATCCTGACCAGAACAGCTTTGTGCACATGGGCAAGGTACTTAATCCCAATTGCCCACATAGAGGCACACTGGCACTATGTACTGAGGTGTATTACACGCCAATGGTGCTCTGGGTACTCTGGCTTCCTCCACCCATAAAACTGTCCATCATGAGTTGACCCTGGTTGTCAAAAGTGTTGTAAAATCTCAATAAGTAAACAAGAAATAGTTAAGGGTATTGGTTTTTTATCATGACAAGTCTACAAATTTGGGAAGCCTGCTTGTTCAATGATAAAGATAAGAAATTACAAGCTGAATTGTCTCCTGCAATGTAAACTAACAGCTTACGAAGATACAATGTACATGTTTTCCAAATAAAGTCTTCACTTTTTAACGAATTGTAAGGATGAAATGTACATCAACAGCATGGAACGCTGGGCTTGTTTTGTAAACATCATGTGACAAACCCCATAATTCATTTCAAGATGACAAATCTCTTCTTGGAGAGGAAGCTGACAGTCATTTCTAACTTGCCGTCACATGTTTGCAATCTTCTCGTGTGTCAACATGGGTACTGCATAAGTACCAGCAAATAATTTCTTGCTGTAATCTGTGGATCACTGAGCTGAAAAGTGGGCAACAAGAAAACAGAAATGTGTTATTTTGAGTATTTTTGACATCACAAAAAGGATGAAAGCACACTAAAAGGTTCATGGTTCAATCCCTGCCAGGGGAAAACTGCATTGTGTCCTTGGGCAAGGCGATTGCCCATGGGGGGGGGGGGGGGGGGGGGGGGGGGCACAGTGGCGCTGTGTACTAAGGCATACTGCACATTGATGGTGCACTTGTATTCAACCAATGCTTATCCTGCTAAGACCTGCTTGTGCGGAATTAGTACGTACGTTGAGGAGTCTAATAGTTGCTTGTCATTGCTCAGTGGTGCTCTCCGACTTCCTCCGCCCCTAAAACTGTCCGACACGAGGTGACCCTGGCTGTCGAAAGTGTTGTTAAACCCCCAAAAATAACGAAATAAATAGATACCAAAACCAGCACTTAATATGCTTTATAGATTTTTTTTTCATGCTCATTCATGCAATTGGAACAGCTTTTTTCCATTCTATTATCTGGACCTAGCCTTAAATGACAGAAAATGGTTAGCAATTATACATTTTTGAATAGCATTTTGTGATGCGAATCCAGTCACCAGAAACCCTGGGCCAGAGCTTCAGCTTTACATTTAAAAGTTTTCAGAAATACTGCCAATAACATTTTATGAAGGTGAAGGAAACTGGTTTTTTAAATGTACGTTAACTCGTTGGTAACATGCCACAACAATCTAAATAAACTTACAAAATGAAATATATTTGGTGTCCGCTATGTTCATACAATTCCTAGACATTAATCAGTTTTTGTGTAAAAACTGGCCAAAACAGTTGCCCAGGAAAGATTACATGTACTTGAAATAACCGGATAGTCCTGCAATGTTACAATAAAGGAGAGCAACAATCCAACAGAAGAGCACACCTCTAATGTGGAGCAAGCCACAAAATAAGCAGACCGTCATCTGCAAAATGAGGTCGCCAGAGGGTGAATTTAGTGATGCTACCCTGCACAGCAGGGTAGCATCACTAAATTTACCCTCTGTGAACCTCAATTTGAATCAGGGTCTCAAAACTAAACAAAGAGGTACCCAGAGGATAAATTGGCCCACTGTATGGGGTAGTATCATCAAATTCACCCTCTGGGGACCTCATTCAGCAAATGCCAGATTGCTTATTTTCAGGCCTGATGTGGTGTACAGCCTTATTGGCATACGTTTAATGGAGGATCTCACTCAGATCTTTCAGAATTGTGGCCAATTATAGGCACACAGTCAGGAATCTATATTAGGGGGTGCACATGGATCTTTTTGGACAGGGAGGGGATGGGAGCATTTTTATGCTATAGGCAAATCCCGAAAATCGAAGCCTTGAGTTGGGGAAGGTATCAAGGTAGTGTCCCTCTTGTGCTGCTGGGTTGGAGTGGGGTATATTTTTTCAAAAATTTCTTCAAGGGAGGCCTAATCCTGAGAAGTTTTGAAAAATATGCCCCAAATGGTAATATTTTGAGGCTGAAAGAACGTAAAACGTGGTATGTCATTGGTAATTTCATTAGCAGATTACAGAATTCAGTATTTTTAGGGAGGGGTGGTAGGGATTTCGAAGATGGACAAGGCAACCCCCTCCCCCAGATCCACTCATAGCTAATTAACCTTACAACCACACATGGGAAATAAAACCACCATGTCAAAAGGAGGTATCAAGTGCCATATAACAATTTTGATGAATTGGCCACCTCAGGTGTATCTTGCCAAACACAGCATACACAACTTCACCACTTAGATTAAAGGATAAATCACATTTTCAAAGAAATGTGTTCAAAGTGCCACAACTGAGGATTCCTTAGTTGCTGCACTTTGAAAACTTTTATGTGATAATGTGATTATTTATTTATTTATTGGGGTTTAATGACACTTTCAACAGCCAGGGTCACAGGTGGAGGAGTAACTGTCAGTCCCCAACATACTAACTTCACACAAACAGGGTTAGTATTGTTGAAGACAAGTGCACCATTGACATGCAATATGCAACTCCACTGTGCCCCCAAGTGGGCAATTGGGATGAAGTGTTTTGACTAAGGACACAACGCAGTTGCCGCAGGTTGGGATTCGAACTGAGGACCTCTCAGAACAAAGTGATTAGGAGTGCCTAAAATGTTGGCTTTTGGAGAAAATTGACCTATCCTTGGACAAGGTCATTACATCCAGACCTGGTCAAATCTAAGGTCATTTACATGTAAGAGTTTGAAGGGAAGCTAGTTACAGTCTACCTTTTACATGTAAGAGTATGAAGGGAAGCTAGTTACAGTCTACCTTTTACATGTAAGAGTATGAAAGGAAGCTAGTAAACAGTCTACCTTTTACATGTAAGAGTATGAAGGGAAGCTAGTTACAGTCTACCTTGTAGATTTATTCCACTGATGAAGAACAAATGAGTCTGAAACTAGTTTGGCAAGTTGAATTTTAGTTTGACAATAATCTTCGAATTCAGGATCACCTCTGATTATCTTGGAATTTATAGTTTTCAGGGCTTATATTTCAATGAGAATCCGAGAATCGATTCGCACAAAGATTCACGCAATAAAATCGGCGAGAATCCATGTAGATTCTTGCTGCACCTCTGCTAGGATTCGCGTAAAAAAAATTTAGTAAATTTAACCTGTTAACTAACACAGTGGCAACAAATTAACCAATAGAAGGCTGACATGACCTGAAATATCCTGACACTTTGTCAATAAAATCTTACAAATATGGCTGTCATTGGAACCGGCTCATTGAGCCGGTTCCAACAACAGCCATATTTGTAAGATTTTATTGGCAAATATTGTTCATTTAATTATTTTATCATTTATTTATTATTTATTGTTTAAAAATTATCAAATTTAGTTTTAAGAATTAAAAAGGTGTGTTGGGTAAAAGGTTAACATGTGTTATCAGTATACAACAGTGGTTCAACCATGGTGGCACCATGGGATCCTGGGACACTCATAGTAGGTATGGATTCTTGCAACCATTTTCACGAGAATCCAAATGGATTCTCACAAATTTAGACGAAATATAAGCCCTGGTTTTAATGCACATGCATGTAAAAGTGGTAAGGTTTAAAACACTCCATATTTGACCTGAACCTCATGATGAAATTTACTGGATGAAAGCCCAGACAGAGAACATCAATTTGCAATATTTAATGTAAAATGTACTTGTAAACAATTTCTTATAAGTCTTATCAATGCTGCAAACCCCAATTTAACTAATCTGACAATTTAACAGTCAGGTTGCACAACATTTTTCTCTCTTTTAATAAATATTAATTGAGAAGCTTAACAGGAGAAAAACCCCAGAAGAATTTCTGTTCGATTAACTTTATCGATTTTTCTGCAAAAATATTTCAGAACAAATATAATAGACAGAAATCCCTGATAAATACTTTATCTCACAAGGTCCAGGATAATTGAAAAATAGAGCAGATTTTACTTACTGAGACAAAAGCATTGGATTTTTCTGTCACTACTGACCTGTATATAATGGAAGGGCAACACGTGATGTACTGAACAATCAAATTCAAAGCCTGTGGGGACAGAAGTTGCTGACAGCTGGTCCCATGTGTATGTGCCGGTATGTTCAAAAGAGTTACAATGTACTGCTACAGGCTGCTATTCAATATGAACATATTTTTTTTCAACATTCACCAGGCCAAAGCTAATTTACTTTTAAAATTGTCAGCAGCCAGTGCTGTAGTCTGGGTTTGTAAATGTAAATATGGCTCCAAATTAGTGAGACATGACTCAGGTTTGACCAACGAGGTTACTAGTAGACACTCAAATGTCAGATTAATCCTTTACATAAAATGTAGGAAGGGATTATTCTGCCCTCTTTGGGAAAGGGTCCGGAGCCCATGCCATTGGGAAAATTTGCATTATGGGGCTCCAACTGGGAATTTGTTTTGGAGAGAAAAATATATACAGAGACTAAGAAATTTTACTTTCAAAACTGCATGTACAGTACGTGGAGAGTGGATCGTAACTAAATCACCCGCCGAGTGGAGTTATCACCCAAACTATAACTTTCAAATTGTGTATATATGGACTAGAACCACAAGCAATGTTTCAGCCAATGGACCTCCAGCTTTAACCCGGAGGTCCATTGGCTGAAATTTTGCTTGTGCTTGTAATGCTTTGCAACAAATTTGCAATTATTGCTTGGGTGGAATCTCCACTCTGTGGGTGATTTAGTGATAATACACTCTCCAAGTACTGTATGCTACAAGTAAGCTTTATAACAAGCAGTCACAAGGAATCATGTTCCAGTAGAAGACTCTATTAACCCTTTACCTAACATAATGGCTAAAACCGGCCAGCGCTATTCACAAAAATTGCCAATTAATTTCCATTATTTTTTGTCTCAAAAACATAGGTTATGACCCCTCTTTGGAACAAGCTCGTTGAGCTCGTTCAATTGAGAGGTCATAACCTATGTTTTTGAGACAAAAAATGAAAAAAAATAGTTATTCAATAATTTTGTTTGCAAGTGTCGTCTTATTTTCATGTTAGGTAAAGGGTTAAACTGTTCTTATACTATATTATATTATGTTTTTATATTATTATATCATTACTATTATTTGCCTTTGAATTATGAGGCTTCGTAAGGCATGCAATTTAAATTTAACCCTTTACCCAACGTAACGGCCAAAACCGGCCAGCGCTATTCTCAAAAATCTCCAATTAATTTTCATTTTTTGTCTCAAAAACATAGGTTATGATCCCTCGTTGGAACGAGCACGCTGAGCTCGTTCCAACAAGGGGTCATAACCTATGTTTTTGTGACAAAAAATGAAAAAAATTAGTTATTCAGGGTCGTTTGCTTTTCATGTTAGGTAAAGGGTTAATATACAATTGGTGTCCTGAACTGGGTGGTCATAAGGCCTCAGAAAAACCAATGGTTTTCTGAGGCCTTATAACTACCCAGTTCAAGACACCAGATGTGCATTAAATGTTTGTTTGAATGGGAACTGAGATTGGGAAATTTGGTGTTAGGAATTAGGAAAAATCATGCCCAAATTTCAGTTGGAAAGGGTCCGATAAACAGACCCTGTAGATATCCAAAAGAATCCCTGAAGGCAGTTGACACAAGCAAACAAAATTCTAGAATAACATAGCTTATAATCACTTATTGGAACGAGGTCATTGGGATCCTTCCAATGAGGGAACATAAGCTATGATTTCGAGACAAAAAAATTAAAACAAATAATGAAAACTGAATGGTGAGCTTTATGCAACTTGTTGCCTGGTTTCGGATGTTACACTGGGTAAAGGGCTAACTGGAAGCATGCTCAAATGATTTTGGTACTCCAATTTCTACACATGCATTTGTTCTGCTATAATTTACTCTCCAATAAATTATACAGTGGCAAGAACAAACCCATGTAAACAATGTATTTTTGCTTCTAAATGAACTGAATCACATTCCAAACCATAAGAATTGCATCAACAGGCTTCAGAAGAATCCAAATATAGGCAACTGCTGTATCTAACCCTTTTATATACTGAATGCACAAGATACCTGTATCAAAATTTATAAGGCCACACAAAATAAATGAATTCTCATTTTTCTTTTAAATCAGTGAAGGGGGGAGGGGGGATTGGTATTTTTATTTTTATGTTTTTCTTGCATGTACTGAATATGGATTTAAGGGGCTTTGAACTTCTATCTTTTTCTTTTCACAAGCAGAATGTATAGAAAGTGCATACCGTACTTATACAAATAAACTAATTTAATTTTAAAAATAAAACTGTTTTCCATCTCCAGTTATGCTCTTTAGAGTTCAGTTACACAAACAAATCAAATAGGTTTTGAGTCTCCTGATTTTGTAGTAATAATGGAGACACTGCAAGACATTAGAAATGTCCAATGAGGGGCTTAAATTTCCATGGGGGGATTGCCTAGGAATCTAAACATTTTTTAAGCCTTCATATTAATTTTTTATTTTATTTTTTCAAAATTTTACAAAAAATGTCAACAAAACCATATCATGCGATCCCCTTATTGGAATGAGCTTAAAATATTTTCAACTGCTTAATTTTTAATTTCAAAAGTGGATACGGCATATTTGTTAGGTAAAGGATTAACCCTTTGAACACTGGTGGTATCTTCCATGCCAGTTAAATGGCAGAAATTGTAAGACTCCATACCCATTATTTGAGGGAACAGCAATTAATATCAAGGCTGCACATTGAAAATATTAATTGTTCTACCACACACGTTCACTTAGTAGCCATCTTATTTAATGAAATTATGACATATCATGTTGCTGGACCGGAAAAGTGGTCTCTCGTGTTGAAAGAGTTAAAGAATCAAAATTTCTACATTTCTGCCCTCTAAGATCAGTCATCCAATGATTTACATTTACTGTACTGTGATAACAAAAGTGGATTTTCTAGATTCACGTTAACAGTACTGTGATCATAAATATGATCTTTTTCATGATGAGACAGCAATCCAATTGTAACCCGATTCCACCATCATACATAACATACTATGAAATTGAGACTGCTTTGCAGAGGCGGGCTGGCCATATGGTCCACCGTCCACCTATTGGGTTCCTCCTGGGTCTCCTAAAACTGATGCAGCCCAACACCCGTTGCTCCGTGAAATTTCTTGAAAATGACCAAAAGGCAAAATGGATCTGACTGCATAGACTGTTGGTATACTGAAATGTTCTCCACATAGAGGACATTTCAATACATCAGCAGTCTGGTCTGCCATTGATCACTCAGATGAAACAAGAGGAAGCCACACCCTGGGGCATACCCCCACACCACATACCGCCACCAAACAATGAAAAGAGAAGAAATGATACCATGATACTGTGAGAGCTATTCCCATAAACAATCTTCATTCCAAATTTCACTGAGAGCAGCTAAACCCAGACCAGATATGAGGTGAACAGACAAAAAATTGGATATTTTACGAGGCAAACAGCAAAACTATTGTCTTTGTTTTACAGCAAGGTAATTGTGAAGGCCAGAAACACCTGTTACTGAAGTCTAGTGACCATCCACATAAGAGATATAGAACAAAGACTAATACTACATGTGGGGAGGTGGTTTGCATGTATTTCCTTTGTTTTACTGCAGGGATATATCTCACTTGAAAGCCTTTCCTATAAACAATCTGCATTCCAAATTTCACTGAAATCTGATAACCCAAACTTTATAGAACAAAGACAGAATGCCACATGTGGGGAGGTGATTTGCAGGTATTTTCTTTGTTTTACTGCAGGGACATGACTCATTTGAAAGCCTTTCCCATAAACAATCTTCATTCCATTTTCATTGAAATCTGATAACCCAAACCTGAAATATGAGGCAAACAGACAAACAATTGGCTATTTTACGAGGCAAACAGCAAATTTTCAAAGTTAAAACGGGGATAAGTCTAAAAAGTGAAAAGTAAGAATATTATTAGAGACTCATTTGAAAGCCTTTCCCATAAACAATTTTCATTCCAAATTTTATTGAGATCCAATAACCCAAACCTTTAGATACAAGGCGCCCAGACAAAAAATATCCTATTTTTGTGTATTCAAAGAAGCATAACTCACAGAAAAAATATTCAATCAGCAAAATGGCTGATGCTGCTTTAAGAACTCTCGATAATGAACATCCGTATCAAATTTCATCGAAATCTGAGCAGTAATGTTGAAGTTATAATGCGAACAGACATCTGAGTGCAGACGGGTAGACATACAGACAGACAGAAACACGGATGGATGCACAGACATGCGCAATCCAGTATACCCCACTTTTTAAAAAAAAAATGAAAGTGTCAATGACACTGTAGCTCAACTTGTCAAGACAAAGACATGTACATGTATAGTATGTGACACAGCAATGACAAACATCTAGGTAATGACCTGATAACAAAGGTACATATAAAGTATTGTAACGGTCTGTACATAAATACTGACCGTTGCCTGTAACAAATGTATAGGTAAAGTATTGTAAAGGTGGGTGACAGTCAGATGCTGAACTAGAAAAGAAATCTTTGAGTCCCAGAGTGGGTCTGACTGAACCCCAAAATATTTGTTCTCATAGCACAGTGATAACAAAGGCACCCCAAAACACACTCGTTCCTGTCCCAAGGTGAAAACAAAAGTACTCAAGAAGTTTTGTGAAGATCAGTTCATAAATACGAGCTGTATAGAACTTGTGACAAAAAACTGATTGGACCTAATTTTGGTACAAAATGGCCACTGGCAGCCATCTTGAATTTTGGACCGTACCCAGAAACACTCATTCTCATCCCAAGGAGATAACAAAGGTACCCAAGAAGTTTTGTGAAGATCGGTTCATAAATACAGCCTCTACCCTGAGCCGTATTGACATGTGTGCTTACATTGTGTAAGTAGCACTGAATAAATCAAAGTTCATCTAATTTGCATAATTTCTGCACGAAAAAAACCCCTTACAATATGTGATGTATTCCATGTTACTAAACATTCATACAAAAATTTATTCAAATCAGAACTTTCATACAGAAGTTCTATACAAAAGACTGATTGCACTAATTTTGGTACAAAATGGCTGCTGGTGACCATCTTGAATTTCGGACCACACCCAAAAACACTCACTCTCATCCCGCGGTGATAACAAAGGTACCCAAGAAGTTTCGTAAAGATTGGTTCATAAATATGGCCTCTAGTCTGAGCTGTATAGAAGTTGTGTACAAAAAACTGATTAGACCTAATTTCGGTACAAAATGGCCACTGGCAGCCATCTTGAATTTTAGACCGCACCCAGAAACACTCGTTCTCGTCCCAAGGTGATAACAAAGGTACCCAAGACATTTCGTGAAGATCAGTTCATAAATACAGACTCTAGTCTGAGCCGTATTGACATGTGTACTTGCTGTGTGTAAGTCGCACTGAAAAAATCAAAGTTCATCTAATTTGCATAATTTCTGCACGAGAAAAAAACCTGTATTATATGTGATGCATCCCATGGTACTAAACATTCACACAAAAAAATTATTCAAATCAGGGCTTTCATATGGAAGTTCTGTGCAAAAATCTGATTGCACCTAATTTTGTACAAAATGGCTGCCATCGGCCATCTTGAATTTCGGACCGGACCCAAAAACACTCGTTCTCGTCCCACGGTGATACCGAAGGTACCCAAGAAGTTTCGTAAAGATCGGTTCATAAATACGGCCTCTAGCCCGAGCCGTATTGGCATTTGCACTTACAGTGCTGAAAGTAACCCCAAAAAACATCAAAATTAGTCTAATTTGCACAATTTACGTACGAGAAAAAAACCCGTATTATATGTGATGTATCCCATGGTACTAAACATTCATACAAAAAATTATTCAAATCAGACCTTTCATATGGAAGTTCTGTACAAAAAACAGATTTCTACATCGTCGGTACAAAATGGCAGCTGGCAGCCATCTTGAATTTCGGACCGCACCCAAAAACACTCGTTCTCGTCCCACGGTCATAACAAAGGTACCCAAGAAGTTTCGTAAAGATCGGTTCATAAATACGGTCTCTAGCCCGAGCCATAGCAGCTTGGCACTTACAGCTCTGAAAGTAACACTAAATAAATCAAAGTCAGTCTAATTTGCATAATTTACGCACGAGAAAAAAACCCGTATTATATGTGATGTATCCCATGGTACTAAACATTTGTACAAAACTTTATTCAAATCAGAACTTTCATACAGAAGTTCTGTACAAAAAACTGATTTTTGCATCATCGGTACAAAATGGCCACTGGCAGCCATCTTGAATTTCGGACCACACCTAAAAACACTCGTTCCCGTCCCAGGGTCATAACAAAGGTACACAAGAAGTTTCGTAAAGATCGGTTCATAAATACGACTTCTAGCCCGAGCCATAGCCAATTGTTGACGTACGGACAGACGGACAGACGGCCAGACGGACGGACGGACGGACAGATGGACGACGGGCCATGACAATAGCTCAAATTTGACTTCGTCAAAGTTGAGCTAAAAATGGAGTGGAGGTATAATGAAACAGCTTTCCTTCAGTTTCAGAAATCAGACTATTCTCCTACTGGACTGAACTATGGTCATCCTGATGGGTCCTCTGCCTCAGTAGAATGATGTTTGTTGAATGATTGATGAAGATGATACAAAAATGCCATCAAGATGTCCTCTATGTGGACTTCCATTGATCGCTCAGATGCAAGGAAGTCACATTCATTCAGTTTGTAAAATTGTAATTTTCTCCGGATCTGTGGCCCCCTTGGTGCATTTCCCAGTTAACACTTTTCTTGTCTCAGTCTGCCCCTGCTCCTTTGAGAAAAACAATCAAAAATTGCACATCAGATTCAATATTTGCATACTTCTGTTTTGACAGGTTGGAGATGACTGTCTTGTGTAGAAGACAGAGGAGAAAAAATTCGACTGGATCATGACTGGGGGTTATAATCCCCTATAATAATATCAAAATTGATATTTCCTTGGTTATTAAACAATTAATATTTTCTAAAATTATTTTTTTAATTAGAATAAGCTGACTATGGCTTGTGTGATCACTAGTTTGCACTGAGTGACCTTTGAATGTTCCTAACAACATGTTTACAAATACTCTTAAACACTATCTCTATTTTGCTCACTAATTGTTTATTTGGGTCACACTTGTTTACTTGAAATTAGACAGAATCATCTAGAAACGTAATGAGGTGGAACAAAAGAACATTGGGAGAAATTTTTCGTTCTGGAACTTTCTATAGGAAGACTTTATAAATCGCTGTCACCAGACTTCTGACATTCTTTTCATAGACACAGCATTGAGAATGAGAAGTGACTGTTGTTTATACATTCAGTATTCATTAAACATCAGCGATTATTATTACAGGACAGTGCACTATTAGTTTGCAGCTGAGATTGTTATATACATCTAATCTACAGAATATTATTTTGGGTATCTGAGCATCATTCGGTATTGGAAAAGTGTTTCCAACATTTGAAGAGAATTTATTCTTCTTGTGAACCAGAATTTATTCTTGTTAAAAACCAGGATTCAGCTGGATTATTTTCTAACTACCCGTAGAGGCAAAACATGCTGAATATTATTTCCATTTGAATTTTGCTGAGTGCTTTATTGGAATTTATTGGATACTGTGGGATTATTGAGTGAACATTTTATTACAATTCACAAACTATTGTTTCTGCATACACATTCTTAGACATTACAATACAAACTGGATTACTGGATTCAACTGAACTATATATTAGACTAACTGACAAGTATTTCTTTTTTATTTTTCTGTAAACCATATAGTATAAAAGATATTGTACCAATTTCTTTTCATATTATTTCTTTCATTAAATTTTATAATAGTTATACTGGAGTTATAGTTGTTGCTGGATCTCAGATTTCTTTTTTGTTACTATTATTGTTATTATACACTGTGACAGAAATTGGGGGCTTGTTGCTGGATAAAAGATAACAAGAAAGCTTTATTTGCAAATTGCAATTATTACTTTGGCTCAATGTCCAAACATTTAATTTACTTAGAAAATTTCAGTATTACTACTACTATAACCTGAGAACCAGGAAACCTTTTCATCATGCTATGTATTGTCACAGAATTTATTTCTGAATTTGAAAGCTCTCCTAGTTTGGCCCTTTTAAAATATCTTAGAAGATAAAATTTATTCCAACTTGCTCAGTATCTTAAATTACCTGCCACTCCCAGTCTGAACAAACATTAACTTAAACAGCTCATTGTTAACCCTTTACCCAATGTAATGGCCAAAACCGGCCAGTGCTATTCTAAAAAATCGCCAATTAATTTTCAGTATTTTTTCATTTTTTGTCTCAAAACATAGGTTATGACCCCTCGTTGGAATGAGCTCGTTCCAATGAGGGGTCATAACCTATGTTTTTGAGACAAAATGAAAGTGTCAATGACACTGTAGCTCAGCTTGTTAAGACATGTACATGTATAGTATGTGACACAGCAATGACAAATATCTAGGTAATGACTAATGACCTGATAACAAAGGTACAAATGAAGTATTGTAAAGGTCTGTACATAAATACTGACCATAGCCTGTAACATATGTATAGGTAAAGTATTGTAAAGGTGGGTGACAGTCTGATGCTAAACTAGAAAAGAAATCTTTGAGTCCCAGAGTGGGTCTGACTGAACCCCAAAATATTTGTTCTCATAGCAGAGTGATAACAAAGGCACCCCAAAACACACTCGTTCCTGTCCCAAGGTGAAAACAAAGGTACCCAAGAAGTTTCGTGAAGATCAGTTCATAAATACGGGCTGTATAGATGTTGTGACAAAAAACTGATTGGACCTAATTTCGGTACAAAATGGGCACTGGCAGACATCTTGAATTTTGGACCGCACCCAGAAACACTCGTTCTCATCCCAAGGTGATAACAAAGGTACCCAAGAAGTTTCGTGAAGATCGGTTGATAAATACAGCCTCTGGCCTGAGCCGTATTGACATATTGTGCACTTACAGTGTATAAGTAGCACTGAATAAATCAAAGTTCATCTAAGTTGCATAATTTCTGCACAAGAAAAAAACCTGTACTATATGTGATGTATTCCAGGTTACTAAACATTCATACAAAAATTTATTCAAATCAGAACTTTCATACAGAAGTTCTGTACAAAAGATTGATTGCACTAATTTTGGTACAAAATGGCTGCTTGTGGCCATCTTGAATTTTGGACCACACCCAAAAACACTCGTTCTCATTCCACGGTGATAACAAAGGTACCCAAGAAGTTTCGTAAAGATCGGTTCATAAAAACAGCCTCCAGCCTGAGTCGTAGAGAAGTTGTGTACAAAAAACTGATCAGACCTAATTTCGGTACAAAATGGTCACTGGCAGCCATCTTGAATTTTGGACTGCTCCCAGAAACACTCCTTCTCGTCCCAAGGTGATAACAAAGGTACCCAAGACGTTTCATGAAGATCGGTTCATAAATACAGACTCTAGCAGCCCGAGCTGTATTGACATGTGCACTTAATGTGTGTAAGTAGCACTGAAAAAATCAAAGTTCATCTAATTTGCATAATTTCTGCATGAGAAAAAACCCTGTATTATATGTGATGTATCCCATGGTACTAAACATTCACACAAACAATTATTCAAATCAGCACTTTCATATGGAAGTTCTGTGCAAAAATCTGATTGCACCTAATTTTGTACAAAATGGCTGCCATCGGCCAACTTGAATTTCGGATTGGACCCAAAAACACTTGATCTCGTCCCAAGGTCATAACAAAGGTACCCAAGAAGTTTCGTAAAGATTGGTTCATAAATACGGCCTCTAGCCCGAGCCGTATTGAATTGTTGATGGACAAACGGACATTCTTACACGCTCTTACTTGTGGGGTTTTTCCCATGTTAAACCCTAATCCCACTAGGTCAAAAAATTAACCCCACAGTGCAAAAAATAACCCCACAAGTGGCCACTGTACTAACCCAACCCCACAACTACCACTGACCCTAAATTGTAAACCCCACAATGTACCTCTGCTAAGCCCAGACAGACGGATGGACAGACGGCCAGGCGGCCGACTGGCCATGGCATAAGCTCAAATTTGACTTCACCAAAGTTGAGTTAAAAATGAAAAAAATTTGTTATTGAAGAATTTTTTGCAAGTATCGTCTGCTTTTCATGTTAGGTAAAGGGTTAATCATTATATTGAGGAACATCTTTTGCCTCAGTCTGGAACTACTCCCTCTGAACCACAACCTACTGATACCCTTGAACTTGAAAAGTTAGAATTAGTACTTAGAAAACTGGAAATTCAGGCTCAAAAAGAAGAGAGGGAATTAAAATTAAGGAAAATAGAAATTCAGATGCAAAAGGAATGGGAACAAATTCAAGCTCAAAAAGAAAGGTAACAAATGCAATTTCATGCTCAAAAAGAAAAAGAAGAAAATTAAATTAACCTTTTACCTAACACTGCTTCTTTTAAAAAATAAATTAAATTTGGCATTTTTTTAAAAACAAGAGGCCCCAAGGAGCCTTAATCGCTCACTGGCCAAAGTGGTACAAAGAAGTATTTGGGGTCACATTCATTTAGACATGGTTCATCAACACTACAAAGGAATGAAGTCATGAGAGACAAATTTTATGGAACTAGGGACATGGCTTGAACAAACTTGAATCTTACCCCCCTAAGGATGCTGCATACCAAATATCAAAAGCATTCATCTGCTGGATCTGAAGAAGAAGATTTTTAACGAAAATTCTTCATTTTGAACTAAGTTATCATTCGGGCTCCCACAGTGAGCCCAAATATGAACCCAGGGACTTGGCTTGAACAAACTTGAATCTCACCCCCTAAGGATGCTGCATGCCAAATATCAAAACATTCCGACTGCTGAATCTGAAGAAAATTTTTAAAGAAAAAAAATTCCTCATATTGATTAAGTTATAATTTGGGCTCCCACGGGGAGCCCAAATATGGACCCAGGGACTTGGCTTTAACAAACTTGAATCTCACCCCCCCTCCCCTCCCCCCCCCCACCCCCCCAAGGATGCTACACACCACATATCAAAACATTCCGACAGCTGGATCTGAAGAAGATTTTTTAAGAAAATTCCTCATCGAACTAAGTTACAATTCAAGCTCCCACAGTGAGCCCAAATATGGACCTAGGGACATGGCTTGAACAAACTTGAATCTCACCTCCATAAGGATGCTGCATACCCAATATCAAAACATTCTGACTGCTGGATCTGAAGAAGAAGATTTTTAAGGAAAATTCCTCATTTTGAACTAAGTTATCATTCGGGCTCCCACAGTGAGCCCAAATATGGACCTAAGGACATGGCTTGAACAAACTTGAATCTCATCCCCCTAAGGATGCTGCATACCAAGTATCAAAACATTCTGACTGCTGGATCTGAAGAAGAAGATTTTTAACGAAAATTCCTCATTTTGAACTAAGTGATCATTCGGGCTACCACAGTGAACCCAAATATGAACCCAGGGACTAGGCGTGAACAAACTTGAATCTCACCCCACTAAGCATGCTGCATACCCAATATCAAAAGATTCTGCCTGCTGGATCTTGAGAAGAAGATTTTTAAAGAAATTTGCCTGAAATGCACTAAGTTCAAATTTGGGCTCCTATACTGAGCCCAAATATGAACCCAGGGGCCGATTTGAACAAATTGAATCAGATCCACCCCACAATGTTGCATACCAAATATCAAAAGATTCTGCCTACTGGAGAAGAAGATTTTTTAAGAAATTTGCCTGAAATGCACTAAGTTCGAATTCAAGCTTCTATAGTGAGCCCAAATATGAATCCAGGGGCCGATTTGAACAAACTTTAATCAGATCCACCCCACAATGTTGCATACCAAATATCAAAAGATTCTGCCTGCTCGATCTGGAGAAGAAGATTTTTTAAGAAATTTGCCTGAAATGCACTAAGTTTGAATTCGAGCTTCTATAGTGAGACCAAATATGAATCCAGGGGCCGATTTGAACAAACTTGAATCAGATCCACCCCACAATGTTGCATACCAAATATCAAAAGATTCTGTCTGCTGGATCTGGAGAAGAAGATTTTTTAAGAAATTCGCCTGAAATGCACTAAGTTCAAATTCGGGCTTCTATACTGAGCCCAAATGTGAATCCAGGGGGCCGATTTGGACAACCTTGAATCAGATCCACCCCACAATGTTGCATACCAAATATCAAAAGATTCTGCCTGCTTGATCTGGAGAAGAAGATTTTTTAAGAAATTTGCCTAAAATGCACTAAGTTCAAATTTGAGCTTCTATAGTGAGCCTAAATATGAATCCAGGGGGCCGATTTGAACAGACTTGAATCAGATCCACCCCATAATGCTGTATACCAAATATCAAATGATTCTGCCCACTTGTGCGGGAGAAGAAGATTTTTTAGTAATTTCTCTAATATACATAGGGTGCTATCGGAGTTATGCCCCCTATGGAGCCCCAAGTGGGCATGTCCATTTCATTTGAACAAACTTGAATTGACACATGGTAATGAACATCCATACCAAGTTTCGAGCAAATCGACCTAGCGGTTTCAGAGGAGAAGATGATGACGATGGACGGCAAGTGATAAGTTTAGCTCCCTTCGGTGAGCTAAAAATCTCACAATTTTTCCATAAAACCATACAAATGTGGATATCATTAGAACCGGCTCATCGAGCCGGTTCTAAATTCTAATGAAATCCATATTTGTGTGTATTTATCGAGACATTTGTAAGATATTTTAGTCTGTGGTAGAATTATTTTGGTAAATTTCCTGGCCGTTTTTGGCCGCTATGTTAGATAAAGGGTTAAGAGAATTAGAGTTCCACAAAGAAATGCACTTGAGAGACTTAGAAATTCAGGCTCAAAAGGAAATAAAAAAAAAAGAATTGAAATTTCAGGGTTAAGGCGCAAATGTAATTCCACCAAGAAGATTTGATGCAGTTCCTCCCTTCAAGAAAAAGAAGATGATAAATACATATATTTAAATTTTCTCATACAGAAAAAGTGACAAGCAAGGTTAGAATGGCCAAGGGATGCACAGGCTCTGCTCGCAGTATTTACTCTGAATATTAACATAAACCAGACAAAATTTGGGATTAGATACAAGACTTCCAAATGATCTTGCAACAAGGACTTTGTGAGTTTTGTGCCTGAAAATCAAAATTTTCTCACACCAGGCTGAACTACGGTTGGCCCAGGGATGAGGGCCCCTATCAGAATCTATCGCAACTCTGAGTCCCAAATATCCCTTAGCCATCACTCTGGTTACCTCTGTGAATTTGGTGGAATTCAAAGGCCTGCATGTGTTGAGACAATGAAGATAGTTTCTCCAATCTGAACACAGGAATCCTTTCTGGTAAATACAGGGACTATTTGTGGGACCCTTTCCCAGAGACATTTGGGCATGATTTTTCCCAATTCTTAACCCCAAATTACAACTCTCAGTTCCCACTCAAAAATTTAATGCACAACATGTACCTTGAAGTGGGTATTCATAAAGCCTCAGAAAACCATTGGTTTTCTGAGGCCTTATGACCACCCAGTTCAGGATACCGATTGTACATTAAATTGCCTGCCTAACAAAGTCTTTTAATTCAAAGGCAAATGACAAGTTCCTCTTTAATAGTATAAAAAGAGTTTAACCCTTTACCCAATGCAGACGATCTCAAAATTTATTATTTTAACCCTTTACCCAACGCAGACGATATCAAAATTTATTATTTTAAATATCATTTTTTGAAATTTTTCAAAAAAATTCAACAAAACCATATCATATGACCTCTCGTTGGAACGAGCTCAACGAGCTCGTTCCAACGAGGGGTAATATGATATGGTTTTGTAGAAAATTTTTGAAAAATAATATTTTTTCAACTGCTGAATTTGCATATTTATCGGGCAGATGCGGCCGATTCGTTGGGTAAAGGGTTAAATACCATTTTTTTAATTTTTCAAAAAATTTCAACAAAACCATAGCATGTGATCCCTCGTTGGAACGAGCTCAATGAGCTCATTCCAACAAGGGGTCACATGATATGGTTTTGTTGAAATTTTTTGAAAAATAATATTTTTTCAACTGCTGAATTTGCATATAATGCGGGCAGATGCGAGTGATTCGTTGGGTAAAGGGCTAATAGAGACTACAGAATCTACATAAACAATGTGACTGTTTGTTATAAACTTACTTGTAGTATACATGCAGTGTCTAAGGTATCAGTCTTAACTCTTAAAATTCTCTGCTCAATTCGAATGTAAAATTTAATCACAAGTTTAATTATTAGCACCCACAATGTTTAGATTGCTGAAGACAGAAGTACATGTCGTGCATCTATCTCATTCTGTGGACACCGCTGTTATTATCAATAGTCACATTTTCTGCCTCGCCCTGGTAGTGATTTGAGTGCCCAATCTGTTCTGAATGATATTGCAAGACTACGCTTTTGTTTTCCAGTCAGCCTATTCCAGAAAGTTGGAAGGGTGGGAGGTGGGGGGAGTCAGAATGTTCAAATTGGTTGCTTGCACCACTAATATCTCTTTAATAAATTTTATATAAAGAATTCAAAGTATTGTGTGTATGACCCCTACAACTTATCCCAGGCACTTGGGTTTCCCAGGTATGTAGGTTAAGAGGTATCTGGGACAGACAGCAGGTGTAGGGGTAAAAAAGGTAAAATGACAAGACAAAGTTTGCGACTGTAATTGACCAAGTGACAAGTTCTAAATCTTTCCACTTTGGTTGTAGGACAGTTGCCACACAGTCCAAGACTGTTCAGTAAGACTCTTCCCCCCTATGTTTGGGAGCTCCTCAAAGCACAAAATGCTGGAGATTCGTCCCAATATGAAATCATTTAATGTCAGTATTTATTTATTGTTGTTCAAGATCACATACTTATGCACAATGGCTAATCATGACTGTGACAGTTTTACGGGTGGAGGAAGCCAGAGTACCCGGAGAGAACCACCGAGCAGCTGCCAGCTCCCCAATATCATAACTCTGCACTGCAGCACAGGCAGGGTTAGACTGGTTGAAGACATGCACACCATTGACGTGCAGTATGCCTTATTATTACATGGCATTATCGTGCCCCCATGTGGACAATCAGGGTTAAGTGCCTTGCCCAAGGACATTGATATTAGGAATTCAGTGACCACTGAAAGGCATGCGATTGCAACTACAGCGATGCCCCCCACTACCACCTTCAAAATCTTTTGGCTTTATCCATACTCTCTGAGAGAGAAGAATGGGTAAATTTATCATTTTCTAAGGCGATAGAGACAGAGAAAGATATTCACTTTTTATTATTTTCACTTTTTATTATTTTCAATCTTTACCTGCATCACTGGAGTGAAGGTGAAGAGCCCTGTCAGTGATCCACAACTGACTGAATTGGAGGCCTTTAAATTCAGATGTTAAATAGAATGCAATCACCGCACAAGTTTGTAGATACAAAGTTATTGTTCATATAAAAAATATATCTGATTATTTTATGCTTTTAAAGCTTCATTAGCAAAATATAAAAGAATTTTGCGATTATGTGTTTTTCTTGCAGAAGATTTTGCAATTCGAATTGCCCATGTGCAAAAAGTATTTGTTTGCAACTTTTTGTGGGTGGATTTTGAGGATTTTGTTTGGCATTCGGAACCAGTATTTATTTATTTATTTATTTATTTATTTATTGGGGTTTAAGGTCACATACTTATGCACAATGGCTAATCATGATCATGACAGTTTTACAGGTGGAGGAAGCAGGAGTACCCGGAGAGAACCACAGAGCAACAACAAGCAGCTGTCAGCTCCTCAACATTCTAACTCTGTTCAAGCTCTGCTCAAGCAGGTTTAAAGTGGTTGAAGACATGTGCACCATCGACGTGCAGTACGCCTTAGTACATGGCATCATCGTGCACCCATGTAGGCAATCGGGATAAAGTGCCTTGCCCAAGGACATAACGCAGGTCATCCCAGACGGGGATCGAACTCAGGACCTCTAGCATAGAAGTCCAACAGTCTACCACTGAGCCACCGTGGTCCCAACGAGTACTTAATAGATACACTTTAAAAATGTGGATTTTTCCTTCAACAAAGCAGTGAATCTTTAACCCTTTACCTAACGCTAGGAGTAGACAACACACGTGAAAAAAATTCTTGTGTAACTAAAAATTTTCATTTTTTGCTTCCAAAACATAGGTTATGACCCCTCATTGGAACGAGCGTGACGCGCTCGTTTGGAATGAGGGGTCATAACCTATGTTTTGGAAGCAGAAAATGAAAATATAAAATAGATTGAATGACGCTTTTCGTGCATAGCGCTGGCCGGTTTTGGCCGTTACGTTAGGTAAAGGGTTAATAAAAATAAATAAGAAACAAAAATTGATCCGGTGCCTCCGATGATCTGGAATGGGCATGACAACTGTAAATACTGAATTAATGAGAGGGGGGGGGGGGGGATACACCAATATGTCCTGAAATGGTTAAAAACAAGCACTCTTCTGAGTTTAGCAGATGATATATGTGGTGCTATCAAATGCACAAAAAGGGCAAAAGTCACCCCCCTCCCTTTTGATCAAGGGCAAGTTGTGGGTTATTTATGACTAGAACATTCCGGTCATTAGCCCCCCTCCTCCCACTAATGTGAAGTGGAAGGCAGGGGTAATGACCAGAGTGTCCTCGTTAGGACTGTAGGTGTGTGTGCCCTGAACCAGTGTCTCTGTTTCCAGTCCACAACAGAAATACTGCAACTAGGGATTTTACATAATTTTTTGGAAGTGCACATACCTCTCAATTTTTGGTGCTAAATGTTTAAGAAACAATACACTTTCTAGTACAGAATTAAAAAGTTCTTAATACCTTTTGAGATATGGCAATTTAAAGGGTGGTGATTGATCGATTTTTATGTTGCTGGAGCGTAGTGCTTTCCTATTTTCCCAGAGCTAAAATGTGCCCAAAAATGACAATTTTAATACAGAAAAATGCAGATGATAAACACAAAAACAATCATAAAGTAAAAAGTACTGTACACAAGACAGGCTTATAAAATTTTCAGTTATGTGTAGGAATTGAGGATGCCAATTCTTCCATGCATTGTTTACGATTTTTTTTAATGAGACTTTTCAACCTAATTTGCATAAAAAAATTAAATTTCTTTCATTTTTTCAATCTAAAGACTTCAAAGTCATTTATTTTGCACAACATTGCTGTTTTGGATAGTACCTCATGGAAAATCTGGAAAATCAAAAAACTGTGAGTAATATAGAAAATAGTCAGTTAATTTGCAAAAAATTTGCATAATTTACATATTTCAAATGTTGAACTTCCAGTGATTAACCATTACTTTGGAGTTTGGTCCTGTTTATTTCACTTTTGCAGACATAAACTGTGATATTACAACCTCTAAAAGCAAATTTCCATAATCTGGAACCATAGCAACAAAACATATTATTCACATCTAATTTGCATATTTCAATTTTTTTTTCAAAACATTTGAAGGGTATTTTCATCTGAAATATTAGTCAACCAGGCATTATTTTTTGATATGCATAACAGCCATTAACAGGTTCTTTACATAAAATAAATAGGGAAAAGCAGGCCTGAAAATAAGCCGTCTGACATTTGCAGAATGAGGTCCCCAGAGGGTGAATTTGTTGATGCTATCCCATACAGTGAGCCAATTTATTCTCTGGGTACCTGTTTTTGTTTAGTTTTGAGACCCTGGTTTAGATTGAGGTTCACAGTGGGTAAATTTAGTGATGCTACCCTGCTATGCAGGGTAGCATCACTAAATTTACCCTCTGGGGACCTCATTTTGCAGATGACAGTCTGCTTATTTTCTGGCTTGGGGAAAAGTCAAATTTAATAAGAACAGTTCCAAGTCAATCTGCATATCAAATTTACATATTTATGTATTTAAAAGATACTGTTAATTTGTATAGCTTTTCTACACTTCAACTTCAACTTTTTAATTGACCACCATCAACTTGTTGGCGATTCTGTCAATGTTTTTGGAGTGCACAGTTTTAGTATAAAGTAAAGAAAAGAGGTTTAACACTTTACCTAACATGAAAAGCAGACGACACTTGCAAAAAAAATTCTTGAATAACTAATTTTTTTCATTTTTTGTCTCAAAAACATAAAACATAAAACATAGGTTATGACCCCTCGTTGGAACGAGCTCGTTCCAACGAGGGGTCATAACCTATGTTTTTGAGACAAAAAATGAAAATATTTTGAAAATTAATTGGCGATTTTTGAGAATAGCGCTGGCCGGTTTTGGCCGTTACGTTGGGTAAAGGGTTAAAGGGTGATAGAAAGGGGAAGGGGATGGGAGGGGGACAATGTTATTTAGTTATAAGAATGGGGGGGACTAAGAGTGGATGCAAGCCAGCCGAGTCTTAAAAGACTCCACTGTTTTTGCAGCCACAACACTATGGGGTAGACCATTCCAATCCTTAATCGTCCGGGAATAAAAACTCTCTTTCCTGTAAGTTGCCTTACAGGAAGGAATTTGGAGACTTTGAGAATGTGAGTTGCAAGGGGGGGGGGGGGGGGAAGACTTTGAGAATGTGAGTTGCAGGGGGGGGGGGTTATCGAGGTAAGTTGCTCATTGCTCATCATCACTCTTCAAATAACAGGTTCTTCATGTAAAATAAACAGAGAAAAGTCAAATTTAATATGACAGTTCCAAATTAATTAGCAAATCAAATTTACATATTTATGTATTTTAAAAAATACTGTTACTTTGTATCGCTTTTCTATGCATACTTCAAAACAGTAAAGTTTACATATTTGGTGTTTAGAAATATTTCAGCTTTCTTTGCACAGACAAAATTTAGCAACACCCCCAAATACTTAATGGAATGACTTTAACAGGAGCTCATGCCAATAAGGCGTCATAATGCATCCAACAAAAACCAAATTTATTTCAGATGCATGTAGTTTTAGAAAAACTCAGATCGCTTTGCCCTATAATTATCAGATTAATGACTGGCTGTGTCTGGGCAGATATATTTTTTTTAAAATCAAGCACCAATTACATTCCCTAACAGAACACCAAAGCATTGCTGTGTTTCTTCACACCTACCAGTACCACCCAGATGCATGTGGGTTAGCCAAGCAAGATGCACACAATTACAAATTAAATGTTATTTAAGAATTGAATGCAATTTTATAATCTTTATTGGAGTATGAACGTGTGGGAATAGGTACAAATTATGTATGAATCGGGATTCATACATAATTTGTACCTATTCCCACACATTCATACTCCAATAAAGATTATAAAAATTGCATTCAATTCCTATAATTACATTCCGTAACTGTTTAACCCTTTAACCAACGAATCGCCCACATCCACCCGCGTAATATGCAAATTTAACAGCTGAAAATTTTTTAATGTTCGAAAAATTTCAACAAAACCATATCATATGACCCCTCTTTGGAACGAGCTTGTCGAGCTCGTTCCAAAGAGGGGTCACATGATATGGTTTTGTTGAAATTTTTTTTTAAAATTTAAAAAATGATATTTAAAATAATAAATTTTGATATCGTCTGCGTTGGGTAAAGGGTTAAACTACTTTTTACCAAACAACAAAGCAGAAGGACGAAATAAAACAGATACCAAAGAACGAGGCGAAAAATCACCCTCACACAAAAGACAAAGCGCACAACACTGATTTTTAATTTTCATGACTTTAGAAATGGAAACAAGTATTTTAGTAACAGGCTTTATGACACAGTTGGGAAATGTCACCAAAGAAACAGCAGCGGAGTTGATCACTGCGAGAGGCGCTAAAAGTTAAAAACCCGCCCAAACACTGCCCGAATTACATTCTGTCAACTGCGCTCTACCGTAAATGCAGGTCAAAGTTCGACCAAATGTATTCATTGGAAAATGAATTACATTTGGTCATGACGTTTTCATCCAGCTGACCAATGGGAAATGAGTATTTGGACCCAAAACACATAATTACATTAACAATGTAATTATTAGTTAATGTTACTACTATCAGCCAATTTCTTTAAAATCTGTTTTTCATTCTTCAACTCATCTGTTAAAAAAAAAATTGTCAATTAGGTAAGTTTTAAAATTTTCTTGAATGGCCATGTGCAGCAACAATGTGCAGTGTTGGAAGCAGATCAGACACACAGTCAGCCTGACCTGACACAGAAATGATCATCTCATTTGGCAATGGCTGGCTCTTACCCACAACATCACAAAAAAACGTTGAAGGAATTTGATTGTGGGTGGGGGTACAAATCGGGGAAAAAAAACGTGTTCAGCACTTGAGATGTGGTGCCACAAGGGGATGGGGTTAGAATGCTTCTTATCTGTTGCCCTCCTTTATTGTGGGCTGTTCGCGGAGCCCCCCCCCCCCCCCCCCCACCACACACACACGCACCACCCATTGGGAGCGAAACCTCCCTTGTTGGAGAAATCCTGGCACCACCCCTTGAATGAAGCAGCTCACTGGTGCAACTAAAAGTGAAGCAGATCGATCGACATCGAAGACGAGTTCATCTTTATTTAAGTTTAACTGCAGTTTGGAAGGAAAAAAAATAAAATAAGTAAATAAATCAGTAGCCTAAAGTGCTAAGCGCGACAAAGAAACTGCAAGATCAACTTGAATTACTCATTCTCTTAGTCACTTATTTTTCAACAGCTGCTGTCAAACTGAGAAAAAAACTCCCGTGTCGGTCACGCAACACTGTCTGTCATTGCCATTGGTACGGAAACCGGTCAATTTAACATTCATGCTATTATGGTCTGGACGTTTCTTGCAAAACTAAATGCATAGCATGAGAAAGTATATTACAAAACGCATCGCCAAGAAGATCATACTCACATTGTGAATCCTCGGTAGCAGAAGCCATCTTCACAGCTCCAGAGTGTGCAACGTCTGTCAAATAACTGGGAATAAATTTACGATAATTTGTAAATTGATTATGATAACACCAGATCGAGGCAAATGGAGACTTTGGAATTCCCAACAGATGCGCCTTTTCTAAAAATAAATGCTGTCCAAAATGTTAGACACGATTCATTCAGTAATTTCAAAACGGAATAAGAACTTTTCGTGACTTCGCGACTTGAACAATTACGGTACACCACTGGGTACACTTTTTTTTCTTCTCCAAAACATCACACATGGGAAGAAATTGAAATTGACCCATATTTAAGGTATCCGCAAAGCTCTTCCACGACAAAGACCTATAATCTTCAATGTATCTATTTATTTATTAGAGTTTAACAACACTTTCCACAGTTAGAGTCACCTCGTGTCGAACAGTTTTACGGGTGGAGGAAGCCGGGGTACCCGGATAGAACCACCGAGCAATGGTGAGCAAGTGCCAGACTCCCAACGTATTAACCACACAAGTAGGGTTAGCATTGGCTGAAGACAAATGCACCATTGACGTGCTGTACGCCTTAGTACACAGCACCACCGTGCCCCCACGTGGGCAATCGGGATGAAGAAGTGCCTTGCCGAAGGGCACAACACAGTTAGCCTACCCCTGGCGGGGATCGAACCATGGGCCTTTCAAACCATGAACCACCGCGCTCTCTATAATCTTCAATAACCCCACCCTGGGACGCTTTAACCCTGATGCCAAAAATAGCGAATTATGAAAAAGCATTTTTTTCCACAATGCAACTAGGAATTTAACCAATTCAGTCTTGTTTCACAGAGCTCAACGACGTGTTAGTTGAGTCGAGTTTATTCTCGCTGTTTATGGTTTTGTAGCGTCCACCGCACTACGACAAACAAACCTGCCAGTTCGTGTATGTGTGTGTATGGTGGGGGGGGGGGGGGGGGGGGGGGTACGTGACGTGCAAAACACAAGACCAGGTACCATTGAATACCGAATACACCCAAACCGCCCCCCCCCCCAAGCCGACCTCCAACATTTTTACCCAAACCGGCCTTCAATGAACCATAAACAACAAGAATAAACCCGACTTTTTTTTCTTTTTTTGATTGTTTTCTTCATTTCTTTTTCAAAACTCTTCAGCAAAACAATATCGTGTGACCACCACCCACACCCACCCACCCCCCACCCCCCCCCCCCCCATTAGAATGGGCTCGCTCGACGAGGTCGTTCCAATGAGGGTTCACATAATATGCTTTTTTCGAATATTTTGAACAATAATTTCTTTCAACTGCTCAATTTTTAAATTACGCGGTGGATGCGGCCGTTCGTTTAGGCAAACGGCTAAAAATGAATACCGGTACCCCCGTGATTTATGATTTTAAGTTTGACAAGGGTGGACCCAAAGTTTGGGTGAAGGGTAAACTTTTTATCTTACCTGATTACAAGACAACACTTGCAAAAACAAAACAAACAAAATAAAAAAAAACTCTTGAATTCCTAAAAATAAAATAAAATAAAAGAGAAAAATTAAAAATCATTTTAGCCTCAAGAACATAGATTATCACTGGCTATTGGAAAGACCTCGACGAGTTCATTCAACCGAAGGACCATAAACTATGTTTTGGAAAAAGTTGAAGAAAAAATAACCAAGTTTAACCCTTTACCCAACGTAACGGCCAAAACCGGCCAGCGCTATTCTCAAAAATCGCCAATTAATTTTCAAAATATTTTCATTTTTTGTCTCAAAAACATAGGT
The DNA here is from genome assembly GCA_031216915.1 of Pictodentalium vernedei. NCBI lineage: Eukaryota > Metazoa > Mollusca > Scaphopoda > Dentaliida > Dentaliidae > Pictodentalium > Pictodentalium vernedei. The sequence goes on along the minus strand of CM062290.1, from coordinate 113,983,714 downwards.
TATGACCCCTCGTTGGAACGAGCTCGTCGAGCTCGTTCCAACGAGGGGTCATAACCTATGTTTTTGAGACAAAAAATGAAAAAAATTAGTTATTCAAGAATTTTTTTTGCAAGTGTCGTCTGCTTTTCATGTTTGGTAAAGGGTTAAAAGGCGATCCCTCTAGGTTAGGAATTCGACATATTGTTTGTTTATTGGGTTAACGACACTTGCAGCAGCTAGAGCCTATGGGTAGACGAATCTGGAGGAGCTGGAGAGACTCACCCACCACACAACGGCGAGAAACTGTCGAACTATCCAACTCACTAACACGACACAGTCACAGGCAAAGTTGGTACTGATTGAAGGCGAGTGGACCATTTACATGCTGTATGCTCTTTATTTTTATTTTGTAAAAGGGGTTTAACGACACTTTCGACAGCCAGGGTCACCTCGTGTCTGGCAGTTTTACGGCTGGAGGAAACCGGAGAGAACCACCGAGCAATGGCGAGCAACTGTTAGGCTCCGCAACACACTAACCCCACACAAGCAGGTTTAGCAATCTTTGAAGGCAAGTGCACCATCGACGTGCAGTACGGCTTAGTACACAACGTCACTAAGGCGTGCCCCCATTTGATGTGATGCCTAAGGACACAACACGGTTGCCGCAGGTGGGATTCGTACTGAGGACCTCTCGGCTTGCAGCCTGCACCTCTACGTACTGAGCCACCGCGCCACCGCCGTATGCGTTAGTTTAGCACACTATGCCAGTGTTCTCCCACTTGGGCAATAGTGGTTATTTGTATGTTCCAAAACTAGCTTATCAAAGTGAACACTAGCAACAACAAACAAAAAACAAACAAAAAAACCCCCAGAAAAGTCCAATAACTCTTAACCTGCTGAGTAGGGGGCGCGGTAGCTCAGTAGGTAGAGGTGCAGGATGCAAGCCGAGAGGTCCTCGGTTCGAATCCCACCCGCGGTAACCGCGTTGTGTCCTTGGGCAAGACACTTCACCCCCATTGCCCACGTGGGGACACGGTGGCGTTGTGTACTAAGGCGTACTGCACGTCGATGGTACACTTGTCTTCAACCAATTCTAACCCTGCTTGTGTGGAGTTAGTATGCTGGGGAGCTGACAGTTGCTCGCCGTTGCTCGGTGGTTCTCTCCACCTGTAAAACTGCCACGGCCATGATTAGCCATTGTGCAGAAGTATGTGACCTTAAACACCAATAAAAAAATAAATAAATAACCTGCTGAGTATTTTCAAGATATTTTTTCAGTAAATTCAGTCATGGCTGCTGTAAACAGCCATGACTAGAGTTGATGAAAAACTCACCTGAATTTAACTCAAGAAATCATTGGCAAAAAAAATCCATTTAGTTTACAGAGTAAAACTTGATTGCATGTGCCCAAATTACACTTATTTCAGTGGCACGAGAACTCCTCTCTTGGGCAGAAAGTCTATCAGCAGCATGGAAGGAGTTAAACCGTGGAGCCCAGGAAGTGACACACACGTCGTCCTTATTTTATTTCATTTTAACGAATTAGTATTTCGTTTAAACGAAATAAAAATACATTTTTACGACATATTTATTTCGTCTTTACGAAACGATTTTTTGAAAGAACGAAACAATTATTTCGTTTTAACAAAATAAAAATAATTCGTTTTAAGTAAATAAGAGTTCGTTAAAATCAATTATTTTGAAATGACGTAATAGTATTTCAGTGTTATGAAATAATTATTTCGATATAACGAAATAATTAACTGTAGCCGCGTTTGAGGTGTGCATACCCAGCTTCTTCTGACTCGCTATTTTTTGATAGCTAATTCTTCTCGCTTAGCTATAGAACGTTGACACGTATGGTATCTAAATACGATTTTTAAGCATTAAGAACATGACTTCGCTTTATTTGGCAACAAATTAAGTTATTTTCACTTCAAACACTCGCAAATCAATAAACGCTTTCTTCTTTTCTGAGTTCGTAATTGTTAATGAAGGCAGTATTCCCGTCCTTTCTTACTCCTCTTTCATAAATCACCACGTGATGTCTATGTGCATTCTTGTAATTTATAGATAATAAATAATCAACGCATGGAAAGAACTTTCACCAGAAGCGTCTCGAAGATGATCGACTGGAGAGGGGGAGATTAAACCACATTTGTCACAATTGCATATCAATCGCGACAAACTTTTAAGTAAAACGTTGTGGTTGCAGAGGCACAAATTTTGAAAGTAGTCCTACATTTCTCTCCTGACTCAGAGTGCAGTGAATTAATTTTCATCATCTCAAAGTATCTTCTCATCGCATAAAATTGTCAGTCTGAGACGAAGAGAAGCCCAACTTTAGAATCATCAAAGAAAGCGCCTCCCATGTTTTGGTTCTGTGTGTATCGAGGTCCCGTTCCTACGCTCGCGAATAAAGCGCACGAGTTCCAACACTCAATCAGTCAACACATGTACCATACACCAGCCACAGTAAGTGGTAAGACACACATTTCCCTGTAGGTCCTTGAAACTCTTATTTGAATTCTCAGCCATCTCTGTCTGTCTGTCGTTAAGAGGCTCTAAACACACAGATTACAGGTCCATTCAGCCCTTTATAAAATCTGCCCCACTGGACCCCATTGGCAGAGAAACAGAGAGGAAGAGTCGTGTTATTTGCTCGTAAAATTGATGCAGCCAACTGCAGCCAAGCTCCGTTGATGCAGAACTGAAGAATGACGAATCACCCGTTTATCATGGAAACGTTTCACAAGAAAAAGTTTTGTTCGGTCAGAAAAAAAGACGAAAAATACTGTTGTCTGTCTTATATATGTTGAGTCTTAAATTGTTAGCTTGGTATCTGTTGAATATATCTATATGTTGCATCCTTTCCGTCTTTAACAAGCATACTTTAACAATCTGCAGCAACGATGTACCTATTTTAACTAATCTCGGTGGATTTCTTCCTTGAAAGTGTTCACAGAAAAAATGAAGTTTGATAAAGTTATCAAGATAAACAGCACCTTTAGACTTTATTCCTTTCTCTTGTATTTTTCTTTTCCACAGTCCACACCAAAAGTGTATAAATAACACGATCATAATGCGTCCACAAATTAACGCCATTCCTCCCATTTCCAAATGTTTCTGTTTACTTGAAATATTTCACAACATATGGAACTGAAATAATAAAATAACGAATAGAATGACAATCAACAGTGAAAATTATTATTTACTTTTTGGTGTTTAAGGTCATATATTTCTGCACAATGGCTAAACGTGACCACAACATGGATATTTAAAGTCGAGTTTAGTTAATTGTTTATACCCATGTTGCCCATTCTAGACGACTTCCACCCAAACATTGGTGACTGAGTCCTATTTTATCAGTAAAACAGAGCTTGTTTCCCACAGTAAACGGGAACTGCTTCACCTCACGGGGTTCCCTCGAGGAGGCCTATTAGTAATAAATTTTGTCACCATAATTGTACAACCCTTGGGTCGGGAGGGAATGGAGAGGAGAATGTACTGACTCGTTTTCGTGACACTAACACTAAATGGTTTCTGCAGTGTTACATGGACACCGAGATATATGTGCCATTTGCTATTCATTTAGCGCGCCTGCATATTGCTTCGATCGGAAATTTTGATACGGCGACAAAATAATAGCTGTATATTTGTTTCTGTTTGTATTTACTGCATTGAATAAACCATGAACTGAACTGAACCGAACCTAAAATGTTAATGTTGGCCCGCACCATTTTTGTAACCCTTTACCTATCATAGCGACCCATATCGTGCCAGCAGTTTTTTAGAAGTCGCCTTTTCAAATTTAAAAAGTTCAAAACGGTTTGCAACCAAAACATTGTTTATAACCTCTCACTAAAACGAAGCCATTCCAAGGAGGGATCATAAGCGAGGTCTTTGAGGCATGAAATAGAAATATCTAGCTTTTTACAGGTGCAAGTGTCGTCTGCTAGAGTACAGGTAAAGGGTTAAAGAACTTTGTATTCACGCTGAAGATAGTGACATGAATATCCACAAACCAGGCCCCAAAATAGGCGTGTTTCCCGCTATGTGCCAGAAAAATAGGGTGAGTATGCAGGTTTTTAAAAAAAAACAACATTTTTTATCACAGATTTGTCTTTAGGGAAGGCTGTTTACTCCCTATTCAGAAACATGCCGAATATTTCAATAGGAAGCAAATATGAACAACACGGAATTGTTACGAAAGGAATGCATAACATTATGCTAAAAACCAATAGCCTCCAGTATTGCAGCTGCAGGTGTTCTTCTGCCCTCTTTGGGAAAGGGTTCGGGCCCATGTCATTGAAAACATGCTCTTCATGCATGGAGGCTCCAATTTGGGAATTTGTTTTTAGGGAAAAAGAAACGCACAAAGAATAAGAAATATTACTTTCGAATCGAACTGATAACATAAATGCAGAAGCCACTACATGTAGTAAGTTTTATAACAAACGATCAAATAAAATCCTGATCAGTCCAGTCTCTGTAATCTCCATTAAAATCTTCTTATAGTGTTAACCCAGATAGACCTGGATATATTTATGCTCGCTTGCTACACTTTGGCAGTCTACATACTGTGTCTTTGTAGTTGTTTCTAGGCAAATCTTGGCTGCCTATATAGGCAGCCAAGACTTGCCTGGAAACAACCGATAAGGTTCTCGGAATGTAACTTGCAAAGACTAAAAGCTGCCTGTTGCAAGTGTTGGGGCATGTTACAGTAAAAAGGGACCAGTCATAATTAGGCCCCTAAGGGTCAAAGAAGAACCTGTTGTTTTCCTTTAAATTCTTACGTTTTATATGTCTCGTTGGTAATTATTGGTTTTCTGGGGGGTTTTGACCGCCCAGTCAAGGACACCAATTGTGAACTGAATTTTTGTTTGAGAGGTGAGTGAGTTTGGAAAATTGTGGATTAGAAAGGGGGAAAAATCATACCCAGATGCCACTGGAGAAGGGTACCATATTCCGCCTCTAATCTATAGACATCAGAAGAATCCCTGCAACTGAGTGATAAATAAAAGGGTAGAGGTGATGGACACACAACCATTTGGGGACTTACTAACCTTTAAACTTACAACTTTACACACATTATCCAAATATTTTCGGTTTCGGTTTAATAGTTGTTAGTTGTGTCATCAATTTTTTTTATCACTGATATCATGGTGATACTTGGAAAGATCTCATCTCTCAACCCCCCCCCCCCCTCCCTCCCACCCAAAAAGAAAAAGAAAGAAATACCCGTGTTTGGATAACACTACCGACACTAAAAGATCTGGCTACTCAAACAGAATAAAATTATTGGATAAAATCAGAACATTTGTATAAAGTGTAGTCATTGCGTAAATTCTTGCAAAGAAAATTCAAATCGAAAAATTGAAAAAAAACCTTTATTACAGGAAAAAGCGCAAGCGGAGTCATATTTAGTTTTGTACCTTCATTTACAGTCATTAGCGTGCACCAAGAAATATATCTATCCAATACACATCAGTAACATTTTTTCTTTTACAAACATTTAGAACACTTTTACAAACAAGAGGCCCCAAGGGGCCTTAATCGCTCACCGGCCAAAGTGGTTCAAAGAAGTATTTGGGGTCACATTCAGTTAGACATGATTCATCAACACTACAAAGGAATGAAGTCATGAGAGGAAACTTTTATGGAAAAACACTAAGGAATGGATTTGAACAAACCTGAACATAACATGCCCCCACCCCACCCCACCCTTGCCCATAGAGCCCAAATATTAAGCCAAGGACTCAAATTGAACAAACTTGAATCTGATCCCCTTTGAGATGTCATATACCAAATAGGAAAGAATTCTGACTGGTGGATATGAAGAAGGTTTCTAAAGAAATCACCTTTTTGCACGAAGTTAAACTTTGGGCTCAAATAGGGAGCCAAAATATTAACCCATGGTCCCGATTTGAACAAACTTGAATCTGACCCACCTAGAGACGTTGTATACCAAATATGAAAGGAAGGATTCTGATTGGTGGATCTGAAGAAGAAGATTTTAAAAGAAATCCCCTCAAACTGCACTAAGTTAAAATTCAGGCTCCCATAGGGAACCCAAATATTAGCCGTGAAACTCGATTTGAACAAACTTGAATCTGGCCTCCCCTAGAGATGATGTATACCAAATATGAGAGGATTCTGACTTGTGAATCTGAAGAAGAAGATTTTTAAAGAATATTCCATGCATTGCAGAAATATTAACCCAGCGACTCAATTTGAACAAACTTGAATCTGACACCCCTCCCCCCTATAGTCGTTGTATACTAAACATGAAAAGATTCTGAGTGGCCGATCTGAAGAAGAAGATTTTTAAAAAAATTTCCTCAAATTGCCCCAAGTTAAACTTTGGGCTCCAATAGAGAGCCCAAATACTAACTCAGGGACCCGATTTGAAAAAACCTGAATCTGACCCACCTAGAGATGTTGTATACCAAATATGAAAGCATTCTGACTGGCTGATCTGAAGAAGAAGATTTTTAAAGAAATTTCCTCATATTTCAGTAAATTAAATTTGGGCTCCTACAGGGGGCCCAATAATTAACCCAGGGACTGGATTTGAACAAACGTGAATCTGACCCCCCCCCCCCCTCCCTTACAGGTGTTGTATACCAAACATGAAAGGATTCTGACTGGTGGATCTGAAGAATAAGATTTTAAAAGAAATTTCCTCAAATTGCACCAAGTTAAACTTTGGGCTCCAATACAGAGCCCAAATCTTAACCCAGGGAATCGATTTGAACAAACTTGAATCTGACCCCCTAGAGATGTTGTGTAACAAATATAAAAATATTCTGACTGGTGGATCTGAAGAAGAAGATTTTTTTGAATTTTTGAAAAAAATTATGGGTGCTATCAGAGTTATGACACTTCTGGTGCCCCCTGTGGGCGAGGCAAGTATATTTGTACAAACTGGAATTGACATGTGATAAGGAACATGCACACAAAATTTGGTTCAATTTGGTCGAGTAGTTTGTGAGAAGTCGATAATGTAAAGTTCACGGCGGACGACGGGCGACGACGGACGGCAAGTGATAAGTTAAGCTCCCTTCGGTGAGCTAAAAAAAATAATGATTAAAAAAATAAAAAAAATAATGTAAAATAAAATAAAATTAAAAAAAATAATAAAATAAAAAAAAATCACTACCTACCGACTCTAGTTTTTTCCTGGTTACCCAAAACGCAGGTACATTTTGCATGGACTTTCAAAAGACTGAACTTTGAACACGATCTACGCCATGTCCATGGGCAAGATACTTAATCTCAGTTGCTCAAGTGGGAGCACGGTGGGCGTTGTGGTAATGCAAATTGTATGTTGATAATGCAATTGCCTGCAACTTACTAGCCAGCAAAGGTTGCACACTACTACCGATGCTAACCCTACCTTTGCGGGCTTAGTAAGTTTGAGAGTCCGGCAGTTACTCGCCATTCCTCGGTGGTTCTCTTCAGGTACTCCTGCCCCCCCCCCCCCCCCCGACTGTCCGATATGATGTGACCTCGGCGGTTAAATCCCAATAAATGAAAAAGTTATGAATAAATAAGTTTTTGAATGACGCTTTCTACCCAGGGCTGCACGGTATATCGATAAACCGACACATATCAGTATTCAAATCAGTATCGATTGAATACCGATGTAATTGCAAACATGTCGGTTTAGCGTCATTATTTATTTACTCACAATTCAATTTTCAAGATGTCCGGAGTTTTTTTAACTGTAGTCCCAAACGAATAATATTAATTATCCCAGAACCTAGCGAATTGACCACATACTCCCGGGTAATACACAAATTGTGCAGTTGAACAAATATTTTTAAAAAAATTTCAACAAAACCATATCATGTGTCCCCTCATTGAATGAAACGAGCTCGTTCCAATGAGGGGTCACATGATATGGTTTTGTTGAATTTGTTTGAAAAATTCGATAAACTAATATTTTAAAAATAAATTCTGATATCGTCTGCATTGGGTAAAGGGTTATTCGAACTGTATCATCAAGGCATGCTGATTTGTTCCGATTATGATGGCTCAAGTCCCGATTTTGGTACGTATGTTCAGATATCTGAACAGTCTTTCGATATATCGGTATAACGCGGTATTGTTTTGAACACCGATACCGGTATTCAGTTTTGAATACCGTGCAGCCCTAGTTCTACCCATGTCCTCCCTTCTACTCGTGTCCATCCAGCTCAGCAGTTCAGTGACAATAAATCCCGAACCTTTTTCAGTATAATACTCACTTGCTCGTATAACAACACACGAAACGGCAAACATTATTACGTTTCTCTTTGTAGTTGATCTTGCCTTTTTCTTCAGTTCTTCAGTGTTCACTTTTGGGAACATGACAAACATCTTGGACTTATTGAATTCAATGACCACGGGTAAAAAATTAAATCAGCTACTGGAAAGAATGAGAAAACTCAAACGCTGACAGAACAAACGAGAGCAAAATCGTGATCGGGGTATACAATATGACGACGTCACGTAACAACAGCGTCGTATTCCTGTTACATCACTTTTTTTTTCTTTTCAGGTTTGATGTGACGTTATCAAATTAGCCTTTGAGTGGATAGGAAGTCCATCGTTAATCTTCATCAACGCCGTATGGCTTACATCACTGCGGTCACCCGTGACTATGGGGCCCTGCGAGTCGGATATTTTACTTCGAGTCGATTCTCGATTCGATTCTAGTTTAACCCTTTACCTAACGCAGACGATATCAAAATTTATTATTTTAAATATCATTTTTTCAATTTTTTTAAAAAAATTTGAACAAAATCTTATCATGTGACCCCTCTTTGGAACGAGCTCGACGAGCTCGTTCCAAAGAGGGGTCACATGATATGGTTTTGTTGAAATTTTTTGAAAAATAATATTTTTTCAACTGCTGAATTTGCATATTAAAACTCGCGAGTCGAGTCATTTTGAGTCGATTCTTATAAAACCGATGGCCCGATTTCTTCTCAACAGAGATGGATTTAACTTTCTTTCATCGCGTAAATGCTACTTTCGATCGGCTAACTATTCCATATAGGCCCTAAAGGCCTACATATTTTGGTACAAGCTACCGACCTTTCTTGCCTGTTAGAACCTCCAAGTAACAATTTTGACAAGTTTTAACACTTTTTCCGAACTAGGCACGGCATATTGGGTTGTTCATGCAGTCAAAACACCAATACTTAAGTACACGGACTCGCGTGCTCGGAGTGCACTTCATTCTACACAAATAGAGTTATCTACCATCCATTGCTGGGCGTTTCACCTTGAGCGCAAAACCTTATATTCAGGTGATGAACCCCGTTACGACTTATGTTTAATGCCGACTTTACTATGGCCGCGATGAGGTGTCAGTAAATCGTGTTGGTATTATTTAACAGTGATACGAATAGGGCTTTGTAACATATTTTCGTATTTCTTCCGTGGCCAAACTGCATTATTGCACCGTTTAAAGAAAGAACTCACAATGAAAACTCTGTCGTTTATCGGGACCGAATCGACTCGAGAAAATGGACATCCGGGAATCGGAGACGAGTCGAGTCGATTTTGCGTCCCGACTCGAAATTCGAGTAATCGCAGGGCCCTGCGTGACTGCTGCACTTCAAGAAAATCGCATCAGGTGAAATTGTTATGCTGAGTTAATTCCATCATTCACAGTTACAAAATAATGAAACATCGAAGACTGAACATTCCTGCAAAAGATCTGATTTAATGTTAGGAGAGTGTGAATTGCTCAAAATTCTCAGATTGACTATTTGTTTAGCACATATTCAATTTCCAGAATAATACCAAACAATAATAACCTGATAATTCTATCATAAATGTGTTGGCATTTCAGTTACTAGAATCAATTTTATGCCCCTTTCATGGCTTCATTTCCAATTTTTTCTCGCTAGTGAATTTCCAACTAGGGGGAGGGACCGGGATGGATTCCCCCTCCCGGTCCCTCCCCTAGTTAGACATTCACTACCTTACCCCCTCCCCCAATCGAAAACCTCTAGCCATGTCCCTGCCTACATCATTGCGGTCACCCGTGACTGCGTGGTCAGCGATCATTGGGGTTGAAATAAAGAATGGAAGTAGAGTAACAAGTTGTTGAGAATGGCCGTTCCATAGACCTGTTGTGTTGAAAACCACAGGAGTTTGAGTACTAAAATTAGTTGGGTTAAAAATTAACCTAAATCAGCTGGATTGAGTGAATATGAACCTAAATTTATGGGTTCATATTAACTCAACCCAGTTGGTTTAGGTTTATTTTTAATCCAACAGTTTTTAGTGTATTTCACTCCTGGGAAAATGTTCAGGAGTGCGACTGCACCCTTGCTAGTAGTATAGCAGCCATTTTACTAGGGTAGGAAAATCTAAACCATATATATAAGGAGGAACGGCGCCAGGATTTTCCCGACAAAGGGGCGTGGTCACCATAAAGGAGGCAGTATCCCCAGTGGAGTAGACTTTCCGGTTAGTGGGGAGAGGGAGGGTGTAGCCCGCTGACTCTCGCCATTGGCGCCTACCCTGTATACAGCCTATAGGCTGTTCTTGGTCAATAGGCCTACCGTCCATCATGAGATTTTAACAATCAAAAGTCTTCATCAGTTTTTGACATACTTTGCGGTCTGGGAAGGAGTGATTTTAGACACAATCAAGAAAAGGTCCAGTGGGCACGAGTCAAATTATAATATCGGTGGTTTTTTGTCAAGTCTTGGCTGTCTTTGACTGGTCTGTTGCCATTTGTGTCATTTCATGAACACGGATTTCACTTACTTATCAAGATTTTTAGGTGGATATTTACCGCACTCCTTACTCTTGTGTTTCAAATAAAAATACAGGAGGAAATAAAAGTACGGGGTGGAACATTTATCGAAATTAAATAAAAGTATAGACCCAAATAATAATACAGGGTGGGTATCCATTGAAGGGGTGGGGGAGTAATGCTAGTTAATTTTATCCAAAAGTCTACTTATTTTCCAGTATTGCAGTTAACTAAGTGGCGTTTAGGCATCCTGGTTGCAACAATGAATACACTGTGCAAACAAAAGACTATCACACAATCTAGTGAAGATTTACTAATTTGAAGATCTCCTTCCTGTTGGAAGGGCAATTTAATAAACACACAGGCCCAAATAAGGTGCAAACAGGGTGGAGAATTCCCCAAATTTAATAAACATACAGGTATGTTTATTAGGAACATAAGAGTGTTTTGGATATTTTCAATTCAGGTGTGCAAAAAGAGGACACAGCAATCACTCGCCTCACAACAAACAGGCATGGTTTCAGTGGCAAGACCGATAAAAGTAGCCCAGAGTATAACGTATCGGTCTACAAGTTGTTTTCTGTAATACTCGTTGCGTGGTGTCGTGCGACTCGCAGTTAGAGGGGGTTGGGGAGGGAGTACAGAGATTTTCCAATACTGACATACAAAAGAACATAACTTTTTAGGAAACGAAAAGACAAAGTCTGTCAAAAAGAAACTTTGGTCAGCACTGTAAAAAAAGGAGCTTAGTAAATGTATTTCGTTGTTCAATTAAAGCGTTCAGTTCACATGTTGTCTTCTGGTTTATGTTTTAACCATAACCCAAAGTTATGAGCAATCACGAATTAAACCTGATTGTTAACCTCCCAAAAGTTCAAGTGATTTTCTGCGAAATGTCACTGAATACCACCTTTCAGTTTAACAACGGTTTACAGCAGTGATGCTTTCCGAGATTAAGAAGTAGGGGGCTCATCATTTCAGCAATGATTGACGACTTGCGATGTCAGATGAGAGCTTGAGAAGGGGTATCTCCCTCTGAGTGTAGGGGGTCCAGCGGTTGGTCGCCTTCGGGAAAAATTAAAATTTGTTACTGAAGAATCGCATTCTCGTTGACTTTTCGCAGTGAATTTCAGTAGTCCGATAGTCAGATAATCAGGACGATTCACCCTCCCTCCGTTTTATTGAGAGGCATGTTGAAATCTCGCTCCGGTGAGACATGATTGAGTTGTAAATCAAAACAACGCGTGTGCAACTTTCCAAGGATGTCACTTTCGTGATGTCGTTCTGTGCATTTATATTTTGGAAAGCAAGTAACATTGAGGTAACTAAAATGTGTATAATGCAGCTAGCAAGACGAAGGAGTACGTGTTAAACGTGATTGGCGTTCCATCCCCTCCCAGAAAATAGTAAGGGAACGACGCTCCCATCCCCCACCCCCACAAAAGAAATAATCACTACTTTATTGACCAATTGTTACAAGCAGGTAGCTAAAAAGGCGAACTGAGTCAACTGACTCGTCATAGATTTGGAGGCGAATAGAAAAAAAAATCGAAGAAGAGGAGATTACACGGCGCCGAATATCGGATACGACTTCACACAAGCCTTGGGGACAAAGTAAACAAATTAAGAGTAATTTTATATTCATAAATAACTGAATTTTAAAACGTTTCAACATCCCCATCCCCCAATACATATCAACAAAAAAAAAACCGTTATCTAAACTTCGAAGAATAGGCTTAGTCGGATTTACATGAGGGCAGGTCCATCGGGTAACTTGAAATACGAGTTTTACAGAATACGGCGGTGATATACTAAAAACCTTTATGTTCCGCATTCTTCAACTCATCTACCGATAATGACAATCCAACCGAGCCAATCGTTAACCCTTTACACAACGTAACGGCCAAAACCGGCCAGCGCCATTCTAAAAAATCGCCAATTAATTTTCATCATTTTTTCATTTTTTGTCTCAAAAACATAGGTTATGACCCCTCGTTGGAACGAGCTCGTCGAGCTCGTTCCAACGAGGGGTCATAACCTATGTTTTTGAGACAAAAAATGAAAAAAATTAGTTATTCAAGAATTTTTTTTGCAAGTGTCGTCTGCTTTTCATGTTAGGTAAAGGGTTAACTTTCTCATCCATGGCGCCCAGGGCGGTGTCTTTTTATACAATACTGCCTTAATGTGGCGAAATGGGCGAATGCTTTAGTCTGCATTTGTTGGGGGCTTAGTTAAAGTGTAATCATATAGCCCTGGATCCGTAGAGCCACAGGATTAAATTATTAGTCTACAGATTCCGATTTGTCATTCATTGTGTCGTCTGCTCGTCGACTGGAATAGTTTTCTTTGTGCAAAAATAGGCACACTAGTGCCCGATTGAAATATTTCATGGCACTGAAATAAATAATCTATTCGAAACTATCGGTCCCTGTTTGAACTGAAGAAGGTCATGAGGTATATTGAAGCCGAATGCTACAAATGAGTATCTGTTTTAAAGATAAATGTATCAACAGATGAAATCGAGGATTGGAAATGAGGCTTTGATGAAATTTATTGCCATGTGCAATTTATTTATTTACTTATTGGTGTTGAACGACATATTCGACAGTCAGGGTCACATCATGTCGGTGTCACGTACAACGAACACAACTTGGATAATTTCTTCTGAAGACATTAAGCCCCACAAAGTAGATTTTCTGTTTCTCAGGCCATTTTTGTAAAATTGCATGTAAAGGGCGTTTTTTTTTTTAATTTTATTTTTTAATTTTGTAATTATTTTTTTGCCATCAAAAGTTTATGTTCTTGGTTTGTTTTATGTTTCAGGCCACATAATCTACAGAATAGCATGGGTGGTGACGTATTTCGTCCCTTGGGTCCACTCAAGGGACAAATCTATCAGTTTTATTAACTTGGGCAAAATATCAGACATAAACCATTTAATTTTTACTTTTTTAAGTTTACATTGATTATAAGAAGCGAAAAAAGAGAGCATGCGGCAGCCAAAGGGACCATGCGGGAGGGCATGAGAAACAGATTTTTAACTCTTTTAGACCTGAATATAATTTTTTTTTTTATCGTAGCGTTGACTCAGTTCTTTGTTACTTATTGAGTAGATACGCGCATTTCTTGCACGTAGACCTGCGTCGACTCGATTTTTTCAATATTGGAGAGTATATTATGCAATACATCGTCGTAACTTTCTGGAGAGTGCTGCTAGCATTGTCCCTTTAACATTAATCAGAACAATTCTTTCAGAACCCCTTCCGTCGGTGAATTACAAGAAAGCATCCCGTCTGACTTTTTGTGAAGTGCAGGTTTGTTTACATATTTTTCATCCAAGTTTCACTACTTTTTCATATTCTACCAGCACATGCATGATTGAGGTATTGTTTTTATCCTCGTTGAGTTTTGTATGCAGGTAATGTCGTCCATGTGAGCTTTTTGGTTCTAAGGGATTGTCTCCAGACGAGTTATTTGTTTCCCAATCCCAAGAAATAAGATTTTCAGACATGTAACTAAGGGGAGAGAACTCCAATACTGAGGGCAAATGCCGCCAACTCACTTGGAACTGTGTTGAAATTTATCCTTTCTCAGTCAGGTGCAAAGAACAAATTTAATGATAACTTATGGCCTGGGAAATGAAATACTGTTGAACAGAATTATAACATCAGTATTGATCAAATTCAAATATCACGGAAATGCAGAACAAGGGACTCGGTCTAATTCTATCGGAATTTTGATGGACGAATGTGTAATAAGGAAGAAGGCACACAAGGCACTAACAAGAAAATAAATAGTTATGGGGGAAGCTGCCGGATTTAAAATTTTAGCTCGGTCGGAAGATTCTGAATAGGGATACAAGGAGTAAGGGAAATGGACCTGCGAGAGGAACGACAAAAAAATATACTACTTGATTGTATACTCATGAGTCATTACTCACAGACCGAGGGAGGAAGGTGATATAGATAGCAGGGTGAAAGGGCATTGTGTGTTGTGACAACAACTTGATTACAGTTATGATCAGGGGCAAAGGCACAATACGACAGGACGCTGACTGGGTACAGTTTCAGGACAAAAATTTAAATCAAATATTCAGAATACACATGCAACGATCAGTGTCTAGCAATTTACAGACGGCATATATATTAACTAGTCTGACAGAGGCAGGCAGGGTATTTATTTTATTTATTGGTGTTTAAGGTCACACATTTCTGCACAATGGCTAATCGCGACCACACGCACGAATGGATATAAAATTATGTCCAGCGAATCGTCTGTACCCATGTGGCCTATTTTATTGGACTTGCACCTCGGGAATTGGCTGCCGAGGCCCATTTTACCAGTAAAACAGAGCTAGTTTGCCACAGTAAACAAGCAGTGCTTCACTTCTCGGGGTTCCCACGAGAAGATGCGAAACGTTATTGTCCCAACCCAAGAGCCACTCATATGGAGTTAATGGCAAACTGAAAAAGGCTATAAAGAACAGAAAAGTAAAAAATGCTGCATACAGGAGTAAAAAAACTGAAGCGGGTGATATTAGTAATGATGCAACAGAAATACAAAAAGAATACTTGTATCATGGTACCCCTCATCATTTACCATAGTACATGTACCATGTTACTACCATGGTACCTGTACCATGGCACTACCATGATACCAGTACCATGTTACTTATACCAAGATACTTGTAGCATCTTTTATGATGTGGTCGTTATTAAGTGTCATCCTGGGATCGGGCTCATTGGTTTCCAGGTGCGGTTTGTGCGACATGAACTTATAGTAGTACAGTACAGGGAAATGACTAATTTGTTCAGGTAGTGAAAATTGGAGAGACAGAGGATAGATCGTACGCTTAATTTGGAGCAAAGTAGCCTAATCCAAATCCCATCGATCTATAGGATATCCCCTATCCCAATACCAGTACACTCACCATATCGCCTCCCGATATTCATCTGCGCCGCTTGACTCAACGTCTTGCTTCTGTTCTATCTTTTCCTTGTATCCCACACTACGCCCCTCCCCCACTATCCGGTCATTGTGTACCCAAACCCCACCGCACCCCACTCCACCCTCTGCCCCAGCAAATTTGGTCAGAGTTACTTGCATTTATTAACAGCAGGAACCTGCTACCCACATTGCTTTTGTGCAAGTGAACAGCCGGTCGAATATGATGATTGCAGTTATAAATGACCATCCTGGAGTCGAAATTATTGAATGTCTGGTAAGGTAGACCTATACGGTTGTGGTAGGGCAGTAGAGGCTATCGAGGAAGTCGTTTGCGTGGGTGGTACAAATAGAAGAGGGGTAATGCCTGTCAATCAGAGCAGAGTATACCCGCCAGGTCCCGGAATACTCTCCATCGGAATCCCAACACACCCATACATGTTGGCTGCGTACAGCACTGGGGCCATTGGCAGCATTGACGGAGGCGTAGGATGTGTCATAAGCAGCCGATCGCACTCCTGGAGTAAAGAGAAAAAACAAAAATCAAGCTTAGAATTTTATTACATTACGGGCCTGGATGAGTGTAATTTGTATCTAAGTTTTTTTTAATTTTATTACATTATGGGCGCCTAACTTTTATTACACGCTATTACATTTATTACATTATGGGTCGTTTTTTATTACATTATGGATACGTATTACATTACGGACATGTTTTGTATTACATTATGGGTAGGTATTACATTATGGCCATTTATTACATTATGGGTCGTAACAAACGCCCCAGAAATCTGGAATTCCAATATCCAGACAGGGTGGATTGGACAAATGAGGGGATGAAGGGAGAACTATTCAGTAGAGATTTCGAACCTAGAAGTGGGGACAGGCCGGGGGGTTGGGGAGAGGCGTGGTAGCAGCTCTCTTCAAATTTCCAAGCTGACCAACGAATGTTTAGTTTATCTCTCTCACAGTTTAACTCATTAGGTACTGGAAATGCATGGAAATGAAAATAATAATTTAATTAATATCTGCCTTTTTAAACGTTTAATATTTGTCTTTGCCTTCGATCGGGAAAGAGAAAAACATGACCAGCGAAGAAGTGGGGTGTGGCTGGTGAAGCACCCCAGCCTCACGATGTTTCGTCGACTCTGATTATGCGTGAACGAAGTGAACGAAAAATGATAATATATTCTTACGTGTTTCCTGCAACTAGCAGTAAATTATTCTCACCTGAGTTTTGGAGTAAAGAGTGTTTGGGAGAAATAAACAAACAATAACTGTACCATACGGCTAAAAAATGTATTTGGTTCCCAGGCACCCCCCTCATAGAAAATGAACCCCCTCGTTAAACATTTTTGTTAATTTGCAGTGTCTTCCATAGTTATTACGAGGCTTTAAAACATTACGTTTTTTAATTAATGTATATTCACTTGCACATGTTTTCAACAAATCGTGATTAAACACAGTACATTAATTGGATGGTATTTATGTGGATGGTATTTATTTTTCGAAAAAAGCTAAACACAAAACCATTTCATATTTCTTTATTAACTGATTAAGTGGGGGCGCGGTGGCTCAGTTGGTAGAGGTGCAGACTGCAAGCCGAGAGGTCCTCGGTTCGAATCCCACCTGCGGCAACCGCGTTGTGTCCTTGGGCAAGACACTTCACCCCGATTGCCTACATGGGGGCACGATGACGCTGTGTACTGAGGCGTACTGCACGTCGATGGTGCGCATGTCTTCAACCAATCTAACCCTGCCTGTGCTGCGGTGCAGAGTTCAGAGTTACGATGTTGGGGAGCTGACAGCTGCTCGTCGTTGCTCGGTGGTTCTCTCCGGGTACTCCGGCTTTCTCCACCCGTAAAACTGTCACGGTCACGATTAGCCATTGTGCATAAGTATGTGACCTTAAACACCAATAAATAAATAACTGATTAAGTGCTCCATAAAATCTCTGAAGTGAAATTATTTAGCCTGTATGGATTTTCCTTAACTGGGCAAGAACACGTGAACAAATCTCTGAAGAGGTATCATTTAGCCTGTATGGATTTACCTTGTTAAAATTTATGGGAGGGTGCTTGCAGGCACTTTTCCATAAATTTTAACCTGGAAAGAACATGTGAATAAAATTTTCTGACCAAAAAGAATTATAGCATTCTACCGGTTATCAAACACAAACAAGAGCAACGCAATCACGGCGCGGCGTATGCCCCCGACGGTGTCATAAAAGGATAGGTAAGTCACTTGGGGGGCATAACCAGATCAAAAGGAAGCTTCCCCTAAATACCAATAATGCATAAAAAATTGTTTTGAGTCAGCATTCATTAGTTACTATTGGACGGAAACCAAATTCAATATGGCCACCATGCAGGGCATATTGAATAGGCTAGCTTATCTAAAATCAAAAGGAAGCTTCCTCTAGACACCAATAATGTATAACCAAAAAACTGAAATTGATTCGAGTCAGTATTCATTAGTTATTGGACGGAAACCAAATTCAAGATGGCCGCCATAGAAGTCATAATTAATTGGCCACTAGCGGCCATATTGGATAAGTTGACAGGTCCAAAATCGAAAGGAAGCTTCCCTGAGACTCCAACAATGCATAATTAAAAATAAAAATGATTGGTATCAGCATTCACTAGTTATTGGACGGAAACCAAATTCAATATGGCTGCCATGGCGGCCATATTGAATTGGCTAGCTGGACCAAAATCGAAATGAAGCATTGTCTAGTCATCCAGTTACACTTAAAGTTATGATTAGATCAAATAAGCGGTGCTTTAGTTATTTGACGGAAAACAAAAGTTAACGAACGGACATCGGACGGACGGACGGACGGACGGACGGACAGACGGACATGGTGAAAACATAATGCTCCCGAGAGAATCTTTTGGGGGCATAAAAATAAAAATACTCCCCTTCCCCTCCCTAATTGATTTGAAAAATTAATTGATCGAGAACAAATGCTTTTTTTTTTAAAAACTGGCCTTATAATAAATGTTTGAGTCAAATTAAAACGCCTTACACCATGCGATAGTTCCAGCTTAGCGAGTCCGTTCCAATGAAGGGATTATAAGCTATGTTTTCAAGGCATAAAATTAATAAGTTAATAAAATTTTAATGGCGGCTTTTGTATGGCCGTTACCTTAGGTAAATGATTGACTCCTCGTTGGAACGAGCACCTCGGACGCGTTCTAACGAGAGATCATAAGCAAAAGAAGCGAAAATTGGGATGGGATAACAGAATGGAAAGACGTTTTTGACAAGCATTTAAAATTGTTAGGTAAAGAGTTAACCTCTATGCATCACTTATTTGGGTTCTAGAAATTTAGACGCTCAAACCAGTTATACTTGTTCAAAATTGGCACGTATTAGTCTCTGACTTCACCAAGAATAAAAAAAAACAACAACAAACACATCCAAACAGACAGACAACACAGAGAAATAAACAAATTCTACTCCCCCAAGCTTTTAAATGGAGGTTATTTCTATTCACCCATTGCAACCATGGCAAAAAATGTTTGTTTATCATCCCGGCAATTGTTCACTGTGAATAGCCTATACATAATCAATAAACAGAAGAAATGTTCAGTATTTTGTACATCATTGAACAGACTGAATTGGTCGAATTTTTAATATACAAGACTTGCCACTCATCGTTTTTAAAAATGAACGGAACATGATATTCAGTGTCCTGGTCGTTTTCATCAACAGGGAAAGTAAATACGCAGAGGACCCTTTACATTTTCCTTTGTACCTCTGATATTGAGAGATTGTTTCTGCATTGCCGACACAGTTGTATATATAAAGAGTACGTTTTTGCAATTGTATTTGTAATAGTTTCCGTATATGGAACGAATAAAACTACTAATGGAAATACAATTAGTCTGAAAAGAGAAACTGTCGCCAACATTCCAGAGGTTAGTGCACTTAGACCAAATATCATTCGACCTATCTCACTCAACCTAAAATCTTCTCGTCATTTTTTCGGCTGAAAAGTGAAGTAGTTGTTCAGCCCGGGATTAACCCAGTGAGCACACCTACGAGCGACGGCCCCTGATTTTAGGCCACCCTCGCCCAAAGAATGAGCTGTCACTGGGTGGCGCTGTGTACTAAGGTGAACTACACGTCGATGGTACACTTACTTACCTTCAACTACTGCTAACCCTGCTTGAGAGGAGTTAACCCTTTACCTAACATGAAAAGCAGACGACACTTGAAAAACAAATTCTTGAATAACTATTTTTTTTTATTTTTTGTCTCAAAAACATAGGTTATAACTCCTCGTTGGAACGAGCTCGTTCCAATGAGGGGTCATCACCTATGTTTTTGAGACAAAAAATGAAAAAATAATGAAAATTAATTGGCGATTTTTGAGAATAGCGCTGGCCGGTTTTGGCCGTTACGTTAGGTAAAGGGTTAATACACTGAGGAGTCGGACATTTGCACTCACCTGTTCGGTGGTTCTCCGGCTTTCTCCACCCATAAAACTGCCGGACTCGGGGGACCCTGGCTGTCGAAAGTGTCGTTAAATCCCAATAAATAAATAAAACCTATATGCTGAAAGACAGAAGTAATTAAAATGGTAACTGCACGTCTCAAAAACTGAAAAGGTTTTCCTCGAATCCATATTACCAATCTCACTCTAAAACATTTGGGGTTCAAACGATTCATCCTTGCATCAGGACTCTGCTACAATTCGCGATTCAAATGAATGTATTTGGGTATTTACCGTTTTGCGGGCAGTGGCGAAGGGGTCGATAAGAAATCATTATGCAGCACACGTGGATTGAATCAGTACTACTGAGACACCCGTCCGCTCTACTTTCTAGATCAATAGAATCTTGAGAACACAACAAGCACATCTGAAGTTCATGCACCGCCGGGTAATTTATTCGGTTGTACATGAACTGCAGATATGCTTGGTGGGTCCAAAAGCTCCGACTTTTCTTTTACCAAGAAAGAATATCTATTGGTATCTACTGGTAAAGTCCATCCACTGGAGTACCCAATCATCCTGTTTATGATGTGATACTTTAACATGTGTTCCCACTAATATCAGAGAACGAAATTCAAGCACCATTTAAGCACTTTCCAAGGAATTTACCAATGATTTTCAAGGACTATATCAGGGCTGTACAAATTGGGCGATCATTTCATTTGCCCGCCGCTCCCCTAAAACAAACGAGGTGACCAGGTTTTTGTTCACCCACATTACTAGTCTAAACCTTCGACAAATATCTTTCCTCGAATATAAGATTTTGCTCATTTGTTTACTCTTCCAGAACCATATCTGCGTGGTAGTGATGGCAGAACCTACTGTTATGATGCCATAACAATGAAATTCTATGCCGTACCAAACTGTTGGAAAGGGCTGTCTTTCCAACGGTGTGTTACTTCACGGCTTTTGATTGGATTACTGACAGAAATTCATGAAATAAACTGCAGTGGTCTGAAATCTACACACAATATCGAGGCAAGTTACCATAAAACCTCTTGTCTCAGAGGCTGTAAAGAGTTTGAAAGTTTAACAAAATTTCCCCACGTAAATTAAAAAACCGTTTGTCCAGTGATTTTTGTAGTTAACTATAATGAATTTTCCATCAAATCTAGGCATGGCGGCTTCACAGGCCGCAAAGTGGACCCCACTCGAAGGTGGAGAGTGGGGGAGTTCTGTATTCCGAAAGGTAGCAACAAACTTCTTAGTGGAGGGGAGACAGGTGACTACGAGTATCTGGGGGTAAATATAAACATCACAGGAACGATGCAGGCCGATGGATAACGGGGTCGAGTAATGCAGCAACACTAGAAGCAATCAGGGGTGAGCTTGGGTGGATGATGATCAAGGACAGGATAGACTTATTGAAACTCGGTTATCTTAATTATTTGTGAAATCTCCCCGACAGCCGAAGGTGTAAAGTAATGTTCCTGAGAATTTTCAACTCAATATCAAGACAGGGTGGATGGTCCAAGTGAGGAAGTTAATAGAGAACTACTCACTAGAGATCTCGGACCTAGACGTTGGGGCAAACCAGGGTAATTAATCGTCAGAGAAAGGGTCATGTAGGATGGTAACCTTAATTGACGAGATTGGGTCAAATCAAAGAGGTCTTTGGGTGGCCTGCGTGATAAAGAGAAGCCTGGTTTTGAATAGTACCTTGATGGCAGTTTTGGATGGGGTGGGGGGGGGGGGGGGGGGGGGGTAGGGGGTCACTGTTGTTCAAGCTGAGGTCGCGGTCCCTGGAGCTGAGGGGAAAAATTGGGAAAAACAGTGAAAAGGAGTGCCAGATGTGTAATTTGGGCGTGCTGGAGACCCTGGAACACTTTCTTCTAGAATGCCAAAAATACCAGTCTAAAAGAATAAGATTCACTTGGAGTATAATGGGGAAGTGGGATGGGAGAATGAAGGACATGTGGTTAGTGGGAGGCTCAAAGCAGAGGGTTAATATGCTAACCGGAGAGATTGGGAAGAATGAGGCAAGGGGTGTCATCAAGCAGTTCGTCTCCGAGTTTTGGGGGGAGAGAAGAAGCGTGGGCGTAGGGAGGCAGTTGGGAGTACAGGGGTAACCAAGGCCTTCTCATCCGAGAACCGCGACAAATCAGCGGCCGGCCAAAGTGTTATTGTTATTATTATTATGGAAAATGTTTTTTTTTCAAATACACAGCGGATTTAGGGTTATATCCAAAAAATAAATGCTGTGATTGTGACTGGGTTCCAAATAAAATGAGCATGACTTTTTAAAAGTACAAAACTATATGTAGTATTGCTTTAGTTTACCTTTATTTGCGGTTCTGATTGGGCGATTACAGTATACATACAGTTCTATAATATCTCTAACTCCTATAAACCTACCTTGTATTGCTTTGATTTGGACAAAAAGACTTCACATTCGCAAAGATGAATATAAAATGTTATTGGGTCCTGCCTGGCATTTTATCACTAAATACGAAGCGCAACAGTGCTGCAATAGATAGAGTAGCTCGAGTAAATATCGTGATAAATTACGTATCGTGAGCAACTGTGTCATAATACCCCCCCCCCCCCCCCCCCCCCCAAAAAAAAAAGATTCTGTAAATTGGGAGATGAAAATGAAAAAGATAAACCAGAAGATCAATTAAATCTAATTTAATATTTTAATATATTGCAGGTAAGAATGGGATGTTGCTGCTCGTCTGTGTCAAATGTAGTGGTACCTGGGCCACCCGATCGCTACCCAGGTACTGGGGAGCGCGTGGATCATCATTTTGTTAATGCTCTGGTGAAACTCCACTATAAACAGAGCTATATGTCCAGGAAATTGCATCAGTCTTCGGACCTTGACTCTTACTACCCATTACTTGCTGAACAGTATCAACGTGGATACAGACTTCTGGAGTTTATTCCTCTTCCAGGCCAAGTGACTTTAGGAGGTCTCCGAACAATAAAGCAGGAGTTTCAAGGGATTTTCTATTATGACACATCGGACGAACGTGACGAACACTGGCAGCTCCAGGTTGAGCAATCAACGTTAAGTTTCAAAAGCAGTTTTTCTGGTGTTTTAGCAACCAAGTCTCAAACCACGGGCGATATGTCTAATATGTTTTCGAAAATTGCCGAGATGACGTCAAAAGGGGCCAAGTATCTAGGTATGGCACAAACAGGAATGGAAACAGAAGCGCATGGTGTTTTTCGACCAACTTTTGATGGAGGTAAATTAACATTATTTTTCAAGCACAATCGGGGTGAAGACTGTTTATTTCTCATATTAAAAACCATTATTACCACTTTAGCGGGCGTTCTCTAGTACATTAACAGAGTTTAGCGGGGCTGTAAAACTCAGTAATTCATGATGTACTTTTTCAAGATTTAAGTACCCAGAAAGTGAGGAACAACTGAAGCAAAATAGCCCACGAAATATCAGCATGGGTATGAGTCATATTCCCGGAATTTTAAGAAAAGCCTATGGACTCAGTTATTATCATTCATCACTACTGGGAAGTTGGAACTTTGCTTGACTGTCGTTAGTTTAACCCTTTACTTAACATGAAAAGCAGACGACACTTGCAAAAAAAATTAACTATTTGTTTCATTTTTTGTCTAAAAAACATAGGTTATGACCCCTCATTGGAACGAGCTCGACGAGCTCGTTCCAATGAGGGGTCATAACCTATGTTTTTGAGACAAAAAATGAAAAAATAATTAAAATTAATAGGCGATTTTTGAGAATAGCGCTGGCCGGTTTTGGCCGTTACGTTGGGTAAAGGGTTAAAATCGATCATGATATTGAAACAATTAATTATTAGTGACTATTTTTTCTTCTACTTTCAGTTGTAATAGTCGATTTGTACTTTGAAGTTCCAAGAAATCAGTCAAAGCAAGCATACATCTACCAAACTCTTGTACAAGATGTTAATGCTCAAATGAACGCGAAATTTGGCGGCGCTTCAGTCGTATGTAACTGCGACTGGCAGGGAACCATGGATAGTTTTCTTGGAGAAGGCTGGAAGCTTATAACAGCCTTCGTGGATTCTACTTCTGCGCAAACGCAAGCAAGAATGATGGGAGCAGACATGAATCTCAGGTGCCTGTGGGTTTTCGAAAAACCTGCATCGAAAGCTTACGATAAAAAACCGATTTATGAAGGGAAAGTAATTGAGTTTCCCTACAAGATCAAGCAAGGGTGTTGTGGTACTAAGGCCGCTACGTTGTGGAATGCTACAATAGAACATATGGGTCAGAGTGGATGGTACCTGGCAGCAATCCTGCCTACACCAGAGATGAATGTGGGCGGTTATACTGTGACACACAAAGTACTACTATGCTTTCAGCGCAGATGTTTCTTTTAGAGACCAGGTGTCGATTTTTCAAACAAAGTGTCAAAAGAGAAACCGGGAGTTTCGAAGAAGTATTTTTCACGGAAAGTGTAATTTCAGAGTTTTATTTAAGAACTGAGTACAAAAGATATTATCATGCCACCTGTTTAATCTGACCAATCAGCGGGCTCTAATAGCATCGGTGGACTATGCGATATTAGGTTATACTATGGGGAGCCAGCTATCGGAATGAGTCCATACACTGCCAGTGACCGTGTTTGAGCCCATACAGCCCTCTCTGTTGGGCGCCATTTTGTTTCCGAATTAATTTTCCCACCTCAAGTTTTCACCTATTTTCGTGCAAATAAAGATAGTTTCCTTATAAATATTCAAAATGAAACGATTCGGATCTTTTATATTATTACTTAATTCGTTTTGTGACATGATAAATACGTTATGGGACGTTTACTTGCCAGATATGGCGTCATGTAAGGTTCAGCGCGACAGGCCTTTAAATTCATTTATTTTGGGCACACTGTTTTGCTCTAATATGGGTACATTAAAACCAGATATAACAGTCTTATCCTGTTATGTTTTATTGTCATGACTTTCTTTGTGTTATGACGGAAGTTATTCTAAAATGCAGAATAGGCACGGAGAATTTATATATTTTATCTTGATGCCTTCAATCCTTCTCTAATATGGGCATACCTGTAAAAGGTGTGAAATTGGGGTAATCTAAAGGCCTGCAGCGCAATCAATATTAGGCTCGGCCTATTAATCTCACTTCGCCTCACATGACGTCTTATCTGGCAAGTAAACGCACAGTAACTTATAACCCCCCCCCCCCCCCCACCCCTTACAAAAGATCAAGCTCTGAAGCCACCAGTCAAATTAAGTAAGAAATTCGATGCTGTTGTAGTTTGTAACCGGTCTTGCCCTTAAATAGTCCATCGCCTGTGTTCCAGATTCAATCGTCTAGAATATTTCTGTTGGTCGGAAAAGCGAACCTTTCGATTTTCTGACCACTGAAATATTCCAGTCGACTGAATCAAAAAGCACCATAAGAATTCGTTTTCTTTGCATTAACGCAATAAACGATTTTCAATCTAGAATGGATTTAACCGAATCTTTAATGACACTAATACTTACGAAGGAAGACTCGTTACGGCAATATCACGATGTTTTAAAGAGAAATAAATATTTATCGATTGGAATATCTCTAACCGGAGCTTGAAATAAAGTATTCGATGGGTTGTAAAACCTAAAGTCAAACTGTAGATCAGTAGGGGCACAGTCATAGTCCGTCATACACTACTCTTGTGTTCCTAATAAACATACATGCATGGTTATTAATTTTGGGGAATTTTTCCACCCTGTCTACACCTTATTTGGGCCTGTATGTTTATTAAAATTGCCCTTCCAACAGGGAAGAGATCTTCAAATTAGTAAATCTTCACTAGATTGTGTGATAGCCTTTTGTTTAGCACGGTGTCTTCATTGTTGTTATCATGATGCCTAAACGCCTATTAGTTTTCTTTAATAAAACTAACTGAAATACTGGAAAATAAATTGGCTTATTGATAAAATTAACTAGCATTACTCCCCAACCCCTCAGTGGATTTTCCCCCTGTACTATTATTTGGGTCTGTACTTTTATTTAATTTTGATAAATGTTCCAGCCCGTCCTTTAATTCCCACCTGCACTTTTATTTGGAACACAAGAGTACCGTACTAGACCACCAAGCATGATCCACAAGTTGACAACATCGCCTGCCCTACTATTACGTACTACCTATACTAGCCGTTGGATAGTATAAAGCGCTCTTTGGGATGCTAGTATTAAAGTCTAACAGTAGTCCATCAGGGGTATATACCGCACATGCTATACTACCATTTCAGTCCGGTACGAGAAGCCCGACAAACGAAATGTAGGATTATACCACACCAGTATTTTTGACCTCATTTCTACGGATTGTACAGTGGTCTGTACCAACCACTTTTGTAATACAACCACTTTTGCAATAAAATTTATTACAAAAGTGGTTATCGCGTACCAACCTCTTTTGTAATAAAACCACTTTTGTAATAAACTAACCATTAGTGTAATAAACTCATTTCGGTGATAAATCACGGATGACCATATAAACTCATTTCGGTGATAAATCACGGTTGTCCATTTTGTAGTCGGACATTGGGGATGGGGTGAGTGACTAGTTTACCTAAACATGTGTTGCCCCCACTTTTGATATATTTATCACTTTTGATGTAGCTTGCCACTTTTGTGTAAAAATCGCCCACTTTTGATGTAGCTAGGCACTTTTGATATAAAATCGACCACCTTTGATGTAAAAGAAACGGCCACTTTTGATAAAACGAACAAGATCACCACTTGAAATTCGGCCTGGGTGTGTAGATTGCGCCCGGAAAGGATTGGGGCTTCCGGACATGCTTGGGGGCCCGACGTCGCAGTGACGATATCGGAAACTACTCGGCCGATTGGGACGAAACCTGGGATATAATTATATGATCCATAGTGTGGGGATTTCCAGGTATGGGATGGGGCCCGAGTCCAAGCATGCGTAGTGGCGCGTTCGGAAACTACTGTTTCGATCGAGACGAAACTTGGAATTTGTATGTGGGGTCCGCCGGGTAATCATTTGTCACCGTCGGGTTTGGGCTGGGGCCGTCTTGACGCAAGCGCAGAAACGACACGGGAAACTTCTAGGCCGATCGGGAAGAAACCTGGGATTTTGTAGGTATGGTGCATCAGGTAGTAATATGCCACCGTCGGCTATGGCCTGGGAGCCAATCTTTGCGTACGCACCAAAATAAAACACTCGGACAAAGTTGAGCACCCCCATCTAGTCAATATATATATATTTGAGCAATCTTGTTCCTTTGTCTGTCTGTTCGTTCTCTATAGACTCGAAGCTGGGACGATCGGGACAAAATTTTGTCATGGCTGTGTAGCTTGGGCCCGAAAAGGACATAGGCTATTTGAACATGGAGTAGGGGGCCGTCTTCGCGCATGAGCAGTAACGATCTCGGAAACTACTGGGAACGAAACTTGGGATATGTATGTAGGGCCCATCGGGTAGTGATTTGCCACTATCGGGTATGGGTGGGGCGCGTCTTCGCGCATGCGCAGTAACGGTCGTGTTAATTACTGGGCCGAATGGAACGATACTTGGAATTTGTATGTAGGGTCCACCAGGTAGTCATTTTCCAACTATGGGTGGGATCCAATCTTAGTACCAAAAACCCAGACGAAGTCGGGCACTCCACTTAATAGAGACGAAACTTTGCTCGGGTGTGTAGGGTAAGCCCGGGAAAGGCATAGGCTATACGGAGATTGTGATGGAGTCAGTTTTCGCGCATGCGCAGTAAAGATATCGGAAACTACTGCTCCGATCGGGACACAACTTGGGATTTGTATGTAGGGTTCACCAGGTTGTGATTTGATATTGTCGAGTATGGGATGAGGCCGTCTTTGCGCATGCAGAGTGACCATTTTGGAAACCACTGGACCGATCGAGACCAAATCTGGGAATTGTATGCGTGGTCCATCGGGTAGTGATTTGCCACCTTCAACTATTGGGTGGGAGCCAATGTTTGTGCACGCGCAAAGTGCGCAACCACGTTTGCAATAAACTTTATTACAAAAGTGGTTAACGCGTACCAACCATTTTTGTAATAAACTAACCATTATTGTAATAAACTCATTTCGGTGATAAATCACGGACGTCCATTTTATAGTCGCACATTGGGGTGGGGTGAGGGACTAGTTTACCTGAACATGTTTGTGTGTCGTTCGATGGAATAACGTGTCCATTCACCAGATAAAACATGGTGGTGAGTGAAGAAAGTACGCAACCACTTTTGCAATAAAATTTATTACAAAAGTGGTTATCGCGTACCAACCACTTTTGTAATAAAACCACTTTTGTAACAAACTAACCATTATTGTAATAAACTCATTTCGGTGATAAATCACGCATGTCCATTTTATTGTCGGACATTGGGGTGGGTGAGGGACGAGTTTACTTAAACGTGTTTGTGTGTCGTCCAATGGAATAACGTGTCCATTAACCTGTTGAAACTTGGAAGTGACTGAAGAAAGTAGGCAACCACTTTTACAATAAACTTTATTGTATAATAGGTTAGGTTTGTCATTCAACGTAACCGATAATGTAATAAATTTGTTGCAGAATAGGTTAGGTTTGTCATCCAAAGCAACCGATAATGTAATAAATATACTGCATAATAGGTTGTTTCGTTTAATAATATTAACCTAAAATAGAATGAACATCTTTTTACATCTGGTCACGGGTTTTGACGCGCTCATCCACTTTGCATTCGGGGGTCAATGTCCCATATAAAGCAAGATTTTCAGTTGGTTCATAGCACATGGAGGGGTCGCGTCAGATTGACCATGACTGGTCACTGTTACTATTCTGCATTAAGCATAGGTTATTTCTTTTCAAGAACGATGAAAGTTCAGACACGATTATTGCTACGGATAAGTTAACCGTTGCGCAGTCTGCCCATGCAGCACAAGATCAGGGGCATGCGTAACTTGTTTCGTGTTATGTGGAAGGACGAGATCAGAGTAAATAAATTTCTTTTGACTACTATACATTTGCCAACTGTTATATTGTCAACTGAAACACTCATCCTTCCGGTGTGGCAATATAACAATCGGCCCGTTGTCAATTGTTATATTGTCAAATTAGGTTCATGAAAGTTCAGACTCAGATGTTTGATAAGATTACGTGTGCGACTGCACGTAATTTATTACTCCGTTTCCGAGCGAGCAATCGGACCAGTAATGAATCCTTTTCATGGATGCAAAGGGATCAAAGTTGAATCCAGTTTATCACCAGCGTCCAAGTTGCGCCATTCTTTCGTGTACCAAAAAAGCTAAGGGGCATGTTTTACTTGTTGTCTTGTGGCACGCGGGGAGACAAGACCAGAGGGGTAACGTGCAGGTGAGTTGAGTTTACTACTGAATACTCGATATTTGTTATATTTGTTATGTTCATTCAAAAAAAAAAAAAAACGGCAAATGTTTAGATTCAGGTGTCAGAAGTGATATGATGTGAGCCCCTTTCACGGTTGCAGAGGCAGAACTGCTACCACATCAGTAAGAGCAGCCGTTTAGTAGAGCAGTACACCAGCCAAAGTTACCCTCTTGCAATTCAGATGGACCTCGGAAGTGGCGCCATGTCTCGTGATTGAGGGCGCTCATGTTGTGCTGACATGTAACCAATGTGCGTGGTTATGTTGTGACGTCATTGCCATAGCGATACGAGGTTCGAATGCGCGTGAGCAGCTTGGGTGTATATGGAGACACGTGTTTTGGTCGTCCATTTTGTGTATAGGGGCGCCATCTTGGTTTCTCAAGTGTCACGTGATTGCCTGGTGACGAAACCTTACCTCTTGGTATAAGATCGGGGGTATGTTTTGAGGGTATGTTTGATTCGAGGGGAGTGTGTTCCGATAATATAGAATTACACAAATGTACCCGACTTTCGTGTATTTTAGTGGATTTTACTCTGGTAACATGTTAATGTTGTAGCTGGGACGTGGAAATGTTCCGGATCCAATGTTTGTACGGAGTGTGTTTTGAGAAAACATGGAATTACCCAAAACGATCGATATTAGATATAGAATTACCCAAAACAGCTTGACAATGTCTAAAAAAACTATCCATGGATAGAATTTTTTTCTGAAAATAACGCGTCTTCCAGACACGATGGACGGCGGCGGCAGGGGCAAAGAGGACCAGGAGCTCTGGGGTGAGGTGACAGGGGCGGCAGGGAACCAGAGGCTCTTGGGGTAAGGATGGCAAGGGGCAGGGGCGATCGGGTAGCAGAGACCGGGGGCCTATGGGAGCCAGTAGCGGCGGAAGCTCCTCTCCTTCCATTTCCCCTCTCTGTTTATTGTTTAAAAAAATAACAAGAGTTATCTCCATTGAAAGCAGAAAATGCCTGTATGTAAAATGAGTTTCCCTTAGAATCCATTTAATGAGTCCTAGTTAGTGACTCGGTGGATCCAAAAATATCGAAATGAGACTATGATACATATGATTTTGCACACATTGAACTCATTTTCATAAGCTTCATTTTGAGACATATGATTTTGCGCGCAAAGTGCTCATGTTCACAGCATTCATTGTTCCATACGACGAAAAGGGGTTTTCAATGGGTCTAGTTATTTATTTATTTATTTATTGGCATTTAACGACACTTATATAGTCTGAGTCATTTTGTGTCGGTGACAGTTTTATGAGTGGAGGAAGCCGATGTACTAGAAGAGAACCACCAAGCAGCGACGAGATCCTATAATCTCTTCAACGTCACATAATCCAAGACTGCACTACGCACTGTACATCAGTACTACGCAGTCAGGATAATTAAGGTTAAGACGCGTGCACACCAGTCCATCTCAGCACACCGTCAGTTTCCCCACCCGCTGCACATGCGAGCAGTCGAGGTAAAGTACCTTGCCCAAGGGCACGAAGTGTTAATACAAATCAATCACTGAATGGTCACCCCATTAACAGACTAACCGGGTTCAACGGAGCTCAACTTCAGCGATGTTGGTGGCTGATGCACGCCCACCTGTATTGTGATAATTTACTAACACCAGCCAATAGTGTGTAATAGAATTTCTAATTTTCTGGCCTCATTTGGGGTTAACATTGTGCGGAAGAATTCAACCCGACCTATAAAAGGGCCAACAACATCGATAGGAACTACGGGGTTTAAGAAAACCTGCGCCCGTAGGAGGAATTCGGGCAGACATATCAAAAACTATAGACGTCAAACCCAGCTTTCCCCATCCATCCGTGCGCAGTAAGATTTTAGCGCCCACCAAATTTGGGAATAGCTTTGACGCTACTTTGTGCTACCCCCCTCTCCAAACAAACACACCGTCCGGCTATAAAATGGACGTCCGTGATTCATCACAAAAGTAGGTGTATTACAATAATGGTTAGTTTATTACAAAAGTGGTTTTATTACAAAAGTGGCTGGTACGCGATAACCACTTTTGTAATAAATATTATTGCAAAAGTGGTTGTATTGCAAAAGTGGTTGGTACAGTGGTCAACGTTTCCATTGTCGTCGCACGGGTATCATGACGCCAACCCCAATGTCCGACTATAAAATGGACGTACGTGATTTATCACCGAAATGAGTTTATTACAATAATGGTTAGTTTATTGCAAAAGTGGTTTTATTACAAAAGTGGTTGGTACGCGATAACCACTTTTGTAATAAATTTTATTGCAAAAGTGGTTGTATTGCAAAAGTGGTTGGTACAGTGGTCAAAGTTTCCATTGTCGTCGCACGGGTATCATGACGCCAACCCCAATGTCCGACTATAAAATGGACGTATGTGATTTATCACCGAAATGAGTTTATTACAATAATGGTTAGTTTATTGCAAAAGGGTTTTATTACAAAAGTGGTCGGTACGCGATAACCACTTTTGTAGTAAATTTTATTGCAAAAGTGGTTGTATTGCAAAAGTGGTTGGTACAGTGGTCAACGTTTCCATTGTCGTCGCACGGGTATCATGACGCCAAGACGTCTCAAGAAGAAACTTACCATTCTCATCAGTCTTTCATCATATATACAAAGCCATGTATATACATAACAATATATATCATAGCACATACGCAGTGCGCATGGAACTGTCGGATGTAGTTCTGAACAAAGCCGAGGATTTGCACCGGAAAAAGTTGCTCCAGTAAAAGTCCGGTTTTGCATCAGCAAAAGTTCTGGTAATCAGACAACCTCCATCCCTCTCCTGCTACTTGAATCGACTAGGGCGGATACTGGATTTTTATAATGTGCGCGAGTGAGTGTGTGTGTGGGAGGGTGGGGTGGGGGGTAGGGGTGGGGGTAGGGGTAGGGTTGGAATGTCAAGATACATTTGGAAGAATACATTTCAGGCATTCGAATTAAGGAAACTTTCATCTTCTATGGCTATACCGCGACCGCATTTTTATCCATTAACACTTACGTGCCGAAAGCGACTATTGTCACACATTTGATGACGTACGGTTTTGCGCAGATCACACCTACCATTTGATCACTTGTTGGAAAGGGCCCAGAGAGCCCGTTCCAACAATTAATCAGATGATAGAGTTTAAAGTATGTCATATTTTTTATTTTATTGAAATTCTTCGTATACAGGCGTACACAGATGGCCTCCATATATGGCTAAAGTGCGCGACTGTACGCGTGGCAGTAGAAGGGTTAAAACCAAGGGCGTAGCCAGGCTAAATGAAGTAAGGGGGAGGGGGGCATTTTTCTGCTGCCAATATTTCCGCACACTTCATTTCACCTCGTGTCGGGATGAGAGTGTGTATCCCTCATGGCAAAGGAAAGGTTCCGGGGTCATCCCGGAGGGGTGGGGATTAACTTTTCCTCCCAGTTGGAGCGCCCTGGGACCACAGTGTTTTTTTGAATGCTAAAATACCCTGAAAGTGAAGGAATAACTACTGCAAAATGACCCAAGAAATATCAGGGTGAGAGTACATGAACCAGCGTTAGGGATTTCAGGCATGTATGGTTATATGGTTGACATTATTTTCAGGAAAAGTGGGAGAAATGTGTCCCCCTTGCACCCCTACACCGATAATTGAAAACTCACTGAAAGGCATAAATGGTTCAAATAGCACAAATTGGAGTAGCATAGGCTACAGAGTCCGGTTTTTTCCAAATTAATAGACCGATCATTATTATGTATGATAAATTTATACTCTATTTATATCCGTTCTATATCAATAATATTTTGGTAAATGTTCATTAAATTATGGACAACATGAATCAATTAATATCTTCAACATGTTGCCATGGGGTGCATCTTGTTTTGGGAAGGGCCAAGCAGGGACTAGGGTGGGCACCCCGAGAAGTGAAGCAGTGCTTGCTTATTGTGATAAACACGCTCTGTTTTACTGGAAAAATAAGACCCAGTCACCAATATTTGAGGTGGAAGTCCTCTAGAATGAGCAACATGGCTATTATTTATTTATTGGTGTTTAACGTCACATAGTTCTATACAATGGCGAAACATGACCGCAACATGGATATAAAGTCAAGTCCAGCCTATCGTTTATACCCATGTTGCTCATTTTAGAAACTTCCATCCCAGGCATTGCTTATCGGGACCTATTTTCCCAGTAAAACAGAGCTTATTTACCACAGTAAACATGCGGTTCAACCGGGGACTTAGGAGGGAGCGTGGTGGCATATATTTACTGTGGCGTAGAACCGCCATACTCACTTCACTTATTATCCCGTTAAAACAATTTAATATCGTGTTAAAACAATTTATTTATCTTGTTAAAACAATTTAATAACTTGTTAAAACAGTTTATTTATCTTGTTAAAACAATTTATTTATCTTGTTAAAACAATTTAATTAATAATCTGTTAAAACAATTGATGAGATCCTTAAAATGGGTGCTTAAAAACCACATTCTATTCTACTTATGTGATAGTGCCTACAAGTCCGAGTAATAACAGTTGACTATAAGGTAACAAGAAAATAGTGCAACGCCAAACATTGCATTTGCCCCCTTTCGCAATATGTGAATACCCTTTCCCCAGACTGATCTATCACCACACCAAATGACACCAAAATCCAACAACCAATGCCAGAATTTTAATGCAAAATGCTCACATGGAAAATGTTATAAGTGCGACATTACAAGGGCAATAGCTCTTGTCTTTATGCCTGGACATAACCAGCAATATGTGGATGTCTTCTCCCCCACGCCGATCTCTCACGACACCAAGGGATATTAAAATCTCCACACAAGTGACTGGGTTAAGTTGTTTGCCAAGGTCACTTCTTGCCATTTTAGCGCGTTCTCATGCAGGTTCTCAACTGAACTCATCAGTCATGTGACCGGAAGGGGCTTTGTGGGAGGAGGGTGCCATGGTAGCGCTCGTGAGTGGCCATCTTGTTACGTCATTCCCATGTAGACACACGGTCTCACTGCGCATCACCTGTTTCTAAGGTGATGCACTGTAGTATAGTACTCTAGTTCTACGGGCGCTGTCATCCTGGTTGCTAGGGGTGGCACGTGGTTCCTATGATCCCGGATGGACTTCATGAGTATGGGCGTGTTGTGAGAGTGTGTTTGCTTGTGCGGGAGTATGTTGAATGTTCTGGGACACAAGAAGAGCAGACTTTTCTGCAGTAGACCTGAATTCCCCCTTTTGAAGGCTTTTCGAGAGATTTTTACTAAAGAAGCACTATACCCCTGTGGGTAGGTCACGTCACCAGGGAGTTGTTCGATTCAGTGGGAGTACTTCGATAGAGCAGAAGAGCGTATCGCTTGGAGCAGTTTACGCCAGTTTGGAGGCTTTCGACCCTTCTCCCTGATCGACGCTGTGCTACTCTATCAACTCGAATGACAGGAGCCAAGGAGCAGTGCTTTGAGGAGGTACTCCTCGAAGGACTCTTACCTATCGAGCAAATGAGCCATCGAGGAGCTGCTCAAGGGAGTGACTCCTCGAACGACTCTTCTACTCATCTGGAGTTTAGTGATCACTAAGTGATCACTGAGTGTCGCCTGATCACTGATCACCATGATCAGTGATCAACATCGACCCCACCGATCATCAGAGAAAAGGGGTCGGGATATCCACTATCGCATTCACAATCATTAGCCACCTTTTTTTTAACTATATGCACTAACACCACGTATCACTATGGGGACGACGTCACAAGATGGCCGCCCACGCTGGTTACAATAACAACATGACATGACGCAACTGGGTCACGTGATATGACGTCACTTCCGGGGTCCTGCCCGGGTTCTTGTCAACAGTGACTCAAACATACGAGCTTTTCCACTTGTATTTTATAGATAAATATGTAATTGCCTGTAAACTATACCGCCGCAGGGGATAGGGTTCCCTGGTCACTGACACAAGTAGGAAGGCTATGGCTTCTGGGACAGACTCGCCGGGTAACTAATGGAGTGAGGTGTTGGGTCGTTTGGGGCAGGTTAGAGCCTCTTGGCCAAGCTCCGTGAAGCAGACTACCATGTCACAAAGCGAAGGCTTGTTTTAACAAGATAAATAAATTGTTTTAAGAAGATATTAAATTAATTCAACAAGATAAATAAATTGTTTTAACAAGATAAATAAATTGTTTTTACAAGATAAATAAATTGTTTTAACAAGATACTAAATTGTTTCAACAAGATAAATAAATTGTTTTAACAAGATAAATAATTTGTTTCAACAAGATATTAAATTGTTTTTACAAGATAATAAGTGAAGTAAGTGTGGCGGTTCTACGCTACATTTGGCTCCATATTTAAAGAAAACTTTGTTAAACATGGAACCAAAAACGTGCATTTGTCTCAATGTGTAGAGGTGTGAAAGAAAGTCCCAGATATAGTTCTGTCTATTACTTCTGTGTCACAAAGGCATATACAGGGGCTGACGGGAAAGGAGAGTGATCACTCACTCTCACTCGCCCTCACTCTCCTAAACGTTCCTCTAGGGAGCAATTAATCACTCGCCTTTATGATATGTGTAGAAATTGTGTCCAAACATCAAGTTATATACTGCTTTTCAATCACCCGTTACCTGACCCAACTAGGAAACAATACACGCAAAAGATTTCGCATTACTAAAATCTTTCATTTTTTGCTTTAAACATATCTTATGACACCTCTTTGGAACGAGCTCAATGAGCTCGTTCCAATGATGGGTCATAAGCTATGTTTTTAGAGAAAAAATTAAAAAAATAAAATTTGTATAAGTCATTTTCGTGTATAAAGCTGGTCAGTTTGGGCTGTCATCATATTAAGGGGTTAAACCACTCTCCTGAATTTTTCACTCTCGCAAAATCAAAATGAGGAGAGTGATCATTCACTCGCCTGCATTTTCTTCCCTGCAGTCACTGCATATGGGCCACCACTGATATGAGCATGTGGTGCCCTTCTATAACTGTGCACCCCCACCCTCCCCTCCAAGGTTGAAATGCTTGCTACAGCCCTAGGGTGAACGTTCGTTGGATGTGTACAAGACTCACATTTGTTTCTAAAATTTGTATGGGTTAGAGTTGTGGGATATACTGGAGTAGCTTCGAATTCTCCAGTTTTTTGAGTTTACAGTTTGTTCATTAGAGTTTAATGGCACTTTCAACTGTTGAACTGTTTCATGTCTGGCAGTTTTACCGTCAGAAGGAGTCAAGATACCAGGATACTACAAACAGCAGCAAGTAATTCAGTTTTTCCAGATCATTAAATGAACACATGTGGAGCTAATTCTTGCTTCGCATTGCATGACGGCATTTATTCCATCAGCGTATCACGCCCCTTTGTATATTGTTCCACCCGATATTGATAGAGAAGGGAGGGGCGGAGGAGGGGCGAATCGCCCCCATAAACCCGCCCATTGGAAAAGTGCTAATGCCAAGGGGCAAGCAACGGTAAATCAGATCATTTTTCTCTATTTATAATTTGTGGCTCCACAACAACACACCCCACCACCCCCGATAAAATCTACCCTGACAAAATCTCTTTCCCTTATTATCAAATATGACACAAGCTCTTTCACTGAAAAGATACTTACTAATATTATTCGCCGATTTATACACAAACATATATTAACCCTTTACCTAACATGAAAAGCAGACGACACTTGCCAAAAAAATATTGAATAACTAAATTTTTTCATTTTTTGTCTCAAAAACATAGGTTATGACCCCTCGTTGGAACGAGCTCGACC
Source organism: Pictodentalium vernedei (assembly GCA_031216915.1). NCBI lineage: Eukaryota > Metazoa > Mollusca > Scaphopoda > Dentaliida > Dentaliidae > Pictodentalium > Pictodentalium vernedei. The sequence continues at coordinate 113,946,463 of CM062290.1, read as the reverse complement.
AGGAGTCATAACCTATGTTTTTGAGACAAAAAATGAAAATATTTTGAAAATTAATTGGCGATTTTTGAGAATAGCGCTGGCCGGTTTTGACCGTTACCTTGGGTAAAGGGTTAAAAAGTCACAATTAAACAGAAAAATATATTTCCTGGTGTGATTGTGTTTGTGCTTTTTCATCAGTTATTGTAAATTAGCCCTGCCCATGCGATGGAAAATTTCCAGTTGCATTGCATATCAAATAAGAAATGAGAAAAATGTCCCAAAAGAAATCAATAAGGAGACTGAAAACTTTCAAAATATGGATATAAAAGGAAAATTTAACCTGATGATGTGAAACAATATCCACCAGCTATGTAATCCAATCTGTAATATGATCCGGTGCTTCTTTCAACATTGGGGAGCTGAGCTCACAAAAATAAAATAATTAGTTTATTTTTGTGTACTTTTAACATCTTTTTCTCTTGAATGTTTCTCTTGAATGTTTCATTATGTCATTGTTATTGTTTTTTGTTTTCGCAATCTGCCTCTCTATAGGTGTTAATTGCTTGAATAAAGTTTAAATCTTATTAAAGATAATCAAAGTTTAATTTTGTAGCAAGGACGCAGACAGAGTCGCAGAAGCACTCACTCCTCAGTTATATAATAGATTTTATTTAAATTATGTATTTATATAATTAATGAAATATCTAATTCATACTCTTGTGTTCTAAATAAAAGTCCAGGTGAGAATAAAAGTACGGGGTGAAACATTTATCAAAATTAAATAAAAGTACAGACCCAAATAATAGAACAGAGTGGAAATTCATTGACGGGTTGGGGAGTAATGCTAGTTGATTTGATCGAAAAGCCAATTTATTTTCCAACATTTCCATTAGTTTTATTAAAGAAAACTAATGGGCATTTAGGCATCATGATTACAACAATAAATACACTGTGCTAAACAAAAGACTATCACACAATCTAGTGAAGATTTACTAATTTGAAGATCTCCTCCCTGTTGGAAGGGCAATTTTAATAAACATACAGGCCCAAATAAGGTGCATACAGGGTGGAAAAAATCCCCACAATTAATAAACATACATGTACGTTTATTAGGAACACAAGAGTAAGTAATTAAGGTGTAAACACCAGCAGTTTGGTGCATGCCTATATGTAAGCCTTGTACTTATAATTATTAATTACTTTGTAAACATGATATACTTGTAATGAATACAATTCGGGACATTACTTTGACAGACAAATGTATATGGTATGCTATGTAATTGCGGAATATACATATGGAGCTCTGTCAAACAAGACTGAATTGGTTAAACTGAGAGCTGCATGATGGAGAAATAAATGCGGTATATAGCCTTGCATTTCGGTTTTAATAAAACAAAACTATAAAACAAACTTTGGGCTACCTTTTTCAACTCAATTCAAGTTGCCCATTAACAGAAAATTTGCTGTTCGTTTTCGCCCCTGACTAAGCACTAGCCAACAGGTGTATTTTTCTAGGAAGGGAAATTGTGGGGGTGACATTATTCGGACGATTATGTGTTAGGGATGGCAGAGGTTGACGGTATCCTACAATTTCCAGCCTTGGCATGATTTGTGGGAAAACTCTCTATGAGAGCTTCCTGCATGAGAAATGATGTCAAGGTTTGGAACTATCAACAAGAACAAAATGGAACGATTTTTTTGTGATTATCCTACAACTTTTTTCTGATGTACTGTACTAGTACCCCCGAGTCGCAAAAATGGAATGTAACGTGTATTGCACAATTAAGGCAAACGGATGATCAAGATCGCTCCAGATAGGACATTATTATCGATTTCGTTCAACTTTTCTCGGGTAGACCCCAGCTTTCCACGAATGGAACACCACTTCCAACAAAACCCAATGTTTTTCAATTTTCCGTATGCCTGTATCATGCCCTATTAGTGCCCCAGTCAGAAATTTTACCTCCCCTTATCCTAAGGTCGGGTACCTTATAGCTTCGGTCCGTCTGTGCAGACTCCGCAGACTGTGGGATTGATTAACCACGCCCGGGGTTCGACGTAAATGAATCGAACTCAGCGACCCCAGCTTAAACTTGACGGCAAACCTATGAGTTAACCCTCTACCTGACACGAAAAGCAGACGACACTTGCAAACAGAATTCTTGAATAACTAGGTTTTTTCATTTTTTGTCTAAAAACCATAGGTTATGACCCCCAATTGGAACGAGTTCGAAACCTATGTTTTTGAGACAAAAAATGAAAAAATAATGAAAATTAACTTGCGACTTTTGTGAAGAGCGCTAGCCGGTTTTGGCCGTTACGTTGGGTAAAGGGTTTTATGCGCTTTTTTCGGTTTCTGTTACAGTCCAGTTAATCTGACAAGGAAAAATTACCCCCCCCCCCCCACACCCTCCCGCCTTCCTTAGCCTAGGTGTTCTATAGCTTTGGCTTGGCCTATAATCCCCCGCAGAGTTGGGAATTTTTTTCTTTCTGTTGGAAAACTTGTCGATGTTCTGGTGCAGATTTCTTCATTGTTACTCGACTACTTCCTCCACTCTGCGCTGTATGCTTGGGCAAGACACTTAAACCAGATTGCCCATGTTGGGGCATAGTGGGAAGAGTTAGGACACATCGATGGTGCACTTTGCACTTGCCTTCAACCGCTGTCAGAATGCATGTGTCGGGTTAGTTAGTTGGGGAATCTGACAGTTGCTCGACATTGCACGGGGTTCTTTTCAAGTATCAGGCTCCCCTACCTGTGAAACCGTCCGATATGATGTAACCATGGCAGTTTATAGTGTTGTTAAACCCCAATAAACAAACAAACTCGACTATATTTTTTTAATCATCCACCTCACACGGGGGTTCAGACAAATTACCCCTCGACCCCCAACAAAACCCCTCCCAACTTTCTCCTAATGTAGACAAAATCCCCGACAAAATGATTAAGTGGCAAGATATTTAAGTTCATTGATATTTTCATATGTTAACGGAACCACAGAATCATGTAGTCCAAAATTACAACCGTGGGTCCTGTGCCGAGGTCCATTCACGATACATCTCCCTTCTTAACTGATGGCACAGGAGTCAGAACCTTGCGTGGGGGGTAGTCCAAACATGGCCTGAAAGCCTGTATATTAAATTTTTGATTTGGTAAGTCCTTTGAAAGGACGTAGCAAACCAAAAATCAAAATACAGTCTTTCAGGCCATGTTTGGACTGGGGAGGGGGGGGGGGGGGGGCGAGGGCTAACTCAAGTGCTTTTTCTCACTCAGTTGCTCTTATGTTGATTGATTTTTTCATATTTTAAAGTTTGCGTAAGTAAAAAAATTAAAAATTTGTGTTGTCAGACATTTATTTTCATGGGGGAATTTGTCGTACATGTGGAGTGATTTTGTCGGGGAGGGGGAATTTTGTGGGATGGGATTTTGTCGGGGTGGGGATTTTGGCTGGAGGGGGATTTTGTCGGGCCTCCCTCACACGACAAGCCAACGACACTCGAGATATTTTTCCTCGATTGCTCATTTTGTTCTTTCCAAAGCCAATTTTATGAGACCTCGTGGGAACGAGCTCATTCCAGTGAGAGGGTCAAAAGCCGTGTTTGGGAAGGTAAAATTTAAGAAAACGGCAAATTTAGTGAATAGAAGAAAAAAATTAAGGGAGTAGAATCAACGTCCCGTCAATCACAAATAATTTTGAAATTCGTTAATGATGATTTTTCCAGAGCAGTATTATTTCAATAATCAATTTTGTTTTGTTTTCTTGAAAATTGAGAAAGATATTTTTTTTATTTATCTACAAAAGACGGATTTTGCTAATCCTTTACCCAATGAGGCGGTCATGTTGTGTGGCCGCTTCATTGGAACGGGCTCAACGAGCTCGTTCCAATGAGGGATCACATGAAATCTTAATGGTTTTGTTGAAAGTTTCTGAATTTTTTTTTTACTGCCGAAAGTGTGTACTGGGCGGGTGGATACAGTCGATTCGTTATGCAAAGGCTTAATAATGAGCTAGGGAACTTATATCATCAAAATACATTACTAGTAGGTATGTCGGGAGAGCGGTGGCTCAGTGGTTACGGCATTGGACATCGAACCGAAAGGTCCACTTCACGGTTCGATCCTCGTCAGGGGTATTGTAACTGCGTTGTGTCCTTGGGCAAGACACTTCATCCCGATTTCCCATGTGGGGGCCCGGTGGTGCTGTGTACTAAGGCATACTGCACGTCGATGGTGCACTTATCTTCAACCAATGCTAACCCCACTTGTGTGGAGTCAGTACGTTGGGAGTCTGACAGTTGCTCGGTGGTTCTCTCGAGGTACTCAGGCTTCCCCCATCCGTTAAACTGTCCGACATGAGATGACCCTGGCTGTCGAAAGTGTCGTTAAACCCCAATAAATAAATAAATAAATAAATAAATAAATAAATAGGTATGTTAACCCTTTACCCAACGTAACGACCAAAACCGGCCAGCGCTATTCTCAAAAATCGCCAATTAATTTTCATGATATTTTCATTTTTTCTCTCAAAAACATAGATTATGACCCTCATTGGAACGAGCTCGTCGAGCTCGTTCCAATGAGGGGTCATAACCTATGTTTTTGAGACAAAAAATGAAAAAATTAGTTATTCAAGAATTTTTTTTGCAAGTGTCGTCTGCTTTTCATGTTAGGTAAAGGGTTAACAGCTCAAAAGGAAATGGAAGAAAATAGCCTACTTTCAATACCTGATTTAAAAATGTCAAACTTACCTCCAAAGAAACTTCAAGTCCGTATACCGTTTACCTTTTTCGGTATGATGCTTCCCTAATTATGTGATTTAAATCCACTATCCATTCGTTATTTCTATAAACACAATCAGCAGACGGCCAAAGTGTTATTATACACAGTAACGAAAGCAGTTTTGTATATTTATTCTTTTATAATTTAAAAAAAGAGATTTTTTTTCCGGACGATCGATTCGACCAACATTCTCACGTCGTTTTCACAGAAGAATGAGACTCGATCTTCGTGGCGCGAAACTGGTCGTCTGACTTTGTACTGGAGTGTCGGAGATACAACCATATTTGGGAATGCATGTTAATTTCAGTTTTGAGTGCAGGTGTTGTCTTGATCACAACGCGCCAAGCCATTAAGGTTGTAATACACAGAAAATACAGTTTTAGTACAGACATTACCTTATTATTGATTTATTGATGTTTAAGGTCACATATTTCTGCACAATGACTAATCGTAATGGCAATATGGAAATATTTTCAAGTCAAGCCAATCGTTTACACCTGTCGCTCATTTTAGAGGACTTCGGTGACCGTGTCCTATTTTACCAGTAAAAGATTGTTTACCACAGTAAATAGGCACTGCTTCACTTTTCACGAACAGATTAAAGAAGCTAAAGTATAGTATGGAGAATGGGAAGAGGTGTAGAAAGGGGTGGTGGGGAGGGGGAGGGGCTGAAACAACCATAACTCGGGAGGGAGAATTCTCTCAAAATATTTTGTCACAGCGATGCATAAAAAGTGGTTGTATGAAAATTGTTGTACATCTGCTGTGCAAGGGGAAGCAGGGTTCATTGGGGTAGAGCTAAATATATATACCATGTATAAAAATACGTATCAATTTGAGTAGTATAGCATCACCCAGGCGACCAAGGTTATGTGGACCCCCAGTTGTGGACCTCAGTTGTTGACTCCGAATATGAGGTCATACCGCGGTGCATGCAGACACCGTTTCGGCACATGAGGCGGGAGTAATGGGAACTAAAGGCAGAATTAACCCTTTACCCAACGTAACGCCAAAACCGGCCAGCGCTATTCTCAAAAATCGCCAATTAATTTTCAAAATATTTTCATTCTTTTGTCTCAAAAACATAGGTTATGACCCCTCGTTGGAACGAGCTCGTCGAGCTCGTTCCAACGAGGGGTCATAACCTATGTTTTTGAGACAAAAACCGAAAAAAATTAGTTATTCAAGAATTTATTTTGCAAGTGTCGTCTGCTTTTCATTTTAGGTAAAGGGTTAATGATAAATGTACAAGTTGTGTTCATAGGAACACCTACAGAAGGGAGTATAGAGATAGTAGTAGTGGATGGCGTTAAGCATAAGATTTATAGTCTTACAACGGGAAAAACTATGGATATTAGAACCAATAGTAGAAGCCACTAATGAGACGGAAAGCGTTAGCGGTGGTGAAAACGAACTGCCAGTTGAAGAAGTAGCCACTTATGGTAGAAGCAAGTGGTAATGGCACTGGTAGATCAATGGACAGATATCTTAAGCTGGTTCACAGAAAAAACAGTAGTCCCCAGTAGAGTTGACTGTGGCCTCCACCAGTCCCCGACGGTCCTCATTAGGCCCTCATAACCAGTCCCCATGCACTAATCTGCAGTGGTATCCATTAGCTCCCACAAGTCCCCAAGGATCCCACTAGTCTCCTAGGTACAGTGGTGTCCAGTGGTCCCCAAATACCCGTATGTGCACATGCAAGGCGTAGATAGAGGGTCTTGAATGGGGTGGGGTGATCAATTAGATTTATAATTGGGGTTGGGGACTCAGCACGACATACTAATGATAGGCCTACTATATATCCTGGGGGCACACAGGCCGGTGTTGGGAGAGAGTTCGAGTGGAGGAGGGGGGGGGGGCATCTTTCTTTCTATGGAGCCTCCCCCGGGGAAAATGTTTAATTTTGGAACCACTCAGATGGATTCTGAGGCCTCCATCTGGTTTAAATTTAGTCATTTTATCCACAAGGAGAATACCCTTCCCCAGGTAGGGCTATCTATTCAGCCAATACATACTCCTTCCAACTGACTGGCAGTCAGTTGAAAGAATTAGGTATTGGCTGAATTGCTGTCAGTCTGTTGAGCATGTGTAGCCTGGTCATTGTAAGGGGAACCGAGCCATTAATACGGAAAACCGGACCGGTCAGAGATTCGAGTGGGAATTTGGGAAAATTTTGTCAGCTGATTAGAAAAGTCAGAGAATTTGATCGAAAATTGGAAAATTGGTTTGGTTCTGCCGGCAACCCCAACCATGGGCCAATCGCAGTCGGAAAAACTGAGATCACGGGTTGAAAATTCAAATCGACTGGTCGGAAAAGTCTGAAAAGTTGAAAACATGAAGGAAATTGAATTTGATTTCATTCAATTTCCAACTTTTGGAGTTTATACCTTCGAATTTCCAACTATTGAAAATTATGATGGTTATTCGTGGGGGGGGGGGGGGGGGGGGCATCCCTGTCGCTATGTGCCTGTCACATGTGATGCCTGTATAGTGCACACATTATGCACCAGCACACGAGCGCATACCAGCATACCGGTCACATTCTACACATGCTATGTTGCTCAGCAGATATCACAATAACGTCCTCTTTATCAAAGCATGTGGGCCGATGAAGGCCAGGGGCAAAGGCGAACAGAGTGAATTAACTTGTTGTTTAATCCCAGTAAAGCGATTTGGTTGGTCGAAGGTTAGGCAGAAAAGAGCTAGTGACACAGAATATAAGGACAAAATACACGGAGTAATTGTATGTGTGTGTGTGTGGGGGGGGGGGGGGGGGGGGGGGGGGGGATAACAATTGAAAAGTCTGAATATAGCAACATGTATCGCTCCCGTTTGGGAAATCTGTTTGAATTTCCCCGTTCTCTCGTGTATTTTCACCACTGTCGTTCAACATATTTGTAAGGTATTGTAACTGTAAGATCCCCGTGGGCGCACGGTGAAGCAGTGCTTGTTTACTGTGGTAAACAAGCTTTGTTTTACTGGTAAAATATGACCTAGTCATCAATGCTTGGGGCAGAAGCCCTCTAAAATGGGCAACATGGGTATAAACGATTGACCAAACTTGGCTGTATCTCCATGTTGTGGTCATGCATAGCCATTGTGCAGAAATATGCGACCTTAAACACCAATAAATAAATAAATAAATAAATAAATAAATAAATAAATAAATTTCGTTTTCATCTCTTGAAGAACTATTTGAGAAGTGTCTGATAAAAGCCAAGCCAAAACCTGCACTGACATCCACTGAACAGACATTTTCTCCCGCTCCAGCCGGACGATGAATGTGCGGAAACTTTGACTATTTTATGAATGATGAGGGGAGGGGGGTGGGTGTAAGCGTGCAACTGTAAACACAAATGCACAATACCTTTAACCCTTCGTTGGAAACAAGCGAACAACGGAACACCCCCAGTTGTCTACGAGTTGTTGGCATGCATGTGTAGGTGTGTCTGCCGGTGTCAGTTGAAGTATGAGACGCAGAGTTCCTAGGGCACTTCCCACTCTACTCTTCTCGTAGTACCGCCATTGTATTTAAGGCATTCTCCTTTTATGCGAGCAGATACTTCAAACATAAAACCAGTATCCTGGATTATCTGTTTTACATCTTTTTATGGAATCTTCTTTCTTTGGGTTGGTTTGAGTTTGATGTTGCATAAAAACTCGGTCGTTCACATACATGATATAGAGCACAAATGTGATTACAGGGTCCGGGGGATAACTCATAGTTTCCTGAATGAAAGTTCATTGTTGGATTTGAGACACCAACAATTCACTTTCTGTTCCAGATTCTTTTTAAATTGCCTGATGGCGAATTTCTCATGGACTTTTCAGGGAAAAATTCTTTCAATGTCAGAATTGTTACAATTCGATCATACTCTCATAAATTTACTGTGGTAGCCCTTGGGTAAATATTTAGTAGGGTTATACCGCATTACACTGCCTATCAAGGTATAGAATTATTAGAAACATTTTACTGTGTATATACAGTAGGCTGCTGATGGTTTGAAATTTCCCCCCTATACTGTCGTTCTTGAAACGGTTCTTCGATTTTGATGTTCAGTATATCCAAATTAATTTGCAAGTGGTCAAATGATCTGTGGCTAATACGAACTACAGAAATTGTTTTACAGTCTCTGTTCAGTCATGGTTATATTTTGTACAAAAAAGTGAGCTTATGTAATTATATGTAACTGAAGAGGCAACATGGGTCAATCTAAGGCGATACAAAGACACATTTGGATTCGAAACCACGCCACAGCGATCATCCCTAACCTGAATAACATACTGCACACATCAGTCAGCTTGGTTGTGGAACATTATACTATAATTTGGCAATAAAGTTATTAAATATTATAATTTGGCAATAAAGTGGTTAAATAGAACTGAAGGAATGCAAGTGTTAAAAATGTGAATTATCCAGCTAATGGTTATAAAGCGGTTTTCATTTCATTAATTTGTCTTTTTTTTTCATTCAATTCAAGATCATTGAACCATGAGCACTTGCTCCCGGCCATTTGATGAAATGAAAATGCTGAGAAAGAATCCCCCTACCTATAATAGGAAGGGGTATTTTTTCTCAGTATTTTCATTTCATCAAATGGTCGGGAGTAAGTGCCTGTGAATAAATGAACAAACAATTTGATCACACACAGCTTAAATTTACACTCTTCGTGAACAGACGATTTTCGCGGAGATCTGTTCAGGTATTCTGATCCGATGTTGCACCGTCAACACTAAGATTTGGTTACTATATCTAAACAAAGTTTGCTAAGCACCAAATATTTGACACATCTGTGAAATTTGCTTGACATATTGCTTGACATATTTTTGGTGGATATGATTGAGGAATGTATTGAGATGGTCCCCAATGTTTACATTAGCTCTCTTGACAGGCAGACTTTTCGTGACATTCATGGAAAGCATGTACCCCTTGATTTTCATGATGTTTTCGTGTACTGTCTACATGTACATGACATGTGTAGGGTATTCAATCTTCATTTCAGCACAAACCCCTGTGCTTTAATGATTGAATATGGCAAATGCAAATGTAAGAAGACATTTGTCTGAAGCAGAAATGTGGCGGGCTGTAGGGATGGTGGTGCAAAGGGCTACCCATCGCCAGGTTGGTGAAGCCCTTGGTGTGCACCATACGGTGATCACCAGAGCTTGGGCAAGATTTCAGCAGTATGGCACACCAGTAAGACGGCATGGTGGTGGCAGAGACAGGGCAACATCTGCAGCTGAAGACCGGTTTTGATCATTCAAGCCCGTAAGAACCGCTTTGCCACAGCAACCCAGCTTCGCAGTGACCTTCAGAATGCATCCGAGTTAAATGTTTCGACGCAGACTATCCGGGCAAGGTTGTACGAAGGTGGTCTCCGATCGAGAAGACCATGTATTCACATTCCGCTGTCCCAGAACCACCGCCAGGCACGATATGAATGGGCCATGGACCACGTTGGATGGACCAGAGAAGATTGTCGACCTGTCCTTTTTACAGATGAGTCAAGGTACTGCCTAGACCACACAGATAGGCGTTCTTGGGTATGGAGAAGACCAGGAGAGCGATTCCATGCAGCCAACATTGCTGAGCATGACCGCTATGGTGGAGGGTCAATCATGGTCTGGGCGGCATCAGCTGGGATGGACGTACAGAGCTCTGTGTCCTTGAACGTGGTACATTGACTGCACAGCGATATATTGATGAGATCCTGGGTGTCCACGTCAGATTGTATGCAGGTGTAGTGGGTGATAGATTCATTCTGATGGACGATAATGCCCGTCCTCATGTTGCCCATGCTGTCTGAGGGGGGGGGGGGGGTACCGACAGAGGGAGTGGATTGAGCGTATGGACTGGCCAGCAAGATCCCCTGACCTCAATACAATCGAACACGTCTGGAATGATATTCAGCTAGCAATTTCAGTCCGTCCAATCTAGCCAAGAAGTGTCCAGGAGCTTGGTGCCATGCTGGTCCAAGAATGGAACAACATCCCACAAAGGACCACCAGGAACCTTATTGGGAGCATGAGAAGGTGTTGTCAATCTGTAATTAACAGTGATGGGTCTCCTACTCGATACTGAAGCGATACCAGTTCGCTCCGTCAACTTTTTGGCATATTGAAAAATTTCCTCTTCTATCAATAATATCAATTTTCCATGGTTATCGTATTCAAAAGCTAAAAAATAATGTCAAACACAAATAAAATCTTAATTTCTGTACTTAAATCATTAAAGATATAATTAAATAAAAAATATATACACTTTTCATTACAATATTTCAACTGAAACGTAAAACAGGTGCATGGTTGGATGTTTCTTGGTGCTTAGCAAACTTTGAGTAGCATATTTGCAGTCACCAGTTGCGAATGTTCTGTTCATATCTGTGGGATGGGATTTGGGGGTTGTTACTAGTAATGACTTGCCTATTTTTAAGGGGTGGGGGATGGGGGGGGGGGGTGGGGCGCTTCCCACGTCATCCTCTTCAAATCTCCGGCGTTGTATTTTGGGACATCTGTCTTTTTGAGTGGCGAGAAGCTTACAGAAACAGAGTAACCTGCATTGTTTGCATTACATCTTTCTGTTTTGTGGACCTCCATTCTTTAGGATTGATGATTTGGATGGTTGTTCAGATCAGATAATGAGTTCAAACACTTTTTTTTTTATAAATGCAAGCAGGGCACAGTTGTTATTAGGCTGTTAGCTCCTGATTTTCAAAATGAAAATTGAATGGTGCATTTGTGACAGTTTTTTTTTATTATCACCATAAAGTGAGTAAAAGTTTTTTTTTTTACATTCCCAGTTAAGTGATATTAATTCCATTGTTATTACCATTGAGTGTGCAAGAACGCTAATTTTTTTTTTTTTTTTTGCACGCAGAAACTTTGTATAATGATTGGAAACTTCAAAGTTTCTTTTCTGATTGCAAAGGGAAAGCCACTTTTCATTCAAGCTTTCTCTGCCCGCTGCTGCATGCGGTGCATTTAAAAAAGGAATGCCCTGTGAAAGTTGTTTTCGTTGAGTTAACGTTTCTGGAATCAAATTATTATTATTATTATTATTATCATTATTATTATTGATGTTAATTCTGAAAGGTCACTGACGAGGGAAAAATGTTCAATGGTTTGATCCGGCGTGAAATGATCATCACATGATGTCAAGTAAACTAAGCTCAGCTCGCTCGGCTAACGTCTCGCCAGGTAGGTTTTCTGTAATTCGGTACGACTCCAGTCCGCATCAGTAGTAAACCATGTTAACTAGTATTACCCTCTATTGTGATATCTATTTCAACCACACTATACCCCTCACCCTTCAAGATCCGTCACCAAACAATGTTTTAGCATGTAAATTATCCTACCAAGAAAGTTTAACATTTACCTTACACTCTGAAACTGGTTGAATTACGAATAAACCCAAATCAACTGGGTTGAGTGAATATGATCCCAAATGGACTCATATTCACTCAGCCCAGTTGATTTGGGTTGATTTGAACCCAACCGAGTTTAGTGTACGAATCGATCCGATCCATCCTCAACCTTTTCGCTTATTATATTTTAGTAGTGAATGTGAACGATAAGATAAAGATGAGATGAGATAAGATTTATGCAACAACCCCCCCCCCCCCCCCAAAAAAAAACAAAAACAAACAAACAAAAAAAAAAACAACAACAACAACAACAACAAAAAAACAAGGTCCGGGATGGAAACTTAATTAAATCGAAAAGCGGTACATCTCGTCTCCTCTCGAAAATCTTTATCCCTAGCAACGACTTTACAAGCCAAACACAACTTTCAAGATAATTATAACGAGAACGTGTTTTTTCGGGAGTGTTAGGGACTCTTTTCCCCATAATAGCGCAAAGTTGTACCTCAGAAACATGCCTCTAAGTGACGTTTAAAATCAATATGTAAACATACCGTCGATGTTATTGTTCGAGCGCCACCATCTTGTTATGTCCTGTACTACACGGGTGTCCGACAGTGAGCATTAGACCCAAACACTCCCTCAAAAACATGTTCTCATGTTAAATGTGTTAAAAATTGTATTTGACTTGTAAAGTTGTTGTCAGGGATGGACATGTTCATGAGAAGCAAAAAGGCTAACATCTCGTCACAGGGCTTTTTATATATAGCAGAATAGGTAATCATGGTATAAATACACTCTATTAGTCGGTATTTGATCACCAGGAATATACCTCAGACGTGATAGGGTTGTTCCTATGCCGTCGCTCCGGTTTTTTATAATAACGGGGACGGCAATGAAATTACACTCCGAACCGGGAACCGGGAAATGTCTCGGATAATATGAAGTAATTTTAAGAGAGTAACAAGACGCACTTATTTTCGTGAAAATGTACATATTTTATTAGCAATCTGCCATCTCATACGGAAAAGGTCCTTTCTTGAAAGAAGTGTGAAAATCCAAACTCGCTTCCAACATATCTTCATTTTCAGAATCGCTAGTTTTATCAAAACTACCTCGTGGCTTCGGCTCTTTCTTCACTTCCATCACCCGTCTCATCTGCGTCTACGTCTGAGTCAAGCGGAAGAGACTGAAGAAGGAGTTGATGATGAAGGAGATAGTGGATAGATAGTGATAACAGTGATTCTGAAAATGAAGACGAGTTTCAACTTTGAAACGAGTGTAGATATTGCCGTTGAAGAGAGGAGTCCTCCGGCACTTATTGAGAGCTACAGTTATATTAGGTGAAACAGGATCTTCAGGAAGCAGGATTGTAAAAATGTTCAGGCGTGGTAGGGCTGACGAAATCTTACAAAGTTACGTTAGGACAGTTTTTTTCTGTTAAGAAAACTTCAGTTCAACACACAAACAGTGCCAAGCATGATTCCCGGTTCCGTGATATAAATTTCCCAGATATCGTTATCCTGGAATTCCCGTTCTCGGTATTAAACCCTAGTTCACATGTATGGGACCGCAGTTAAAGAACTTGAAGGGAAATGATTTTGTCGCCACAAATTTATTTTGTTGCAAGATATTGAATCGGGCCTGTGGGCATAGTCTCCAATAAATTGTAACAGGTCAAAGACATATAAACAAATTATGACGACCAAGACGGTGGCGGCCCGCCGCCCGCCCTTTATGACGACCAAGACGGCGGCGGCCCGCCCGCCGGCCTGGAAATTCACCCTTGTTTCCTCGGCAAAACAAATGCTGTGGAAAACTGGTGCTTCTACGGCAATTGCTGTGAAGCTTGTTCGATTGTGTAAAATCATCAGGGGCAGGACATATAGCCTCAACTGCTAAGTATATGAAGTAAACGGTGAAGTGAAAACTTTCAAGTTACTTTAACATGTGAAAGTAGTTCGAGATACATGTGTATATAATCACAATCAATGTGCAGAATCTTTCATTCAATTAGATCATGCCAGTGTAATGAATTATGTGAATGCTGAAAAAAAATCTTGGAAGTAAGCAGACGACTTGCTCAATATGTATAGTATTAGTAAAAATAAGATGCAGCATAACCACAAACTAAGTATCTCACTAATTCTATGTCGATAACACCAGAATCTGACATCAGTTTCTGGAAAGCTCTGTAAGAGCTTTCCAGAAACTCATGTCAGATTCTGGTGTTATCAACATAGAAGAAGCAGAACACATAGTTTGTGGTGGTTATGCTGCAACTTGTACTGTAAATTGTAAGATTAGCAATACAGCGGAGTGCAACCCCCATGGTTTGATTCCTTGTGTAGCCCGGAAGTTGAGCAATTTCTACCACCACAAGGCTTTCTGAAGAAACCATCATCGGCAGTATTTTTGCTGTGAATATTTTTCGCTCCCTCGGCATTTTTCTCGGCACTGCTGATTGCTGAGGGTGAATTACCAGCATCATTCAGCATCCTTCCTATTAGGAGGATCAGTTATAATCAAAACCTACAACTTTACTGAGGCGTGGGCTTATTACTGTTACTCAACGCAAATATATGTAATTGGAATAGATTTCCAGGAAAGTTAGCTCCACTTAATTTTCTAAAGTTATCCGTAAAAATAACACTAAGGGTATGAGCAGTTCATATAAAAATTGAAATTTAGAAATGTTATGCGGGGTTCTAACTTTCACGGTTTGGGCCTCGGATTGTTACGGTTTTGAACTGTAGTAAAACCGGCGTATTTTGGCCTCGGTGGACAATTTCTACGATGGCACTAAGGTGTGGCTTCGGCGCCTACAGAAGATCTAAGGAAACGCTAAGGATGTGCTAAGGTTGTGCTAAGGAAGTACCGAGAATTCGCCAAGGATTATTACGGTTATGTGACGGTTTTCCTACGGTTATGCTACGGCACCGCCGGAAGCGCTACGGAAAGCCAAGGTTGTCCAACGGTTTGCCCCAGTCATTCACGGTCATCCTGAGCTGTTACGGATAGGCTACGGTTCTTCTACGGTCTCTATACGGTTATGTCGCGGTCATGTCACTTTAACATAACCGTATAGACACCGGGACACAACCGTGGTCAATCGGGACCCCATTTCTAACCACGGTTAATGCTGGATCGGGTACGGATATGCTGTGGTTGTGTCCCGGTGTCTGCGATTTTCTACGGTCACTTATGGTTGGTGACGGAAAAAATGGAATTTTCAAACATTTTGAAAATCGCCCCACGGAAAAAACAAGGCTGCGGAAGCGCGAGGGTTTATCCCGGAACACCACGGCCATGTCTACGGGCCCGGAACGGATTTACCAGGGACAATCACGGATTAAAACAGTGGGATGCCAGCGCTATTCTCAAAAATCGTCAATTAATTTTCAAAATATTTTCATTTTTTGTCTCAAAAACATAGGTTATGACCCCTCGTTGGAACGAGCTCGTCGAGCTCGTTCCATCGAGGGGTCATAACCTATGTTTTTGAGACAAAAAATGAAAAAAATTATCTCAAGAATTTTTTTTGCAAGTGTCGTCTGCTTTTCATGTTAGGTAAATACGAAAATGGCGCTTTCACCATCTTTTGATGTTCTGTAACTTTTTTTCTGTTCATTGTATCAACAGTGTGCGTATCGTGACATACAATACCAGGTACGCGGCTAGAGGTTTCCGATGGGAGGGGGGGGGGGGGTGTAGGGTGGTGAATTTCAAACTAGATGAGGTGGGGGGAGGGGGAATCCCCCTCCCGGTCTCTCGCCCCAGTTGGAAATTCACTACCGAGAATGAAGCCATGAAAGGGGCATCAAATTGATTCTAGTAACTGAAATGCCAACACATTTATTATAGAATTATCAGGTTATTATTATTTGGTATTCTTCTGGGAATTGAATATGTGCTAAACAAATGCACAAGCTTAGAACTTTGAGCAATTCACATTGTCCTGACATTAAATCAGATCTTATTCAGAAATTATCAATTTTCGATGTTTCGTCATTTTGTAACTGTGAATGATGGAATTACTTCAGGATAACGATTTTACATGATGTGATATTCTTGAAATGCATTTCGAGATTTTTTTTTATTGCGATAAGTAAATGTACTATAGAAATCTCGTACCGATTGACATCATGCATACTTATGATGCTCGATATTGAGTACACTGTGGTTGTAAACAGTTACAGTTAGAATTTTGCCGATTTGAAACCGAGTTGGAATGTTGGGAAGTAAAGGAGACTTCATCATCACCAAAGAAGCTCTAAAATCCGGATAGATGGAATTTCCAACCACTCATGACTTGCCCTTCGAATTTCCAACTATAGAAAATTTTGGCCAGGATTTGGAGGGGGGGGGGGGAGGGGACACCCCCCCCCCACCTGTCGCCACGTCCCCGTATAAGACAGACACAACCCTTTCCATCGCGGTGGCTCTGTGGTTACGGCATTGTCCCGCGTTGTGTCCTTGAGCAAAGCACTTAATCCCGATTGTTCACGTGGGGCACGGTGGCACTGTGACTAATGTACTAAGGAGTACTGCGCGTTGGGGTGCACTTATAAATAAATAAATTCTCCCCATTAATATAAAAGTCTTAGAGGCAAGGTTTGTTAATTTCTTTCCTGGAAAGAATAAAAACTTGCAATTCACTGTAAAAACACATTTACTAAACAAAGATCCAAAGTGGACAGTTACTTAATTGCTTCTAATTAACTTGTCATAAAAGTCAGGGTTCACTTTGCAAATTTTAATAAATGATAACAACAGACAGCTCCGAGAGCTCTATATTGTTTTCGTTTATTAAAAATAACAAAAGGAAACTTTGCTTTTTTATACTGATGTCATAGGTATTTTCTCTACAAGTACATAATTGGACCCTCTTCGCCCGTCAAAAAAATCCAGAGGAGATAACGTCATCGAAAGTCGATTTCAATGACGAGATAAGTCAGGGGTGCAAAATAGATTCGTCCTCTGCTAAATGTCACCTGCTATTCAAATTACGCGAATTCGGTGGCGAATCAAGAGTGTCAGGGGCACCGCGGACATACTTAAGCAAGGGGCCCCGTGTATGCCGAAGGCATATCAGAACGCATCATGCCTGCGGTGGAGGAGGTTATAGGAGGGGCGTCCCCCTCGTATTGATGTTTGTCCGGGTGACTGCCCCGAGAAAATTAAAAAAAATGCCAAATGACACTTCACTTCTACTAATTCTATGATCACCTGATACTTGATAAACTTGTTGGCCAAAACAATAGAACCCATTGTCACAATTGTGAGTAGAGTTTTACATTTTAATACTAGCATGCTGATTCTGTCATCAAAATTATTGTGAATGTGTGTCATCAGTAGTAGGAGATGAGGTAACCGGGCCCTATTGGCAGGACCCCACAGGGGACCTAGAAAGGGGAGTAGTAGGAGATGTGGAGATCGGGGCCCCTTGGGTGACCTAGTGGGAGACCCTACAGGAGACCGGTGAAGGGAGTAGTAGGTGATGTGGAGATAGGGCCCATTGGGGGACCTAGTGGGGGACCCCGCAGGAGAACGATGAAGGGAGTAGTAGGAGATGAGGTAACCGGGCCCTATTGGCAGGATCCACAGGGGACGATGAAGGGAGTAGTAGGAGATGAGGTAACCAGGCCCTATTGGCAGGACCCCACAGGGGACCAATGAAGGGAGTAGAAGGAGATGAGGTAACCAGGCCCTATTGGCAGGACCCCCGCAGGTGACCGAGGAAGGGGTGTAGTAGGAGATGTGGATATCGGGGCCCATTGGGGGACCTAGCGGGGGATCCTGCAGGGGACCGATGAAGGGAGCAGTAGGAGATGAGGTATCCGGGCCCTATTGGCAAGACCCCACAGGGGACCAATGAAGGGATTAGTAGGATATGAGGTAACTGGGCCCTATTGGCAGAACCCCGCAGGTGACCTAGGAAGGGGAGTACTAGGAGATGTGGAGATCAGGCCCATTGGGGGACCTAGTGGGGAAACGCAGGGGACCAATGACGGGAGTAGTAGGAGATGAGGTAACCGGCCCTATTGGCAGGACCCTGTGTGGCGTTTTTTTATATTTACAATAATTTTTGATTAAAGCCCAAATTACGGTAACCAATGAGGTTTTCTAAATTGCAGCATGAGCTTTGGTCCCAATGATTTGTCAGGATAATTGGGTTCGATTTATTCCCACAATGGAAGAAAGCACCACAAACATAAACATGTATGCAAGTATAACATGACAAATAAATAAGTTCAATAATTTATTTCAGTTCTTCTTCTTTCTCTATTCTGTAATCTGTACACCGCACCTCGCCGCTATTTGCAGCATAACATACCTTTTGTACAATAACTGTGGGGGAGGGGGACGGGGTACAATAAGTATAGTTAACCCACGACACGTGGTTGTCGATTCGTCGTGGTATTACAGTTTACACCACTCCAGAAGCAACACCCTTTGAGATAAATGATACATAGGATAACTACGTAGCATGGTTGGAAATTTAGGGAGACATTTCGTCTCTCAAAATGGCCTAACATTTATGCTAAGCAGTTGAGTAAATTTTGGAATTTGGCACTCCTTCTACCACAGGATACACCGTAGCATTGCGCCACTCCAGTATACCGAGGTTCCAGAATAATTGCAAATCGCTAAAAAAGTACCGAAATCTGGGGTCAAATAAAACGTGGCGTGAATTCTCTTTGAAGGGCCCGAAAATTTTAGATTTAGTGGCCTAAACATGCCTTGCAAATGGGGGAACTGGACCGACCAACATGGAAAGAAAATGCCAAAGTCGAGTCTGTCTACAATAGGAGAGGGTTAATTTTGTGATGGTATTTCACCATTCTAAGAGCAGCCATGAAAGGTTTAAAAGTTCGTGTTGGCATTACGCCATTCTAAAACTCCAAAAACAGACTCTTCCGAAAATACCAGTTTGAATTTCCATGAACGCCAGTCCGGGAAGAATGAATCAAATTGTAGAAACACTACATTGTCATGTGCACGTACACCTAGCCCTAGCAGGGGCAGGCCCCGCAGGGTTAACTACCTGTGTATGGAGGTATGCGGTCCCTAAAGTTTCCTATGTCAATTAGATTTGATAATTTTTACAACGAGCGAAAAAGATCTCTTATTGTGAGCGCTTGACTTTATATAGATGCGGCAATACACATTTCTCTCTCGCAAAACTCCTTTGTCTGTACAAAGAGTTTGGCGAAAGCAAAATCTGAAAAGTCACAAGTTTACGACTTATCTGACATTTCAATGTATTCTCTACATAATTTATAAAAGAACATTAACGATATATATTTATTCACGTAAAAAACGTTTTGAGTATGAGAATATTTTGTCATATTTTCTGCGGAGAACTGTCATCTGCATTATGCAACAAAGAACGCGCGCGTGCGGTGGTTACAAATAACACAACCTGGATTCCGCACGCGAAGCTGTGTTTACAACACGTGACCACAATTTCCTGGTGACGATTGACGCCTTGAACATGTGAATTTGCCTTAAACAAATGCAATAACATTTCGTTAAATGGATTATTTGAAAAGTAGCGCCAATGACAGCTATTTCTTACCACAGGCGTCTGGGGACCTGATCTAGAGCGATAAATAGCACCTAGAAGGTCTAAAATCACCCAACATCAAAATACCCCTCCTGTATTATAATTATAATTCAGGAGGGGCATTTTGATGTTGGGTGATTTTCGACCTTCTAGGTCTATTTATCGCTCTAGATCAGGTCCCCAGACGCCTGTGTTCTTACCCATGCATGACGTATACTACGAATATAGCAGGTACAATTTAAACAGGATAAACGCTAGGCGTTGTTAATTTTGCAGAATACATGGGGTTTGAGTCGGCTTGCAAATGCTTTAAAACCTGCAAAATAATATGCAGTAAGTTAACATACTATTGACTATTGTTATTACTGGACACGTTCACACATATGAAGACTACCATGGAAGGTAATATTATACTTTAAATTAGTTATGCACTTAGGAGATATTATGATACGGAAATAGTGATGGTTAGTGACACGGATATGTATTAAGTTGAGTTAAATTGAATATTTATAATTATTTGAAGGAAGACAGCACTGTTCGAACTTCGACAATGAAGTGACAGCAAATGTTACAGAATATCCCTTTCACAATTTGTTACTTGGGAGTGAAAAATTATTAAACCGTCCGTCCAAATTTACGACACTGCCCCCTCCTTAATAAAATATTTCGTCCTCGAAATAATATTAGAACTTAGACCCAATTAAAAATATATTTGGTTGTAGTAATTTTTCACATCAAATTTACTAAAATTTAGTTTTTTGTTGGTTCTTGAATTCTTGGTCTTGATTTGGTAGTCGACATCTCTTGAAGACTCTTCTCAGCAACGACAACTCCTGGCCGGCACATCTCCCCTGTATCTCTCTTTTGCTTCTCTCGCTGTCCTGTTCCACATTCTTTCACTCTCGCTTACTCGCTTCACAACACTCTTCATCTTTGGTTCCTCAAATAATCTCTTCTCGTCTGCCGATCTTCTTATGTCTCTGGCTTCTCTCCACATTCCATCAAATCCATCTAACGCACTTCCTCCCCTCGCTCCCACAACAGGCTCTCTGTCTTCTTTCAAGCGTCTTATCTCTTTCTCTGCCTTTTCTAATTTTTCTCTCAGTCTTTTCACTTCTCCCACCAAGTCCTTTATTCGTTCTTCCTTTGGGATCATCTGCTTGCACCGCCTTGTCCTCCATCAACACACTCATATTCTCCTCCACTATGATATCTTCCTCATAATCAGGAACAAAATTCTCCTCTAACAACGCATCCATACCACAGTCAACCCTGTGCCTGACGTATCCAATGGTGTGTCTTGTTAGTGCTGATTTCTTTGTTGCTCTAAATTCGCATAGTGTACAGTGGTATGGTACTTTCTCCAGTGGTGCATGAAACTTTATGACATGCCATATGGCCGCTTGTTTGTTCCCTTTATATGGACATCTCTGACATACGTACAATCTTCCTCTACCGATTTTACCCGTCTCCATCATTTACATGTAAGCTGTAAAACAAAATTGCGATGATAAGCCGACTGGATAATGTAATTTATTTATTAGTGGTTTCATCCCCTAGCAATTTTCGTTCATTTCGAATCCATTTAGGTATCGTCTGTGAGGTACATGGTTTAAGTTTATCGTAATGATAGATTTTATGTTTCCCTTTTTTTAGAAATTTTATACAGTGCTGAAGTGATTTTTCCAACAACCAGGTATGGTCCCATCCAAGGTAATTTAAATTTCCTTTTGATATGATTTTTTAGGAAGACCATGTCACCTGGAGAATATTGGTTTTCAAAGATTCTGCTATCGTAATTCTGTTTTTGTCTGTTTATCATTCTTTTTTAGTTGTTTACGTGTAAGACTGTAACAGCTCTCCATGACCTCGCGTAGTTCAGCAACATATTTGTTTATTTCGGTAGCGGAATTGTTTTTTGGTAAAGGAAAAATTAATTGTGTTGGCAAATTGACTTGGAGTGTAACCTGTGGAGGGATCTACTGAGCTCCTGTATGAGGCTAAGAGTAAACCAATATTTTCATCCCAATTTGGCTGATTCCTATCGACATAACATCTGATCATTTTTGCCAAAGTTTGATTAAAGCGTTCTATGAGACCATTTGATGACGGATGGTAGGGTGTGGTCCTGGTTTTCTTAATACCCAAGAGTGAACATATTTGCACAATAAGCTCGCTCTCAAAATTCTTTCCCTGGTCGCTATGCATCTCCATGGGTATTTCGAACCTAGCAATAAATTCATGCACTAATTTTCCTGCAACTTGTTCTGCCTGTTGATTAGGTAAAGGGTATGCTTCCATCCATCTGGTGAAATAGTCCCCGATTACAAGGATGTATTTGTTGTCATTCTTGGTTTTAGGAAGTGGCCCCATGATATCAATTCCTATCCGATCGAGTGGGTAGCCTACTATATACTGTTGTAATGGAACTTTAGGTTTGGTGGCAGGAGGTTTGTTCTTGCAGCAAGTCATGCACTGCATGACATATGACTTGACGTCATCTCTCAGCTGGCACCAATGAAAATAGCGCTTAGCCCATTCTGTTGTCTTGCTGATTCCGCAGTGGGCCGACAAAATAGAGTCATGACAATCTCTGAGTACTTCCTTCCTGAGCACCTTGGGTACCAATAATTTGTATTTAGGATCGGCGCCGTCAGTTACCGAAATCCATTTCTGATATAATACTCCATTTTGTTTCGTTAAATTTTCCCAACTAAGCCAATACTGTCTTGTGGCTGGGCTGTATTTTGCGATTTCGTCTCTAGAAGGGCGCTCATCTATGTCTATCCATCCGTGTAAAGGTTTCAGGTCATCATCATCTTTCTGAAGGCTTTCCATCTCCCTATATGTGTATTTATTAATCCAGCCAACAGCATATTGCTTGGGAGTGGCCTCTCTAAGTAACTTCCTTTCGCTCCGCCTTAATGCTTTGGGTTGTATTTCCTCGCTGACTGGCCTAAGCAGTGGATTTTGTGTTGCTTTTGTTCGTCGGCAGCTATAAGGTTTTGACATTAAACTCTTGTTGACTCTTCCCAACTCCACTATGTCATCAATCTCCTCATTGAATTCCTTCCATTCTTCTTTCATTTGCTCACAGTGATTACAGATTTCACTTTTGGCATTGATCCAGACGTGTTCATCCATATTCATGCGAGAGAGGCTATCTGCATTCTGATGTCGTTTTCCTTCCCTGTGCTGGATCTCAAAATCGTACAGGGAGAGAATCTCCAGCCACCTGGCTACTTGACCTTGTGGGTCTTTGAACCCAAAGAGCCATCTCAACGATCCATGATCTGTTCTCAGTGTAAACTTTTTTCCCAACAGGTAATGTTTATATTGATTTATGAAAGTAATCACTGCCAGTAACTCTCTTCTTGTTACACTATATCTCTGCTGACGTTTGTCTAGCTTTTTGGATGCATATGCTATAACTCTCTCTGTTCCATTTTGTACTTGCGACAGCACAGCCCCGATGCCTACATTCAATGCATCAGTGTCTAAAATATATGGATGGTCTGGAAGGGGGTATGCCAATACTGGTGTTGAACACAACTTTTTCTTCATATCGAGAAATGCCTCCATGCATTCTGCCGTCCATTGGAATTTACTGTCTTTTTTGGTGAGTTGTGTGAGTGGAGCAGCTACCTCCCCAAATTTACAGATAAATCTTTGGTAATAATTACAAAGTCCCAAAAATTGCTGAACTTCTTTCACATTACGGGCGTTTCCCATTTCATGACCTTTTCTATCAGTTCAGGATTTGGTTTTAGTCCATTTTTTCCAATGACATGCCCCAGGAATAAAACTTCTTCTCTGAGTAATCGGCATTTGGAAGGTTTTGACTTTAACCCTGCATCTCCGAGACGACCAAGTACTTCATCCAATCTCTTAAAATGTTCTCCTATGGTTGAGCTGATAACGATTATATCATCTAAGTAAATTAGTACTGTCCGCCATTGTAAACCCCGTAATATGAGTTCCAGGCACCTTTCGAAGGAACTTCCTGAATGACAAAGTCCAAAGGGCATCTTGGTATACTCCAACAACCCATACTTCGTAATAAAAGCAGTTTTCGGCTGGTCTCTGGGATTCATCTTGATTTGCCAATATCCACTTTGCATATCTAAAGTGCTAAAACATTTCGCAGAGGCTAAGCAGTCTAGACACATCTCTATTTTTGGTAATGGGTAAGCATCCTTGACTGTAACTTCATTTAATCTGCGATAATCGATACACCATCTCACAGATCCATCTTTCTTGTGGACAAGAACCACTGGTGATGCCCAGGGTGAAGAAGAAGGCTGTACAACTCCACTCTCCAATTGTTCCTTGAGGTACTTTTCTTCTTCAGCCTCAAATTGTTGGGGGGTTCTTCATAAAGGCTGTCTAGTAGGCATAGCACCAGGTGTGTTTATCTCATGTTCAACTAAAGAGCACGACCCTAATTCCATTTTATTCTTTGCAAAAGCTCTCTCATGTTTCAGCATAAGTCCCTTAAGCTGTTCACGTAATTCATCAGACAAAATATTCTCACAACTTTCATCGTACAACTTTTGAAGATGTTCAGGTAATGTGACAGGTACGGCCCTTCTGTCTCTTTCACCGATATCCCCAATATTTTTACATTTTTCCATCTTTACAACATTCCTCCTGACTCTTATATTGTGAACATTTTTCATTTTATTCAAATACGTTTTCCTCTTCTTTCTCTTCCGAGTAACTTTTATTTCCTGTCTGCCCACTGGCACATCGTCAACTGGCTTCTCTATATTTTCCACTTGGTGGAGTTCACCAAACACATATCCTTTCTCTAGCATTATTGGAGCCTTGGATAAATTTACTATGCGGACTGGAATTTCTCCCCTTGAAGGTTCAACTAACACACGAGCGACTAGAATCTGACGTGTGTCTTCTACTACTGGTTCCAACATCATGCTATCCTCACATTGTGCTGAGTCATCTATATTTGCATATCCTCAGCAAACAAATTCGAATGTAGCCAGTATAGTTAGAGATTTCCCTAATACGACTCTGGCTATATGGCTCCTAGCCACGTCACATTCGAGCCACTGGCCCTCAACTTCTATTCCTCGATGAGTGTTTATGGTAATATCTTTCTCATCGATTACATCACACCCTAGTAACAAATCATCTCTGATTGACGCAACGTACAATATCCAATCAAATACGGTTTCGCCTACTTTCAACGTAGCCGCTATCATCCCCAATAACTTCAATTTTTTCCCTGCTTCAGCCACAACTAACTCCCTTTTAGAGCTCAAAAGAGGTGGCCTATTCGACTCCGGCAGCTTACTATATGCCATCTCACTCAACACCGTAACCTCAGCCCCTGTGTCTATGACAGCTTCCATTGTCTGCGCCTCGACTTCCACTGGAACTCTCATGGTTACTACACTCAGCCGGTCGTTTACAGTACTTCCACATATCTCATGCTCTGTTGCCTCGCAACTTTTCTCCATGATTTCAGCATTGACTGTATCTGTTTTCTCTCCCAGGTAATGGCCCTTTACCTGATCGATGACATTTCTCTCTACACGCCTACCCTGGTCATAGATACTTCTGCTCATATAGCCACCATACCCATCGGCAGTCCCCTACTGCTGGGTTATCACACTCTGTTACAGCATCTGACTCGCAGTTCTCTATCGTCGAACCTTTCTTCTTATGTACATTTCCCTTTCTGCTAATAACATTATTTTTGTGACCAATAGCATCGTCATAATTATGCCTCAACTCATCATCCTCTGTATTTCCTGTAACTACCACATCACTACGACTGGCATTGATTGCATCATCACAACCATCTCCACCTTCTATGAAGCTACTCGTCCATCTCTTGGAAGCATGTGTCTCATTATACACTGGAACCGTCATATACTCATCAACATATGCTTGTGAGCCACTACTGACATCGTTTCTAAAATCCACCTGGTTTTGGCTGCTTTGGCTCTCACAGCCAGGCATGGCTTCGCATGCCTTAAATTTTTTCTGACACCATTTATCTACACCTCCGACTACTGGTACTTCTTTACTACCTGTAACTTTACTATATGTGTTGGCTAAGCCTTGGCCGTCAGACTTAGCCTTCTCTAGTTTAAATTGGCTTTGTTATCTTTATGCACCTCAGCATATCTCCTGTGCTGATTATTAGCTCTCCCATTTGTTGCAGTTTTCTGTTTATTACATTGATGACTGTAATGTCCTACTTCGTGACAGGAATAACATGTCACAGGGTCCCTTTTCGTCTTCCTCGATTGGTAATCCAAGTCCTTGGAACCGTTACTACGGGAGAACAATGGGATCTTCATGTCCTTTACAGCTAGCTCATTTTGCTTCTTGATGTCCTGGATTTCTTTGGCTATTATCCCCTTTAAATCATCCAAAAAGGACCCTTTTATTTCTTTGACTATGGACTCCTTGAGCCCTTGTCCAAACTGATGCAGTCTTTCCTCTGTGATGAATCTCTTGTTATTTATTCTGCGAATGTCCAGTTCACCCTGAACCGTCATGACTCGCATCGCCTTCCACGTTAATATAACTACTGTCTCTGGTCATGCTCATTTGCCTGATGGAAGATTTTTTACATAGTCCTCCTTTACAGCATTCATGCCATGTCACCATCTCAATTGCTTCTTCAATTGACTTAGGTTTTTTAGTCATTACATCATAAGATATCGACTGATCCGACAGTCCATCCAATAAATGTTCAATTGACAAATCTGTGAATAGTTTAGTATTCTCCAGGCCAGGATAGGCTTTTGACATCATCAAGGCAATCCTGGATGCGTATTCCTGTAAACTCTCATTCTGTTGCTTCTTGTTGTTCTGAAGCTTAGCTCTGTGTGTCTCCGCTAAAATATGGTCTCCAAACCTCTGTTTCAAAGCCATAACAAATACATCAAGGTCTTCTCTAATTCTTTGTGGTAAATTAGCAGCAAATGTGAGTGCATCATCTCGTAGATAGAAGAGTAGCAGTTCGCATTGTTCCTCCTCACACCAACCAAACCTTTGTGCCATTACTTGGAACTGTACCCAGAAAGACGTCCATTCACTTTTACCGTTAAAAATAGGTGGTCGAGGCTTTGGTTCTTCGCATGGGAAACTTCTCTGTCCAGCTTGATAGTACATGAAAGGGCTGCCACTCACAGACCATGTCTGATTGTTTATCTGGACATCCCTAGGCATATGGCTATTATAGAATTCACCCCTGAATTGGTTTCTGCCTCCACAGGCCCAATTTGAAAAATTGCTCCTATCGGGACCCCTATTATTATAAGGAGGAAAAACACCATTTTGTGAAGCTTGACCTTGGTTAACATTTTCATTTATTGTGGGTCCGTTCATTTCACCACGAGGCAGAGTATTGGCTAAAGCTTCACGTAACTCATTAATTTGACCTTGCAACAGCTGCACTTCACGCAACTGACCTGTGGCACCTGTAGTATTAAAATTATGTCCATCCCTCCTAGCATCACCCATGGGAGGACGGTTTTGAGTATCAACTCTAGAACTTTCCGTATTGACATGCGTAGGCCCCTCGGGTACTGGAATATTGGCTACAGAATTTACAGGCTCACTATTACTTGTAGGAGTTTTACTAAAATTTGTGTTACTGCCACGTCCCCAATTCATATTACCAACAGAGGGGGGGGGGGGGGGGTGGCTATAAACAGGTTGGTTAATAGCATGCACACCGTTAGCCCTATCAGCCCCAGGTTCACCATTTGATGCTTGACTAAAATTATTAGAATCTGAATACCCCTGTGCCCCTTGACCAACCACACTAATTGGGGTGGCCATAATATTTCCAGCATCACCCAATTCCAAATTAAGTTGTGGGACTTTTGACCTTAGTTCCATTTCCAATTTAACAAAGAAAACAAAAAGCAATATAAAAATCTCTGAATAAAATTTCCACACTAACCCTCAACACTTATTACTTCAATTGCCAACACATGAAGTTATACATTAATCAAAGCTATTTTGCATATGACTTAACCTCACTTAACCATAAAAAATCCCTTGGTATATCATTTATTTACAAGATTCAGATTTTTGTTTTGTTAGTATAGACAAGGGAGCTATTTCAGCTCTCAGAATTCATTATACATGCAGCTATTTCAGCTGTCCGATTTAAGTATGTGGAGCTATTTCAGCCCTCAGATTATACGGGAGCTATTACAGCTCTCTGAGTCGAATATGCAGAGCTATTACAGCTCTCAAGTTTATTTATGCGGAGTTATTACAGCTCTCAAGTTTATTTATGCGGAGCTATTACAGCTCTCAAGTTTATTTATGCGGAGCTATTACAGCTCTCAACTTTAAGTATGTAGAGCTATTGCAGCTCTTGAGTTTAGATATGTGGAGCTATTACAGCTCTCGGTCATTTATGTGAAGCTATTTCAGCCTCCAGATTATACGGGAGCTATTACAGCCCTCAAGTTTATTTATGAGGAGCTATTACAGCTCTCAGGGTTATATATGTTCACACTGTTTTGAATATCTGGCATTTCCAAAAGGTTATATTTAACTAAAGATCAAGGAACTTGGCAATAAATTGGTATGCCACTTTTACTGTAATAACCTGTAAAGTTTTGAATTACAGTTTACAATGTTGCACTTTAACATTTCTTTTGAATGATTGGTTTCCAGGAGTAACAAACACGTTTACAAATTTCCAACTGGGTACGTTGCTATTTCGGCAACTATTTTTCAATCCGGAAAATCTGCACTATGTACAGCTTACGAATTTCGACAAATTGGATTCCATTTAAAATCAAATGATTCATTTTTGAGACCAAAATGGTCATCCCATTTCTGACACCAGTTGTGGCGTTTTTTTTTTTTTTATATTTACAATAATTTTTGATTAAAGCCCAAATTACGGTAACCGATGAGGTTTTCTAAATTGCAGCATGAGCTTTGGTCCCAATGATTTGTCAGGATAATTGGGTTCGATTTATTCCCACAATGGAAGAAAGCACCACAAACATAAACATGTATGCAAGTATAACATGACAAATAAATATGTTCAATAATTTATTTCAGTTCTTCTTCTTTCTCTATTCTGTAATCTGTACACCGCACCTCGCCGCTATTTGCAGCATAACCTACCTTTTGTACAATAACTGTGGGGGAGGGGGACGGGGTACAATAAGTATAGTTAACCCACGACACGTGGTTGTCGATTCGCCGTGGTATTACAGTTTACACCACTCCAGAAGCAACACCCTTTGAGATAAATGATACATAGGATAACTACGTAGCCTGGTTGGAAATTTAGGGAGACATTTCGTCTCTCAAAATGGCCTAAAATTTATGCTAAGCAGTTGAGTAAATTTTGGAATTTGGCACGCCTTCTACCACAGGATACACCGTAGCATTGCGCCACTCCAGTATACCGAGGTTCCAGAATAATTGCAAATCGCTAAAAAAGTACCGAAATGTCGGGTCAAATAAAACGTGGCGTGAATTCTCTTTGAAGGGCCCGAAGATTTTAGATTTAGTGGCCTAAACATGCCTTGCAAATGGGGGAACTGAACCGACCAACATGGAAAGAAAATGCCAAAGTCGAGTCTGTCTACAATAGGAGAGGGTTAATTTTGTGATGGTATTTCACCATTCTAAAAGCAGCCATGAAAGGGTTAAAAGTTCGTGTTGGCATTACGCCATTCTAAAACTCCAAAAACAGACTCTTCCGAAAATACCAGTTTGAATTTCCATGAACGTCAGTCCGGGAAGAATGAATCAAATTGTAGAAACACTACACGGTTATGTGCACGTACACTTAGCCCTAGCAGGGGCAGGCTCCGCAGGGTTAACTACCTGTGTATTGAGGTATGCGGTCATTAAAGTTTCCTATGCCAATTCGATTTGATAATTTTTAGAACGAGCGAAAA
The DNA here is from genome assembly GCA_031216915.1 of Pictodentalium vernedei. Classification (NCBI taxonomy): domain Eukaryota; kingdom Metazoa; phylum Mollusca; class Scaphopoda; order Dentaliida; family Dentaliidae; genus Pictodentalium; species Pictodentalium vernedei. The sequence continues at coordinate 113,916,853 of CM062290.1, read as the reverse complement.
AGATCTCTTATTGTGAGCGCTTGCCTTTATAAATTATATAGATGCGGCAATACACATTTTACTCTCGCAAAACTCCTTTGTCTGTACAAAGAGTTTGGCGAAAGCAAAATCTGAAAAGTCACAAGTTTACGACTTATCTGACTTTTCAGTGTATTCTCTACATAATTTATAAAAGAACATTAACGATATATATTTATTCACGTAAAAAACGTTTTGAGTATGAGAATATTTTGTCAGATTTTCTGCAGAGAACTGACATCTGCATTATGCAACAAAGAACGCGCGCGTGCGGTGGTTAAAAATAACACAACCTGGATTCCGCACGCGAAGCTGTGTTTACAACACGTGACCACAATTTCCTGGAATTCGGTGAATGACGATTGACGCCTTGAACATGTGAATTTGCCTTAAACAAATGCAATAACATTTCGTTAAATGGATTATTTGAAAAGTAGCGCTAATGACAACTATTTCTTACCGATGCATGACGTATACTACGAATATAGCAGGTACAATTTAAACAGGATAAACGCAAGGCGTTGTTAATTTTGCAGAATACACGGGGTTTGAGTCGGCCTGCAAATGCTGTTAAACCAGCAAAATATGCAGTAAGTTAACATACTGTAACGGTCCAGCCCTCTAAGCTCGCCTCAACTGATCACACACTTTTTGGGCCAACCGTAGACTCGGAGGATCAACCCAGGAAAACCTGAACACTGAAATCCCTTATAACTTTAGTTACCCCATAGTTCATATACTTATGATCACCAGCAATAATAATATAACAAATTGGTAGAGTGCTTGGTTCAATTACTGATAACCAATGACTTCAGTGTTGGTAGCAATATGCTAGTTCAATATACAGGTAATTGGGTCACCAATAGTGTTGGGTCACTGTGTCACCTGGTGGTTATTACCGACAATATGTAAACTAGATGAAGTATAAGGACCAGTTTCTTCTTTCTATTCAATGCTGTTATTCTGGAGTAACTGGAGCGTATGTTTTAGTTTCTTCTTTCTGTTAAAAAGTGTTATTCTTGAGTAGTTGGAGTGTGTATGTTAGTTTCTTCTTTCTGTTAAATACTGTTATTCTTGATCTCTGTAAATGTGGGCCATCAGTAGTTAATACCCGATTATAGTACCCCTTCAATATTTAGGCCATTCCCTATGGGCTACATAAAATGTGAGCAAGGGATGGGTGAACAGGCGCGAGTTTGCAAGGGACAAGAAAGTGCCGACAAAAAGTTAGTCGATGTGAAAATACCCCAAACACAATGAGTCAAGCTCTAGGAGCTCAGGTAGGATAAATGCACATACATAAAGTTTGTATCAGCACTACAGGAACGTCTGTATCAACTACACTGTGCACCGTGTAGAACAGCTAACAAGGTATACATGAAAAACTCTGAAGAGGAAGTACAAAGAACACAGGTCATTTATTACTGAAAAGGCGTTGGTAACTTGGTTGGCTTCTTTTCAGTGGATGTGAGAGGTGTTGTTCCAAAAATTATTTCTGTGCTAGTACTAATTCACTTGAGTGGTTATTAATAATGCATTGGATTTGAAGCTATAAATACTGTGTTCGTCGTAAACGACATCTAACATTAGTGTACACCCTCCCAGTATCCCTCAAACTCGACAGGACTGTGCCTGAACAACGGTACAAGTAAAACTACTACGAGCATTTGTTGCGTAACCAACGTAAACAAATCGTAGTAAAATTCGTAGTAAAAGTGTGAAACCGAAAGTGGGATCTTTTGACGAAAAGTGAGCCGTATAAATCCCAAAAGACCGTTTATAGAGTTTCAACAGTGATATATATGGAAGGCTCGTATTCATGTGTGTATTTTCAATCCATATTTCTTTTGTATGTACCTTTTTAATCTAAATTATGAAGGCTTTAATTGTCTGTTTAATGCTTGTTCAAATCTGTCGTATGCTGATTTTCGCCGGTAAGGCTTTGTTGTATTGCCGGTAAATGACGTGGAGAAGACCTCCGCGAATGAGCGTCTCTCCTTTTATACACCTGACCTCCGGAAAGTACCTCCGGCTCCAGTTCAGCCAATGAGCTTCTGGATGTCGCTCGGATGTACCTTCACCTTCCGAAAGAGCCAATGAAAAAGTGGATGTATTGGACGTAGAAAAACTACTTCCAATTTCGGAGGTCGGAGTGTGGGAAAATAACCATGACTACTGAGAAACGTAGCTAAATTTAGTACGACTCCCATAATACCTTGCGTAGTAATGGTTGACAGAAGTAAACTTTGCGCTAACAAATGATCTTGCAATGTGCATTTTGTCAAATATTAACACATTGACAACCCTAGCCGTAACGAACGGTGCACCAAAGGTAAAACTAGAGTTGTTGAAACTTACGCGATTTACTTTTAATTAACGTTTAATATAAATAAAAGGGGTGGAATCCTACAAACGTTTATTGCGCCGAAACGCTGAAAAATACCGAAATGGAAAATGGCTTTGGGCAGGGGATTCGGCGCTCCACTAAATTACCAACTTTAATTATTAAACTTACGTTAATTCTTCACTAAATTAATTACCATTTTATAAATAAATTACGGTCTTAACTTTTATTTTTATCTGACTACTGTTTATTATTTACTTTGATTAATAAGAATTAATTGCTAATTACTGAATTTTATAAATAATATTTGATAATTTTCTTTTGTTTATTGGACTCCTATTTGAATAATTACTGTTTTACAAACTATATTTTGTGATTATTTACAAATGATGCGAGACGTTACAATACTATTGACTATTGTTATTCCTGGACACGTTCTCACATATGAAGACTACCATGGAAGGTAATATTATACTTTAAATTAGTTATGCACTTAGGAGATATTATGATACGGAAATAGTGATGTTTAGTGACACGGATATGCATTAAGTTGAGTTAAATTGAATATTTATAATTATTTGAAGGAAGACAGCACTGTTCGAACTTCGACAATGAAGTGACAGCAAGTGCTACAGAATATCCCTTTCACAATTTGTTACTTGGGAATGAAAAATTATTAAACCGTCCGTCCAAATTTACGACACCTGCAGGGGACGATGAAGGGAGTAGTAGGAGATGAGGTAACCGGGCCTTATTGGCAGGACCCCGCATGGGACCTATGAAGGGAGTAGTAGGAGATGAGGTAACTGCGCCCTATTGGTCGGAACCCGTAGGGGACGTAGGAAGGGGAGTAGTAGGAGATGTGGAGATAGGGGCCCCTTGGGGGATCTAGTGGGGGACCTCAAAAGGGACTGATGTCATGAAGGAGTAGTAGGAGATGTGGAGATCGGGGCCCATTGGGGGACCTAGTGGGGACCCCGCAGGGCCCGATGAAGGGAGTAGTAGATGTGGAGATCGACCCTCATAGTCACGTGACCTGGTAACGCCATGTTTGGTTGTCATGGTAAGCCGCGTAGGCGGCCATCTTGTGACGTCATCCCCATAGTGATACGTGGTCCTGGTGCGCATGCGCAGCGCGTGTTGTTAGGGTGATACGTGTTTCCGTCGTCCATTTTGTATACTGGGGCCGCCATCTTGGTTTCTATGGTAGCACGTGGTTGCTATGTTACCCAATGGCCTACAACAAGACGGAGACATTTTCGGAGGGTATGTTCCTTTGTACAAGAGTAATTTCCCGATTCGTAGAATTACCTCAAACAACCTGACAATCACTCCAAATCACCAAAATCGACTTTATTTGCTACGGATTTCTCATTTTATCTGCTTAGCATGTAGTGCTATAGTACCGGGTGACCCTGGGGGGGGGGGGGGGGGGAGTTCGATTGAACTAGAGTAATTTTCTGCCCCGGATTTTCCCCCAGAATCCTTGTTTAATTCATAGAATTACCACAAACGACCAGACAAGTTGTACTATTTCGAATTCTTTGCGAATCTTTTTTAGGCCCGCCAGCCCATGGTATCGAGAGGCCCCAGGTACCGTAAAGCACCCAGGGGTAAGTTCGATTGAACTAGAGCAGTTTTTTTGGTTCGGATTTCCCCTAGAATCCTTTTTAGGACCGCCATACCATGGCTTATAATAGTAGCACGTAGTGCTATAGTACGGAGGGGCCCTTTGGATTATTGCCAACTGATAGACAACCTCCATGAAAGCCTATATCATTCCTAATGCCAAGAATCTATCGAGTAGTTATTGATAAGTCATTGCTCGAACTACAAAAATCCCACCGAGCAAATAAGCCATAGAGTATTTACTCGAACGAATGACTCGCACATACTACTCTTAGCCTCATTTCGGTATCTGAGGATACCCGTGGCCTGGTATTGTATTATGTGAGGATACCTATCGAGGATATTTTTTGGAGAATCGCTTTTTTGTCATATGAGGTCATATGGGCTATGAGAAAATCCCTCAGTGAGGTCTAATTTACTATCCCTCTTAACCTCATTTCTTTTGAGGCCATGAGGGCCAGGAAAAAAACCCTCAGTGAGGCCTAATGTACTATCCCTCTTAGCCCCATTTCGGTATTTGAGGATACCTATGGCCTGGTATTGTATTATGTGAGGATACCTATCGAGGATACCTTTTGGAGAATCCATTTTTTGTAGTATGAGGCCATGAGGGCCATGAGAAAATCCCTCATTGAGGGCTTTTCTCATAACCCTCTTAACCTCATTTATTTTGAGGCCATGAGGGCCATAAAATAATCCTTCAATGAGGCCTAATATACTATCCCTCTTAGCCTCATCTCGGTATTTAACAGCCATAACTCGTGTCACCCCAATTTCAGCACCCCTTTTTGGTAAACGCTTCGCCTTTACCACCCCTTTTTAGTTGAATGAGGCCATGAGGTTTATGAGAGAAGCCCTCAATGAAGTCTAATTTACTATCCCTCTTAACCTCATTTCTTTTGAGACCATGAGGGCCATGAACAAATCCCTCAATGAGGCATAATTTACTATCCTCTTAGCCTCATCTCAGTATTTAACAGGCATATCCCCGGGCACCCCAATTTCAACGCCCCTATTTGGTAAACGTCTGGCCTTCGGCGCCCCTTTTTAGTCGTATAAGGCCATGAGGGCTATGAGAAAAGCCTTCATTGAGGTCTAATTTACTATCCCTCTAAGCCTCATTTCATTTGAGGCCATGAAAAAAACGTCTGGCCTTCGGCGCCCCTTTTAGGCGTATAAGGCCATGAGGGCTATGAGAAAATCCCTCACTGAGGTCTAATTTACTATCCCTCTTAGCCTCATCTCGGTATTTAACAGCCATATCGCCACCCCTTTTTAGTCGAATGAGGCCATGAGGGTTATGAGAAAAGCCCTCAATGAAGTCTAATTTACTATCCCTCTTTACCTCATTTCTTTTGAGACCATGAGGGCCATGAACAAATCCCTCAGTGAGGCCTAATTTACTATCCTCTTAGCCTCATCTCAGTATTTAACAGGCATATCCCCAGGCTCCCCAATTTCAGCACCCCTTTTTGGAAAACGTCTGGCCTTCGGCACCCCTTTTTAGTCGTATGAGGCCATGAGGGCTATGTACAAATTCCCAATGAGGTCCTATCTACTATCCCTCTTAGCCACATTTCGGTATTTAAGGATACCTATGACCCAGCTCCTATAGAGCTCCTATACACGTAGTGTTACCAACGGCTTCCATCTTATCTCCAAAGCTCCAAACCCACTACTTGTCTATGGTCTATCTGGCCTATCATTAGCTTCTACAACAGTCTTGTGCCATTGCGGCCTTCTGCCAGTACTATTAGCTATACTATCATCCACTAATATTGACTTATAACACTACTTTCTAGTTATACCTTCGCCCCGGCCTTCAAAACGTTCAATCTGATTCCTTCATTTCCCTTGTATAACATGTAGACAGGCTATATAAGGAATTCCGTAATTGGGATTCCTAGCCGATTCCGTAATGTTGGATTCCGTGTTTTAACATTTTAATACTCGTGGGTATGGAAAGAAGTTGGTAACACCAATTATTATTGGAAGAGACTGAACAGAACGAAGTGTACGAAGATCCAACACAACCAAGATCGAAGTGAACAGAACATAACAAAGTGAACGAAGCTCGAACTGATCTGATCGAACACAACCAAGCTCGAAGTGAACAGAACATAACAAATTGAACAAAGTTTTGAACTATAACCCCTAAATATAACCCAATGTTAACCCTCTTGAACTGAACAAAAGTTTAAGTGATTGAACACAACAAACTTGTTTTGAACTATAACCGTAATGAAAATATAACCCAGTGTTAAGCCTCTTGAACTGAACAAAAATTTAACTGAATGAATCTCAAAAAGTTGTTTTGAACTAAATATAATGCAGTGTTAACACCTTTGGACCGTTTGAATGAACTATTTAAAATATAAATAAATATTAAACCCCTTGAACTGAACAACGTTTAACTGAATAAATTTTTAATCTACAGCCCTAATGAAAATATAACGAAGGTGATCCGAATTAAAGTTTTGAACTACAACCCATTGCACTGAATTCATTAGAGTGTTAAAATGTTAAAACACGGAATCCAACATTACGGAATCGGCTAGGAATCCCAATTACGGAATTCCTTATATAGCCTATCTATATGTATACATGTTATACAGGGGAAATGAAGCAATCGGATTGAACATTTTGAAGGCCGGGGCGAAGGTATAACTAGAAAGTAGTATTACAAGTCAATATTAATGGATGATAGTACAGCCATAGTACTGGTATCAGGTCGCAATGGCACAAGACTGTCGTAGAAGCTATGATAGGACAGATAAACGATAGACAAGTAGTGGTCTTGGAGCTTTGGAGATAAGATGGAAGCCATTGGTAAGACTACCTGAAAAGGAGCTCTATAGGAGCTGGGTCATAGGTATCCTTAAATACCGGAATGAGGCTAAGAGGGGTAGTAGATTAGACTTCATTGAGGGGATTTTTTCATAGCCCTCATGGCCTCAATCGAAATGAGGCTAAGAGGGATAGTAAATTAGACCTCACTGAGGTTATAGCCCTCCGAAGGCCAGACATTTTCCAAAAAGGCGTGCTGAAATTGGGTTGCCACGGTATATGGCTGTTAAATACCGAGATGAGGCTGAGAGGGATAGTAAATTAGACCTCATTGAGGGATTTGTTGATGGCCCTTAGGGCCTCAAATGAATTGAGGCTAAAAGGGATAGTAAATAAACCTCATTGAGGGCTTTTCTCATAGCCCTCATGGGCTCATACGACTAAAAAGGGGTGCCGAAGTCCAGACGTTTTCCAAAAAGGGGTGCTGAAACTAGGGTGCCTGGGGATATGGCTGTTAAATACCGAGGTGAGGCTAAAAGGGATCGTAAATTAGACCTCATTGAGGGATTTTTTGATGGCCCTCATGGCCTCAAACGAAATGAGGCTAAAATGGATAGTAAATTAGACCTCATTGGGTTTTTTTTTTCATAGCCCTCATGGCCTCATACGACTAAAAAGGGGTGCCGAAGGCCAGACGTTTTCCAAAAAGGGGTGCTGAAATTGGGGTTCCAGGGGATATGGCTGTTAAATACCGAAATGAGGCTAAGAGTCGTATGTGCGAGTCACTCGTTCGGGTAAATACTCTATGGCCTATTTGCTCGATGGGATTCGAGTAGTTCGAGCAATGAATTATCAGTAACTACTCGATAGATTTTAGCTTTAGGAAACACGTAGGCTTTCATTATACACAAGGGAGATAACTATGCATACAGGTTACGGAACAACATGCACTGATGATTATGAGACTTGGACGAGGGAATCAGAGATAGTGTAGACTATATGAACTTCTAGGGTTAGAGTAGCATCTGTAATAGGCAGAAAAAATGGGATTCAGGGGAAATCCGAACCAGAAATACTACTCTAGTTCAATCGAACTTACCCGGGGGGGGGGGGGGGGGGGGGGCTTCTCGCTACTATAGCACTACGTGCTACTCTTAAAATATACGGTATGGCGGTCCTAAATTGGATTCTGGGGGAAATCCGTAGTAGATAAAGTCAATTCCGGTGATTTGGATGGGCACTAACACCACGTATCACTATGGTGATGACGTCACCAGATGGCCGTCCACGCGGGCTACCATGGCAACCAAACCCGGCGCCACTGGGTCACATGACTATGACGTCACATGAGATCCTGCAACCTATGGCTCAAACGTGCGAGACATACTACTGTTGTGTTAGATGATCAATGCCCTCGACGAGTTTTTACACTGTATTTGAAATTTGGAGGATACAATTTTTTTACATAAATTTGTGAAGGGTTTTAGGTTGTGGTTGGGGTCGGGGTGTTTGTATCATCATGGCAGTATCGGATGTGAAATCGGGAGGAATTCACAATTCACATGAAAAACAAAAATAAACTTATAAGGACATCTTTTAAAGAAGCAATATCAAACATGTTTGTTTGAGAGTGGACCTGCGTAGAGGAGGGCGGAGATAAGAAGCCCATACTTTCAAGTGTGGTTATCAGTGGTAAAGAATTGCAGAAATGTCTTCATCCTTAACCTACGTGACGACCATTACCTGCCATTGCCTTCACAGAAATCGCCATTCAAATGTTATTATTTGTCCAGTTTTTTGTTGCTTCAGAATATTGCTTATAACCCGTCATTGGAACGAGCTCGTTGAGCTAATTTCTACGAGGAGTCATAGGCTGTGTTTTGACCCCAAAAATGAAATTAAAAAGTTTTACAAGATAAGATAATAGATAAGATAATTTATCGACAATAACACTCACACGAAGCTGATGCCAAATAATTTTTTCTGTTATATAATTAAATTACCAGATTTTTTCTGCTTACGGCCTCGGTGAATATTATTTTTCTCGGGTTGATAATTCCTTCTATCAAATGACTCGTCCGTTTTGTTCACTTTAAAACATTTGATATTTTGTTTTTCGTATTAATCAGTGATAAATAAAGCCCTCCGTCAATTTCATTGGTCATTTTCAAAACTAGACAATTTGATTGGCTGAACAAAATACAACAGGGCCACTTTTTCATAATTTGCATAATTAGAGTTGGGAGCTTTCATTGGTCACTTTCAAAACTGGACAGTTTGATTGGCTAAACAAAATACAACTGGGTCACAATTTCAGTACGGAGAATTTACGTTGTCTCTCCTATTTAGGGTGGGTTATATTGTATTAATACTTTACCTAACGTAACGGCAAAAACCGTCTCGCGCAATACAAGAAAAACGCCATTCATTTTTTTTTATATTTTCACTTTTTGCTTCCAAAACATAGGTTATGACCCCTCATTGGAACTAACGTGTCGCGCTCGTTCCAGTGAGGGGTCATAACCTATGATTTGGAGGCAAAAAATGAAAATTTTTAGTTATGTGAGGATGTTTTTTCCATGTGCCGTCTGCAACTCAAGTTAGGTGATGGGTTAAAAAGTCATACTAAGTGGCTAATTTGTGCGTGTGTGTGTGTGTCATATGATAAATAGAATATGAAATGAGTGTTTTTCTCATATAATATTTATGAAACTCGTGCGAATTTTCCGTTTGGGCTCGCCAGAGGCTCGCCCAAACGGAAAATTCTTAGACTCGTTTCATAAATATTATATGAGAAAAACACTCATTCCATATCATCTATGTATCAATCTCAAGGAAAATCAATAATTGTATAATATACAATAATAGGTTTGAAAATATAAATGCGAAAAATATATAAAATGACTGTTTATCAGGTGCGCCTGTTCTGTCTGCAAAGGGTTTACAAACCATATCAAAAATGACGCTGCATGCATTACACTCGCCATTACAGATTACAGGTAATAATTTAACCCTTTCATACATATCTCTAAACTTTGGTATTTTATTCGAAATTCATTAAAAAATGCTCCTGTGTGACGTTGTATACCAGACATTGCATTTTGAAATGCTCCTCAGATTCAACCGAGTTTGTGGTAGATGGCACATTTTTTTTACATATTCTCAAGTTTTTCCTGGGATTTTGGTTGTTTGTGCCTTCCTTTCTCAAATTCGAGAATGTGGTTACTAATTCTCAATTTAATGAACAAAGAGAGAACCTTTCAATTTTGTTTATTTCATTCGAGTGTCGTCTGCTGTTCATGTTAGGTAATGGGTTAAAGGACGAGACACACTCACTCTGTTCGGTTAAATTGTGAATGGAAATGAAAGTGGCAATGACACTGCAGCCCAACTTGTCCAAGAAGAGACTGAACTAAATAGAAAAATCCAGTAATGCCAAGTCATTCACTCAAGTTTCTACAGAAAAAAACATCACACCAAAGCTACATATGAAATCTGAAAAATCGGGTGAGGGGTGCGGTCTGTTGGGTGTACTAATGGAATTGTGGAAAATTTATATGCCAAATACAAGATGGCCACTGCCGGCCATGTTTTTCAACGAAACTCAGAAAAAAATTTATAGTTCCCATCTAGACATCACACCAAAGGTACATATGAAACTCGAAAACAATGGGTGAGAGACACAGCTTGTAGAATGTGCTAATGGAATTGTTGACAATTTATATGCCAAATCCAAGATGGCTGCTGGCGGCCATAGTTTTCAACGAAATTCGGAAACAATCGACAGCTCCCATTGGGACATTGCTCCAAAGTCACATATGAAATTTGGGACTGATCGGGTGAGTGCTGCGGCCTGTAGGATGTTCTAAAGGAATTGTATGACAATTTATATCCAAATCCAAAATGGCTGCTGGCGGCCATGTTTTCCAAACAAATTCAGAAAAATTCCACAGCTTCCATCTGGACATCACACCAAAGCTACATATGAAATTTGAAACAGATCAGGTGACTGCTGGCAGTCACATTTGTCAAAGAAATTCAGAAAAATTACTATCTCACATCTAGACATAACAACCAAGCTACATATGAAATTCGAAAAAGATCAGGTGACAGATGCAGCATGTATGGTGTACTAATGGAATTGTTGAAAATTTATATCTAAATCCAAGAAGGCCGCTGGAGGCCATGTTTGTGAACGACATTGGAAAAAAAATCGATAGCTCCCATCCAGACATTGCCCCAAAGCCATGTATGAAATTTGGAACTGATCGGGAGAGAGCTTTGGCCTGTAGGGTGTGCTACAGTGCTAAAGGAATTCTGGACGGACAAAGGAACGTACGGCCGCACAGACGGACGACGGATTGCAACCCGTCCCAATAGCTCATACCTGACGTTGTCAAGTTGCTAAACAACTATAGCTGAGGTGTCCTTTTGAAGAGAAAATTGTTCAAATCCATGTGAGGTTTTTCGAATGTCTGTTCATTCATAGCTATTGTTGTATGACACGGCTGAGTTCATAAAACACCTATTTACATGTCTCAAATCCAATCTGAAGAGAACACATTATGTCTTCCTATTTGCCAGTACAAAATTGAACGAACGGATGTGTACGCACTGCTTTGTTGATATATGCAGTAACATTGAGGCCGCGCTTTGTATATTAGGCCTGCGTTCGACTTGTAAAGAAATTTTATTGAATAGAGTATAGGGGTGTTTTTATCTTAGTGCTGATACAAGTCTGCTGGTAAGTATATGATTAACGTTTTTTTATAGTTTGTCGTGTAGTTCGTGGTTTACATTTCTTCTTTCCGATCTTTCGCTTCTAGGGTTGGTAATGCTATCATGTTTGGGCTTGCAGACGCGGAGTCGGGGAATAAATGGGCGGAATTGAACTCTTCACATCAGTGTATCAAAAATGTCGTCCGGCGGAGTGCAGGTGGGTACAGTACCTCAAACACTGAAGGTACTCGCAGTGAAATCCCTTTAATGTGTATGTGGATGGGAAGAAGGTGTTGTAGCTTTTAAAGTTAAAGGAACATGAATTACAGGGAATCCTGACCTAAACGTTTATTCGCGGGTTATTTCCAGACCCGTGGGTGGGTGAGTGAGGTGGGGGCTTGGGGTGGGGGTGGAGTTGGCACAAAATCAGTGAAACTCTTCAAAAATACAATATGCATGGGTCAGCAATATAGATTAGTGGCTGCGCGCCTGCCCACTGCAACCATCTTCCCGAATGTTATAACTAAAGGAGAACGAAGGACTCAACCGGCTGGAATGAGCTGCACAAAACTCGCTTAAAATGATACTAAATTTGTTTAAATTTGTTGTTAATGTATTACGACAATTTCTGTATATTGACAGATCTGCATGCTCTCAAAATTTTAAACTCATTATTCGATCATGTGGCAAATGACATGTCTGTGCAAAACGTGAACTTGTGTCTGGGGGTGGGGGCGCCCCTGCTTGTGGTATTTGTTCTCGAAATAAATTAAAAAGTAAACTGCATTCTCACAGATGCTCTGTTATATATTTTTATGACCTGGCGATTGGGTGTCGTAGACCCGAGATCGTCTCCAGTCAGGGCCAACCTCACTGGCGAGGACCTCGTAAAATGCCTGGTGGAATTCGTGCGTGACATAGGCGATATAAAATTAAATACAAGCATCTGAATCAGAGGCGAAACGGCCGTATGGGCAACCAGGAAATTTCCCGGTGCCCCCCCCCCCCCCCCCAACCAACCCCCATGGGAGCCCCCAAATTTAACCAATCCAACATCTGTTGGCGCATGAAATTTCGTGAAAATGACCAAAGGAAGAAATGGATCTGATTGCACAGACTGTCGACTTATTAAAATACCTTCTACGTGGACTGTAATTGGTAGTCCACATAGAGGGCATTTGCATATACCAGCAGTCTGGTCTGTCAATGTGCACTCAACAACACGGAGAGATTATTAATGGGCGTATTCAATGACAGTTTCATTATTACCATTTATTGCGTGTCACGGTTGTTAATTTGAAAACAGGGCAAACTTTTATGAGATAAAATGAGCTCACTAAGTACCATCTTCTACTGAGTACGTGCATAAGCGTCGCCGGGGGGGGGGGGGGGGGGGGGGGGGAGGAGGGCGGCGGCGGATGCGAACGAATACCCTTTTACGTTTTTTTTCAAGAACGGAGAATGCAAATTAATCCCCAAAGGCCACCAGAGCGCTCCCTTTGATATTAAATTAAAAATATTTCCCGAGGGGGAGGGCAGTACCTCGGGGATCCACTTAGTGTACCCTGGTGGACCTTTTTCATCAAAGTAGAACCCCTTTTGAAAAATCCTAGAGAGGTAGGTAGCCTTACCTAGGTAAGGGTATTTTTACATTTTCAGACCAAAATTTGATCGCCTTAGCAAAATGCCCTACAAAATACCTATGCCCTCATCCATCTCCCGATTTTCCTATTGGTAACCCCAACCTTTTCAGCCATATAGTTGAGAGAGAGAGAGAGAGAGAGAGAGAGAGAGAGAGAGAGCACCACGACAGTATCAAGGCTGAGGTGGTCCCTTACGACTCACCAGTCACCTGAAACTTGTATTTCTCTTTGAGAGCCCATCATTGCAATCTTATTGACCATTAGCAGAAGGAATGATGTGAGCGAAGATGTTTTCATGATCTCTGACATTGTATCTTGTTTAACCCTTTACCTAACATGAAAAGCAGACGACACTTGCAAAAAAAATTCTTGAATAACTAATTTTTTTCATTTTTTGTCTCAAAAAACATAGGTTATGACCCCTCGTTGGAACGAGCTCGACGAGCTCGTTCCAACGAGGGGTCATAACCTATGTTTTTGAGACAAAAAATGAAGATATTTTGAAAATTAATTGGTGATTTTTGAGAATAGCGCTGGCCGGTTTTGGCCGTTACGTTGGGTAAAGGGTTAAAGTTACTTGTATGCCCTCAATACAATTGTATATCATTACAGCAATATCCCATAAATACAACTTCCTTCTGGGTATATTTATGACATATTACAGTTCTCCTTGCATTTTTTGAAAATTAATCAATTTTAACATGTTAAATACGTTATAATTTAATTTTCTTTAGCGTTAGCTGATTGATTTGCAAACGATCGGTGCGCAAAAGAATGACGCAGCCATGACTAGATTTGATGAAAAATTCATCTAAATTTAACTTTAAAAATCTTCGGCAAAAAATCTATTAATTTACAAGGGGAAAATCTGGTTAAAAGTGCCGATATGATACTTATTTCTTTGGCAAGAAATATCCTTTCCTTGGCAGGAATATCAGTCAGCAGCATGCGAGGGGTTAAACATACCTGTAATTTCTTCAGATGGGTTGTTAGTTAGTATTTACGTGCGTTGGACGGGTTTTTCTCTTCGAGTGTTGGAGACCGCGTGCATTAGCGCATGTCAAAAATAATAAAATTGGTGTATGCACATGACTGCAATGATATAAATATCGGACACTTCGACAACGTAAGTGTACATTATACTAACAAGTAAATACTGTAAATTAAATATTATATTATAGCAATTGAAATAAATTATCTGCTACTTTAACTATTTCCCAACGTAACGGTCAAAAATGGCCAACGCTATTCTCAAAAATCGCCAGTTAATTTTCATTGTTTTTTTTTCATTTTTTGTCTCAAAACCATAGGTTATGACCCCTTGTTGGAACGAGCTCGTCGAGCTCGTTCCAACGAGGGGTCATAACCTATGGTTTTGAGATAAAAAAAATGAAAACAATGAGTTATTCAAGAATCTTTTTTGCAAGTGTCGTCTGCTTTTCATGCTAGGTAAGGAGTTAACGGAGTATGAATGTGACATGGTGTGTTAACTGGTAACACGCACTAAATACAACTTAACACGCCCATCCTAAATTCATACTCCGTTAAAGCAGCAGATAATTCAGTTCAATTCTTACGCGCAAAAATTCTTTTGCGAAAAGAAAAGATTAGTAATAATATAATCCTACAGCCATGCAAGTATATATAAACGACGACGTCAACCTTGTGAGGGTTAAGTACATACCAACAGGGGTTGTGTCATAGGCCGTGGGGTGATAGATTAGATCTCCTGTCGGGTAGCACAAGACTCCTGTCGGGTAAATACTGACTCCACTCCGCACCCCAAGCGTGAATAATAATCTTGGCAGTGCATGTATTGTAGCCCGCGGCATTGGTGGCCGAGTGGGGTGGAGGGGGGGGGGGGTTGGAGACGAGGAAGATAGGTATCCCGGACCCACGGGCAGAACATAATCCGGCCAGGTGTGAGAAAATTTTAATTTTCACCTATGAAACTTGCCAAATCCTTGGCTGTAGTCTTTTGAAGGGTTTGTATATATAACACCAACATTTAGCTTGTTTTGTGTTAATATTCGGCTCTTGGAGTAGGGCTCCGAGCTCAGAGTAGGACCTCCACTCTCGTAGTAGAGCCCCGAAAGTAAGTACTGCAAATAAGGGATACATTTTGAGTGTTTCTAGAGGGAATGGATGGAGTATCGTAAAACAATACTCCAATATCCTTTAAAACGTACCCGAACTCCAAGGGACCCAAATTTTTAGAATTTATTTTTCTTAAAATGTTTGGGGGACCCTTCTGGAGCCCGTCATATCCAGGGGCGAAGCTAGAGTATCTTCAACGAGGCGGGGGAACGAGGTTTTGGGGCTCAGTTAGATTTTTAACTGGGGTTGGTATTTTGACCCCCCCCCCCCCCCCCCCCCCGAAATGAGTCTGATGCCTCCCTCTGGTTTAAATCTAGTCTTTTAGCCACAAGGGAACCAGAACAACATACTATAGTCATGTCATGAGGGCACGCAGGCCGGTGTTGGGGGAGAGTTTGAGGGGGGGGGGGGGCATCTCCCTTTTAATACTAGAGTCCCGGGGAACCACCCCGGGGAAATGTTTTGAACCCCTGAGACGGATTCTGAGGTCTCCATCTGGCTTAAATCTATCCACAAGAAAAATGCCTTTCCGAAGGTAGGTCCATGAGTTTTACTTTACACTGACAAGGCCACACAAGGACTATAGACTGACAGCTATTCAGCCAATACACACTCAATACCTACTGGCAGTCAGATGGAAGGAACGGACGCTGGCTGAATAGCTGTCAGTGTATAGTGTTTGTGTAGCTTGGTCATTGCAAGGGAAACAGAACGCTGAATTCGAACAAAATGGACCGGTCACAGATTCGAATCGGAATTTCAGAAAACTTTGTCAGCTGATTGGAAAAGTCGGAGAGTTTGATCGACAATTGGAAAATCACTTTGGTTCTGACCGAAAAAATATGACAAGAGCAAACTGAATTGATATTGTTGAATTTCCAACTTTTGGAATTTACATCACCTAATTTCCAACTTTGCAAATCTTAGGCGATAGTTGAGACACCCCTCCTCCAGCTACGTCCCTGGTCCCAACTCCTGAATGTAATCCACCCTCTCTCTACGAGTGAGCTGCCACTGGTCAGTGGAATCACAATGTGAGTCCTCTGTGGAAAATAGACTGTCTTGTACGTAAATTCTGGCCACACCGACCCATCTGGAAATCAAGATAACTCTGTGAGGACAAGTTCGATTTTTGTTCAACAAGATGTGATATGACCCACGAACTTACACAGATTTTCCTTGACAAATATATGTGTTAACTCTTTACCGAACCTGAAAAGCAGACGACACTTGCAAAACAAATTCTTGAATAGATAATTTATTTTCTTTTTTTGTCTCAAAAACATAGGTTATGACCCCTCGTTGGAACGAGCTCGTTCCAACGAGGGGTCATAACCTATGTTTGTGAGACAAAAAAATAAAAAAATAATGAAAATTAATGGCGATTTTTGAGAATAGCGCTGGCCGGTTTTGTCCGTTACGTTGGGTAAAGTGTTAAAATGCCTGCTATGAAATTCTTATTCAATGAATGTTATTCATATAATTTGAAAGAGTCGAGACTCTGACATAATAACGAACTGATAACCGGAGTTTAATAAGCACTCACTTTCCAACACGATATTTTCGCTTTTTATAATGCTCTATAAAGCACCAATTTGAATCGAAAATATCTCATTAAAATAGAAAATCTGTCACCCAAGTGATGTCGTGTCATTTTGATACTTGAATCGCTCGAGTAGCTCCTTTAAAATTCAAATGAATATTATCCATATTTAGTTTTGACCTTTTACTTTCAAAACATGTACAATCCGCCGACTTTAGAAATTAAAACAAATATAGAAGTGGTTGGGAGGGAGAAGAAGTGATTGGGAGAGGGGGGGGGGGGCGACGTCCCGACCGCCTGCTCAAATCTTAATAATCACGTCGATTAGCAAATCTTAATAGTCACGTCAATCGGGGCATCAAGAAGATGACGGGTGGTTTGGGTGGAGTGTTGTGTAACGCTTATTTGTCCCGACTGTAATGGCTCAAGTCCCGACTGATAAAATATTTCAACTATATCATCTCCCCATTTTTTTTTTTTTTTTTTTTTTTTTTTTTTTTAATTAGGGTTTAACGACACATTAACAGCCAGGGTCATATCATGTCGGTGACAGTTGTACGGGTGGAGGAAGCCGGAGTACCCGGAGAGAACCACCGAGCAACGACGAGCAGCTGTCGGCTCTCCAACATCGTAACTCTGAACTCTGCACCGCGGCATAGGCAGGGTTAGATTGGTTGAAGACATGCGCACCATCGACGTGCAGTACGCCTTAGTACACAGCGTCATCGTGCCCCCATGTAGGCAATCGGGGTTAAGTGCCTTGCCCAAGGACACAACGCGGGAGCACGAATCAGTCGCTGAAGCCTTGATGTTGTAGCAGGAATATTAAGTCAGTCGGGATTATAGTTAACCCTTCACCTAACATGAAAAGCAGACGACACTTGCAAACAAAATTCTTGAATAACTAATTGTTTTCATTTTTCTTCTCAAAAACATTGGTTATGACCCCTCATTGGAACGAGCTCGACGAGCTCGCTCCAAAGAGGGGGTCATAACCAATGTTTTTGAGACAAAAAAGAAAATTTAATGAAAATTAATTGGCGATTTTTGAGAATACCGCTGGCCGGTTTTTACCGTTACGTTGGGTAAAGGGTTAATAAAAAATACGTTTTGAAAATTTATTTGTGGATAAATAAAAACATGATGAACTGTATCTTTGGCCCCGGAAATGGAATAATTCGATCCCCATTCCACATTATGTGTCACATAAATTGTTCTAAGTTTATTCATTTGGTGACAGTTTGTTTGCGATTACTCTATCTTCCGGGGGGGGGGGGGGGGGGCAGCCAATCTGGCTATGCCACTTCCCATCCTATACTATACAGTAGAATCCTCTTAATTGGATATCCATTTTGCCAGTGAAAATTATTCAATTAACAGGAGGATACAATTAACAGGGATTTGGTCAGTTTCCTGTGTGCTGGAGGTAAACTGAGCATTTATTCTATTATATCTTGTTTGACAGAGCTCATAGAGCTCTGTCAAACAAGACATAATAGAATAAATGCCTGTATTGAATGTAGTGAGGCCAAAAAGGTTGATAAATAAGGGGAATTTGGAGCGTGTCACAGTAACTTTTTCGACATATTACAAAAAATTATATACAATTAACAGGAGTTTACTCTACAACCCATATGCAATTAACAGATCAAATTTGTACTGAAGGTATGGTAAATGGTTTTGTGTTTGAAAATGATATTCAATTAACAGGGATATACAATTAAGAGATATCCAATTAAGTGGGCTCCACTGTACTTATTATATTTGTGTAGTATACATATATGTATACAGTGAATAAAGAATCTGAATCTGAATCTACACGCTGTTGTCGTGACGTAACTTCTTATGTAATTAACACGTACCGCGCTCCAAACTGGTCATGATGGACCCAACAGCCGTCCATTGGTGCCGCGGTTGTGCCCGGGACGGGGAGAGGAAATTCGGGCCCAGGATTAATTCTCTGACGGGCCCCCTTTCTGAAGTGTCGAAATACTGATGCAGATGCCGAAGTCCTTGAGGTGAAGAATTCTTGAAACGGTAACACCGGGTCTGGTGCTTATGAATATAGATGACACTCTATTAACCCATTACCTAACCTAACGGTCAAAACCTGCCTGCGCTATTCACAAAAATAAAAAAATGCCATTCGATTTTCATTTTTGACCCCAAAGATATAGCATATGACCCCTCATTGGAACGAGCTCGTTGATCTCGTTCCAATGAAGGATCATAAGCTATGTTTTTGGACGTAAAAAAGAAAGAAAATAGATATTCAATAATTTTGTTTGAAAGTGTCGTCTACTTTTCTTTTTATGTAAAGGGTTAACAGATTGAAGAACTCCATCGGGCACTCCCATTCCTTCTTTATATGATTGGCAACTAGTATTCCAATATGACGGACAATGTATCTTGCTGATTCTCGTGCGGGGTTCGGGAGAGGGGAAGGTTTGGCACCGGAGTTACTACCGCTGGTCTCCTGCCCTATCACCGGCTCTGGGCTGTGCGTGTGACGTAAGTCTAAGTATCAAAACAAAAGTACATGATTACTACCAAGAGCGAATCGATATCTAAAAATACAGTCCAGATGAGAATGTCGCAACTTGAAAAAAAATTGGGAGTGGACGTGTCGTACCCCTCCCCCTTCGCTACGCCACTGGCTGTAAGTCTTGATTTTTCGTTGTTCTGTCAATTCAGATTGATTCCAATGTGTTTTCAATATCAATTCAATATGTTTTCTCAATACTGAAATCTTGGTTTATTAGATAGACAGATATTTTATTTTACAATATAAACATTCTATAAAGTAAACATTTCAAACAAAATTGTTTCAAAATAGAAATACCGAATTCATATACCGTGGAGAGATGACGTAGCCAGATTGACTGTCTATCTAATTAGGTATGTTTTCTTCAACACTGCACTTGGACTGTGTGGTTTGCAACTCATTCTCTGAGAGCCTCAGGGCTCCCGGGGGCTTTGTGGACTAAAATATTTGTTTATTTGGCTCAATATGAGCCTATTTTGGACTTTTAAACTGACAGGTTGATGGGCTTCCGATCGTTTATCGGATCTTGGCCTCTGGACACCCGCATGTGCACTTTTTTTCAGAACAATACGCTAATGGTTTAGTGCATCGCGCTCGATTGTAAAGTACACAAAAGCACAACGATGCGCTCGAGAACGAATGGCCTGAACCTCATCGAAGTGACTTGAAACCGCTTTAGGTTGGCTTAACCCTTCACGTAACGCAGCTAAAATATCCGTCGAACAATATTCAGATATTGCCATTCAAATTTTATTATTTTTCCAATTTTTATATTCGAGAGCTTATGTTTTCTAAAGAAAAACATGAACATTTCCTATAACCATTGCAAGCGTTGGCTATTATTCGTGTTAGGTAAAGACTTAACATCACCGATTGCCTTTCATGTTTCATTTTCTCCCACCTCCTGCCTATAGAGATACAGTGTGCGTTAGGAGGGGCATGGGTCAACGAAGGATATACTCTCTTATCGGGGCGGTCTAGGCCCCCTGCTGTCTTCTTTATTGTGCGTTTGTCGGGGGAGGGGGTATCCTAGCCCCACCCCCACCCCCTCTGTCGGGGAGCACCAACTTCATTTCGAGAAAATCCTGGTACCACAACTGTAGAAATACTAGTGTCTCTGTGAGGTACGACGGTTGGGCACATTTGTCTTACCCACCCACGTGACCATGCTCATTTGAATATTTAATGATCGCCTGACTATTTCACCGCCATCTGCACTTTGTAAACAAACTCTGAGCCCTAAATGTGAGCTTGAGAGATATAATGTTTTGAGAACAGTCTAAATTGTCCAGACCGGTTTCGACTTTGTGTGTCTCTTCAGTGGATTAATGATGGTTCTTGATTTTTGTAGCCTATTTATATACAAATGGAAGGGTAATGTACCCCCTATCATTTGAACAAAGAGGGAGTTCAAACTAAGGATCAAAAAGCACTTTTACGACATCACGAAAAACCTGGACAAACCAGTAGCCAAACACTCCAACATGACCGATCACGACATCAACAATTGAGTTTTCCAAATCATTCAAGTCATCCATGGAGACCCTGACTCACAAACCATTACCACCACAAGGCGCAAACGCGAAAAACATTGGATCTACACATTACAAACCCTGGAACCGCTCGGCCTCAACAAACTGGACTAAGGCGACCATTTTTATTTTAAACTCTGAGTCTTAGTTCGCCTCAACCGACACGACAACGTATCACCCACTCCTCCTCTCAAGGATGAATTTTCTCCCACCGCACGCCACATAATGTCATCTACAGTATATTATCATTAAATCACTCGCAGAGTGGAGATTCCACCCAAGCAATAATTGCAAATTTGTTGTAAAGCATAACCAGCACAAGCAAAGTTTCAGCCAGTGGACCTCCGGGTTAAACCCGGAGTTCCATTGGCTGAAACATTGCTTGTATTTTTTGTCGATATGTACAAAATTTGAAAGTTATAGCTTGGGTGATCACTCCACTCCGCGGGTGATTTAGTTACAATCCACTCCCCACGTACTGTAAATCACTCATTTCGAAAGTGATCTCACAGATATGTCGGCTGTTTCAGTATGTTAACCCACCGCTGTTGTGACGTACCACTAGTTTTCGTGGAATATACTAGGGCTCTGCGAATCATATATTTTCGATTCGAATGGAATCTCGAATCGAGTCTATTATTTGAAATCTGATGGAAATTCGAATCAAACAGAGGCGCGTCTTGAAATCCCAACTGATGAAATATTCAAGCTACATCACCAAGGCAGACATTCGTCGAAGAAATGCCTTGATGATGTAGTTAGAATATTACCCTGTGAGGATTTTTGTTCAAAAACAGAAACGGGTGCTAGAATTCTGTACTGTGCCCTGCATGGGGCTAGCTGTCGATATGGCTTGAAAACTTTAAATTTCCTTGCATCTCTGGTAGTGACTTGTGAAACTGGAATTAGCATGGATGGTGGCATGTGTGCAGATGCTTTTTATGTTAATATAGCGGAAATTACCCTCAGTTTTTATTTTCAACATTATTAGTCTGTGTGAAACACACAGACTATTGCTTTTGTATGGTTTCTTCTTCTTCTTCTTCTTCTTCTTCTTCTTCTTCTTCCATCTTCTTCTTCTTCTTTCTTCTTCTTCTTCTTCTTCCATCTTCTTCTTCTTCTTCTTCTTCTTCTTCTTCTTCTTCTTCTTCTTCCATCTTCTTTTTCTTCTTCTTCTTCTTCATCTTCATCTTCTTCTTCTTCTTCTTCTTCTTCTTCTTCCATCTTCTTCTTCTTTTTCTTCTTCTTCTTCCTCTTCTTCTTTCTTCTTCTTCTTCTTCTTCTTCTTCTTCTTCTTCTTCTTCTTCTTCTTCTTCTTCTTCTTCTTTTTCTTCTTCTTCTTCCTCTTTCTTCTTCTTCTTCTTCTTCTTCTTCTTCTTCTTCTTCTTCTTCTTCTTCGCCTGCTATCTTCTGTCTTCTATGCACTTCCTTGTCCCCAAGGTAACTCCAAAACAAATCTCCATACTTCGCTGATTTTTTGATACTGACAGACAGTCAAAAGTTCTGGGCACCCTATGTTTTTCAGGTCGCTAGGGCCCTTGATTATGGCCCAGTCGGCCACAAGATTTTCATTGCCTCTAATTTCCCGTAACAGTAAATTATCCTCAAGCAATTCTATGTTGTATTTATTCACACTGGAGAAACGTATACGCACGTGGAAGTAGCTGTCAAACATTAAATGTAATCTTGTTATTATAATCAGATGTCTGCTCTTCAAGCCAAGTTGAGAGAAACCCTTTGCTTTTTAATACACTTAGCTCTCGAGAAACGTATACGCACGTGGAAGTAGCCGTCAAACATTAAATGTAATCTTGTTATTATAATCAGATGTCTGCTGTTCAAGCCAAGTTGAGAGAAACTCTTTGCTTTTAATACACTTAGCTCTCTCAAGACTTCAATGTGGGTTCAAAGATTTTATTTCAATAAGAATAATGTTAACCCTTTCCATAAAACTGCAATGAATAATTGTTGAAACCTATCACAAAACTGCCAGGATGCCGGTAAAAGATGCAAAACTGACATGGTCGACTGTAATGTTAACTGTGGTAGTGCTATGACTTTAAAACTAATTTATTAGAGGAGCTCTGTAGTCTTTCTCTGTGCTCGGGTCAGTCTCATTGAGAGTGCAGAAACCTTGGTGCCAAAGTGTCATTACGAGAATGTCTCTGATTGGTGCTGTTTCATCCCTCCGGTTTACAAAAGCAGGAACAGACAGCTGACAAACTCCAGTTCATAGCTTTGCCAAGTTGACTACATTCACTACTCTCAAAGTACTGCTAGTGATCACGGCCACTCCCACTGAACTCTCTTAAAGAGCTAAACTCTCCTAAAGATCTCATGGTAGGCTATATTTTTGGGTTAGTTTTAATTACCTCTGTTAGGTTAATTGGGCTAAATAGCTTATAACTTAGTTTTTATCATAATAAATTAATAATTTTGGTATACTGTCCTGGAAGAGCTATAGCTCTCCTGTAGAGCTATGACTCCTTTAAGTTCTACCTTGATCTGTATTAAAATGTTTCTCTCATCTGGAATGTAGAATAATAGTTTGATTTTTACATTAAAATGCATAATATGAACAACATGTTTTAGACCAATTAATAGTCCAGGCACATTAGACATAAAAATGAGAAAGTAAGGAAAAAAATCGGAGAAAGCTGATTTTTTTATATGTTTCCGGGACACACATTGCGGATAAAGTGTGAAAAGTCCCCGCGAATTCGAGTTGAGCTTTTTTAGTTATAGCGTTTTTTTGATGAAAAAATTTTTTTTTTTAAAAATTCGACCCAGCTCCATATTTCTCATTCTTATTCGCCTTAGAAGGGTGAGAATCATAAATATCGTGCTGAATTATATTGAGAATACATATCCCCAACAGAAAATGCCAACTTTGTACCAATCCTCACACTCAATGGTGAAATATTCACGAAAATGTACAAAATTACGAAAAAAAATTTATTGTTTTCATACACACAACGGTACACAACGTCCATTAAATCAAATCTACGATTACTTTGGGAGTTAAATTATATATCAAAAATTGCAGAAAAGCAGTGGCTTTATAATGATATATAACAATAGTCATTTATTCCATAATGAACTGGTGAAACGTGTGGAATATTAACCATACCCCCTAAACTCAAATTCAAACGGCATCGACTTTTCTCATTCAAATACCGTATTATAGCATCATTGTTTCAATTTCCATGTTCGATTAAATCACATAATGTGGTGTTCGCCTACACTCAAGATGCATTGGCATGTAATGTGTGCACGCCCTTGATGTGTACTCATAAACAAATTTGTATTGTACAGACAACGCTCTTTAATTTGATGCAAAATATCCTTGAACGACTTTCATCAGGAAACGCTGTTTAATTCCGCATTCCAGGTCTTTATGTACAGACAACGCTCTTTAATTTGATGCAAAATAGCCTTGAACGACTTTCATCAGGAAACGCTGCTTAATTCCGCATTCCAGGTCTGTCCATTGCACAATTTGCTCTGTTCAGTATTGGACACTCCGCATTTGATGCCTAGATATTGAAACCAATGATCCCTTGATAGATATATATGTAATTTTGCCTGTTGTTGATTATTAGAGTATTGTGTTATTTGTAGAACTGATCAGTTATGTTGTTGGCATATCACTTAGCGTTACCTGTTGATACCTTACGGTGACAACGAAGCAGGTCCGCACATTGATATCTGTTCTGTGGTATTGTACTTGAGTTTATTGTGTCTATCATCTTTTTTCTGTTGTGAATTTGGCAATGGATAAATGTATCAAATGTAACGATGAGTTGACCGGCTCGTCCGGAATAACTACACTTGGTGAGTGGGGTATAGAAAAGTTGGTTGCTGTAAGCGTCGAGCTTGGCGATAATCTTTTTGCCGGTTCGAAGAAACCCACAGTTGGTGAGAAAATTCACAAATTCTGCTACAAGAATTATACACGGGAAAGTTCTGTAAGAAAAAGTAAGAGAATGTCTCTAGATGCAGCTGAATCTGACGAAGCTGGTCCATCTATGACAAAAAAATAGCGCTCTGATCAAGATGCTTTCAATTTTAAACTCCATTGTCTGTTCTGTGGAGAATCCGCCGACAAACAAACTCATATACCCGTTCAACGTAGAAGAGAAGTCCACACCGTTGAAACATTGACTTTTGTTGATAGTATCAGAACCCGTTGTTTGAAACGTAGTGATGAATGGGGTGAGTCTGTACTTACTCGGATCGGTCGTGCTATCGATCTAGTGGCCGAGGAAGGTCGGTATCACCATGATTGCTGGACAGGATTTGTCAGAGATAAGCCTGAGCGAACTCTTTCACGGGGTAGGCCTGTTGCAGACAAGAAAGCACTTGCATTCCATGAATTGTGTACCTTTATGGAGAACAGCGACGAGTGTCAGTTTTCCTTGAGCGAATTGGCAGAGACGTTTGAATCGTATCTTGGTGACGAAGTCGGTTACACAATTAAACATCTTAAAACCAAACTGCTTGAGCATTTCGGTAGTAGAATCTCTATTACAACACTGAGGTCCCTAAAAAATGTTGTCACATTCAGAGATTCATCAGACAAAATACTATATGATTCGTGGTACTCAGACAAATGTACCAATGAAACTGATGAACGTATGCGCATCGTCAAGAAAGCAACGGCTATAGTCCGCGATGATATTCGGTCAGCCATTTACGAGTGTGACGTTTATCCCAAACCCGATTCGTTATCTTTTTCTAGTGATCTACTACCCGATACACTCCAAACATTGTTACAAGGGATTGTTGCTCCGTCGCAGCGTGGGCAAAACATCCAAGCCAACCAGAGACGCGTGACAGCCATAGGTCAGTCTCTAATAAGTTCTTGTCGGCCCCGTTCATTCTTGTCACCAGTATTATTGTCGGTAGCAGTTTACATACATAGGAAATTCGCATCTCGGGAATTGATCGACATTCGAATGGACTAATGTTCTCTTCTAGCTACCGGGAAGTTCAACAATACGTTCATTCTGTCATGATAAGCAAAGGTCCGTCGCCTAGACTTGCGAACTTCACACAATTCGTTTTCGATAACGCCGATTGTAATGTGCGCACGCTAGATGGCAAGAATACTTTCCATAGTATGGGAGGCATCGCCTGTATAACTCCAAGCAGAGATCACACAGAAGAGTCTCCGATAAAACGACTAACTGGTGATCATTCGAATATTGGCTCTGGTGAATTCGGGTACATCCCTTTGAAAGGTTACAGTGAACCAAGCAAATCGGGTCTTGACGAAATTGTGATGAAGGATTTATCAACTTTGGGTGAATCTGATCCGAAAAATTTGAAACTCGCAAAAACAGTCGACAGTCTTTGGTCTTTGACGCATGTACTGAGAGTACCTTGCCCATCTTGGGCTGGATATATGCACATTGTCACATCATCAGATGATTATGAAACAAGTGATGTCGAGATACTTCCCTTTATTAATTTTGATCCATCCAACCCGAGCACAATTTACACTGCTCTCATGTTTGCACAAACTGAATGTGAGAAACAGGGACTGAACGTTTGTCCAGTGACGTTTGACCAACCACTTTATATCAAAGCAGTGGAGATTGTGTCTTCGTCAGATAAGTTGACAAAAGTTTTCGTTAGACTCGGCGGCTTCCATATGATTATGTCATATTTAGGGGCAATTGGTTCGATCATGGCTGGTAGCGGCTTGGATGAACCTTGGGGGACTGTTCATGCTGGTGGGTCAATCCATCATTTGATCAGTGGTCATGCATATTCAAGAGCAGTTCGTGCCCATTTGCTAACACAAATTGCCATTACAAAACTTGTGTTTGAAGAAAGCCGAACACTAGATAACATAGACTGCACAGAAGTCAATGAAATATTCTGTGGACTTGCCAGAGGTGACTGTACAACAGCTGACGCTGTCAATCAAGAAAGTGTCAACCATCTACTGTCAAAATTACACGAACTGCTCCAGAATGCGTCCGTAGGACGCACAGGAAAGCTTTGGGTACAATACTACGAGCAAATAGGTCTTCTCCAGTTGTTCTTGAGAGCAGAGCGCACAGGCGACTGGGAACTCCACACATATTGTGTTCGCAATATGATTCCAGTATTTCACGCAGGTGGTCATTTTGCATACGCAAAAAGTTCTCATCTCTATTTGCAGCAGATGAATGAGCTAACAGAAATAATGCAACAGGATGATTTGAAGTTGTTCACTGAGAAAGGTTACTTTACCATAAGGCGCTCAGATAAATTCGGGGACGGGATATATTCTGATCAGACCATAGAGCAGTGTTTAATGAGAATGTTCAAGCTCCCTGGTGGTCTCACACATGGCAGGGGAATAACCGATAGCTCTGTTGCGAAATGGGTACATGGACTACCTCTTTGCCTTCCGATATGTAATGCTCTCGAAAATTTTGTTCATGTTCACACTGGTCATGGCGAACAACATCGGGATCTCCGTCAAAGTTCACAATTGACTGATGCCAATGATATCACCAAATTATTGAACTGGCTCAGAGTGCATTCCCCTTTCAGAATAGAGATCCACTACAATTAGTCTCTATAGCGACCGGGCTTGTGGCCGACGAAACTGTGAACTGTGACCAAGTTCGCAAAACTGGTGAATGTTGCGTATCGAATGTTGTAAGCAAAACGTTCAACAGCATCAAACTACGACGTGTTGACACTGTGAAGTCGATGGCAAATAGCATCAAAGTCCGTGGAAGTAAGGTAGTGATTGACCCCACAATTCTGTTCAACCGCATCACATGTGTTATTCAGTCACAAGCAGAGATGGAAGAGTATCTCAAATATGAACTCGCCCCGAAACCACCAGCATTGTTTGATTCTGCTGGAATGAGGAAGACACAGAAAAGCACGCTCGGTAAGATCCTCAAAACATACGGTTCCGAGCAAACTAAAATCCCAGAACATTCTCTGTTTGTTGTAGATTGTGGATTTTTATTGAGGGCAGTTGTATGGCCTAAACAGTCGTCATATAAGGACATATGTACATCATATTCCACTTATCTAGTGAGACATTTTGTGGCGAACGTCGTGGTTGTTTTTGATGGTTATGCTTGTACAATGTCGACAAAGGGCATGGAACAAGCCCGTAGATCTAAAGACTGGTATTCCATTGATATCAATATCTCACCCGAGTTACCAGCCACCACACCCCAATCCGATTCCCTTGCAAATGCCAAGAACAAAACCCAACTGATCGATCTTCTAATGCAGGAGCTATCTGCTATCAATATTCAGTCCAAGCAGGCCGAGTCTGATGCTGATGTACTGATAGCCGAAACTGCACTTGACATCGCTCAAGATGACAACAATGTTGTCGTTGTGGGAACAGACACAGACTTGTTAGTCATTCTTACCTCTCGAGTTCAACCGGGATGTAATATTCACATGATGTATTCCATTACCCCAAACTTACTGGTTTCAGTTAGTGAAATAGCAACCAAAATGGGTGACCATAGAAGCAACCTCCTTGTAGCACATTCTATAAGTGGTTGTGACACTACTTCTGCACTCTTTCGAGTTGGTAAGAGGAAAGTATTCAGTACAATTGTCTCCGATGTTACTAACGACTCACAACAGTATGTCAACACAATTTTGGCGGATGACAGTACACCAAGTGCAGTAGCCGCTGCCGGGGAACAACTTCTCCTGATCTTATACGGGAATAAAACTGTTTCCTCTCTCGACCAATATAGATATGTCACTTACAAGCGTTATGTAGCAAAATCTAAACTGAATAAACCCATCGACCTAGACTCACTCCCACCAAGCAGCGATGCTGCACAACAACATGTCTGCAGATGTTATCTCCAGGTCCAACAATAGCTGGGCACTTCGCTTCCTCCGACGGATTGGGGGTGGTCGCTAGACAATGGACTTCTTGTACCGACTGCAGCCACAAAGCCATGTGCCCCCGATAACCTACTGGATCTGATCAGTTGTGGTTGCAAGAGTGCTTGTACAAAAAGGTGTGGGTGTAAGAAGGCAGGACTCTCTTGCTCAGGTTTGTGTAATTGCAGTTCGGATTTTTGTAACAACCACAGAAACACTGTCCTGTCGGAAATTTCTGAGTTCGATGAATAATATGTACATAGGTCATGTCATTTCTGTATATAGCGTTGATAATAGTCAATGTAACTTAATCCATGTTGATTGATTTGTACATTCTGTAAATATTATTTATTGATTTTTGTACATTCTGTAAATATTATTTATTGATCTAATGCTGCCAGACACAGACGTGTCTGTTCGGTCCCAAGCCCGAAAATAGTTGAGTTCTCATGCTGACGAATTTTATGCCAAAAGGGGAACTCGGCCAGAAGCAGAGGGGGTCTTCCATAATGTCTATTTTTTAAGCAATGATAAAAATCTTCAAATGGTGGTGGATTTTTTATCGTCTGTCCAACTAACATCCCGTTCTGTACTACGACCCTTTGGGCAAATCCGTTAGGAAAATCGTCATTTTTTACGTAAATCCGATACTTTTTTGTGAATTTTCAATAATTTTTCGCAGAAATTTTCACAGAATGCACATTTTCCTCTAGGTAAATGTATATTAGACATTATGTAGCTCGAAATACGCGTAAACAAAAAATACAGTTGGATCAATTCGAGGTTACAAAGTTCGTGCGATTTTTTTTTATTTTTTTCAAACGCGTTTTCGAAAAAAGGCTGTAGAAAAAAAAGCTCAACTGGGATTTTAGGGGACTTTTGTCTAATCGTTCAGTGACATGTACTCGACATTCCCTGAAAAAATCAGCTTTCTCCGATTTTTTTTCCTAGTGAAACCTAATGTTCTTGGGCTATAAACCAAATCATCCGTGAAATTTTAACTAGTCTTTGGTGGTCTATTAGCTGAAAATATCTTTTAACCTTTAGTGACCAAGTCCAACTTCAAATCTGAGTATTGTCTGGTGAATCAACACAACCCAGTTGATTTTAGTTAATGAATTCAAAGAAAAGAAGTTGTCTCATCATAACCAACCCTCCTCCTCCCTATGGTACCATTATTCTCTAGATACACAGATGTCATCATTCAAATAAGTGGCAGAGCCAGTAATGTCGATTTCTGGTTTCTTGATCGAACCCTTTATTTAAATGCTGTGCACATATATGCCTTTTGCAGTTTCTTAGAAAAAAATGTTCTGATTCCTGTATGAATATCTGTAAACACTGTTAACGAAAATCCATTTCTGATTTGTTTGAAAATATTTTAGTCCCGAAAATAAGCCTCCATAAATTCTCTTTCTATATAGTTTTTTCCTGATAGTTTAACCCTTTTCACACAGACTAGAATTTACTAGATGCAGTAAATTCTGTTTCTCTAGTTTATGTATAATTTCTTTCTTGGCTATACGTTGTGTGAGACACCTAAGATGACTGATACCAAACAAATTCCAGAGAAAACATTCGAAGGAATCGGAGAGCTGATTTCGAATCGAAACGAATACCAAGATAAGTTTCAAAATCGAATCGAATCTCGAAGGTTCGCAGGTGCCCAGTATATACCTGTAGTATATGCGGAATTCTTTCATGCCTTTTCCGGATATGCCTATCAGTTTTTTTTCCACGACCAATAGGCAGAGCATTATTTCTAATCTAAAGAGCAAAAAGTTTGATTTTTTCCGACGGGGTTTGGTGGGAGTAAAATCATACTCGAGTGGTGTGGGGATGGGATGCAAGCCTGAAAATGAGCAATCTGCCATTTGCAGAATGGCGTCCCCAGCGGGTGAATTTGGCGATGTTATCCCACACATTGGGATAGATTCTCCCGATTTATCCTTTGGGTACCTCTTTCTGTTTTGGTCTTAGATCTTGATTTCGATTGGGGCTCACGGAGGGTACATTTTGTAATGCTGTGCAGCATCACCAAATTCATCCTCTTGGGACCTCACTCTGCAGATGACAGTGTGATTTCTTCCAGGCTGTGTGGGATGGGTAAAATTCACCCTTTGGAAAGCTATTTGACCAAGACACTCGGCAAACCTCATGCCCAGGCCTGGCAATTTTAGGAGAGCCAAATTAAGGAGGGCGAAAACTATCCCTCCTGACCTCAGAAAATAATGATTAACATAATAGCCTATTCCTAAAACACATATCTTTTCAGATCTCTACCATGTTAGGTATCTCTACAAGACGGCCACACTGCCCCACCCGCACATCTGGACCTTGCAGTGTAGCCGTCTCACAGAGACACCTTGTCAGCAGCACCAAATAAAATGTACAAGGCTCACTAGGCAGAATTCATTAGCAGTAAATCTTCCTTTTGCCACTTTTGTAAGCCTGAGGAGAGCTAATCGCTCCCCTAGGCCATGCGGGGGAGAGATTTTTAGCCCACCTGCATTTTTAAGAATGCCAGACCTGCATGCCTGGGTCAAATAGGGGAGTGATTTTTAGCCCGCCTGCATTTTTAAAAATGCCAGGCCAGCATGCCTGGGTCAAATACCCTCCCTCGGAGATTTCCCCATGCCACCCACAATACTGAAGGATAACGGTAATTTTCCGTTAACTCTTTACCTAACATGACAAGCAGACACTTGCAAAGAAAATTCTGGAATAACTATTTTTTTTTCATTTTTTGTCGCAAAAACATAGGTTATGACCTCTCATTGGAACGAGCTCGATGAGCTCGTTCCAAAGAGGGGTCATAACCTATGTTTTTGAGACAAAAAATGAAAAAAATAATGAAAATTAATTGGCGATTTTTATGAATAGCGCTGGCCGGTTTTGACCGTTACGTTGGTTAAAGGGTTAAAACAACCTTTGCTATTTGATTCTTTTTCTTTTTGTTGGAGCAGGAACGTCTGGAACAATGTCTCGAGGTTGGAGAAGTTTATTCACCAAGAAACGAATACTCTTAGTTGTCATCTTTTGTTTGGGATTCATCTACATCAGAAAGATGAGTTCAGCAGTTATGTCGAAAATCAAGATTGATCGGAACAAAGTCCCCGACAAGATGTTGCCTTTTCAGTCTTATGATTTTGACCATGAGCCACATATTATAAGGGACATACAAGCAAGCCTTCGAAAGAGAGCACCAGACAGTACATACAATCTCACAGATCAGGACGCCCCGGACTATTCGGAAGGAAGATCTGAGATACTATTGAAATATCAGCCCATCAAGGTAAGTTTGTCAGGGTAAAAGACGATGGGTCTTCCTCAGTATATGTAACAAGAAGGAGGGAGAAGTGCCAGAGCCGAGGTTCCACCACCAGACCCTCCTGCAAAAAAACGACATGTTGGCCACAAGTCTGGATCAATGGTTTCGCGCGCCGAAGGGGTGCAGGGACATTGTAAAACAATCCCACTTTCGGCCCTGCTTTGACGTGTTAGATTGTTGAAGTTCTTCGTAGATCACAAACGTGACAGGAGGCAGTAGGGAGGAAAAGTTGAGGGGGGAGGCTTGTGGTATCTTCCCTTAGTCGGTGTTGTCCTAACTAAGTGTGAGATAGTGACCTCCCAACAAAGATGCTACCTCTCCTTTGCCACGAGACTAAAAGATCCGGTCTTTATATCCCAACGGCTACTTATATTCGGGGATGTAGAGGTTGCACCCTCACTCCGTCGCTAGTTCTGAACGTCTTTTATAGGTTTTTATGCGGGCTGGAAGGGCATGTTCTAAAAGAACCTGCTTTGGACAATCGATAATGAATAACAATTTGGGAGCGCGGTGGCTCAGTAGGTAGAGGTGCAGGCTGCAAGCCGAGAGGTCCTCGGTTCGAATCCCACCTGCGGCAATCGCGTTGTGTCCTTGGGCAAGACACTTCACCTCCATTGCCCGCGTGGGGGCACGATGACGCCGTGTACTAAGGCGTACTGCACGTCGATGGTACGTATGTCTTCACCCAATCTAACCCTGCCTGTGCCGCAGTGCGGAGTTACGATGTTGGGGACCAGCTGCTCGTCGTTGCTTGGTTGTTCTCTCCGGGTACTCCGGCTTCCTCCACCCGTAAAACTGTCACGGTCATGATTAGCCATTGTGCATAAATATGTGACCTTAAACATCAATAAATAAATAAATAATAACAATTTAAAAAAAAAAAACATCCAATATGCTGTATTTCTGCTGGCATGCACTCTAAAAATGGTTGGGTTCAAAATTAACCTAAACCAACTGGGTTGAGTGAATATGAACCCAACTGGGTTCATATTCACACAATCCAGTTGATTTTAGTTAATGAATTCAAAGAAAAGAAGTTGACTCATCATAACCGACCTTCCTCCTCCCTACGATACCATTATTCTCTAGATTTCTTGGGTACCCCGCTTCACGTTGAGATATGTCTATAGCGGATTGAACGGTGAGGTCACGGAATGCCTTATGAAAGCTTTAACTGCTTTCAACATGACAGCCTGCTGTATCTGCCTGCTGTTCTTATATTTATCCTAAAGTTTATTTAAGATATTTTAGCTTGGTCACAATAATAAAAACCCTGAAAAAAGCCATCGTTTTTTGACGGCGTGCAATGGTCTGGTGGATTAGGTGTTGAGATCCCGATTGCCAGGCGTGATTGCCGTGAATTCAACTCCCAGAGGAGGATCATAAACAAACATTTCAAATTCCTCCAAAACATGATTGTGTCCTTCAAAATAATAAGTGTTCGGATTAACTCCCTTGGTTTGTACACCCAATTAATATTTCAGCCATGCAATCCCTTTTTATTGAGTTGGTGTGATTTGTCGATCATCATGGCTGCCAGGGGCCACGGAGCCAAGAGGACCAAAGGGACTTCATCCCCCCACATTTTGCCCGCAGTACCCACAAATTTGAAAATAGCAAATGAAATGAGCTTAATTGCTTGTTATTCTACTTGCAATCTCTTTAATACCAAAGAACTTACTTCTGAGTCGTCGATTATCCGTATCGAGTTTGGCGGCGGAGTAGTTCCAACTCTAAACTCGGCGTGTCAAAGTGCACCACGGGGGACTATTGGGCG
Organism: Pictodentalium vernedei; assembly: GCA_031216915.1. NCBI lineage: Eukaryota > Metazoa > Mollusca > Scaphopoda > Dentaliida > Dentaliidae > Pictodentalium > Pictodentalium vernedei. Next base: position 113,883,016 of record CM062290.1, on the reverse strand, counting down.
ATTTTAGGGAATCAATGAACTACCGGCACTGGTGAGAGAACCCCTGCTTACACTTCGACACCCCATCCCCTCCGATACACGCGTGCACTTCTTTCAAAATAGCTCCACAGTACCCGGTTTCTATTGATTTCTATTGGTTGGCCTCATATAGGTTCCTGTGCGACAAAAGTTTCAAGATGTCATATATTTACTTTTAACCCTATGCACAGTGGTGTTACAATTTTAAGCAACACATTTCCCCCATAATGCAACAAATCATTAACCAATTCAGTTTTGTTTGAGAGAGGCCATTCCGCGCTGCCGAACAAGATTGAACTGGTTAAACTCCAAGTTGCATTATGGGAAGAATTTGCTGCTTGAAATTTCGGTATCTTGACATCGTGAACAATGGATTAATATATGCGAAAGCAGACAGAGAGAGTGACATGTCACTCGAACATACAACACTTCTGTTCCGGATAATCTACAGGATGGGTCATGAACAGCACGTTTGCTTGTTGGAAGATTAGGCTTTTACCGTTATAACCAGAAAATGCATAGGCCGAATACCAAACCATCGTGCGCATATCGTATTACAGCATGGACCTGGGAACTAAGGGTGGTGTGCCTCTCCAGCTTGTCCAAAAATAATGGTTGGAAGGAAGAGAGAGAGAGAGAGAGAGAGAGAGAGAGAGAGAGAGAGAGAGAGAGATGGTTGTCAGACTTTCAGATTAACATGCCATTCCAGTGAATGTCCATATAGAGGAATAAAACGCTTCCGATCTGTATCCACGAGTAAACCTCGAGTAATGAAGAAGTTCTGCTACTGGTATTGAATGGCCCAGTAACAATTTGGAGAGATGTGGATCATCTAATAATGAACAGGCGATTGAATGAGCATCAATGTTCATACATGTGTTGCGCTCGCGATATTCCGTAGATGCTGAAAGTCAACTAAACATCAGTAAGTAGGCTAACATTATCTTTATGAACCCGCCATTGCAATCTTATTGGGACTTATCATAGGTCCAGGATGAACAGACTCTTTACCCTTATGATTATGATTTCCTGATGTGTATATGCAACGAAATTTGGAGTCGTGCAAAATGCACAGTTTTGGCTCCATATTTAACTGGTTGAGTGCTAGAAGACATCAGGACTTTCAAAAAATGAGGGTACCAGAGCAAAAAGCAAACGTTTTCTTTGATCAGGTGTCCTGTTCAGTCAAACCGCGATACTATTTTGTTTATATAAATTTGTTCTATTGCAAATTATTGGAGAGTGCCTGTAGGCACTCTCCAATAATTTGTAATAGAACAAACTTATAATAGAAACAAATGTGGAAAAATTACATAAAGGATGAAATAAAATAGTTCTCATGTTGCTTGTTTGTGGACAAGAAGTCGTGGAAAGAGTTTAATGACATGTTGTTGTTGCCCACCCAACTGTATACAATTTTGCTACGGATTTCAAAATAGCACGCGCTACCCGAGAATGCCAAATTGAATGGGTGACCGACAATTTTCTTTGAGTTATGTTGTGCTAGAGAGCCTGAGTTATTGAGAAAACACGCTAGTTTTTGTCTTCCGACATTTTAAAAAATGCCAAGGTTAACCGAAAATCAGAGGTTGCGTGCCATTGGTGTGCATGAGGCTGGGATATCTCCAGATGAGCTCGCTGCTTAGTTCGGAGTCACTGTGGCCACTATTTACCGTCTCATTGGAATGTATAGAACGACTGAATCTACTGCCGACCGACCGCGTTCAGGTCGACCAAGAGTTACGACCCCTGCACAAGACCGACATGTACATCAGGACGTCTTACTTAGGGGGTCGCTTCTTTCCGGCGACGAGGACAGCAGCAATTACTCCTGGTAGAACTAACAATAGAATCAGTGCACAAACTGTCCGCAACAGAACACGGCATCAGAAGTAGGCGTCCATACCACGGACCATTTCTTACCCAACGTCATCATACCGTCAGAATAGAACGGGTACGTCAGCGTGTTCGCTGGACTCAGCACCGTTGGAGCACAGTTCTTTTTAGTGATGAATCTCGATTTTGTCCACAGCGCGCTGATAGTAGGGCAAGAGTGTATCGCCGACGAGGAAAATGCGACCGTTTCGGCGGTCGTAGTGTAATGGTTTGGGCAGGAATTTCCTTGTACCATCGAACGCAGTTGATCTTCATCGATGGTAATCTGAATAGACAACGATATAGGGACGAAATTCTTAACCCTGTTGTTGTCCCGGTGTTCAACGCTAACGTCGGATTGCAGTTATTCCAGCAAGACAATGCACGATGTCACGTGGCGCGTATCTGTCGTGACTTTCTTAAGGAGCAGAGCATCGCACTTCTTCCCTGGCCCCTACTTTCGCCAGATTTGTCGCCAATCGAGCATCTTTGGGGTCAATTGGATTGTCGGGTACGACTTCATGATGTTCAGACGTTAGGCGATTTACGTAATGTTCTAAGGCAGGAGTGGAACGCAGTACCACTGGGTGACATCCAGAGATTTATCAGGTCCATGCGCCGTCGATGTCTTTCCATCCAAGAGGCAAACTGCGGACATACACGCTATTGACTGAATGTGTGAACTTATCATGTCACCCCATGTCTGAATTGCGACGTCCTGACGTGACGCTGGCAACAGTAAGAACGTGAAATTATGCAAAATCATACAGCGAGACTCGAAATATGAATTTACAATAATTTGTTAGGGATTAAAGTCGATAATACTAAAATAATTGCTTCTCAAAGTTTATTATACTTTCTTTTTTGACTCAGTATATATAGGTTAGACCAGTGTGGGGCACCCGTGTTTGCATACCCCCACCCGCCAACACACACCCAAGTAGGAAATGTTTTCCACACTATAGCGTTACTGTGTATTTTTTGATTTTTCATAGATGACCGTATGAATATTTATTTACAGAAACATGGGTACTTTGTTGATTATCGTGGAGGTAACGGAGAATACAGGTCCATTTCTCTTAACCTTGAAAAACATCATTACTGGAAAGGCCTTGTCATCGAACCAGATGACTATCTATTTGATGAACTCAAAAAGAGACACAGAAACTGCTACATTCTTAAGGCATGTCTCGATACGACAAACTACACAGGACACGACGTAAGTCAGTTTATATCTTCGATTGTGGCTCAGTGGTAGACTATATGATAGGGTGTCTTCCCACTAGACCAATTCCCACTAGACCAATAAGCAGCCTACCATTTGAAAAATGGGGTCCCTAGAGGGTGAATTTGGTGATGCTACCCTGCACAGCATGGTAGCATCACTAAATTTACCCTCTGTGAACCTCAAACTGAATCAAGGTTTCAAACATAAACAGAAGGAGGTACCCAGATGATAAACTGACCCACTGTATGGGATAGCAACAGCAAATTCCCCCTCTGGGGACCCCATTCTGCAATGACAGACTGCTTATTTTCAGACTTGAATATCAATAACATTAAATACATTTATAAATATTTATAAATATATCAAATTATTAATATAGAATTATTTTAAAACCAGAAGGCATGAGTTGGTCTAAAGGGAATTGGTCTAGTGGGAATGAACCTATGATTAAGGTCCCGAGTTCGATCCCCATCTGGGACGACCCGCGTTGCGTCCTTGTGCAAGGCACTTTATCCCGGTCATCTACATGGGGGCACGATGACGCCGTGTACTAAAGCGTACTGCACGTCGATGGTGCGCATGTCTTCCACCGCTATAACCCTGCTTGAGCGGAGCTTGAACAGAGTTAGAATGTTGAGGAGCTGACAGTTGCTCGTCGATGCTCGATGGTTCTCTCCGGGTACTCCGGCTTCCTCCACCCGTTAAACTGTCACTGTCACGATTGGCCATTGTGCATAAGTATGTGACCTTAAACACCAATAAATAAATAAATAAATAAATAAATAAATAAATAAATAAATAAATAAATAAATATATCTTCGATTACCTTCGTTCAGACATCCCCACCAATACTTTACCTAACACGAAAAGATGATGACAATTCCACCCACCCCACCATATAGCAATGACTGCCATTGGTAAAAATAATAATAATAACACTTCGGCCTTCCGCTGATTTGTCGCAGCTCTAATGTGAGAAGGCTTGATTAAACCCGTACTCTCAAATGCCTTTCTACTCCTTTCCTCTCCTCCCAACACCTGAAAACGAACGGTTTGATGACATCCTGTATCCCATTCTTTTCAATTTCACGGAAAGCATACTAATCCTCTCATTTGTGTCACTCAATACCCACATATCCTTCATTCACTCATCCCACATTAACAGCCCGGTGAATCTTATTCTGTTAGCCGGATATTTTGGACATTCTGATAGAAAGTGTTCCCGGGTCTCCACTTCTCCTACAGATTTGGCACACCCTTTTTATCGTCTTTCCCAATTTTCCCCTAATCTCCAGCGACCGCGACCTCAGCTTTAAAGTGGTGATCACTCAAAGCTGCCACCAAGGCATGCTTCAAAACATGGCTTCTCTTTATCGCGCAGGCTACCCAAAGACATCTTTGCTTTGACTCTCTCTCGCCAATTTCGATTACAATCCACCATAACTCTTCCTTTGATGAATGTTTTACCCTGGGTTGTCCCTACTTCTAAGTCGGAGATCTCTATTGAATAATTCTCTATCAACTCTCTCACTTGCTCAATCCAACTTTGCCTTTGTATTTGAATTCCAAATATTCTGGAACATTAGTTTACACCATCCGCTATGGAGGAGATTTATCACGTAATTAACCCTTTACCTAACACGAAAAGCAGACGACATTTGCAAACAAATTTCTTTTATAACTAATTTTTGCTCATTTTTTCTCTCAAAAACATAGGTTATGGCCCCTCAATCAGAGATGAGCTTGGGTGGATGGGGATCAAGGAAAGGATATATAGACTTGATGGAACTCTATTATTAGCTCACCTGACTTTCAGTCAGGAGTGCTATAGTGATCACTCACCGTCCGTCGTCCGTCGTCCGTGAACATGGTGTTTGCATCTTCTCCTCCCAAACTGCTGAACCAATTTAATTGATATTTGAGATAATAGTTTGATGTGACATCGCAATTTGATTTTGTTCAAATCAAGTTGCCTCGCCCGTGGGTAGGGCCACACCCAAAAAGTGTGCTGAAATCTTAAAAAATCTTCTTCTCATGAACCAGCAGTAGTAGAGACTTGATATTTGGTGTGCAGCTTCCTTTTGAGGTGTAGACTCAGATTTGTTCAAGAGAAGTTTGTGGGGCTATACTTGGCGTCGTTATGGGAGGGGCAAAATTTTTGGCCCCGCCCAAAATTTCTATTTTCCAAACCGAGAGGCTGATTTGAACCAAATTTTATGTGAGGGCTTATTGGGTCATAAGTACCTAATTTATGCTGATTTTTTTTCCCGTAGCCCCATGGGAACCGCAGGAGCTAAAAATAGAAAAAAATTAAAACGCCCATATCTCCAAAACTGCACGGCACCGAGAATTTTTATTTGGTGTGAAGCTTCCTTAGGACCAACAGAAAGAATTGGTAAAAAAAAATTGCCATCGGTTTTATCATAGGGTACAGTTTTGGGACTTTGAAAAAGTGCTGAGTCAGCACTTTTTAACACTGTAGGCAGTGGGAAAAACATTAAAAAATCTTCTTCTCCAGATCCAGCAGGCAGAATCTTTTGATATTTGGTATGCAACATTGGAGGGTGGATCTGATTCAAGTTTGTTCAAATCGGGCCCCTGGGTTCATATTTGGGCTCAGTATAGGAGCCCGATTTCGAACTAAGTGCATTTCAGGCAAATTTCTTAAAAAATCTTCTTCTCCAGATCAAGCAGGCAGAATCTTGATATTTGGTATGCAACATTGCGGGGAGGATCTGATTCAAGTTTGTTCAAATCGGCCCCCTGGGTTTATATTTGGGCTCAGTATAGGAGCCCAAATTTGAACTTACTGCATTTCAGGCAAATTTCTTTGAAAATCTTCTTCTCCAGATCCAGCAGGCAGAATCTTTTGATATTTGGTATGCAACATTGTGGGGTGGATCTAATTCAAGTTTGTTCAAATCGGCCTCTTGGGTTTATATTTGGGCTCAGTATAGGAGCCCAAATTTGAACTTAGTGCATTTCAGGCAAATTTCTTTGAAAATCTTCTTCTCAAGATCCAGCTGGCAGAATCTTTTGATATTGGGTATGCAACATTGTGGGGTTGATCTGATTCCAGTTTGTTCAAATCGGCTCCCTGGGTTCATATTTGGGCTCAGTATAGGAGCCCAAATTTGAACTTAGTGCTTTTCAGGCAAATTTCTTTAAAAATCTTCTTCTCCAGATCCAGCAGGCAGAATCTTTTGATATTTGGTATGCAACATTGTGGGGTGGATCTGATTCTATTTTGTTCAAATCGGCTTCCTAGATTCATATTTAGGCTCACTATAGAAGCTCGAATTCGAACTTAGTGCATTTCAGGCAAATATCTTCAAAAATCTTCTTCTCCAGATCCTGCAGGCAGAATCTTTTGATATTTGGTATGCAACATTGTGGGGTGGATCTGATTCCAGTGTATTCAAATCGGCCACCTGGATTCATATTTGGGCTCACTATAGAAGCCCAAATTCGAACTTAGTGCATTTCAGGCAAATTTCTTTGAAAATCTTCTTCTCAAGATCCAGCAGGCAGAATCTTGTGATATTTGGTATGCAGCATCCTTAGGGGGGTGAGAATCAAGTGTGTTCAAGCCATGTCCCTAGGTCCATATTTGGGCTCACTGTGGGAGCTTGAATTGTAACTTTGTTCGAAATGAGGAATTTTCTTAAAAAATCTTCTTCTTCAGATCCAGCAGTCGGAATGGTTTGATATGTGGTGAGTAGCATCCTTGGGGGGGGGGGGGGGGGGGGGGGGAGGGGGCGATTCAAGTGTGTTGAAGCTAAGTCCATGGGTCCATATTTGGGCTCCCTGTGGGAGCCCAAATTATAACTTAGTCAATATGAGGAATTTTTCTTTAAAAATCTTCTTCTTCAGATTCAGCAGTTGGAATGTTTTGATATTTGGCATGGAGCAACCTTAGGGGGCTGAGATTCAAGTTTGTTCAAGCCAAGTCCCTTGGTTCATATTTGGGCTCATTATGGGAGCCTGAATGACAACTTAGTTCAAAATGAGGAATTTTCTTTAAAAATCTTCGGATCCAGCAGATGAATGCTTTTGATATTTTTTATGCAGCATCCTTAGTGGGGTAAAATTCAAGTTTGTTCAAGCCATGTCCCTAGGTCCATATTTGGGCTGATTGTGGGAGCTCGAATTGTAACTTGGTTCAAAATGAGGAATTTTCTTTAAAAATCTTCTTCTTCAGATCCAGCAGTCGGAATGTTTTGATATTTGGTGTGCAGAATCCTTAGGGGTGTGAGATTCAGGTTTGTTAAAGCCAAGTCCCTGGGTTCATATATGGGCTCCCTGTGGGCGCCCGAATTATGACTTAGTTCAATATGAGGAATATTCTTTAAAAATCTTTTTTTAGATCCACTGGTCAGAATATTTGGATATTTGGTTTCAGCTTTTCTTAGGAGGAGCAGATGCAACTTGTGGAAATCAATTCTCTGGGTTGGTATTTAGGCTACCATGTCAGGTGAGCGCCCTCAGGCCCCCTGGGGCCTCTTGTCTTTTTTTTAGTCTCAAAAGTATAGGTTATGACCCCTCTTTGGAACGAGCTCGTTCCAAAGAGGGGTCATAACCTATACTTTTGAGACTAAAAAAATGAAAAAATAATGAAAATTAGTTGGAGATTTTTGTGAATAGCGCTGGACGGTTTTGGCCGTTACTTTGGGTAGAGGGTTAAGATAACAGAGTTTCATTAAGTCTATATATCCTTTCCTTGATCCCCGTCCACCCGAGCTCATCTCTGATTGCTTCTTGTGCAGCGGAACCACGACCAAGTTATCCATCGGTTTGCATCATTCTTCAAAGTTTCCGAGCTCTTTACGACCGTTTGGTTTCGTGGTATCACTTCCGTACCATGTGCTATACCAGGTACAGCCACCATTTACCAAATGGGTTTTCCCACAAAAAAACCTTATTGAATCAGTTTCTCCTTTAAAGTTTCATTTGACTAAGAATTCGCTACTCCTTCAGAATTAGTTTATATATCTCGGTAGATTCCTCTCCCCGTGATGTTTACATTTACCCCTATATACTCGTAGTCGCCTGATCACCCACACTAAGACGTTTGTTGCTACCTTCAGAAATATCTCCCTCCCCACTCTCCACCTTCGAGAAGGTTTCACTTTACGAGCCACGAGAATAACCTTACTTTTGTTTTCATTTAGTTCAAGTCTCCCTTTGTTTCCATATCGCCCAACAATTGCCAATATTTTCTCTTGCTCCTCTTCACTTTCTGACGCTAGTACCACATCATCTGCGAAAATAGCCTCGGGATCTTAAGGTCTCGAACTGCTAACCCCTCGTCGCCATTCTGGAGTTCATCTCCTAAATCTTTGATGTAAGTAGTATGTCTCGCACGTTTGGGCCCTTATTTGGGGGACCTCGGTGGGGGACCTCGGAAGTGACGTCATGTCACGTGACGTAGTGGCGCCATGTTGTGTTGTCATGGTAACCCGCGTGAGCGGCCATGTTGTGACGTCATCTCCATAGTGATACGTGGTGTGAGTGCGCATGCGCAGCGCGTGTTGTTAGGGTGATACGTGTTTCCGTCGTCCATTTTGTATACTGGAGGCCGCCATCTTGGTTTCTATGGTAGCACGTGATTGCTATGTTACCCAATTTTTCTGCAATAAGACGGGGTATGTTTTGAGGGTGTGTTCCTTTGTAGAAGAGTAAATCTAATTACCACAAACAACCCGACAATCTCTCCAAATCACCAAAATCCAACCGAACTTTTACTATTTCGAATTCTTCCAGAATTCTCTGCTTTTATCTATATATGCAATAGTTTTCCTCTATCTGGCCCTGTTCCTTTGTTCTAGTGTATACTCCAGTAGCGTAGAAGAGCCTATTAGTTGGAACAGTTTTGCTTATTATTACTATATTTAGCTTTTCTGATCTATTCTTGTTAGTTCTAACCCTATTCCAAGTACTCTTGTTGTTTCATTTATCTAGATCATTTATAACCAATCAGATTGCTTGCTTTCCCATAATCTGTATACAGAGTTATCTCCCTTGTGTATAACAAAAGCAGTCCCAAAGCCAATAAGGTATCGAGCAGTTACTGATAAGTCATTGCTCGAACGACTCTAAGCCCATCGAGCAAATGAGCTATCGAGCAATTGCTCGATCGAGTGACTCCTCGAACGACTCTTCAACTCATTTCAGTATTTGAGGATACCCATGACCCGGTATTGTATTATTTGAGGATACCTATCCCAAATATCCCTTATAAGCTAAAGAGCCAAGAGAGTAATTGCTCCATGAGCAATTGCTCGAACGACTCGAAGCTCATCGAGCAAATGAGCCTTAGAGCAATTGCTCGATCGAGTGACTCGACATACTGCTCGAACGACTCGAAGGCCATCGAGCAAATGAGCTATCGAGTAATTGCTCGTTCGAGTGACTCCTCGAACGACTCTACGACTCATGTCAGAAAAAAGGGATTCTAGGGCCTAAAGGGATTCCGTAAGTAGGGCTTTTTCCCAAATAAGCCAAAGAGCCAAGAGAGTAATTGCTCCATGAGCAATTGCTCGAACGACTCGAAGCTCATCGAGCAAATGAGCCTTAGAGCAAATGCTCGATCGAGTGACTCCTCGAACGACTCTTAGACTCATTTCAGTATTGGGGATACTTGTTGGACTTTACATCCGGGTATTTCTGTTGGGGTAGTGGATAAAAAACAAACAACAATATATATAACATTTCATTTTTATTCATGTATACAATTCAATGTCTCAAGGCATTTCTCTTTGCAGTTCTTCTTGCATGGGCTAACCATTTCATCTTCTTGTGGGTTGGAGCTTCTTCCCATCGCATGGCTAGGTTCTTGATAAAACACATTCTTTCATTTGATAACTTGGCTTTGTTGGTTGCTTTAATTTCCTGTCAGGCATCTTTTGGTTCCTCTTTCTCTAGCTGTTTCATAGTAGTAACGTCAGTCTTCTTAGTAGTAACTTCATTTGTGGTTTGAGTGGAAACATCCTTCGTATCTTCAGTAGTAACTTCATTCGTGGTTTGAGTGGAAAAAGAATAGATCAGAAAAGCTAAATATAGTAATAATAAGCAAAACTGTTCCAACTAATAGGCTCTTCTACGCTACTGGAGTATACTCTAGAACAAAGGAACAGGGCCAGATAGAGGAAAACTATTGCATATATAGATAAAAGCAGAGAATTCTGGAAGAATTCGAAATAGTAAAAGTTCGGGTGGATTTTGGTGATTTGGAGAGATTGTCGGGTTGTTTGTGGTAATTAGATTTACTCTCCTACAAAGGAACACACCCTCAAAACATACCCCGTCTTATTGCAGAAAAATTGGGTAACATAGCAATCACGTGCTACCATAGAAACCAAGATGGCGGCCTCCAGTATACAAAATGGACGACGGAAACACGTATCACCCTAACAACACGCGCTGCGCATGCGCACTCACACCACGTATCACTATGGAGATGACGTCACAACATGGCCGCTCACGCGGGTTACCATGACAACACAACATGGCGCCACTACGTCACGTGACATGACGTCACTTCCGAGGTCCCCCACCGAGGTCCCCCAAATAAGGGCCCAAACGTGCGAGACATACTACTGATGTACAATTCGAAAAGAATTGGCGAAAGGATACACCCCTTCTTCAGACCTATCTCCATAGGCACGCGCTTTGTTGTTATGTAACCCATGCAGATTGAGTTCACTTTGTACATCTTTATACAATGCTTTCATAATTCCAACTCACCTCCCAGGCCCAAGGACTCCAGTTTTCGCCACATACCCTCCCTCAATACTCTACCATATTTTTTTTAACATCCAGAACGCCAACTCCATGAACATCTTTTTCTTTTCAGTTTTCGCAGTTTCGGTAATCTGGAATAGAGTCAAAAGATGGTCAGCGATTCACCTCTTCCATTCCTGAAGCCATTCTGCATCTCTCCGAAAAACCCCTTCTCTTCGATCACATCTTCTAATCTCCCATACAGGACCTCAGAGAAAGCTTCTCCAATGTTGCTACTGGCAGAGATCCTCCGATAATTATCCAGTACTTGCTCCCCACCCCATTTTGTGTATAAATGTGACCTTGCTTTCTCTCCACTGTTTGGAACGTCTTGATTATCTGTGGCTGGGTAGAACAGAACCATTAGGCCTCTTCATAGTTCCTCACCCTCATTGTTTGAGATCTCGTTGGGAATTTCACCTGTTCACCAACCCCCTCCCTGCCCCTCCCCCCGCCGCTTTTCCGTTCCTCCATTTTCAGACCACTTTTCGGACCTCTTTACTTTTATTTCGATGCACACGAAGTTTGTTAAATTTTCCTAGACCCCATTTTGGCATCCCGGTAAATTCCTCACGCCCCATCGCTTATCATTTACTTTTTTCACAGTGACTTGATCGTCTGTCTTTCCGTCCTCCACTTTGAACCCTTTATCCAACGTAACGGCCAAAAACGACCAGGGCTATTCACAAAAATCGCCAATTAATTTTCATATTTTTTGTCTAAAAATAGGTTATGACCCCTCTTTGAAACAAGCTCGTCGAGCTCGTTCCAATGAGGGGTCATAACCTTTGTTTTTGAGACTGAAAATGAAAAAAAATTAGTTATTCAAGAATTTTCGCCAATTAATTTTCATATATTTTTCATTTTTTTGTCTCAAAAACATAGGTTATGACCCCTCTTTGAAACAAGCTCGTCGAGTTCGTTGCAAAGAGTGGGCATAACCTATGTTTTGAGACAAAAAAATGACAAAAATTAGTTATTCAAGAATTTTATTTGCAAGTGTCGTCTGCTTTTCATGTTAGGTAAAGGGTTAACACTCTGTGAATTACTTCCTTTGCTTCTTTTATTCACCATCTCCAACATACACTCGAACTCACCACCCCTCCCCCATGTCATTCCTATAGGCCTAACAAGATTGCAGTTCCGCACCCTCCGATTGTCATCTTTAATCTTATCTACTTTATTAAGGGCTTGTTCGCATTCTTCTTATACTGCCCTGGCCTTGTTACTTTCCACCCCTTGAGTTTTCTTCTCCTTCTGTACGAAGCACATTTGACTTTTTTTGCCCTTTTTCAATTCATCATTCATTTTGTACCCAAGTTTCCGTGTTGGCACCCTAATATCTCCTATAGTTTCCTCCCCATGAGGCTGATAACTATAGCATCTGCTATTTTCCGGGAGTTGCCCTCCCTGTGTAAATTATCAAGCTTTGGTTTAACCGTTTCTTTTAACTGTGCCCAGTCAACATCTTTTCTGAGTTCAGAAATCCCATTAAAGCTTCTTTTTCTTCCTGTTGGGATTTTGCACCTAATAGCAACTATAATCAAGCTGTGATAACCACCCAACTCCCTTTTACCCTCATCGTCCACTCCTGCTTCTATAATCTTCCTCCATAAATCGATATCTCTGAGAGAGAATGTAGTCGATTACTCGTTCATCTCCCAGGTCCATTTTCCCTTACACCTCTCATCTCTGTTCAGAAAATTCAGATCGAGCTCATTTGTGAAATACAACAGCTTCCTTCCACTCCTGTTGACTTTCTTATAGCCATCTTGTATGTCTTCTTCCTTTTCACCTATGTGTCCATTAAAGTCTCCCATCAGAATTTTACCGAGACGCCGGTTTTAACAATTCCTTGATGTTGAACCTAAGTGTTGAGTAGATTGAGTAATTCACTGCACAATGCACGGTAATAGGGTGTTTGGGGGAGTCTTCCCCAAGAAAATTTTGAATTCAGTCATTAAATGGAGGCTTCTGGCGGCAATTGGGGTGAAAAAGTATGTTATTTCTTATCAGTCAAAATGACTTTTTTTAGCAGCATGTTTCAAATTTGCAAGTTCATCAGTGAGAATCCAGTGACCTAGATTTATGGCTTTTGTCTGCACAATTCTTGAAGTGATAACTTTATTACGTCAAGTTGATTTAATAAAGTTATCACTTCAAGAATCATGCAGTCCCAAATAACAACCGTTGGTCAAGTGCAGAGCTCCATTCGCGATACAGACCCCTTCTTAACATTTGGCTCTATACAACTAAATAACTGGTGGTTCTTAGTTGAAATGCGTCAATATAAAACCCACAAGTTCTGTTAAATAGAACTAAAATTTTGGTCAGGTTTCTGTACGGATGGCAACTTATCTTGCTGATTTGCGTTCGGGGATCGAGGGCCAGGCTTGGCACAGGAATCAAAACTTGGGGGTGGGGGGGGGGGGGGGCAGGACTAACCCAAGAATCCTCGACTCCTGGGCCAAGCCGGACCTCAAAGTTCCGGGCTCCGGGGTAACTACCCCAGCCCCCACCCTCTCCCCGGCCCTGTCTAAAGGCGCCATAAACATTCATTTTCTTTGAATTAACACAAGAAATGTTTTTTCAATCTACAATGCATTTGACCGAATATTTAATGGCATTACAATACTGTTATACATGTTTGTAAACTAAATACTTATGAATGAATACTCACCATGGTAGTGTACAGTACAGCCGCCGTGGACTGGTCACTTCCATGGATGAGCAAAAATATTAGATTTCAAACACTAATTATAAGAATAATCATCAAATATCATTAAATTATTACTGAACCTCCCAACAAACCAGGATGGTTTCGTCCATTTCGCCGTTGACAGTATTGGCTGAAATATATCTTCCACGGCGCCAGTGCACATAAACAACTGGAACTATTTTTCAACTCACATTTACTTTTTCAGGGAGATGTGGCCGCAGTAAGTAAAAAGTGGGAGATTCCCTGTTACAGACTGGACGATATTCTTTCAGCGATCGAACATAAAAACGTGGATTTACTCTTGTTGGATTCCGAAGATTCCGAATTACCAACATTAAAATCGATATCATTCAACTTGTTCCGAATAAAAACTATTATGGTAACATTCCACACTCTAATTGAAACAGATAATGTCAAGGATGTTACCAATTTTCTTTTCATGAAAAAATACCACGCAGTTCATCGAATTTCTAACTCATACTGGGGTATAATAGAAATAATTTTTATCCATCAAAACTCATCGAGATGACTTTACGTGAACGCATTCTCTGTGTATTTCCAAAGAAGAGACAGAAATAAGAGCCCCATATATATTCTCAGGTGCTATTCTCATGTGCAAAGCTTTGTTGAAAGGGGAGACGTTGTGTTACACTATTGTGGCGTGAAGAATCAATTGGCCTCACTGTGTGGAGAGACACACTTAGTGAACGTTACAGTGCGGCCGCCGTGGACTGACCACTTTCCACGAGTGGGTAATATTTCAACGGACGCAATAATATTAGATTCCAAACACTAATCATAGGAACAATCACTGATTTTTATTACCTGGTAAACGCACTTAAACGGACATCACTGCCCACACGTGGATTACTACCAGTCCACGTCGACTGTACTGTAATCATCCCTATGTCAAATTCGAGAGGCGCAGAGCAGTGAATATGCTACTAGTTCACCCCCATAAACACACCCACCGACCGACCGACCCACCCACCCACAAAAAAAGCAAGTTTCAAAAAGAGGCTTTAAATGGACAATAAGCCGCGAATTTGAAAAAAATATCGACTCTAATATTTTGCTTGTATGTGAAGGAACATGTTAAAACACACGTTATGCAAAGTGTTAGTCGTCAGTAGTAGAGATGGACAATATACCGAAAAAGGGGGCGCGGTGGCTCAGTAGATAGAGGTGCAGGCTGCAAGCCGAGAGGTCCTCGGTTCGAATTCCATCTGCGGCAACCGCGTTGTACCCTTGGCCCATTGCCCACGTGGGGGCACGGTGGCGTTGTGTACTAAGGCGTACTGCACGTCACTGTCTTCAACCAATGCTAACCTTGCTTGTGTGGAGTTAGTATGTTGGGGAGCCTGACAGTTGCTTGCCATTGCTCGGTGGTTCTCTCCGAGTACTCCGGCTTCCCCCACCCGTAAAACTGTCGAACACGAGGTGACTCTGGATGTCGAAAGCGTAGTTAAGCCCCAAAATAAATAAATAAATAAATAAATAAATAAATAAATAAATAAATAAATACCAAAAAACCGAACCAATACCGATATCATGGGGATACCGAAAAACCGAACCGAACCAATCATTGAATACCGAGTTCATCTGAATTTTCCTATATTCACTATTTATAAGGCCTTTCTGAGGCTTGATAGCAGTTGAGAGGTTTATTTTCATGAAAGAAGTGGCTGATTTTATTTTCAGTTTTGTTAACCCTCAGGGGCCTGTGCAATTGTCCTGAATTCTCACTAGGCTACAACCTGTACATGTCCAGCTGCAAAACAGTGATTTCTGGTCAAGTCTTCGCTGCTTTAACAGGTAGCCAAGACTTGACTAGAAGTCACTGCCCAGGTGTTTTGTTTATTGTCAGCAGGACGGACCTCCCGAAGATCGCATGGCTAGGGCACATGCCTTTAGATTGCAAACGCCTCAAATAGGCCTTTAAAGGTTCAGGTGTGTTTAGAAGAAGTCAGTAAATTACTGCAGGTATGATTTGTCTTTGTAAAATAATTCCACTGTTGAGCTCATTGGAAGTGACATTTGTGGATCAGTGGTAGAATGATACAAGAACAACTTATTTTTTTCTGATGTTAATTCCCTTTGGTACTATCAGCAAATCTCAGTCAAATACTGAATACCGAACCAATACTGAAGTATACCCCTTAAAAATACCGAAACCGATACCAAACTCAAAATTCAATAGCGCCATGCACCTCTAATCAGTAGCAACAGGATATTACTAGTATTCAAATCTCTGATTAAAAAAACTGCAATGCAGACGAATGGGGCGCGGTGGCTCAGTTGGTAGAGGTGCAGGCTGCAAGCCGAGAGGTCCTCGGTTTGAATCCCACCTGCGGCAACCGCGTTGTGTCCTTGGGCAAGACACTTCACCCCGATTGCCTACATGGGGGCACGATGACGCTGTGTACGGAGGCGTACTGCACGTCGATGGTGCGCATGTCTTCAACCAATCTAACCCTGCCTGTGCTGCGGTGCAGAGTTCAGAGTTACGATGTTGGAGAGCTGACAGCTGCTCGTCGTTGCTCGGTGGGTCTCTCCGGGTACTCCGGCTTCCTCCACCCGTAAAACTGTCACGGTCACGATTAGCCATTGTGCATAAGTATGTGACATTAAACACCAATAAATAAATAAATAATATAATGCAGACGAATTTTTGGAAGATGTGAAATTGCGAAGAGAAACGAAGTCGCCCGAAGTGAACGGAAGTGAGTACAACGGTTTGTTATAATTTCTGATACACGTGGGAATAATTTTATACCTTGACCGCAACACGAATGACTGATTGCATCGACCTCGAACAACAGCTGTGCATTATTTGAGCAATAATTGGGCATAGCAGGTCAAAAACTTCGCATTGTTTTAAACAAAGCTCAGTTATGTTTTCAATAAAACCTCGGGCAAGGCATTTTCAGGAGAGTCATCTATTCCTTGACGGGCTCGTTGCGATCCGATTGTAAACACGATGGAGAATCTGATACAAATTACAGGGCATGCACATGATCATGATAATGTAACGTATTCAATAGTGAGTGGTGACTGCAGACTTATATGGTAGACATAAGATATATTTGATAAACTGCCAGCAAAATGAAGAATTCTATAATGCAGTATGGCTTTGTGGCAAGTTAAGTTTATATTTTACTGTGCTGACATTGAGTACTGCTCAATTTAGGGACGAGAGTGGATTGTAAAGAAATCACCCAGGGAGATGAGTTATCACCCAAAGTGTTATTTTCAAATTCTGTACAGGTAGATAAAAAACACAAATAATGTTTAAGCCAATGGACCTCCGGGTACAACCCGGAGGTCCATTGGCTGGAACTTTGCTTGTGCTAATTATGCTTTTCAACAAAACCGCAATTATTGCTCGAGTGAAATCTCCACTCTGTGGGTGATTTAGTGATAATACACTCTCCACGTATTATTGTGCCACGTCGGCTTTTATTTGTAAATGACAGGAGTCGCTTATCTGCAATCACCTGAATATTAGACTGTGGGGGGAAGCGTGTTCCCAGAACTATCTCTCAGTTATTTAAAGTCCAAAAAATGGACATTGTGTCCCGAACTACCGATTATTTGACACATTATAATGGCCCACTGGACCGCCTTAGGCCGTCCAGCTCGTTTGTGTACTGGTACAACAGCGGCGGTCCAGGAGACCCATGGGCCGGTGTACATTCCTGGACCGGTATTTTGCTATCCTATCCTCGACAGCAATAGGTTTAACTTCCACAAGCTGCATTATAGGCTATGTGGGAATGTCGGTTGGTCGATATGTGGCCAACGGAATTTTAAACCCATTAAATTTTTAACCCTTTACTCAATGTACCGTCAAAACCGAAGAGCACTATTTACAAAAATCACCATTCAGTTTTCATCATTTTGTTATCTTTTGTCTCAAAAACATAGCTTATGACCCCTCATTGGATCGAGCTAAATGAGCTCGTTCCAATGAGAGGTCATAAGCTATGTTTTTGAGACAAAAAATGAAAATATTTACTTATTCAAGAATTTTGTTTCCAGGTGTCGTCTGCTTTTCGTGTTAGGTAAAGGGTTAAAATACTTGGTGGAATGACTCCATATTTTGGTATGCATGTGTATCTCATTGATGTCTAGTTCCATGTTCATTGTAGGTGTTATTTGGAGTATTTTTGTCAGATTTATCACCCCCTATGGACTTGGGCTGGCGGCTTTGGCGTAGACTCGATCAGTTTTACGAAAACCACCGTTAACTCAAGACAGACATAATACTGAGGCGAGTTGACATACCTGACATTCCAGTGACGCCACTCTTGAAATTATTGATTTTGATGATGTCATATCACGAAATATCAGGGTCACGAAATTTTAATCCAAATTATTTTTCAGACACATGTGTGGACAATTAGACAGGTAAGAGTCATCGGATCCTAAAGCTCACTGGAGAGTAATAAATAGTATCAGAAACAAAGAATTCACCGAAAACGAGCTCGATCCCGATTTAACAGTCGACTTTTTCAATAATCTATACTGCAAACCCGTTGTTGACAAAAATAAGTATCAGTCACATAATAATTTAGAAGTACGCAGCCCAATCAATAATAATGAAATAACAGCTACCAAAATACCAAGTGCTCTTCGGAAACTGAAAAACAATAAATCCACATGTCCTGATAATATCCCGAATGAACTTCTCAAACTAATTGTCCCATACATGTTAGACGAAATCAGTAAACTTTTTAATCAAGTGCTGAAATCGCGCCATTATCCCCTTGGTTGGAGTAAATGACCCAAATAATTATGGAGCTATAGCTCAAAGCAATACTCTTGGTTAACTAGTCAACACAATAATCAATAACAGGATTAACGTATTTCTAGGAGAAAATAAATTGATTAGTGATAATCAATTTGGATTCCGGAAAGGATTGTATAGGATTGATAGTATGTTTATCTTGAAAACTGCAAAACACAAATACAAGAAATTAAAAAATACATTATATGCTGTTTTTGTAGATTTTAGGAAGGCATTCGACGCCGTAGATCGTTCTATAATTTTCCACAAATTACAACAAATAGGAATTAACGGAGCAACGTTTTGAACCTTATTGCCCCTGTATCAGTCGACGTATTATATAACCAAAACAAATAAAGGACATGGCCCACCTGAGCTATCGACAACCGGAGTCAGGCAGGGTCCTAACATTTCTCCGACCCTCTTAAAAACTTTTATTGATGACATTGGGAAAATATTTGATGAAAGTTGTAGTCCGATACTATTAAACAATTGCCAGTTAACGGCAAAAACTGCTTTTCGCAGATGACTTGGTTTTACTTTCGGACTCACATATAGGCATCCAAAACTGTCTAAGAAAATTGGAAGAGTGTACCTCGTTAAACAATTTGAGTATTAGCAGCGAGAAAACTAAATGTATCATTTTCAGATCATGAAAATCTAAGTCTCTCTAGATTCACATTTGGGCTCTATTAAACTAGAGTACGTAAATAACTACAACTATCTGGGTTTCAACTTATCTTCTAATGACAAATTACATGATGCCCAATATAAGTTGAGCCTCAAAGCCCTAAACGCACTCCTTTCTCTCATAACCCATTCAAGTCTAAATGTCACCCCATTACAAATATATTTAAACCTGTTTGACAAATTGATTAAACCCATTTTACTCTGCGGTAGAGCAATATGGGCTTTGGAAGTGACTGATAAAGCTGCAAGAAACTCCCCCATTGAAAATGTACAGGTCAGATTTTGCAAACTGGTACTTGAAGTGGGCAAAAATTCATTTAATCATGCGGTACGTGTGGAATTAGGAAGATATTCAATCACCATTGACGCTACTATGCGCCAAGTCAAATACTTACATAAACTAAATCAGGTGCTTCTCAAACTTTACTGGGCAATGCACACACGGATGCGAATAACTATGAACTCTTAAAATCACTCGAAATAAAAATGCAGAATCTTACACAACTAGACACCGATAACGTTAACATCAGTCATAAACACCAGAACAGACATATGCTGGAAGAGCTTCGGAGAAGACACGAAACTAATTTCTTCTCAAGCATTTACGATGACGACGGTAGAAACGGAAGCAAAAACAAATTACGCATATACAGAACATTTAAAGACGACTACATTATGTAGTACACCCTGTATTTGATTGATTAAGAGTAATTTCCCGTTTCTTAGAATTAACACAAACAACCCGACAAGTTGTACTATTTCGAATTCTTTCAGAATTCTCTGCTTCTACCTAACCGTGCAATAGTTTTCGTCTACCTGACCATGTTCCTTTGCCCTGGAATATACTCAAGTAGAGTAGAAGAGCCTTTCAGCTGGAACAGCTTTGCTTATTGTACCCTCGGTCAGATTGCTTCATTTCCCCTGTATTCATATAAACGGGCTATATAAGGCATTCCGTAATTGAGATTCCTAGCCGATTCCGTAAAGTTGGTTTACTCCTATTCAATCGAATACACCCTCCGAACATACTCCTATCCTATCAGAAGGTTTTAGGTCACATGGCAGCCACGTGCTGCCATAGAAACCAAGATGGCGGCCTCCAGTATTCAACGTGGTCGACGGAAACACGTATAACCCTAACAACACGCGCTGCGCATGCGCACTAACACCACGTATCACTATGGGGATGACGTCACAACATGGTCACTCATGCGGGTTACCATGACAACACAACATGTCACCCCTGGATCACGTGACATGACGTCACTTCCGAGGTCCCCCAAATATGAGGTGAAGGGGTACATGACATACTACTCATGCAACGTCTCGGGAAGCTAGAAACGTCTTCACTGGACTCCGAATCAGTAACCACAGTCTATTAATCGAGAAGGGGGACATTCACAGCCTCCTATTCCGGTTAAAGAGGCTTTGTAAGGTTTGTGGTTCGGGGACGATTGAGGACGAGTTTCACTATGTCATGGGTTGTAAATAACGAGACTGAAAACTTTCAATATATGGATATAAAAGGAAACTTTAAGGTGACAGTGCGAAACAATACCCCCCAGCTATGCAATCCCATCTGTAACATGACCCGTCGCTTCTCTCAACACAGGGGAGATGAGCTCACAAAAATAAAGTAATTGTTTTTTATGTTGATATTTTTAGTTTATTTTTTATACTTTTAACATCTTTTTCTTTTTCTTCTGAATGTTTCATTCTGTCATTGTTATTGTTTTGTTTTCGCAATCTGCCTCTCTGTAGGTGCTAATTGCTTGAATAAATCTTACTGAAATCTTATCGAGGTATGGTTTAGAAAAAGCAAACTCGTGTTCATACTCCAAGAAGTGTTGTTTCCCTCGCGACGCTCGACAGATCGGATACGATCTAGCGAACGCAGGGGGGACAGACGACACTGTTTGGAGTTTGACTCGAGTTGTGTGTGTGTGTGGGGGGGGGGGGGGGGGGGGGGGGGGTGTGCGATTGGTAGCTGTGGCAATTGACCCGAACTGGTAGGTCATGTTTGTTCACAAAATGCAGATGATGAGGTCATCTTGAGCTTGTTACTGTCGGCAATAATCTAATACTCAAGGCTACATGTAGGTTTAACCTACTACTTGACGTAGAAGTGTCAGAAAGATTCTCCCATTTTTCTGCAAAATATATTTATAAATATAGACGATTAGATGACCTCATTGTCGTATTGTTTTGTTCAACCGACCCCCTCCCCCAACACCACCACCCATCGCTACCAAAAACTTCGCCACTTAGTCCCCCTCCCCGATGGCGTCAAGTCGATCACACTCAGTCCCCCTTCCCGATGGCGTCAAGTCAATCTAAGGGGGTAACTCAATCTGTGACGTGTAGCAGTGATACTGTTACTGTAGTCACAGCGCAACAGATTTCACTCCATCCAACGTGATGGTGTTTCCATGGCTCGAAAACTAGTTACATGCACGGCAAAAGTTTCCAATCTCGGCACTTACTTTTTGTCAATAATTATTAAACTATTTTGTAAATATGTAATTTGTACTGCTGCGAATAAAATGTGCACATCAACTTTCTCATTATTATTTATAACAACTTCCACCCCTCCTTAAGCAGATGAGACACTTTTCTTTTTGTGGCCAATAAATGTTCCAGCAATCTTTTTGTATACAGAAATCAGTGGACACAGTCCAGTTGCCTGAGGTCCCACAATAGTGCGGTGTGAGAAAAACTGAAAAATGCATCCACAGGAATGCCGTTTCCTCGATTCTTAGGTTTTGGCGGATAAGTGCGACAGAAAATGGTAAATGTGTCTATATATATGGAAGTGGCGCCTATAAATAATATTTAGAGTACCCGGTGAATTCATTTCGTGTTATCTATTACCATTCTATAGTATCGTACATCAGCAAATGTATAAGTAGCCGCTAATCTTTCATCTTGAGATGTATGCCATGATCTGGACCGTCCAGCCGTGGTTTGGTCGATTTTTTCTCGAGATGGGAAATATACCGAAAAACTGAACCGATACCGATATGATGTGGATACCGAAAAACCGAACTGAACGAATCATTGAATACCGAAACCATCTATATTTTCAAATTGTCCTACATTCTCTATTTATAAGTCCTTGTTAAGGTTTGACAGCAGTTGAAGAGTTCATTTTCTTGAAAGAAGTGACTGATTTTCTTTTCAATTCGTCTTATCCTTAGGGATGTGGACAACTGGCATGAATTCCGACCGGATTACATTGATGTCTAGTCAAGTTTTGGCAGCCTGTTAAGGCAGCCAAGACTTCACGAGAAATCACTGCCCAGGGGATTTGTCTGTTATCAGCAGGGCCTTCATATGATGGCACGCTAAGGATACATGCTCTGAGATTGCAAAGGTCTGAAATAAGCCTTTAAAGATTAAGGTATGTTTGGAATAAGTCACAAAATTACTGTAGACATGATTTGTGTTGGCACAAGAATGCCAATGTTAAGCTCATTGACGGTGGCATTTATGGCACTGTGGTAGAATGATATAAGAACAACTTATTCTGTATTTTCCTGGTGTGAATCCCCCTTTGGTTAGATCAGCAAATCTCAGTCGAGTTCTGAATACCGAACCGATACCACGGTACCTCCTCATAAAAATACCGAAACCGATACCGAACTCAAAATTCCACTACCGTTCGTCTCTAATTTCTTCAAGGTTAACCCTTAACCCTTTACCTAACATGAAAAGCAGACGACACTTGCAATAAAAATTCTTGAATAACTAGTTTTTTTCATTTTTTGTCTCAAAAACATAGGTTATGACCCCTCGTTGGAACGAGCTCGACGAGCTCGTTCCAACGAGGGGTCATAACCTATGTTTTTGAGACAAAAAATGAAAAAATAATGAAAATTAATTGGCGAATTTTGAGAATAGCGCTGGCCGGTTTTGGCCGTTACGTTGGGTAAAGGGTTAACCATTTGAAACCCAGAGACCGCTTTTCCGGCTCAGTAACATGATACTTCATAATTTCATTAAGTAGGCTGACTTTTGAATGATGGTGTGGTGTAGACCAATCAATATTTTCAACGTGCAGCCCAAGGTTGCAAGTTGAAAATATTAATTGGTCTGCCCCCAAATAAAAAATATGGACTCTTCCCGTTGCTGCCATTGAGCTGATATGGAAGATACCACTAGAGTTTAAAGGGTTAAAGCCACCAAATAAGTGTACGATAATAACTACCGTATATACATGTAGACAGCTGCAGGTAACTTAACAGTGATTCTACATCATTGTTGGCTGCCAGTACAGGAAGCCAGCAATGATGTAAAAACACTACCAAAATAAATTCAGCCTGCGGCTGAGTTCTCTTGGAAAGATACTAGTGGAGGTATTTTTTTCACGGCAGTGCAAAGGTAGGTGGCTGTTTGGGCATGTATGTAACTTGGGGGATATAAATAGTGGAAGTAAAGAAAAAGAGGATAGCCGGTGAATATACCGCGTATTCTTTGATAATAGTGATGGCATTTTCCTTCTTTTCCTCACTGCCAAATAATAATGATTGCTGGGATTGTTTCACCAAAATAATAATGGTGCCGAAACTATTATTAGGCAGGTGAGAGTATTATATATCACAAATTAACGCATTTGTAAATATAAACTTCTCATCATCTGTCGGAATTTTAAAAGTCAAAAATAAGAGGTTTATGACTGGCCGACTTTCCCCTGTTTGAAATGTCGCGAGTTATAAAGTTCAAATCATGCATGAGATATGTGTTGTGTGGGAACCGCGAGAAGAGAGGGGAAGACGAAGTGGTGCATGGTTACTTTTGTTAACAAGTTATGCGACTCGGTAACTAGCCTACTGTTTATGGGGGATCTGCATGAAGGGAGGCATCCAGTGCTATAAAATAGTATAGGTGTAATTAACTGTCTAAACGTGACTATATACTCTGGTGTTGAGATCCTAACATAGCCATAGATGCTGAAAGTGACCTTAGGCAATAATCAGCAAACAAATGTTTCCCCCATACACTTGCGCCGTTGTTGTGCGTTATGCGAAAGTATGTGTGACACTTTGGTGACACCATACCTTCAACGCATGCCAGGTGCGTGGTAATTGGGGGCACAGTTGCAGGGGCGGACTGGGCCAAGAAAAGTTGCCTGGAAATGAACCAAGGCGGACCCGGACCATTAAAGTTAGTATGATTTTTCGAACTGAACGAACGCTGTTTCCTTGCATCCGAGTAATCAATGGCAGCTCACACAGGGGACATTTCGATGGCATTTTTGTGTCATCTCCATCAGCCATTCAGCAAGAATGTTATCAATAAGTGGTGGTGGTGGTGCGCTCACCTATTGGGCCGACCATAATTCGGCCCAGTTGGAGAAAATTTTGATTTTTCAAATTAAAAAAAACCCGCTGTTTCCGTGCATCCGAGTGATCAGTGACAGACCAGACTACTACTGGAATATCGAAATGTGCTCCATGTGGACTGCCATTGGCAGTCCACATAGAGAACATTTCAATATATCGGCATTTCATGCAATCAGATCCATTTCGCCCGTTGAGCATTTCATCAAAATTTCCGTCACAAACAGGTGTTGAGGAGCTGCATCAGTTTTGGGGGCTCCAGGGACCTTCCAATAGGGGGGCCATCGGGAGTTTTCCCGGTGGACCATACGGCCAGTCCGCCTCTGCACAGTTGCCTCGTGAACCCCCCCCCCCCCCCCCCCCCACCCATCCCATATTTTTCCAGAAATGGTTGGAGAAAAGAGAGGCCTTTACATTTAGCAAAATCTTCCGAAACATGCTTTGGGGCGGTGGGGAACTTTGTTAAACATGAAGCCAAAGGGCGCATTTTCCTGCTCAAGAGATGTTCATTAGTCCACCCGGTAGCTTTATGTATTGTATTCCTACGTTGTCACCTGAGTACCTCAGCTATCACTGATTATATCAGTATGTAGGTGACCTTCAAGTTCAAAATGCTCCCACGCCGCTGACGAATGCATTCTTACCTAAAGTTTCTATCAAGAATCGATCAGCAAATTAGAGAAAGAAACTCTCTCTCGCCAAGCTTTGAACACATTTTCCAAGAGTTCAGTCCCTTTATTATTCCTAGGATGTATTACCTCTCTTGGGTTGCACATTGTGAACAGGATGAACTGTCGGCGGATGGCTTGATACGACCCGTTGGTAACACTATTGATCAAAATGAAGAGAAAAGACTGGAATCAGTTTAACCCTTTACCCAACGTAACGGCCAAAACCGCCCATCGCTATTTACAAAAATCGCCAATTAATTTTCCTTATTTTTTTCATTTTTTACCCCAAAAACATAAGTTATGACCCCTCTTTGGAACGAGCTCGTTGAGCTCGTTCCAAAGCGGGGTCATAACCTATGTTTTTGAGATAAAAAATGAAAAAAAAAAAAAGTTATTCAAGAATTTTGTTTGCAAGTGTCGTCTGCTTTTCATGTTAGGTAATGGGTTAAATAATATTATCCATCTGCCATGATGGAACAGTAAGTTTCAATATACAACTCGACAAAATTGTAAACATTCCTAATAGGTCCCAGAAAATCTTCAAAGTTTTGATTCGATATTGGCATAGATGGCCTGATTCTCGAGCCACATCAAATAGGCTTCCTGATTTGTAGATTTTTGAATCGGGTGACACATGCGTTTTTTTACGGAGGATCGGAACGACAAAATGTCTACTACAGGCCGAATCATATCACAGAAATGAAAGGGTATGTGCATGCTGGTTTTCTTTTCTGCTGGTGCATTTCTGGTACAAAGGGCACGTGCTGCCCCTTTCCCCCTCCTCTCCCCTAGCCTCAGTAGAAGGGCAGCTGTCCCCTGTGCCCTTGAGTCCACTCCCCCATCCCAAACGGTCATCTTCGCGATGCCCCTGAATGTGGCAGTGTACAGAAGGAATGGGCTACTATAATACATCAGAGCCTAGCTCCACCTCGCCCGGCATAACTCTGTGTGTCCCATTTCAACCTATACATGGTTTCATCTAGGCGATAAACTTACAACGCTTACCATAGTGAACTGAAAGAGACATTACTCGATAAAATTATCTTTGTAATTCCAAAATAATAATGAATATATTATGATTTATAATTTCCGTGAGGTGGAGTAATTTATATTAAAACTATATTATCTATAAAACTAATCGATTTTGTCTCCATTGTCAACTATTCTGCGTTAGAAAATTTCATGATGAGCTCATTTTTAAAGCCATGGGCCAGAGTTCAGGAGGGGTGGACAGTCCGCACTTGGAATGAAGCTCTGATTTTTTAAAACCATCGGTTTACTTGAAAAACAAATTAACTCGACAGATTTTGTTTACGGAAATTTTCTCAGTTTATTGTTATTTAATGTAATGTACTTACAATTCACATAATATATACAAACATAAATAGCACTATGATAGATAGAACAAATATACATTAACCCTTTACCTAACATAAAAAGCAGACGACACTTGCAAAAAAAATTCTTGAATAACTATTTTTTTTCATTTTTTGTCTCCAAAACATAGGTTATGACCCCTCATTGGAACGAGCTCGACGAGCTCGTTCCAATGAGGGGTCATAACCTATGTTTTTGAGACAAAAAATGAAAAAAATAATTAAAATTAATAGGCGATTTTTGAGAATAGCGCTGGCCGGTTTTGGCCGTTACGTTGGGTAAAGGGTTAACTCTCTATACATGAGGTCAAAATAACAAATTTTCAACACGCAAATTTTTCCCATAATGCAACTGGAAATTTGATAAATTCATTCTTGCTTGGCAGAGTTCACCGACTGCTAAATGGTCCAAAATAAAATGATATTGATGAATAAAATTACTGCACTAAAAGTTCTCAGCCCTTTACCTAACACGAAAGGCAGATGACATTTGCAAACAAAACTCTTCAAAAAACTTTAAAAAAAAAAAAATTGTGTCAAAAACAAGCTTATGACCCCCTCATTGGAACGAGATCAACGAGCTCGTTCCAATGAGGAGTCATAAGCTGTCTTTTTGAGACAAAAGTGAAAACATAATGAAAATCAAATGGTGATTTTTGTGAACTTTGCAGGTCGATTTTTGCCCTTCCGTTGGGTAAAGGGTTAAGAGTGCAGAAAAAGTAGCAGTTACATTTATATCATTTTTACATCACTTTCTCAAAGATGTGAAACTTCACAGACAGACAGAAAGACATGGCACAACTTCAAACAAAAAACGGTATAGGTGGCTCAGATCTTGCAGCTGAAAAACTTCTTGGTGGAAAGAACGGAAGGGGAGACAATTGAACATTCCCAGGAACTGATGGTGATATTCTGTATGCGTTAGACGATGGTAATAGCCCGCTGTTGAATAAATGTGGATAATACTGAAGAAAGTTGCTAGGATTTATTGGAGAGTATATTAACTGTGAATTTGATAGCATTGATCCACTCGGAGGATGTGGACTAAGAGGAGACAGACTGTCATATCTTGAATAGTCCGGACTGCAAGGAGGAACACAACATTGTCCATAACATCTGGGTGTTACAGTCTGTATTCCTGTTGGCGGTATGTTTTTGTCCGATAACTTGAGAGCACTGTGTGATTGTGACTTTCCATCTGCCTCTCTCGACTCTTGGATTGCTAACAGTTGTCTTTGGAGAGCCAACGAGTGAAGAGACATCATTCTATCTCGCTTTTCTTTCATTCTTCTGTTTTGAAACCAAACCTGTTTTAGAGATAAAAAGAACACGATTAGCAAATCTTGTAGCATGGAGGATGTACCATTTTAATATTTTATTTATATTGCAAAGTTTCTGAAAAAAACATGAACTCGCCACGATCATTTCGAAAAAATATGACATTCGCCTGTGCTTTGCTTGTCTATAAAAACCGCTGCTTCGAACATCTATGTGATTTGATAAATAGGACTGCAGGATAGTTCCTTCCTATGTCATCATCAAAGAAATACCCTTATTTTGAGAATGTTAGCCTTTGGTCGTGTACCTCTCAATCTGCCGAGTAATTTGGTTGTATTTTGCCACAAATCAAGTCATGGCTACTCTGAAGCAACCATGACTTGATTTATTGAAAAATCCAATAGGGTCTGGGATCTGGAAATTATTGAGGAAGATAATCCATTTGGTAGAACATTGCAAAAAAGTACCGTGATTAACCCTTTACCCAACATGAAAAGTAGACGCCACTTGCAAAAAAAAATCCTTGAATAACTAATGTTTTTCATTTTTTTGTCTCAAAAACATAGGTTATGACCCCTCGTTGGAAAGAGCTCGTTCTTACGAGGGGTCATAACCTATGTTTTTGAGACAAAAAATGAATAAAATGATGAAAATTAATTGGCGATTTTTGAGAATAGCGCTGGCCGTTTTTTCCGTTACGTTGGGTAAAGGGTTAACCTTTCTGCTACGCAATAGAGTATTTTTTATATTGCTGCGCCTGCGGTAGATAAAGTGTTAAAATTAAATGCTTTAAGAACCCCTGTTTGATGCTAATTCTGTAGACCATGGAATTAATAAGCACTATCAATGGAGGAGATCAGCATTTGCCATGTTGGGTCACGTTGTGGTGGTGACGGGTGGTGGGAAGGGGGGGGGGGGGGAGGGGGGCACCTTTGTTCCCTAAACAAATCACATATGGATTAATTAACAGACACAGTCCTTGCCAGAAAATGGCGGACGTGATCTCAATTCGAAGTCACATAGATATTGGTAATATTACGTGCTTGATAGTTTGTATTAAAATTAACTTTTATAATAAGTATCAAAATTATAATATTATTGATAATATGGTAAATCCGAGTTAAAAACAAAACTTTAGGTTAAGAACACATCGTCGCCTAAGTTCCAATGTGTTCTATGTGCCTGCTGGCACATAGAACACATTGGAACTCAGGGAACGACATTGAAATGTGACTGCGTACAGTCGGAATCGAGTTGCGTATGTTCGATGCTTTGCAAACCGAATCTGAGCTGCCATTTCGAAGTAGAACTGTAGAACATTCCAAATGCATGGATATAAATAACGAATCGCAATACCTGTGCCATAAGTGTTCGTACAGTTGAGTCATACGAAAGGAAATGAATGACCTATGAAGCGATCGACGGTAACCCGATCGCTGACTCACCACTTTGTTCCACACATGTTTATTGCTTTGGAAACAAACGTCACGCGTACCCACCCCGCGTGACCAAACATGGAGAATGCTGATGAAGTCTATTCTACGTCACCACTAGAATTTAGTTGCAGGATTATTGTTAAAAATGTTCTTTCTTATTTTATTTCTTGTCTCTTCTGACAGTGCCAACAGTTAAAGTTCAGGATCGAAACAAAACCAGTCTGCTTTATAGCAGGGAAAAAACTTTTTTCGAACTCTCTTTTATTCACTGCTGCATCGCCCGGATCCTCTCTGTTTTACAGTATACTCCATCGAAAAATATTTCCACTACTCAGCTCCAACGTAATTTCAATCCTGGGTCGACCTGGCCTGTGGGCGGAATTGATGACTGTCAGATCAGGCTGAATATTTCAGACTACAGACTTGCTCCTCAGGTGAGATAGAATCCTATCACGCACAAATTGTCCAGTGTTCCAAACATCCATACTGGAATTACCATTTCACAAACTCATTTATAACTTAACTTGACAAAGTCAAGATAACCTATTGCCAGTTAGTCTGTGAGTCTGTTCACATTTTCCTTTAGCACAGGCTACACCCCGTAGTTCTTGTCCGATCGTCACGAAATTTCACATGCAGGTTTGAGGTCATGTCTCGATGGAACGTCCCCTTTTGGTCGCGACAGTCAACCGCGATGGCTACCCGAGCCCAAAACCCGAAAACCTTTAGTACAGTCTACTTATCGTGTTTATGAAGGGATTTCATTGTAACTTGGTAGGGTGACTCCAGATAATGTCAAGATGAGAACGTCCCATTTTGGTCGCGATCATTCAACAGTGATGGCTGCCCGAGCCCCAAACCCGAAAACCTTTAGCACAGACTACAGGTAGTATTTATGAAGGGATTTCATTGTAGCTTGGAAGGATGACTCTGTATAATGGCTAGATGAGAACGCCCCCTTTTGGTCACGATCTGTCAACCGTGACGGCTGCCCAAGCCCAAAACCCAAAAACGTTTAGCACAGTCTACAGGTCATATTTAATATGGGGGATTTCATTGTAACTTGTTAGGATGACTCCGTATGATATCTAGATGAGAACTTCCCCATTTGGTCACGATCTGTCAACCCTGATGGCTGCCCGAACCCAAAACCCGAAAACCTTTAGCACAGGCTACAGGTTGTATTTTTGAAGGGGATCCATTGTAACTTGGTAGGATGACTCCGTATAATGCCAAGATGAGAACGTCTCCTTTTGGTCAGGATTGGTCACTGTGACGGCTACAGGGGCCCAAAGCCCGAAAACCTTTAGCACAGTCTACAGGTCGTATTTATGAAAGAATTTCATTGTAACTTGGTAGGAGGATTCCAGATAATGTCAAGATGAGAACGTCCCATTTTGGTCGCGATCATTCAACCGTGATGGCTGCCCGAGCCCAAAACCCGAAAACCTTTAGCACAGACTACAGGTGGTATTTATGAAGGGATTTCATTGTAGCTTGGTAGGATGACATGACTCAGTATAATGTCTAGATGAGGACGTCTCCTTTGGGTTGCGATCGGTCAACCGTGGTGGCTACACAGGCCCGAAGTCCGAAACCCTTTAGCACGGTCTACAGGCCCTATTTATGAAGGGATAACTTGGTAGGATGACTCGTTTTGGAATAACTTCACTCTAACTTGGTAACTTTGGTTGACATTCATTAACGGTGAGGGTCACATTAACCCACCCCTCAATTCTTTAGTACAGTCTACACCTCAGATTATTTTTATTGAAAACATACCACACAGGGAACAGAAATTAACATATTCTCTATGATCACAATTCTTGTCGTATTTCGTAATCCTTTCATAAACATTGAACACTATCCTTTTCATCAAACACAACACAATGTCAAGTTAAGCTACAGTGTCACTGACATTTTCATTCGGTATACCCAATAAGTATCATTTAATTAATCTCAATCCTGCTTACCTTGATTTTATTTTCTGGAATATCAAAATCATTTGCCAGTTCACATCTCACTTCCTTCGATGGATATTTGTTTTTTGAGAATTGTTCTTCCAACGTGTGAACCTGTTCCTCGCTGAACGTAATTTTCTTCGGTTCTCTCCCTTTCTGTCGCTTCAGTTCTAAAAAAAACACACGAAAGAATGAGCATTAGAAACCACTGACTTACATGATTATTTAACCTTTTGTTCACTACAGTATGGGAGGGAGATGACAGTGCCTGTTTGCTTTATGTAGGCTTAAATGTAATTAAACTTTTCAGTAGGATTTACTTAAAGATTTTCACACAGAGGAAATGTTGGCTGTCTATGAGCAAACAACAAAATTTGTGTGTTTGTTTACTGAGGTTTAACGACACTTTCAACAGCCAGGGTCACATCGTGTCGGACAATTTTTACGGGTGGGGGAAGACGGAGCGCCCGGTAGGAACCACCGAGCAGAGGTGAGTAACTGTCGCATTTACAAACTTACAAACCCAGTTCCTGGAGGGAATATCGGTTGAAGACAAGTGTACCGTCGTCATGTTCTACGCCTTAGTACACAGCGCCATCGTGCTCCTGCATGGGTAGTCGAGATGAAGTGTTTTGCCAAAGGACAGAACATGCTCTATCCAATGAGCCACTGCGCCCCCTAAACGACACGGTGAATAAAGTTTTGAGGATCACTTCTATATAACGAGAGGTCATAAGCTATTTTTTTTATTCAAAAATGAACTTTTTTGGTTATTCCAGATTATTTCAGATTTTTGGGGCAAATGCTCTCTTTTAATCGTGTCATTATTTATTTGTTGTGGGTTAACGACACTTTCGGCAGCCAGGATCACCCTATGTCGAAACGTTTTACGGGTGGATGAAGCCGGAATACCCGAAGAGAACCACTGAGCATTGGTGAGCAACTGTCAGCCTCTCCAACGCACAAGCAGGGTTAGCATTGGTTGAAGACAAGTGCACCATCGACAGGCCTTAGTACACAGCGCCACCATTCCCCCCACGTGTGAAATAGGGATTAACCCTTTACCTAACGAATCTCCCGCACCCGCCACGTAATATGCAAATTGAGCAGTTGAAAAAATTACATTTTTCAAAATATTTCAACAAAACCATATCATGTGACCCCTCATTGGAACGAGCTCAATGTTTTGTTGAAATATTTTGAAAAATTTTAAAAAATGATATTTAAAATAATAAATTTTGATATTGTCTACGTTGGGTAAAGGGTTAAGTGTATTTCTCTAGGACACAACACAGTTACCCCTGGCGGGGCTCGTACCGTGGACCATTCGGTTTAAAGTCCAATGCGGTAACCACTGATCCACTGTGCACCCTTAATTGTGTCAGAAGGAGCGTTAAGAAACAATACTTTCGGCTGAAAGTGCAACTATATTTTACCTGTACTTCTGCCAAGTGCCTTTGGTGAACTCTCAAAGCTTTGTTGTTGCGAATCGGATTTTTGTATCTCCATATTGAAGTCGAGTATACTTTTTAAAACCTTCAAACTTTTTATATGAGTAAGACTTATATTTTCGACGTACTGATCAATCAGAATGTTCCCTATATAACATAGTTTTTCGACTTATCCCAAGGACCGAGAGCCAATCAGATTGCTTTATTAGTGATAAAATTAGCATATGTTATTGAATTAGGGTTGTAAATAAAACCACCAATGGGGGTGTTAAGTTAATAATTACACATTGTACTTGTTACATCCATAACATTAATGCGAGAAGCTCATCAATAAATTCTAAACCTAATTATAATTTAATCTCTTTCTGATGTATTAATTCTACAAATAATTATCATCTGTTCGGCGAGGAATAATTACTTGATAAAACAAGAAAGACTTGGGGTGGCGATACGTTCAAAGGGTGAACAATATGTGAAGATGGACGATCCAACTGATAAACTGTAGGATAACATTCGCACTGAAGAGGGAAGAAAATGTTCCGCCAATTTAGTAGTGTGAAAACCAAGTGTAAAAGGCGAAGAAAACTGGACGGAAAAGGAAAACGCATACATGACCAGGCATAGGAAATAATTCGCGAATGGTCGTTTAAGTTACGTGGCCGGTACCTCAATTGTAAATTACCCGTACGAACTACAGGTTACGATAAAATAATATAATATAGATTTAATTTCTAATCCTACATGCTTCTGCAGTCTGACTTGACAATCTTTCAGGGACAATTTCGACTCAAAGGTTGCACATTGCATCTATCTTAGCAGAAGTTCCACCATAATAAACAGCATCAACTAACGCGCGATCTCGCCAAAGTGGCGAGATCGCGCGTTAGTTGATGCTATTTATTTTGGTGGAAATTCTGTTAAGACGTAAACAGCATGGTTGGTGGAGTAAAACAGAGATGATGGAAAACCATCACAACACGTCTGTCCTATAGTTTACCTCTATGTCACATAGCGCAACCTGCTAACGAATTACGATGTAAGCTCATTATTTCCCGGTCTGTATGTACATAAATTTTTCGTATTGTTTAACCCTTTACCTAACATTGAAAGCAGACGACACTTGCCAAAAAAATATTGAATAACTAATTTTTTTCATTTTTTGTCTCAAAAACATAGGTCATGACCCCTCGTTGGAACGAGCTCGACGAGCTCGTTCCAACGAGGGGTCATGACCTATGTTTTTGAGACAAAAAATGAAAAAAAGAATGAGAATTAATTGGCGATTTTTGAGAATAGCGCTGGTCGGTTTTGGCCGTTACGTTGGTAAAGGGTTAATGCGGACTTGTTGAATATCTTTTAAAATTATTTTAGGATTCTTGTATTTTTAATTGATACATATATAGGTTTTTGACTTCATAATAGTTTTGACATCTCAGGGCGTGACGAATGTAAAGTGTCTTAATAAATTCCTCTTCATCGATTTTATATCT
Organism: Pictodentalium vernedei; assembly: GCA_031216915.1. Taxonomy (NCBI): domain Eukaryota; kingdom Metazoa; phylum Mollusca; class Scaphopoda; order Dentaliida; family Dentaliidae; genus Pictodentalium; species Pictodentalium vernedei. The sequence goes on along the minus strand of CM062290.1, from coordinate 113,848,913 downwards.
TGGATTCGAAGTGTTATGTATGAAGTTGATAGTTTGAGGGTCGTATTAAAAACAAGCTATATTTTTAACGTTGTAACACCATCAATTAATAGTAAACGTATCTTAATAACAGCACATCCTTTTTACAACATGGAAGGACATGGATGCTCCCTGCCTCCCTTGTCGAGGGCAGGGAGGCGTGTGCCCCTCCCTAGCACCGGCGTCTCTAGCTAACCTTTTCAGTACGATTTACATATTTTTACAGTAACAAACAGTTATGTTGTGAGGATCAGTACCGTGGTATTAAATGGTTACTGATCCTCAGGATAAACATTAAATAGATTGATTGATTTTCTGAAAAATTTTCTGTGGGGGATCATATGGTTCTGGAAAACAGTGGAATCTTTCATAATAGATTGGCGTATTTATGGGCTGTTGATGCAGCCATCAAAAATGTTTTTACTCGCCGCCAATGTTGTACACATGTGCTTTGGCACTGAATCTGCAGATAATAGTGAGCAGAACAAATTGTATGTCCTAAGTAAATGTTTCTAGTCTGTTTGAACATTTGTCGCGAAACAACAGTCTGAAAGTAAGTCTTGAACAAATTTTATGTTCAATTTACTATCTCTTATTTCTCAGGCTTGTTCGAGAGCCAATTCTATTGTGTTAGTTGTGGCTAATCCTTCATCTAGTAACCGCAATATGCAACAAAAACACTTCACAAAAATCGTTATTCAAATTTTATTGTTTTATCAATGTTGCCCCCAAAATGTAGCTTATAATATGTAGCATATGACCCGCCATTAGAACGACCTCCACGAGCTCGTTCCAATAGTGATCATTTACTATATTTTTCGTCAAAAATGAATTTTTTTTTAGTTATTTAAGAATTTTTTTTTGCAAAATGTGTTAAGAAACGATATATTTCGACTAAAAGTACAACTGTATTTTACCTGTATATTTTGCAAACGCCTTCGGTGAACTCACGGGGCTTTGTTGTTGAGAATCAAATTTTTGTTTCTCCATCTTCAAGTTGAGTGCACTTTATAAGACTTGCAATTTGTTTTATATAAGTTAAAATATTTTTTTTCGATGTGCTTCTCAAACAAAATTTACTCTATATAATATTTGAGGTGACGAGTTGATAGCCAATCGTAATGCTTTATTGGTGTTAAAATTAGCATATGTTATTCAATTGGGGTTGTAAATAAAACCATCAATAAGGGTGTTAACTTAATAATTGAACAATGTACTATTACATATATCACATTAATGTGTGAAACTAGGCAATAAATTTTTAACGTAATTATAATTCAATTTCTTTCTGATGTACTTATTCACGAATAATTATCATCTGATCATCGAGAAATAATTACTTGATAAAACAAGGAAAAAACATGGGATGGCGGTGAGTTTAAAGGTTGAACAATATGTGAAGGTGATCGATCTTACTGATAGCCTATCGGGGTAAAGTTCGCACTAAAGGGAAGAAAAGCAGTGGTGGCGCCAGGGGGGGGGGGGGGGGGGGGGGGCAAGCAGCCCCCCCGTCGGAGAGGTCCAGCCCCCCCCCCCACCCCCACCCCCACCCCGTCGGAGATTTTTAGTCAGTCCGTCGGAGAAATTTCCGACAATCGAATGTAGATATCTCGTCTTGTCAGTCTCGAACCCGTGCAGCACTGGAACTTTGATAGAGAATAGTGATTCTCACGAAATTCCTTAATGTCGTTCGTCAAACTGGCTTTATAGATGAAATATTTCCCGACCTTATTATAATATGTTTACTTTAACCCTTTACCTTAGGTAACGGCCAAAACCGGCCAGCGCAATTCTCAAAAATCGCCAATTAATTTTCATTATTTTTTTCATTTTTTGTCTCAAAAAACATAGGTTATGACCCCTCGTTGGAACGAGCTCGTCGAGCTCGTTCCAACGAGGGGGCATAACCTATGTTTTTGAGACAAAAAATGAAAAAAAAATAGTTATTCAAGAATTATTTTTGCAAGTGTCGTCTCTTTTTCAGGTTAGGTAAAGGGTTAAATAATCAATAAACATACTCAATTTGCTTCTATTTTGGTTCTCCAATTTACCAATTTTCTCTCATTTTCCTTCCTTTGGGAGGTCAAATGTTATAGCCCCCCCCTGTCGGAGAGGTCAGCCCCCCTGTCGAGAAATTCCTGGCGCCACCCCTGAAGAAAATGTTCCGTCAATCTAGATGTTTTGAAACTAGGTGAAAAAAGCGGAGAAAAATAGACGGAAAAAAGAAAACAGACATGTACAAGAAATATTCCTCTATTGACGCCGTACAGAACAGACCTATTAGATATTATTTGGGAGTACATAGGTTTTGCCCAACATTGGGGATGTTAGTAGATATTGGTTTCGAGTCGTCTTTACAGCGGAGGTGGGTTAATATGCTGAGACTATGGAATAGGCTTATGCTATGGATACTGATAGGCTAGTGAAGAGATTATTCCTGTGGGATTATAACTTTTGTAATGAAGGCTGGTGTTCCGAAATTCGAAAAGTATTTGATATCGTTGACTGCTCCGATACATACGAGGCACCAATTCCCTGTGATATAGATGACATGCGAGCTAATCTATTTAACTATCACAATGAAAACTGGTCAGAAAGCATTCAACATGTCCCTAAGCTACGTACATATTGGAAATTTAAAACCGAGTTTAAAACTGAAAGTTGTATCCTTATGAATCTAAATCGCCAACACCGATCTGTATTAGCCCAGTTCCGATGTGGAATATTGCCACTCAGGGTAGAAACCGGTCGTTTTTTGGAACAAAAATCTAGAGGAGCGAACTTGTACTCTGTGTAATATGTCTAGAATTGAAAATGAATATCATTGTTTGATGGAATGCCCCCTCTATGGAGACCTTCGTTGAACTCTTTTTAACTCTGCCTCATTTAATAATCTAACTAAAAATTACTTGACTGAAGAAAATATGAACATAATTATAAAAGGGTACCCAAGGCAATGTGCCACGTTCATTTTTGAAGCATTCAAACTACGGAAATCTAGGTTGTATAAGTAATAGACAGTGAATCATTGATTGACACGAATCTCCAATATTGTTAGCCGGAGATCAGGTAGATATGTTTGAGAACGTCCCTGCTCTATTCAATAGCTTAATCCTCCACCCCAACCCGTACCCCACGCACTTAGTTTTTTTCTGCTGGATCACGTAATCTCCAACTCTGGATACATGGGGACTGCAGGTTGGGATGAAGTATTATATGCAAGCCAGAAAATATGCAGACAAACATCTGCAAAATGAGGTCCCCAGCGGACGAATTTAGTGATGCTACCCTGCATAGCAGGGTAGCATCACTAAATTTACCGACTGTGAACCTCAGTCTGAATCAGGGTCTCAAAACTAAACAGAAAGAGATACCCAGAGGATAAATTGGCCCACTGTATGGGATAGTATCATCAAATTCACCCTCTGGGGACCTCATTCTGCAAATCTCTGACTGCTTATTTTCAGGCCTGATTATATGTAACTAAAATCTACATAATGGACGCCTCATAGTCGTGCAACCGATACAGGATGATAGAATTTTATCATGTTGCTAGTTTCAACAGTTGGCCTGTGTATATTCCGCTCTGGACCTTCGGGCCGCGGAGGGTGACGATGAGCTGGCCCACAGTTGAAACTTATCTGTTGATTAATCCATAAGAGCTTTCTTAGCTACTCCATAAATATGCAGTTTTTGTTCTAGGAACATTTCTTCAGTGGGTTAACCCGATGTCCTACACGATCAGATGGGACCCATCCACCCGTCCACTCTGGAGCTCGGGCTGCAGAGTGAAGGGATGGTCAGATCCATATTAGGTACTGAACATTGACAGGTTTGGCTGTCCTGTTTGTAATTCAGAGAAAAAAACTTTAGGAACTTTATTATCAAAGACGGAAATAACCACTTCATTTTATTTTGAATTTATAATGCAATATTGCCCTTACTTTTGAAATCCATGGTAACCACCCCCCCCCCCCCTGAAAATGTGCACCTTATAAGATAATTCTGATGTTTTAGGTGACATATAGGTCCATTTGGCCGGGGGCTATTTCATGTACACTTTTATTAAACTTCAATCAATGTAAAGCACATGCACAATAAAAAGATAGTACTACTACTACTACTGTATATTATAAAACTAGCGGTCCGACCCGTGCCAGAACAGATTAGCCCCTCCCATCCGACTGATAATTTCATTGCATTGCATGTCAAGGGAGATAAAGAAAGCTTTATCAAGCTGGTTGGAATTACACTCATCAATAGATAATAGATTACATTTGGTCTAATTTAAGGTCGCTTTAGGTTTTTTCCTTTAAATTCTATTTTTGGGTAATGAATGGGAGGGACTGAGGTTCATACACCCTTAACACACACCAACCTAGTTACGATTCTGTCTATAATCAATTCATTTTATCATAAAAATATGTTATTAACCTGACAAAATTCTGAAAGAATAAAAAGGCAACCAGAATTCCACAAGACTAGTTGGACGCTGTCCATGTCCATGTTTTTTTTGTTTACGGATATTTGTTTTGGAAAAGTTCAATTTCACCACTTTAAAAACTTGAAAACCAAAACTGTTTTTCCGTTTGTGGTTATGTGGAACATCAACACGCCTAAACATGGGCATGGGTTCATTTTGGAGTAAAACTTTTTATTTTGGAACAATAGAAATAATTTGATGAGTTTGTTTTCAACCCTTGAAATTCGTGCTTTCACCGGCAATGCGGATGATACAGTACTAGCCAAAATAAGGTAAATAGCCTACTAAACTTATAAAATGCAAGACCATTTCCAAACAGCCCGTGTTCTTTCAGGTTTCAATGGCCATTATAAACCCTAATAACTTATTTTATAGTGAAAATAATAAAATACCCCCCTTTTATGATGTGTATATATCGGTCCGATTTATATGTGGATAAAAAGAGCATACATCGTAACCCGTTAGCAGCTTGCGCAAAATAGCTCATCGACCTTGTTTTCTGGAGAGGTCATGAACTTTTTTTTCTGGATACGAGGATTGTAAAACAATAAACTAGAAATAAAAAAAAACACAATTTATTTTTCTTTAAGAGTATTTATCTTGTAAATTGCCTTTTTTATTCGTGATGGGTTTGATAATGAAAAGATAGAACGGCTTCTTCAAGAATTAAGGAAAGATGCAAATTGCTTTCACTTTGATGTCAGAATTAGTTACATTTCTAAGGGCCTATATAAGTAATGGAATTTGTTTATTTTGAAATTCTCACCTCTCGTATTCCTTAAATTCAGATTAAATTTACACAAATTATACATCAAAATGAAGGTTGGGATGTATAGAACACGAAACACATATGTAATCAACTCATAGAGTCGACTGCAGGCACCAGTGGTTCCTGGAAGTCTGCTACCGTATTCGCACCAGAACTGATAATAAAATAATATTTCATCAGAACAACTTGTGGCCAAATGTGCTTCATATATCCGAGAACAAAGCTAGGCATTCAAAACACTTTCGAATACAGCGATAGGTCTGCATTTTGGAAAAGGACAACACTGTCTGCATTTTTTTGTTGAAGTTGGTTTCGACAGACATGCGCAAATCACTCGTTACCACGAATTTCCATCAAAAAACAAAATCGTAATTCTAAGAAATTTCAACAGGTATCATGATACCTTGCACTGAATATGGCAACTGTGCAATCTCTATCTAATAACAGTATACTGTATAAAGGCGATCTTTTTCATTATTTGATTTTAGACGGTTTTGTTTTTACATGCTTTTTCTGTCCGATGACGTCGACCGGAAATCGAAAGTATACTCATACGTAAACAAAAGCAAAGGCTTTGGAATTTCCCCCAATGCAGCTCTGTCGCCGTGTTTTGAAGAATTTTTACCCCCTAGCATTGTTCTTGGATATGTAAAGCACATTTGGCCACAAGTTGTTTTCGTGAAATATTATTAAATTATCAGTTCTGGTGCGAATACGGCAGCAGACTTCCAGGAACCAGTGGTGCCTACAGTCGACTCTATGGGCTGATTACACATGTGTTTTGTGTTCTGTACATTCCAACCTTCATTTTGATGTACATTTTATGTATATTTAATTTGAATTGAAGGAATATCAGAGGTGAGAATTTTCCAAATAAACAAAATTTCATTACTTATATATGCCCTTAATATGGGAATGACAGGAAGGTAGCCATCAGGGCTATGCTATTTTCATGCAGTGCACCTTTACTTTCATATATTTTGCAAAATTACAAACTGTTCACCATACACCAGTAAACGTGTAATGCAAATAAATTTTCATTCATTCTTTCACAGAATGGCGGTAACTTTTGACGGAAACTGCTGCGGTGTTTTCTGCCTTCCTTTGTTTTAACTATGCCAGTCTTACTGTTTACGTATTACAAGACGTTTCACCATTATTAATAACAACAAAGCGCGATCTCGCTTTGTTCGGACTCGAACGGACATGCCACTCTTCTCATCCTTTTGCATCGAGCTGAATCCAGAAATACTGTAAAATCTGACTGGTAAAATATTAGGGACTAGAAATTTAGGCTACTATTTTGTCGTAAGCTGTAGTTTGTTCGCGTATTTTACAATTGAAGTAATCCCCACGTAACCTAAACGACAAGTATGGCATGTTATTTTCGCTATAAAATCAAATATTATTTTTTAAGATCCATGCGTCGGTCACCTGTGGTTTCAAGCTCTCATGCTACCAGTCGAATTCTGTAAGGAATGTTACGTACGGTTTGTTTACCCATTTTTCGTGAGGTTTACGCGCAGACTACCGATAATTTAGTGTGATGTCCATTTACTCTCAAAGATGTACAGATATTCTTTCGCACTCCAGTTATACTATTCCAGTCAATAAGTATTTAATGCACATTGAATTTCGACATAAGATGAACCTGGCTGTTGAAAGAATCATTAGACCCCAATAAAAACATCACCAGATATGGTCACAATTAGCGTAATCTTAAAGCATCAGCTGTGGTGATTCTCCATTCTTAACTAGTGGAGTGCTAAATTATTTTTGGTCGTCAAAATTTGCTCACATCGCCGCCTGAGTGCTAGAATGTCCTATGTCCCATAGGGGACATAGGACATTCTAGCACTCAGGCGACGACATGTCTTTGCCCTGTTACAATTTATGGGAGAGTGCAGATTCGGACTCCCGCGTTGTGTCCTTGGGCAAGGCACTTAACCCCGATTGTCCACATACTGGCGCATAGGGGCACGATGACGCCGTGTATTAAGGCGTACTGCACGTCGATGGGGCGCATGTCTTCAACCAATCTAATCCTGTCTTTGCTGCAGTGCGGAGTTACGATGTTGGGGAGCTGGCAGCTGCTCGTCGTTGCTCGGTGGTTCTCTCCGGGTACTCCGGTTTCCTCCACCCGTAAAACTGTCACGGTCATGATTAGCCATTGTGCGTAAGTATGTGACCTCAAACACCAATAAATAAATAATGGGAAAGTGCCTGTTGGCACTCTCCCATAAATTGTAACAAAGCAAATCCATACAGACTGAATAATTTCACTTCAAACATAACGCAACACATATCAACAGAATATGAAGCCTCTAACTTGCGGCACCTGCCTTCCAGTGTTAAGCCCAAATCTGGGCTTCCAGACTCTACCAGTTAATTATTTATAAAACAAACATGTTTAATAGAGCTGAAACGGTTAAGGGATTTTCTTGATCGATTAATCACATGGATTATCCTTTGTTAACCGATTAATCACTTGTCCAAATAGATATCTGAATAATTGCCATACCGTTGATGATTTACAGCATGAACCTTTTACCCAACGTAACAAACAAAACCGACTAGGCCTATATACAAAAATCTCCATTCAAATTTATTATGTTTGGAATTTTTGAGATTCAATCTGATAAAATATGTCCGCTTGTCGGAAAACGAACCATGGGTTCGCTTTTCCGACCAACTGAAACATTCTAAACGATTGAATTTAACCCTTTACCCAACGTAACGGCCAAAACCGGCCAGCGCTATTCTCAAATATCGCCAATTAATTTTCAAAATATTTTCATTTTTTGTCTCAAAAACATAGGTTATGACCCCTCGTTGGAACGAGCTCGTCGAGCTCGTTCCAACGAGGGGTCATAACCTATGTTTTTGAGACAAAAAATGAAAAAAATTAGTTATTCAAGAATTTTTTTTGCAAGTGTCGTCTGCTTTTCATGTTAGGTAAAGGGTTAAACATTTTGAACTATTCAAGGGTTAGACTAGTTCCAGACCAAAACATCGTCGAATTCCTCACAAAAGTTGACTGGTGGCTTGAGAGTTCACTGTGTTTTCAATGACATATCAGTCCACGTTTTTGATTTTTGGAAAGATAGCACATACCTGGAACTTTCAGTGAAATGTGGTGAGGCGTCGATACTGCAGTCGTGGAAACAGGGACGTAGTAATGCTCCCAACGTTTTCCCGCAGTAGCCTAGAGAGAGAGAGAGAGAGAGAGAGAGAGAGAGAGAGAGAGAGAGAGAGAGAGGTTGGGGGGGGGGGGGGCAGGCGTTGATACTACAGTCGTGGAAGCAGGGGCGTAGGATAGGAATGCCCCCAACTTTTTGGTCAGGCGTTGATACTACAGCAGTGGAAGCAGGGGCGTAGGATAGGAATACCCCAACTTTTTTCCCGTCGTAGTATTAGTAGTAGTAGTAGTAGTAGTAGTGTAGTAGTAGTAGTAGTAGTAGTAGAGAGAGAGAGAAATGGGGTCAGGCTTTTTTAATACTACTGACGTGGAAACAAGGGCATAGCATTGCCCCCGAGAGAGAGCGAGAGGGGCGTAGGAATGCACCCAGCTTTTTCCATTTGGAGAGAGAGAGAGAGAGAGAGAGAGAGAGAGAGAGAGAGAGAGAGAGAGAGAGAGAGAGAGATCCAGCATTATCTTCCTCATCCCATCACTGCAATCATTTTAGGAATTAGCAAAAGAGGGTGCACAGTCTCTTTACTGCATGGATTCCTGTGCATTATGCCATTATCTCTCTCATCCCATCATTGCAATCATTTTGAGAATTAGCAGGAAGAGGGTGCAGACTCTTTACTACATGGATTCATGTGCATGGGTGTCTACGGGGCCGAATATGGGTCTCTTTCCCAATGGCATTTGGGCATAATTTTGCCCAATTCTCAACCCAAATTTCTGAATCTCAATCCCCATTCAAACAAACATTTTGGAACTGGGTGTTTGGAACTAGGTAGTAAGGCCTTAGTAAGACCACCCTGTTCAGGACACCAATTGTGCATTAACCCTTTACCCAACGTAACGGCCAAAAATGGTCAGCGCTATTCTCAAAAATCGCCAATTAATTTTCATTATTTTTTTCATTTTTTGTCTCAAAAACATAGGTTATGACCCCTCATTGGAACGAGCTCGTTGAGCTCGTTCCAATGAGGGGTCATAACCTATGTTTTTGAGACAAAAAATAAAAAAAAATAGTTATTCGAGAATTTTTTTTGCATGTGTCGTCTGCTTTTCATGTTAGGTAAAGGGTTAATTAAATTCAAATTGTTTACCTAACGAATCACAGAAAGTGCCTAAATTCAAAGGCAAATGACAAGTTCTTCTTCAGTAGTATCAGAACAGTTAATAAGGACTACACAGACTAGGGTGAAGAACTTGATTTCATGTGACTATTTGTTATAAAACTTCCTTCTAGTATGCATGCAGTTACTTGGGTATCGTTCTTAATGTTCTCTCTTCAATTCCAATGTAAATTTTCTAAGTCGTTGTATGTTTCTACCCCTCCAAAGCAAATTCCCAATTGGAGCCTCCATTACGAAAATTTTCCCGATGACATGGGCCGCGGGCCATTTGCCAAAGAGGGCCTAATAATCGCTGCTTTACTCTTAAGGTGTAACCAAATCTCTCTACTATGGATTTCAAAACCAAGAAAAATGTACATATTTTTGGCTCCATATTTAACAAATGGGGAAATCTGTTAAATATGGATCTGAATGTAGAGATGCTTGAGTACCAAATATAGCTTTATGTATTGTATTCCTACCATTCCACTAAGGCGCATGAGCCACCGCCGATATATATCAACAGGCCTGGCATTTTCACGTGAGCGCTTTATTTGCTCGCCTTAAAAGTAATTAAGCACGGCGAAAACTGCCCCCGGCCTTGGAATATAATTATTGCCACAACATCCTATTCCTAAAACCCACTTTTTCGGATCTCGGCTCTGTCGGTGGTCTCTGTAAGACGGCACCACTGTCCCTCCCACACATCCGGGCCTTGCCGAGGCCCGGGGGTGTGGGAGGGGCAGTGTAGCCGCCTCACAGATATTACCTTGTTAGCAGCACCAAATAAAGCACCAAAGCCCACTAGACAGAATTCATGAATAGTAAAACTTCATTTTGCCACTTTTAGCTTTTGTAAGCTTGAGGATAGCTAATCGCTCCCCTAGGCCTTGAGATGGGAGCGATTTTTAGCCCCTTCCCTGCATTTTTGAAGAGTGCCAGGCCTGTATCAAAGTGAGCCGGGGGTGCCATTGAATTACCGTGCCCATCTCTTGCCCATAAGTTCGAAATAATTTCTACGACCTTGCGTGGAAAATTAAGTTAATTTATTTGTGGTTGATTACATGTATGCGTTTATATTAGAATTGACCTGTTTACTACTCTAGGTACACTGTTCAGATAAAACAAGAAGGAGATGTATGATGCTATTTTGGGGGAAAATTCAAGATGGCCACACGACGGCCATTTTCATTTCTTTGTATTTTAGTATTTTTGTTATGTTTATTTATCATTCATGGCTCAGATATGCTTTGAGGTTGAACTTTAAATGCTGGTGCATTGTTCTGACATAACTGGGGCATGATGCACGTCAATGGTTTATCAACAGAAAGTTCAACATGATAAATAGTGTTTCTTTCAGCACAGACATTTCATGCCTTGAAATTTGTCCCGATTCGCGAGAATCGGTGTTCATGCTCGTGAACTCCTGCAACGAGAACAATTTCCCTTTCAGTTTTTGATTTAGAATTTGAGAGTACTGATGTGGACTTGTCAGGCTTGTTAGTCAGGCCTGGAAAAAAGCAATCTGTCACGTGCAGAATGAGATCCCCAGAGGGTGAATTTGCTGGTGCTATCCCATACATTGGGGTAGAATCCTCCAATTTATCCTCTGGGTACCGCTTTCTGTTTAGGCCTTTGACCTTGATTCAGATTGGGGTTCATAGAGGGTAAATTTAGTAATTTTCTGGGTTCCAGGCTTTATGTAAATGCAACCAGTTCATAATCGCTGGTAAAAAACAAACCTCATATTTATATATTTACTGGAGTTGAACCCTTAAGGGCCTAGTTTTAACTTTTGTGAGTATTTTTGTTTTACATGTATGTTGGACGAGAATCAAATGACCATTTGGGAGAATCAAACTTGTTTCTCACTGTTTTCCTTTCGATAATTATTTGCGATAAATCGACTCTGATTTTCGCATGAATTTTAAAACCCTTTACCCAACGTAACGGCCAAAACCGGTCAGCGCTATTCTCAAAATAGCCAATTAATTTTAATTATTTTTTTCATTTTTTGTCTCAAAAATATAGGTTATGACCCCTCATTGGAACGAGCTCGTCGTGCTCGTTCCAATGACGGGTCATAACCTATGTTTTTGAGACAAAACATTAAAAAAAAGTGTTATTCAAGATTTCTTTTACAAGTGTCGTCTGCTTTTCATGTTAGGTAAAGGGTTAAGCCCCGAATTTTTGACTCTGAATCATTTGCAAATGGTGCGATCCATCTTGAAATTCCAGTTACTTTGGTTTCAACTTTCAGAAATGATAAGAAATATTTATGGTGTTCGTGTATCAGTGATTTATAGTTATATTATCAAAATTCTTCATTGTACCACATAACGTCATTACAAGTGCTAAATAGGTAACCAATCAAATGGCAGTACTTGTGGAATTATGAAAAGTTGCTAATTAAGGATGCAGATAGTAGCATCAAAGCTCTGACTACAAGTAATGATGACAATAACGTGTACTATATTTTTACCACATTAACATGTGAATATAATCAATAAAATCTTTATATCATCATTTGCCATCATTTGGTATGCAAAAACTAATACACGGACACTTATCGGTTATTTAACTTATCAGATGTTTAATTTAATAATTGCCTCACTAAGAGTGTTTTGAGTTGCTTTTGTCGGTAAACTGAAAACGGGTCTGTCGCGCCGATAAGTTTGGAAGTGTGAAAGGTCCAGGAACTGAAGTAAAACATTTTGGGGCAAAAAAGAAAAGAAAAGTTAAATTATTACAACCATATACTATATAATAATTACTTGTTAAATAGAAAGTTGGTGTTGCTATGTCTACAAACTATAAAATGAAACTATGGCACAGGGCCTCCAAATTCCCACCATAGCTACGATCAACGCTGTGCCCAAATAATGTAATTGTTCCCAATTTATGTGCTGTTTGAATTTTTTTTCGGCCATATATATAGTTTGGTCAGTTTTCAACGAGGTATTCAATATGTACTATTAAAAAAAGTAAGGGATATTTGATAAAGGTGAAATATATATGAAGAAATATATTTATATTTTCATCAAAAAGACAGTTGAAGCATTGCTTTGTGACATCTGGTGAATGATTTCAGCGATAGTTGGGTATCTGACAAGCACACATTACACGCACGGAGCTGTAGAAGACATGGGCGGTTAGTCAGAGAATTTACCACATTCAGTCCAAGACCTCAATACCTTGTAAATCCTCATCGGTTCGCGAGACAAGCGCAGATCCGACGTGGCATACTCCTCACCAAACGTCCAATATCAGCTTGACTGATATTATTCCATTCTTCCTGCAGTTCAGCGGCGAGTTCCTGGACATTGGTAGGGGCTATTGGAGTTGTTGTAGGCGCATGCCAAGCATATCCCAGACGTGCTCGATTGGTGAAAGGTCTGGCCAAGGCAGTGTAGAGATGTTCTGCTCTTGTAGGAACTCTGTAGCGACACTGGCCGTATGTGCTCTCGCATTGTCATCCTGGAAAATGAATCGACGGCCATGACAACGCGCGAATGGCACCACGTGAGCTGCTAACATGTTGTCACGGTAGTACTGCCATGTGACACGCCCTTGGATGATATGTAATGCTGTTCTGCTTGTCATGGTCATGATGCCTCCCCACACCATAACCGATTCACCACCAAAACAATCGTGCTGCCTAACGGTTACGTCATGGTATCGTTCGTTCCACACCGCCACACTCTGTTTCGCCTGTCGTGGAAGTCGAGAGTGAACCTCGATTCATCAGAAAATATGACATTGCTCCACTGACGAGTGTTCCAGCGCTGTCGTGCTTCACACAAATAACGCCTTGCTGTCCAATTTCTGAGTCCCTTTGATGGCGGTTACGTAATGCTGTGGTTCGGATGAAATTATCCTGGTTAGCAGTTGTCGCCCATGGACGACCTGACCGACGTCTGTCATCAACATTGTCTGTCTGAAGGTAGCGTGACCACAACCTGCTAATCACCGATTGAGTAATTTGAGCCACTGCAGTCTGTCTGTCGCCAGCTTCCAACATGCCAACGGCACGTAAACGTTCGTCACGTGTCAATCTTCTTCGCATACCTCAAAAGTTACGTTTCGACCAGAAATTATTGATGAACGAGTTTATACCAAGAAAATAACGATAAGACCTCCGAAAAAGCCAGTCCAGTGCAAATGAAAATTTCAAAACGTACCCCACAGACATTAACGCGGCGCTTGTGCGAAAAAACCCGCACGAAGTTTTCGTGGGCCGGTGATATTCATGATCCACACTAAACTTGGTAACATATTGATGTGTCCAATCACGCGTATCCAATACCATTTTCCGAAAATATCAACATCAGTTTGGATATCCCCTACTTTTTTTTGAATAGTAATAGTATAGTTTAGGGCCTATACCTGTAGTCTCAAGCAATGCATCAGGTAAGCCAGTTTAAAAACACAGATCTCGTCAGTGAAAAGTAATCTGCACCAGGCCTGAAAATAAGCAGTCTGACATTTTCAGAATGAGGTCCCCAGAGGATGAATTTGATGATGCTATCCCATACAGTGGGCCAATTTATCCTCTGGGTACCTCCTTCTGTTTAGTTTTGAGACCCCGATTCAGATTGAGGTTCACAGAGGGTAAATTTAGTGATGCTACCCTGCTGTGCAGGGTAGCATCACTAAATTCACCACCCGGGGTCCTCATTTTGCAGATGACAGTCTGCTTATTTTCTGGCTTGAGCTGCACCTAGAGTGTCGTATACGACACTACCGACGTTAATTGCTTAATGAACTGAAGGTGTACGCTCGTAATACTGTAACATTTTGACTCAGGACTGCAACGATTAATCGTGATACGCTTGAACCGCGATACATTGCTCACGATTCAACACGTATCGCTATTCACTAATTATCGCGATACAATAAATATAAATAATATCATGCAAAACAACTTGGATTTTGAAAACCCTGTTTTTCAAAACCAATATTGATAGTGATAAATATGCCATTAAACCGATTAGTCGGTTAACCAAAATTTGGTGAATTCCCTCTATTGTACTAAATATTTATTTAATTAATTCATTATATCTTGTTTGACAGAGCTCAATTGGCTCTGACAAACAAGATATAAGGGATTAAATGTTTAGAACATATTTTCTGCGAGGAAAAAAAAACACTGGAAAATGGGTCATAAAATCAAAAACTTTTAATGTCACGTGTTATCACATTGAGAAATTACCTATTGTTTAAAGGGTGCATCCTAATTTGTAATACAAGTAAGCTACTGAAAATGAATACATGAAGTCCCCAAAGTAGCTGACATCTGTATCATGCTACATATCGTATCGTACTCACTGAATTGTGATATATATCGTATCGTACTCACTGAATTGTGATATATATCGTATCGTTTGGGAAGCATATTGTTGCAGCCCTACTTTGACTTAGTAGTGATGTCTAGAAAGACCAGATGCGTAGCCAGGATTCTATAATATAAGGCGTACCTAGTCATTTCTTTTGGGAGGGTTGGGGGAAAACATGATATTCGGAAGGCTGTTGTGTGAGATTTTGTGGGGTCGGGGCGCAAGAAAAATTTGCAAAATTTTGTGCTATAAGAGCGACGTTGGTGTCTTTTGGGCTCCAAGTTTATACGCGAACCTTGCACTGTGCTAATGTTTTAGGGAGGCCAGCGAAAATTTTAAGGGGCCAGGGCACCACCCCTCTCCCCGGTGGCTACTCCACTGACCTTGACTGCACAAGAAACCATTGTCAAGGTACTGTAGCTTCCAGCAAGACCATCAAAGGAATACATTTTCTTCATGTATAGTTCACTAAAAGTTTTACCATAGGGTCAAGCCTATTACACCATATTCTTTCAATATCTGGCCATACTTGGGTCTGTACTCCCAGGCCAGTTCGCTGTAAGTATTCATATTGAGTCTGTTTTTTACACGCCATAGGTTTCTTTAGTCTCCGGCCATACTTGGGTCTAGAATCCAGCACCAACCCCCTATACATGAAGTGTTACCCCGTGGATACCTACAGGACTAACACTTAACCTGACAAAAACACCCTGGGTTCAGAGTACATACTCTCACCTTTTATTTTCTTGTTTGTCTCTTCTTTCTCTGTACACCAGTCCCATTGATGTACGGTTGTACGTACATTTTCAAGCCCACGCCTGTCTCGAAACTGTCACTTAACATGTTAATCGATGTGGTGACGTTTCCTCTCACGAAGTGTATTTTTGCTTTATTTTCCTGGCACGGCCATTTTCTATTTTAATAAATTATTGAAGTTGCGCGTTACTTTGATATTCAGTTGCGAGCGTTCGTAGACAAGGATCCTTCGGTATCTTACAACTGGCGGTTGAGGTCTGTAGAATTCTGCATGTAGTATATTACCATCCTGAGTCTGGGGAAAAGGGTGGTGTTGTAATTTTGTGCACTGTAGTCGTGATATAGCCACAGACATATATCAACGAGTCTGAAGGACGGTCCGATATTCGGCCCTGAGTCGATGTCTTTGCATCAATACTCCATCTCGCACCCCGTGCTAGTAACAACTAGTTTATTTTACGATACCACCGCCCCTGAAAAGTGACTCGTGAATCCGTCATTTAACCCTTTACCCAACTTAACGGCCAAAAACGGTCAGCGCGATTCACAAAACCACCATTCAATTGCCATTATTTTTTTTCATTTTTTGTCTCCAAAACATAGCATATGACCCCTCTTTGGAATGATCCCGCTGAGCTCGAATCAAATGAAACAAAATTAGTTATTTAAGAATTTATTTGCAAATGTCGACTGTCTGTCGTGTTAGGTAAAAAGTTAAGTTTATTGACTTAATCATAGTATTACCAAAAAAAAACAGTTACATCATTTAACAAATTGAAGTATTTGATTACTTTTGTGATCGAGTACCGTTTTGAGAATCTCCCTTTCTAAGTTCGCAGTGCGTGGAAGGCTGCTATATTCTCAGTACAGATGTGTATTTAGCCAAGGCGTTTTTGCTTATATTGGAGAAAATATATACCTATTGTGAGATAAAACAGACGGAATGCTACCAAAAGGCTCCATTTAACCTAATTTAAAAAAATACTCTGTCGAGAACCAGCAAACCATCTTAAACGGACAGGTAACACCGCTCTTCGGTACCCAACCACGTATAAGCATCTCGTGATTCGGGTGATGTCGCCTCCATAACAGAAACGAACGCCTTGCATAGAATCCTGTACATAGCCCTATATTTGCCTCTGAAGTGGCATGGAAAGCTTTTTCTTATTGGTGTTTGTGTGAAGGTTGAAATGGAAACAATAAAAGTTACGGCAGAAACCAGTGACGCAATGCATTGCCGCATGCCATTTTCAGCTATGGTCTGTAGTACTCTGTACTGCTAACTTCTGCTGGAAATTTCACCGACTCTTTGCCTTTTCACTTGAATATTTTTTTAAAATTTGGATGTCTGATTTATTATTTATTGGGGTTTTAACAACACTTTCGACAGCCAGGGTCAACTCGTGTCGGACAGTTTTACGAGTGGGGGAAGCCGGAGTACCCGGAGAGAACCACCGAGCAACGGCGAGCAACTGTCAGCCCCCCAGTATACTAACTCCACACAAGCAGGCTTAGCATTGGTTGAAGACAAGTGCACCATCGACGTGCAGTACGCATTAGTACACAACGCCACCGTGTCCCCACGTGTGCAATGGGAGTGAAGTGTCTTGTCCAAGGACACAACGCGGTTGCCGCAGGTGGGATTCGAACCGAGGACCTCTCGGCTTGCAGCTTGCACCTCTACCAATTGAGCCATCGCGCCCCCGTGGATGTCTGAAAGAGGTAATCTCATTGTCAGACTGTAACTGGCGAGCAGCATTATTCTTAGCGAAAACCAACGGTCGTGAAAGTAACCCAACATTCGACAGAAATTAAAATTCTCGACAAAATTTGTTAGTGTGATGGTCGTAGGGGCGCCCATGTATGCCACTATTTTCTATCTTTTACTCTATCGCGCGCAGAAGTGTTACAAGCACATGCTTGGAGTTCATCGACCTGCGCCATTTTGCAGAACTTATAAGTTTGATAAATTTGTCATTCTTAACTCTTTACCCAACGTACCCGGAAAACCGGTCTCAAAAGCATAGCTTATGAACCATTACTGGAACGAGCTCTTTGATCTCGTTGCAATGAGGGGTCATAAGCTTTGATTTTGACCCAAAAGTGAAAGAAAATTAGTTATTCAAGAAATTTGTTTGCAAGTGTCGTCTGTCTTTCATGTAAGGGTTAACATATAGCACATCTACTCTGTAACCCTCTACCCAACGCAGATGATATCAAAATTTATTATTTTAAATATGTTTTTAAATTTTTCAAAAAATTTCAACAAAACCATATTATGTGACCCCTCGTTGGAACGAGCTCGTTCCGAGGGGTCACATGATATGGTTTTGTTGAAATTTTTTGAAAAATAATATTTTTTCAACTGCTGAATTTGCATATTACGCGGGCGGATGCGGCCGATTCGTTGGGTAAAGGGTTAAAGTTATACTCAGTCGATTTAGACATCTTATCACAAATTGTTATTCGGACACAGAAACGGGATCAAGTTATCATTCGTTTGAGTTGATGGTGGTCTATTACCTTTGTTGTGATTTGTTTATTGGATTTAACAATACTTTCAACATCCAAGATCAAGTCGTGTCGGGCACTTTTACGGGCGGAGGAAGCTGGAGTGCCCGGAGAGAACCACTGAATAGCTGCGAGTAACTGTCGGACTCTCCAACTTGCTAAACCGCACAAGCATTGATTGAAAGCATGTACGCAATCGACGTGCAGAACGTTTTAGTAAACTATGCCACCATACTTCCACTTGGGCTATTAGAATTATATGTCTTGCCCATGTACACAAGAACGGGGTATAACGATCGCGCCTTAGACCTTTTGATCTTAAGTCCAATGCTCTGACCAATGATTCACCGCGATCCCTGTTGTTGCGATAAGTTTACAGTCCAATTTCTGTACCAATGTTTTATCAATGAAATGCAGGATCGCAGGAACCGCGGAGGGGGCACGCATGGACCGAGCCCCTCCCCAACGTTTACCAGTAGAGAGAGAGAGACAAAGAGTGTGTGTGTGTGTGTTTGCGGTTAAAAAATCGCGCTGGCACAGACATTTCCTACTGAAACGTTTTTTTCTTTTAATATGTCGCCGAAAAATTGTTTTCATTTAATGAACCCTGATGGGTTTCAAACATGACCAAAAAATTACTTAAAATTGATTTAAACTAAGCGATGAGCTCAGGAATTGGTTAAACTGACTGGCAGTAATTGATGTTATTCATTGATGGGCTCTAATTTAGTCCTTACAAGGATGTTACGCAAGCTTTTGTTTTTCTTATAGGCGATGACAGGTCGAAGATTCAAAGGTTCATTTAATTTAACATTGGTAAAATTGAATTAATCTTTTAACATTTTTGTTATTTCGATATTCATTCTGTTGTACGTTAAAGTGAAAAGAATGATGGATCTCCTTTCGCATTCGCCCTCTGATATGTTCATACCAAATGGCCAGAGGGTTTGAAGCGTATTGATCCAAAAAGCTTCACGTTTTTTTCTTAATTCATCCGTTTCTTCTAATGTGTCTTTAATTGGTGGTTGTTCAATAGGATGGATTTCGAAGTCGTCCAAAGAATGTCCAGGAAGGTTAAAATGTTGTGCTACTGAGGCATTAGCATTATGTTTTATATCCTGTTTGTGTCTAGTAGCACGTTCTCGGAAAGGATTTTGACTTTGACCAGCGTACTGTTTCCGACATCGCTTACATGTGATAAGGTAAATAATGTTTGGTGAATCACAATGGTGTGTGTGTGTGTGTTTGAGGTTAAAAAATCGCACTGGCACAGACATTTCATACTGAAACGTTTTTTTCTTTTAATATGCCGCCGAAAAATTGTTTTCATTTACTGAACCCTGATGGGTTTCAAACATGACAAAAAATTACATAAAATTGATTTAGACTAAGTGATGAGCTGAGGAACTGGTTAAACTGACTGGCAAAAATTGATGTTATTCATTGATGGGCTCTAATTTAGTCCTTACAAGGATGTTACGCAAGCTTTTGTTTTTCTTATAGGCGATGACAGGTCGAAGATTCAAAGGTTCATTTAATTTAGCATTGGTAAAATTGAATTCATCTTTTAACATTTTTGCTATTTCGATATTCATTCTGTTGTACGTTAAAGTGAAAGGAATGATAGACCTCCTTTCGCATTCGCCCTCTGATATGTTCATACCAAATGGCCAGAGGGTTTGAAGCGTATTGATCCAAAAAGCTTCACGTTTTTTTCGAAATTCGTCCGTTTCTTCTAATGTGTCTTTAATTGGTGGTTGTTCAATAGGATGGATTTCGAAATCGTCCAAAGAATGGCCAGGAAGGTTAAAATGTTGTGCTACTGGGGCATCAGCATTATGTTTTATATCCTGTTTGTGTCTAGTAGCACGTTCTCGAAAAGGATTTTGACTTTGACCAACATACTGTTTCCGACATCGTTTACAAGTGATAAGGTAAATAATGTTTGGTGAATCACAATGGAGGGGGTTACGGATCTGATAATGATTTTTCGTTTGTTCGGAGGAAAATTCCTCTTTCTGATCAGGCATAAAAGTATGCAGTCTACAACGAGGCTTTTTGCAATTAAATACCGCGCCACTACCATTCTGCAACGGTCTGTTGTGTTCAATCTTCAGTGGTTCGAAATCGGTAGTTTCAGCTGGACTTTCGAGCTTTTTCAGGGTTTGGGATTTCAGGCTACGCAAGAGGCGCAGCGAGTACCCTCTCGATCTGAGGGCGCCAAATAGAGTAGAACAAGCCTCATTGAAATTTACCTTATCACTTGAATTGCGGTGGAAACGAATGAGTTGTGATTTGATGATACCTTTAAATGTATGTTGAGGATGAAATGATTTTGTGTGCAACAATTGATGTGAATCAGTTGGTTTAAAATACACTTTATAATCTAAATGACCGGACGCCTGAAATTGCTTGCCTTTATACACGGTCACATCGAGAAAATCAACAGAATTTTCACTGATAGTAGCTTTCAATTTAATATTTGGATCGTGATTGTTCAAAATTTCTAAAAATTCATCAAAATCTTCTTTTGAATGTTCCCAAATAATAAAAATGTCATCTAAGTACCTGAGATATACGAGAGGATGCTTTGCACATTTGCTTAAGGCATTTTCCTCCCATTCCGCTACATAAATGCTTGCAAAATTAGGACTGAATCTTTTGCCCATAGGGCAACCCATTATTTGTAGAAAATATTCTCCATTGAATTGAAAGTCATTACCTTTTAAGCTCAGCTCTAAAAGATCCAAAATTTGTTCATCCGGGCGTTTCGCATCCGGATATTTTTCAAATGCATTTTTAACTGATTTAACACCTTTATCAATATCAATGTTGGTATACATACTGTCGATATCCAAAGTAGCCAGAATTGCATTTTTCGATATTTTCAATTTCGAAATTTTTGACAGGAAATCCTGTGTATTTTTTTAGATAGCTCGGATGTCTATTTGCTATAGGTTTCAGATGATAATCAATTAATTCCGAGATCGCATAAGATTCCGAATTACAATCTGATACAATTGGCCTCCCGGGTGGAGTTAAGTCATCCGTCCATGAAGAACGGTCCTTGTGGATCTTTGGTAGGATATAAAATTGTCTTGTTTGAGCACTGAGCTTAGCTGTTAAATATTTCAATTGTTTTTTGGTAATGTGACCTTCGTCGAGGAGAAATTTTAAGATCTTATTGAATTTTTCGATATTACTAGGCCAAATAAGTGAATCTATTTTCTTATAATGTTTAGTATTGCTGAGTTGTCTCATGGCTTTCTTTATATAATTATCCCGAGATAGAACAACTACCGACCCACCTTTGTCGGCTGGTTTAATTACTAATTTCTTATTTTTTCGAAGTTTCGTGAGGGCTCTCCGTTCACCAGCTGTTAAATTGTCTTTATCGGAGAGTATGTTCATGCTGAACACCTTTTTGATGATTCGTTTGCTAGCCTCAATAATTTCGGGATCTACTTCACTATCTGGAGGTGACCAACCAGATGATTCTGTAAAAGGAAGTTTCCGACCGCTGGAGTTTCTAAAGCGGTCGGCTAATTTCATTTGCTTAAGAAAATTACAGTTGTATGATGGTAAATTTGTTTGGTTATCAGTTTTAGGCTTTGGTGTTGGTACAAAAGTCAAACCGCGATCTAAAAGAGATATCTCTTGGGTTGTTAGGTCATTGGTGCCAGACAGGTTAACCACATTGGTTCCTAATCCCACATCTGTTAGGCGGCTGTTACCTTTGCCTTTACTTAGTTTAAATTTAGGTGGTTCAACCAGTGATCGTACATAATATTGGCGGTTCTCGTGGTCCAATGGATTAAATCCTGAGCAACATCAAACTTCGCGTCATCAATTTTTGGTATCACGTTAACGTCCTTCACTTTCCGAATGGTTTCGTTGATGATGCTCAGGGTTCTCCTCTCAGCCTGAGGGAGTTTTTGCGAAAAGTTTAGTTCAGCGAAATAAATTTTTGCTGATCTAAACTTGACCCTGATATCGCTAAGCATATTCCGCAACTGCTTAACTACGAGATCAGAATTATCGTTTCGAGAATTCACGCCAATATTTAATAATATTTTTTGGGGACTGGACTGGCCCCTGTGCCCTTTAAACATAGAGCGCAGATGATTGAATTTGGCGCCGGGGTAACACTCTGTGTGTGTTGTGTGTGTGTGTGTTTTCAAATGACACAATCATGTTTTAGAGGAATTTTGAATGTTGGTTTCTGATCCCCCGCCGGGATTCGAACCCTCGGCAACACAGCCTGGCAATCAGGAGTCCAGCGTCTAAACCACTAGACCATTGCACACCGTCAAAAACGATGGCTGGAATCTAGCTTTTTAGATGAAGTCCTCATGATTACTTGGTTCATCTTCCTTTCGGCAGCAGCATGAAAGTGTGGAACGCGCTGGCTACAGTACGACGAAAGTGCTGTGGATGGCCTCAGACGAAGACTGGCACGGGCTTGTGTGTGTTTTTTCAAATGACACAATCATGTTTTAGAGGAATTTTGAATGTTGGTTTCTGATCCCCCGCCGGGATTCGAACCCTCGGCAACACCGCCTGGCAATCAGGAGTCCAGCGTCTAAACCACTAGACCATTGCACACCGTCAAAAACGATGGCTGGAATCTAGCTTTTTAGATGAAGTCCTCATGATTACTCGGTTCATCTTCCTTTCGGCAGCAGCATGAAAGTGTGGAACGCGCTGGCTACAGTACGACGAAAGTGCTGTGGATAGCCTCAGACTGTCTCCACTGCTGACTTTTAACCCTTAGAACACTAGAGGCCCATTTTCCTGCCGCGGAACATCAATGTCACCATACGTCGTCATTACACGAAGTAGAATGGCTGCCGGGTGAATGTGTGAGGTAGACCAATTAATATTTTCATCGTACAGCCCAAAGGCGGCACATTGAAAATATTCATTGCATGGTCAACCCCCAAATAATGAATATAGACTCTTCCAATTGCTGCAATTGAACTGACAAGGAAGATGCCACCAAGTTTCAAAAGGTTAAGTCGAGGGATGTGCACATTTGTTGCGCCATATTTATCAAATTTGATCAACATGAAGGGAAGCGCGGTGGCGATAACCGGTTCTCGTCAGATCACCGAAGTTAAGCAACGTCGACACCGGTTAATCCTCGGATGGGTGACCGTCTGAGCGATCGATTCGGACTCCTGCGTTGTGTCCTTTGGCAAGGCACTTAGCCCCGATTGTCCACATGGGGGCACGATGACGCCGTGTACTAAGGCGAACTGCACGTCGATCGTACGCATGTCTTCAACCAATCTAACCCTGCCTGTGCTGTTGTGCGGAGTTAAGAGCATGGGGAGTTGGGGAGCTGGCAGCTGCTCGTAGTTGCTCGGTGGTTCTCTCCGGGTACTCCGGCTTCCTCCACCCGTAAAACTGTCATGGTGATCCTGATTAGCCATTGTATCTGACCTTAAACACCAATAAATAAATAAATCAATATGAAGCCAAAAATGTGCATTATTCGCGGTGTAGAGTTGTGTGAGTCACAAATAGGGCTTTGTGTATTGCATTTTACCGTGGTATTAAGGCACATTGGTCACCACTGATCAGTGGGTGGGTGCCCTTGTTTGACCGCGCCCTTTCCTTCGTCCCTGCTCTAATGCATACTACCTCTTGTTAATTTGAACGCTACTGCAGTTGACTCTTTTGGGGAACTGATAAAATTCCTACCGTCCATCTCCGTGAGATATTCTGAATTGCTTGACACCTTACATTTTGTAACAGGGAAGCGAACAGTTTTGTGGTATCTGATAAAATGCTAAATCGTAATTGAAATACTTTTTAAATAGTTTATTTTTTTCTCAATTTTATCAAACTATAGACCGCAATTATTTACAATAAGTAATATGTGTACTTCACAATAGCACTAATGGAATAACTATAACAAAAATTATTTACACTAGCAGTATGTACAATTACAGTCATAACAAAATTAATTGCATTATGCTCCTAACCCAAGAAGAAATAAGCATAATCTCATTGGTGTGTGATAAGCCGTCTTAGTCTTTTAGCCAACAAATCGACCACACCCATCCGCGTAATTTACAAATACTGTAGTTGAAAAAACCCAAAACATTCAACAAAACCATATCACGTGACTCCCCTCATTGGGACGAGCTCGGCGAGATTGTTCCAGTGATGGGTAATATAATATGTTTTATTTTAAATTTGAAAAAAGAAGAAATAATAATATTTAAAATAATAATTTTTGATATCCTATACGTTTCGTAAAAGGGTTAAATGAAAAAAAAGAAAAATCAAACACATGTGAGTAATTATAATTCTGACACGCCAGTTTGTTGCGTCAAACTTATAAGTGTTTTGTGTTTCAACATTACAAACTTATTGAAATTTGTTCTTGTCTTTGTTCTGCTGCAGGGAGAATAACAGACATCTCGGTGTTTCCAAATTGCAAACACACAGATGGATCCAGAAGAGGGATCGCCAGACGCTATCCCCTTTCTCTTGAGATGAAAATATTTCGCGGGTTTTATGTGTAGGCAGTTTATTTATTTATTTATTTATTTATTTATTTATTTATTTATTTATTTATTTATTTAATTATTTATTTATTTATTTATTCTTAACGCCACATTAGCAGCCGGGGCTATATCGTGGCGAATGTGCAGGCAAGCGAACTTGTCCTTACAGAATGAACAAGGTCAGTTGGTACTTTCTTACCAAGCAGGTGAATATAGACCGTTGAACGTGTGACTAGTTTGTGATTCTTTTTGTCACATACTGTGTAATTTAACCTTTTACATTACGTAACGACTAAAACAGACCAGTGCAATTCACTAAAATCGCCAGCCAAATTATTTTTTTTTATTTTCTTAAATTTTTGCCTCAATTTTTGCCTCGAAAACATAGCTTGTGACTCCTCACTGGAACGAACTCGTTCCAGTGAGGGTCCATAAGCTACATTTTTGAGACAAAAAAAGGTGTAGTAAATCAGGAACTGTTTTCTGAGAGTGTCGTCTGCTATTTGAATTAGGTAAACAGTTAATGAAATTTGACGAGAAGATTGATTCAGTTCTACCGACTCGCGCTCACAATGTTACGGCGTCAACGTTGACCATCTGACGTCATGGTCGTATTAGACGTGTTGTTAACGATATTTCCGTAATGCTCTATTTAATGGTAGTTATGTGATACGCACACGCGTTATTCATTTCTTGTCTAAAGTGTATGCGTTTTCATAAACGACCCAGGTGAATATATCGAGGCACTAAATCATAATTGTGATACACAAAGTTAAATGCACTTTATAGCGGGGGAGGAATTCGTCACATACAGGTGAATTGTGCACTTGGTGATACCTTCTTGAAATTTGGCACACTGTTAGTGTAGGCTATGAGGTTCTCAAAAACGATCGGCTACAAGTTGACACCGACCGGTGGCGACCAGTAGCGGCACAATCCAAAATGGCCGCCAGCGGCTGAAGGGAACCTCCTTTTCGACGGTCTACCGACTATACATCCGATTGTAAGGGCGCGAAAGTGAACTCTGATCCACGCACGTGTTGGAAACAGACGTGGGAGATGATGTAGAATAAAACGAGATTCTCTATACGGACGCATCAATTTCTTGGAACTTGAAAAGAGCGTTGTTTCTCCGGGATCAGCGTCATTCAGGCAAACCTGAATGACGCTGATCCCGGAGAAACAACGCTCTTTATGAAGCAGTCTCTTTGCCATACAATCTCTTGTTTGGCGTAATTCCGCAAGCAATTCTGATTTGTCTGTCGAAATTAATTCGAGAACGCGATTGTTCACAAAAATCATTCACAGAATGAGTGAGAATCCTCTTCGTGTACGGACTAGTACTGACTGGGAACGTTGTTGCTTTTGCCAGCAAGACAGTTCCAAGAAATTGATGCGTCCGTATAGAGAATCTCGTTTTCATGACGCCTATAAAGCTATTGAGGAAGACATAACGCGCTTCCTAGATAATGGCGTTGAGCTTCCATATAATTTGACCATTGATTGTTTGATGAGAGAGAGTGATGAGTGTATGTCGATGTCACTGTTGACGAATAAGGCAATATATCATAAGACATGCCGTGACAGTATTCGGACTCACATCGTACAGCGCGTGCTACACAAGCGAGAGCGAAATGAGGCAGTGGCATCCTGCTCCACGCTGAGTCCCAAAAGAACACGGACAAGTTTTGAATCTGGCTGTGACAGGAAACTGCCCCAGTGTGTTTATTGTCACAAACGCGAAGGTGACAGCAGTGAGCCTATTTGCAGATCAATGTCTGATAACAATAAACTCAAAATTATGGCAAAGGAAGCCGAGAACTGGGTTGTTTTTTCTCGGGTCAATGCAGCATTTGATTCCGCTGCTAGTGATCTTTACTATCACAAAACCTGTTATTGTAAGCTTGCCAATGAAGCACGAGCGGCTAAATCTAAAAAGTCGAAGAACGCCGAACATTCCGCGTCAGGCCTGCCCTATGACCCTCTCGTTATGGCAGAGCTCATAACATTTGTTGAACACAACGATTCCGCGATGAAGCTTGTCGATCTCAAGAATCTGTACAGTCGGAGGTTGAAGCAAGTCGGTTCTGATTGGCTTAGTGAAGAAATACATTCCACTCGATTCAAAGAACATTTGTTGCAGAAATTGGGCGATGGCTGGGACGCCTTCACACAGGGTAGAGATGTATTTATTTCAAGTAGGTTTCGAGTTGGCTCCTTGTTGTCCGAATCTTTAACTCGTATAGTGTCTGAGGAAGAGGCAAAAAAGATAGTTGATGTGGGTCTTCTTCTGCGTAAACACATACTCATATCTCAAGCTCCTTTCACGGGATCATTTTCATCTTATTGCTTGAGCGAGCCTGTACCCAACTCACTCCTGACTCTTCTTAGAGTTCTACTTGAGGGCACATGTAGTATACAGAACTTAGGCGATGGTGAGACTGTTAATGCCAAGACTCGAGTGGCTTGTACTATTTCACAGATGTTGATCAGCAATTCAGCGAAACGCTCCGAACATGCACAAAATGTTCACCAGAGACGTGACAGAGAAACTCCAATGCCTCTTTATGTGGGTTTGAAGTTGCATGCCCATGATCGTATGAAAACTCTTATCAGAGATTTTCATCAAATGGGACTCTCTGTCTCTTATGATCGCGTAATGGATGTTCGCAGGAGTTTCGCGAGAGCTGTTTCACTGCGGTTCAAGAACGAAGGTGTTGTAGTCCCAGCTAACTGCAAACGTAATGTTTTCTCGATAGGAACCACTGATAACATTGATGTATCTGGTAGATCTGATATGCATGGTACGTCCATCACACTCATTGGTCAACTGAGCAGGGACAATGTGGGTACTGATCCCCCACCACTGAGTTTAGATGTTCCAGAAGACACACAAATTGAACTCCCAGACGACTATGCATTTGTTCCTTTCGTTGAAGACTTTGGTGGGGACATCAGGCTTGAATCTCCAGATGAATGTAATGTACGGCCCAATGAATATGCAGATTTGAACGTGGGAGAGAATGACTGGTTGTCTCATGTGTCACAGATCAGCAATAAAGGGAAGGTTGATGGCAGCTGGCAGCTTGATGAAGTCCCTGTGACCTTTTCAGGCTTCTTTTCAAAACATGAAGATCAAGACAATGTCAAACCTCGTGCAGTTATTGGGGTATTCCCTGTTTTCAGTGAGCAGAAAGCGGACTCACTCAGTATGCAGAAGCATGCTATGTATGTGGTCAGGGAAGCTACTGCTTTCGTAAACCCCGGCCAGATACCTGTCATTGAAGGTGACTGTCCGTTGTATGCCAGGCAGAAAAAATGTCAATGGCTGTTCCCAGAGGAGATAGGTGAGGATCGAATGGTGTGTATGATTGGATTCCTGCATCTTGAAATGTGCACCCAAGAAGCTGGTGGTAAGCTTATGGGTGGTTCTGGTTGGGAGCGAATGTTTCACCTCGCAAAGATATTCACACCCGGTGTAGCATCATCCCTACTTGGTGGGAAACATGTCAAGAGGACGCGACAGGCATATCTTCTCACTCTAGCTTGGCTTGAGATCCTCAGAAAGAATGCTTATGAGATTTACTGTCAGCAGACTGGGCCCCATGAGTCATTTGAAATGTGGGAACAGAGGATTCTTTCACAATCTCCAACTGCGCGCTATTGGGGTGAAATCGTTCGGAACTTTCTCTTGACAAGCTGTCAATTCGTTCGGAACCAACGAATCGGTAACTGGCCTGGTACACTGTGTTCTATCGATGAGTTGTGCAGTTACTTTTTTGCCCTAGGACATACAAATTATTGTCGGTGGGTCCCCGTATTTCTGAGAGACATGTCTCAGCTACCCAGGCGGCATCCTTCAATCCACAACAAATTCATGGAAGGCCATTTTGTGGTCCAGCGTAGTGAGAGGAAGTTCAGTATGATGGGTTTAGATCAGAGCCAAGAACATAGTATCCAACTACTCAAAGAAGACAGTGGTCCAAAAGGTCTCTATGGCCAGGCTGAAGAGAAAGTCGTTATTGAGCTTTCAAGGTCAGAAGTTCTGCGTGTTATAGATGAGTATGAATATGCAAGTTTCCACACAACATCATCAGATAACACGGAACACCCGGAAAGTTCGGTATCAGAGCAGAAAAAATTTCTGAATCAATTGAAATCTCTCCTCGATCTGGTGAATCAGGGACTCATTATCAACCCTTATGATGAAACTAGTGGTCAGCTGGTGACATTAGATACTGGTGAATATATGGACCCCGAAGTTAGTAAGAGTTTACGGTCATTACCCGAAAGGGGCAAGCATTTATATTCCACTTTCTTGAAGGAAAGGCTTGTGGAATGCACCGTACCCCTGAATGATGTTATTCCCAAGGCAAATATATATACCTTCCTTAACCCACCCCCAGCCAACCTGGACAAAGGCCGAGACAAACTCATGTCAAGTAAAGCAACTGCCGCAATAGTTACCCAGATGTTCGTTTCACTGCAAGCCCGGCCTGATTCAAACATGGATGAGTTTTTCATGCACGAGAATGCACGTGATCCGCCAGCATTATCCGATAGAGGTAAGCTACGGAGTGGGACAAAATCTCAAATTCTCAATTGTTTACCAGCTATTCCTGCACAAGGGAAGAATTCAGCAGCTAGACAAGCTTCAGTTGTCATCTTGGATATGCCTGCTGTAGTCCATGTAATCAAACCACAGAAAGCGGATCTGTTTGGAGAATATGCTCGATTGCAATTATTGCCATACATCGAATCTCTGATTAACACGAACACCACAAGGGTTGATGCGATCTATGACTGTTACCCCGAAGGCAGTTTGAAGAATCAGACGCGAGCAAAACGCCTCGGTGAGACAGCAGTTAGGTTGATACGGGTGTCCGAGAACGTCCCTTTACCTAAAGGGAAGAATTGGCAGGCATTCTTGAAAGTTAGTGAGAATAAAGACGAATTTTTCAAGTTCCTGTCTGCTGAACTGCTGAAATTAACATCAACATCCGAGTACCAGTTGTTAACGACATCAGGAGAATATGTACTATGCAATAAGGATGTTAGCTTATGTGACATATCTCCATCGAACCACGAGGAAGCAGACACGCGCATGATGCTTCATCTCAACCATGCAGTCTCACAAGGTCACAAAATAGCTTTTCTTCGCACGGTTGATTCTGATGTCGTCATTCTGTCTTTGCACCATTTCGCAACATTCCGTGACCTTGGACTCAGTGAGCTGTGGATTGGGTTTGGAATTGGAAAGGCATATAAAGATATGCCAATTCATGAGATAGCTTCACAACTTGGACCTGATTACTGTAAGGCCCTGACTTTCTTCCACGCCTTCACAGGTTGTGATGTAACATCCAGCATGCTCGGCATTGGGAAGAAGACAGGATGGAATGCATGGATGAATTTTCCCGCATCAACTGAAATGATGATAGAATTGACTGAGAATCCGCAAGTCTTTTCAGAGGATTCCCCTCATATGCAGCATATCGAAAAACTCACCATACAGATGTACAGTAACAGTTGTGTCAGTACACGTGTCAATGATGCGAGACGGCATATGTTCACACATGGCCTTAAGTCTATGGAAAACATCCCGCCCACCAAAGCAGCTCTGTATCAACATGTAAAAAGGGTAATTCTTGTGTCATCTTTCATTTGGCATCGTGCTCTGCAGAAACACTTATGTGTGCCAGACCCATCACAGTACGGATGGGAGTGGAATCCACGTCTCAATATTCTGGTCCCATTTTGGACTCACCTAGGAGACGCAAGTGCTGCATGTGCACTGATGCTCCACTGTAGTTGTGCCAAGGCCTGCAAGGGCAATTGCAAATGCTTGAAAGCTGGATTAAGGTGCACACCTTTGTGTAAGTGTGAAGGTGGCTGTTGTAACAATATTGAGTAGTATACTGTCATGTTAGGACCAGTCATCTCCTATTCTGGTATTTTTTTTTCCATTTTCGGCCAGTTAACACATGTCATGTTTCTAGTTGAGTTGATTTTGCTAACAAATGTTCATCCCATGTGGCTTGCTACATTGTCCGGGGTATAGGAATACAGTTTTAGATTTCGGAAAATAGTCTGTTATTTACTGCACAAGACGGTGTTAATTCATGCATAGCATGATACAATATCCCCAACTATTTTGCCTCTGTACAACAGTTGATACCTTCGTTCACCCGTGTGTTCATCTATGGTATCCTTGTCTTTCTCTGGCCATAGGCCACATGTGACTAGTCAGTTCCTACTCCATAGCAAATCAACTTGGAAATCCTTCATCTTGTAGCGCACTCATGTCTCAATGAATCCATACCTGAGTTGATCTAATAAATCTAACGTAAGGTATCAAATTGCCATACCGGATCATATTTCGATAAGTTATTCGCTAAAACATTTCGACCACTCATCGACATCAAAGGTCATGTTTTGGCTCCCAGTGGTGGCTATATCTCTATATCCCTGGTAAAGTAGCATACCATGAGGGATGGGCATTAAGTGTCGGCAACATTAATCCTGACTTGGAACACACCACATCTTAACTGGCCGAAAATGAAGAATACTACTTGTAGTCAAAAAATATTCCTGTACCTCGAATGACTGCAAACATACACTCACCCCTTCTAGTCCCATTTTGCCAATGTTCTATACTGGCAAGATAACATTGTATAATTAACAACGGGAACTAATGCATCCCGAGTTCATTCCAGCACTGCCCTTGCTGGCAGACGTGTCGCTATGGTGTTGAGATTGAACCAGAACTCCTCTAGAAATTTGATAGTTTTATTTTCTTAGAAAATAAATCTATCGAAAATGCCGGAAGTTGAGAATAGACTGTCACTTTAATTGGATTATCAAATGTCCAAGTATCCCCACTGCTGCATACTATCGAGTACCCTTGTTCATGTGTTGACAGGAATCTCTCATACCATGTTCATTTGACCATTGCATTCCCGAGAAACATTCAACACTAATTTATCTACGGACGGACGATCATACTGACAGTCAGACACACAGACGCACACATCGACGGAAATTCTGATCCCATTATCCATTAATCTTCCCCCCAACTTGTTCCAAGGGCTTCACTCCATCATTCACATCAATTACAGCACATGTATGGTGTTAGGTTTGGAGCTTCAGTTGTGCGATCGGCGAAAATAGCTTTTTTTCGATCCGCTTGGCGGCCATTTTGGATTTCGCTGCTAGTGGTGGCTAGAGGATGGTGCCAACTTGTAGCCGATCGATTTTGAAATCTCTGATGCCTACCCTTACATCATGCCAAATTTCAGGAAGGTATCACCAAGTGCACAATTCTAGCGAATTCCTCCCCCGCTATTATATGCAGAACGGTATGGAAGGTCCGGTTCTTATTGGTGATGAAAACTCGGACGACTGTACCGGAAACGGAAGGCCTTGATAAAATGTTGGCGAAAGGGTTCTTTGTGCATAAAACGACAAAGGATTCCCACTTCTCTGTGCGATCTGTGCATGACTGGACTGGAATATACTTTGGTCACTTCGGGATAATTCGGATGGAGAATTCACAACCATTCCAGTGATCCCATCTCTCTGATAAGGACTGTATGGCGAGATGCTGTCGTGTCGTAAAATGTCTGGCGAGATCATTAATGTTCCACTTCTCACATATGGACTATATGACGCATTGCTATCGCACGGTAAAGTGTCTGGAGAATACTTGGGCGCACAACACGTCCCAGAACATTCAGGTAAAGCCATTGTTGGATGTGGTGGGGTTGGCCTCCCTAGATTAGCTAATGACAGCACTGCTGAGCGTACTGGTGATGCTCTTTCTTCCAGCTTGGATTGATTATTGCTATAGAATTGTCTGCTCATTAAGGCAAGAGAGTGGAGTGCAGTCATTCGTTCCCTTTTCTCTTTCATTCTTCTGTTTTGAAACCAAACCTAAAAAAGAATGGATAATATCAGCAAGAAATCAATATCCACATATAATCACCCCATTTACCTAAAATATTTCCTAACATGACGGCAGACGACACTTACCAATCAATGTTTTGAGCAACCAACCGTAACTAATTCCACTGGACGCTCAGAATGATGAAAGCATCCATACTCGGTATACACTCAGTTTTTTCACAATTAAAGCTATACTTTCGGTTGGTTGGAGATCATTCATCTTTAATTTTTCTGAAAATAAATGATGTGAGAGTTTGTAATTTACAACCGAGGAACATAACCTAAACTTGGTGTCGATTACCAGTTGATATGGCGGGTGCATGGGAATAAAAATAAAAACTGTCCCTAGACAAAGACTCGAAGTGACAAAACGATCGGTCTGGGACTGTCTGGTACACGAAGTTTTGCCTTTCCGAAACTGGAAATGCAGAAAATCTATCGCGCTTGAAACTCTGTGTTCTATATTTAAACATAGAGCCCCCTCTACATAGATTACGACATGTGAAAGTGTCGTTTTAACAGATAATGTGGTGGGAAAGCTGGAGCCTCTTAGTTTATTTTCGTGTTTGTATCTGAAAATAACCGAAGTCGGGTAAATCACACGCTGTTCTGTGAATATGAGTATAGAAATAATATTCTCACCTTTATTTTATAGTCTGAAATATTAAGTTCTTCAGCCAGTTCGCATCTCTTTTCTTTGGATGGATACTTGTCTTGACTGTACAGCGCTTCTAGTCTGTTCAGTTGTTCTTCCCTGAACATTATTTTCTTGGGTACTCTCCCTTTGCTGGGCAAAGATTCTGAAAAAATAAAGAAATTTACAACTGTGTGAAATGCATTTTAGATATAGAGCATGCAATAATTACATATAAGTCATGATATTTGAGAGAGAGAGAGAGAGAGAGAGAGAGAGAGAGAGAGAGAGAGAGAGATGGACATGGTTGTCAGACTGTCAGATTAAAATGCCATAAAAGAGCAATAAAACACTTTCGACCTGTATCCACGTATAAACCCCGAGCAGTGAAGGGGTGCTTGTTTATTGTTTATTGTTTTAAACACGTCCCGCTACTAGTATTGAAAGACCCTGTTACAATTTGGCGTGATGTGGGTCTTCTAAAAATGAACAGGCGATTGGATGAGTCTCAAAGTTCATCCATACGTTGCGTTCGTGATATTCCGTAGATTTTGAAAGTTACCTAAACACCAATAAGCAGTAACTTTCAGCAAATTACAATCTTGGGCTCTACCACACCTTCCAGATATGTTCTGTGTCATTCTTGGGCATTAACGGGCACAAAATATAGCATTTTGTAATATCCGGGATTACCATTTACCAAGTGTAACGATCATATCCTACCAGAGCTATTCACAGAAATCTCCATTTAGATTTTATTGTTTTTTCAATTGTTTAACCCAAAACTTATGATCCCTCTGTGGATGAGGTTGACCCCTTTAGGGGTCATAAATTATATTTTTAAGACAAAGAAAAATGAAAAGTTTCATTTATTCAGTAAATTGTTTTGCAAGTAACGCCTGTTGGTCTTGAAAGTCCAGGGGTAAGCTCTTTATATTTCGAATTGCCCGCATCCACCCGAGTTATTTACAAATTGACCAGATGATATTTAGTGTTTTTGAGTAAGCGCAAGCGCTCGCAAAAATAAACATTTGTCTCAGTCACTCATGAGATAATTTTCGGTATGTTTTCAAAAACACTAGATTTTATTTTTATTATACGCTTTTGATAAGAATCTGATCATTCCTATCGTTAATTCCACTCGTTTCAACGTTGAATTAATGCATGAAAGTAAACAGCTGATGCGCATTGATACGCGGAAGTGATTTGATCGATACTCGGAACAGATAGTGTCTTGCGTTCTGATTCAGCTGGCGGGTTTCATGCATTAATTCAAGGTGAATATGTGTTGAATTATTGATGGAAATGAGCAGTATCCACTCAAAAACACTAGATTTTCATTTCATTATACGTTTCAGAACAAATTGATCATTTCCAGTTTCCAATTTGACTCGTATTCACCTTGAAGTGATGCTTTGAAAGCTGTCATTTTCATTTATACCGCGAAAGTGAGAATTTCAATATCTTCAAGGTGGGGGATACGATTTCTATTTTGCGCCATTTTTTCGATAATCTATCGTTTAGCGTACAATGAAAATGGTTTTAAAAAAATTCAACAAAACCATATCATGTGAACCCCTCATTAGAACGCACGCGTTCCAATGACGTTCCAGATGATATGGTTTTGTTGATTTTTTTTTAAATCGAAATAACAAGTTTCTATATCGTGTACGTTGGGTAAAGGATTAAAAGAGTAAATTTGCTGAATATTTATAAGTTATTACTTGGTTAGTTTCATATCGTCCAAGATATCAACCCGAGGGTCGAACACTCTAAAATTGGTTAGGTTAAAAATCAACTCAAATCAACTGGGTTTACCGAATATGAACCCAGTTGGGTTCATATTCACTCAACCCAGTTGATGTGGGCTTTTTCCTGAAGCAAACTGATTTTAGAGTGAACTCTGATGTGGAATTACCGAGGGTTGATATCGCGACCGCATGGAACTGACCAAGTAATGATGTCTTTAGTTATTAAAACCAAACAAATCATTACAAAATGTTCTCAGATCTGTTACAATTTTCTGAGAGTGTTAATCAGGGACGTGATTAGAGGTTTCCGATTGGGGGGGGGGGGGTGTATGGTAGTGACTTTCCAACTATAGGGAGGGACCAGGAGGGTGTGTTTTTTGAAAATGAAGCCATGAAAGGAGTCATAAAGTTAATTATAGGAACTGAAATGCCAACACATTTATGATAGAATTACCAGGTTATTATTATTTGGTATTATTCTGAGCATTGAATATGTGCTAAACAACTGGTCAAGCTGAGAACTTTGAACAATTCACACAGTGAGACTATCAGGTAGTGTTGAAATAATATTGTATAACAATTATTTGTTTGAACTCGTTTAGAGTAGTTCACTCATTTAGGAATATACATGCATTTGTGTAACTGTTACTGGTACTGAACCTGTACTAGCTAAAATATTGGTCACCACAGGGGAGGACACGACGTTCTGATAGTTGAACTATCTCTTCTCCCACGTCGACCAATCTCCGCTGACAACTCTGAATCTTAGTTTGCTTTAAATTTGGTGTAGAATTCTCCTCGTTCTTCTAATTCTTTGTTATTGCCATCAATAATTCCTCACCATACAAAAACTCAGCTTCAAACTACCCCAATGTGCCTGTTAACGCCAATTCTCCTGAATGCGATCGACGAATAGCGGCGAATAATTTCGTAGTAAACAGATTGGCTGCGCCTAGCTTCAAGTAATATCTGCCTAGCTTGATAATGGGCAATTCTGGAAAAGAAAATCATATCTTCTAAATAAGATATCATACCTGAGCTTTGTGTAACATTAATCATTGGGGAAGAATTTGATATCTCTTGTGGTTGCAGATCTGAGTTGTGGTGTTCCATTTTTGAGGATCAGTTACTTTGGTTTCACTTGTTAGAAATAGGTTGAAATATTTGTTGTTTGTAAAATTAGAATGTGCTCATCTAATCAAAATTCATCATTATAAGCAAATAACATAATTAGACGTGTTAAGTCGTTAACCAATTAAATACCAGTATTTTGGAAAAACCTACAGTTGCTAATTGAGGATGTCGGTAGAAACATCAAAGCTCCAACTATAAGTAATGATGAGGATATCTTCTTCACTTCGTATCACACATTAACGTGTGAATATCATCGATAAAATCTACAAATCATGATTTGGTATCACACCGTAAGCAGATAATAATACAAGGTAATTATCAAATGTTTAAAAAAAACCTTTACCCAACACAGGCGATATCAAAATTTATTATTTTAAATATCATTTTTTAAAATTTTTCAAAATATTTCGATAAAACCATATCTTGTGACCCCTCATTGGAACGAGCGCAATGAGCTCGTTCCAATGAGGGGTCACATGATATGGTTTTGTCGAAATATTTTGAAAAATTTAATTTTTTCAACTGCTCAATTTGCATATTACGGGGGTGGTTGCGGGCGATTCGTTAGGTAAAGGGTTAAATAAATACTTACTTTCTAAACGAAGAGAGTTTAGAGTTGCTAGGCCGGTATACTAAAACAAAGAAAAAAAAACTGCTTTAACGGAAGTAGAAGTTTTCGATGGCTAATTTGAAATAAATTATGGCGTGAGGTATAAGTCTAGTTTACTCGGTATTTTTAACCCCTTATCCAACGTAATGGACCAAGCCGCCCAGCATTATTCACAAAATCACCATTCAATTTTAATTAACGGTTGTACCCGGAGCTTCATTAATTAAATGTTTGATGATTATTCCCATAATTTATGTTGGAAATCTAATATTATTGCGTCGATGAAAATATTGGCCACTCGTGGAAAGTGACCTGTCTACGGTGGTCGTAATGTACACTGGGATTTTAATTTATTTTCCGTGTCTGCTATGAAAATGCTGAGTTATTGCTCTTTTGTTCATTCACTTCTTCTGAGTATTTTGATGTTTTTGTGATTACTTGAACAATAAGTGGACCGACTGCTCATCGGCGCTTTTTGTATTCTATGTTCGAGGGGTTGATATGCCCACACGTACATTGGTAGCGTTTCTCTCACAAACTGTTTACTATACCCCATAGTATCTTTCCAAGAAGAGGTTCCACCACAAAACCTAATGAGCCATCAACACAAATCTTGCTATCATGAATATACTTTTCGTCAAAAGGGAATGGCAGGAAGACAGCCTCTCAGGCTATGCCATTTCCTTGTAGCGCATTCAACTACAACTCTTGTATATTCTTATGTTGCAAAATCAATCAATCAATCAATCAATCAATCAATCAATCAATCAATCAATCAATCAATCAATCAATCATTCATTCATTCATTCATTCATTCATTCATTCATTCATTCATTCATTCATTCATTCATTCATTCTCAGGATTCAATAATTTTGAAGTTCTTCATCGTGCATCACTTTTTACCGTGCCTCGTCAAGGGCGCGAGGGATTTTCTTCGCAGTGACATATTTTTCTTGCTTTTCGAAGTTAAGCCTATCACTTCCATTCCATAGTCGTTACACATAGAAACAGGAGCTGTTTTTTTGGAGGAGTTTGTGGGAGAGCTTAGGCAGGTGCGAAGCTGCAATCTCAAAATTTTCTGACCTGGTCGTGCTTGAGTTAAAATTATACTTCTTTATATTTCAACCATTACAGTCTCACCTTCGTAGCCACCTCCACTCAAAAAGAAATACAAGCGACAAAAACGCCGCTTAACAGCCAAAGAGGGCCAGCCTTCCCCCATCCGCTGCTTGGTCGGAATATGCAAAAAAACCCCCAAATTTTAAACTTCTAAGAAGGGTCGAAAAGGGTCTTGTTTTAAACCGTACCTGCGAGCCTTCGGCGCGCGAAACCATTGGTTCGCACAGTCAGCAGTTCATTTGACAACTCAACCCCTGAGTTCCAACGTGTTGTATGTGCCTGTAGGCACAAAGAACACATTGGAACTCAGGGGACGAACTTTCAACAAAAAGAACGCAATTTATCGCTCACCAAATTTTCGAGGGGAACCCGTGTTACTATGTTTAGCTGTCCTAGCGATTCAAATTGTTAGTGCGGTGCACGATTTGTAGAAATTCCAGTGAAATCTCGCTCCTATTTAAAAATAGTCCGTCCACGATTTCCGTTCGGCACATATGTGTGTGCGGAACGGATTTTCATTTTCCGCATGGCTTAGTGTTGCTGTAGATGGGGGTTTTCTTAGAACAGGCGTGTAATAAAATATAGTTTATGGACTCAAACAATGCAACAAATATGTCAGTTTAAAAACCACAGATTTCGCCGGTCAAAAGTAATCTGCACCGACAGTGTCGTATTCGACGCTACCGACGTATATTGTTTTGTGAAGTGAAGGTGCCCGCTCGTAATCATGTAACACTTTGACTTAGGACTGCAACGGTTAATCGCTATAGGCTTGAACCGCGATACATTGCTCACGATTAAATATGTATGATTGTTCACTATATATCGCGATTCAATAAATATAAATAATATCATGCAAAACAACTTCTTGGATTTTGAAAACCCTGTTTTTGCATTCCAACTTTGATAGTGATAAATATGCCGTTAAAGGGATTATTCACTTTACCAAAATTTGGCGAATACCCTCGATTGTTCTAAATATTTATTTAATTAATTCATCATATCTTGTTTGACAGATGTCAAAGAGCTCTGTCAAACAAGATGAAAGGGATTAAATGTTTAAAACATATTTTCTGAGAGGAAAAAAACATTGGAAAATGGGTCATCAAATCAAAAACTTAAATTACTTAATGTCATGGGTTATCACATTGAGAAGTTACCTAATGTTTAAAGAGTGCATCCTAATTTGTAATACAAGTAAAATACTGGAGCTGAATACACGCAGTCCCCAAAGTAGCTGACATCTGTAGCTGCATGCGAAGATAGGTCATGATACGTAGCAGATCATACGCACTGAATTCTGACACATATCGTATCGTTAGGACAGCATATCGTCGCAGCCCTACTTTGACATAGTAGTGATGTCCAGCTAGACCATGCGCGTAGCGAGGATTCTATAGTAAGAGGTGCCTATTCAGTTATTTTTGGAGGGGTGGTGCAAACATCATATTCGAAAGACTGTTGTGGATGCTTTCTTGGGAGGGGGGGGGGGCTTGAAAAGTTTGCAATATGTAGTGCCATAAGAGCGACGTGGAGGTCGTTTGGGCTCCAAGTTATGTGAACCTTGCATTGTGCTAATGTTTTCGGGAGGCAAGCGAAAAGGTTATGGAGCAAGGCTCCCACCCCTCTCTCCCGTGGCTACTCCACTGACCAGGAATTCACAAGAGACCATTGATTGTCAAGGTACTGTAACTTCGAGCAAGACCACCAAAGGAATACATGTTCTACTACATGTACAGTTCGCTAAAAGTTTTACCATAGGGTCAAACAGGCCTGTGGTGTTCCTCAGGGCTCAGTTCTTGGGCCACTCTTGTTTACTTTGTACAGTTTTTCTCTAGGTCGCCTTCTTAAAAAACATGGCATATCATATCATCTGTACGCAGACGACACCCAACTGTACATTACATTCAACCCATCTATTCCAGGTGACTCATTCACCACAGGCAGTAACATGGACATTTGCATAAATCTGGCGCGGGAATGGATGATAGATTTTAAACTGAAAGTGAATGACGCTAAAACTGAATTCTTAGTGATATCCGGGGTTCGCATGCCTACACCCTCTGTTACATCAATTCTGGTTGGAAACAACATCACTATGAAAAGTGAATCGGCCAGGAATATTGGCTCAAATTTAAAACTAGACATTCACATCAATGAAATATGTCAAAAATGCTGCTTGCAGCTTCGTAATGTTGGAAGACTGCGACCTTATCTTAACCAGTCAGCACTTGAAAAACTTGTCCACTCCTTCATCACCACACAACTAGACTATTGTAATTCAGTGTTAGTGGGGCTGTCCCAGTACCTGATTCAGAAGCTTCAAAAAGTTCAGAATACTGCTGCTAGGATAATTACTGGTACCAAACGATCTGAACATATAACACCTGTTTTAAGACAACTACATTGGCTTCCAGTTAAACAGAGAACTGATTTCAAAATATTGATCTTAGTATTCAAATGTATCCACAAACTGACCCCAGTTTACACGCAAGAGCTCTCCACTGTATATACACTATCACGCAGTCTCAGATCTAAAAACCAAATTCAACTAGTTGTACCTTTTAGCAGATCTAATCTGGCTAATGATCGTGTGTTCTCCATCATGGGTTCCAGAGTGTGGAATTCCCTGCCTATTAGTGTCAGAAATTCAGAAACTTTCGATATCTTCAAAAGAAATCTTAAAAATTTCCTATTTATTGAAGCTTTCTCCTGAACCTCTCTAAAAGGCAACCAAAACAGATGTGACTCATTATTTCGGACAAGTGTATTTATTTCTTCAAGCGTTTTAGAGAAAATTTATGGTTTTACGCTCTAGAAAATCAATTATCAATTAATTAATTATACTCCAGGCCAGTTCGCTATAAGTTTGGTTTTTACACGCCATAGATTTCTTTCGTCTCCGGCCATACTTGGGTCTAGACTCCAGCGCCAGTCCCTATACATGAAGTGTTACCCCGTGGATACCGATACGACTAACACTTAACCTGACCAAAACACCTTGAGTTCAGAATACCCGTTCTCACTTTTTAAATGTCTTTTTTCTGTTTCTGTACACCAGTCACAATGATGTACGATTGTTCTCCCAAGTGTAAGTATGATGGCACAGTTCTCTAAAGCGTTCTCACGTCGATTGTATAATGTTTCCAATCGATGCTATACCCTGCTCGTGCAGGTTAGCATGTTGGTGTGCAGCTCTCCAACTTGCTAACCCACACAAGCAGGGATCGCATCGATTGCAAGCATTTATACAAAAGACGTGCAGAGCGATTTAGAAAACTGTGCCACCATACTTCCACTTGGGCGATTAAAAGTATGTCTTTCCAAAGCATACAAGCACGGGGTATAACGATCGAACGTAGACCTTTTGACCTTAAGTCGACTGCTCTAACCAACGAGTCACCGCGCTCCCTGTTGTGATAAGTTTGCAGTCCAGCTTCTATACCAACATCTATCAGTCAAATGCAGGGTTGTGGGAACCGCGCAGGGGACACGGGCGGCACGAGTCCCTACAACAACGTTTTACCAGTGGAGAGAGAGAGAGAGAGAGAGAGAGAGAGAGAGAGAGAGAGAGAGAGAGAGAGAGAGAGAGAGAGAATGTGTGTGTGTGTTTAGGCCAGCATTATCTTTATCAAACCATCATTGCAATCTTATTGGGAGTCAGTGGGAACGAGATGCACAGACTCTTTACTCTCAAGATGGAATCTTCTTTAACCCTTTTCCGCCCAGTAACATCAATGTCATCATACGTCATCATTACATTTAAGTAGAATGGCTGCTGAGTGAATGTGTGGGGTAGACCAATTAATATTTTGAACGTGCAGCCCAAAGGCTGCGCATTGAAAATAATCATTGGTCATCCCCCAAATAATGAATATGGACTCTTCCAATTGCTGCAATTGAACTGATATGCAAGATACCACCAGGGTTCAAAAGTCAAGGCGAGAGAAGTGCACATTTTTGGCGCCCTATTTATCAAATTTGAGCAATATGAAGCCACAAACGTGCATTATTGGCAGTGTATAGGTGTGTAATTCACAAACAAAGCTTTGTGTATTGCATTATACCATGGCATTAAGGCACATTGGTTACCACTGATCAGTGGATGGGTGCCCATGCATGACCGCATCCTTTCCCTCGTCCCTGATATAATGCATACTACCTCTAATTAATTTGAACTCTGCTGCGGTTGACTCTCTTTGGGAACTGATAAATTTCCTACCCACCCTTTTCATTTCAAATAGTTTGATCCTATACATTTTCTAACAGGAATGGGAACAGTTCTGTGGTATCTAATCAGATGGGAGCCCAGAGGCTCAGTGGTTACGGCACTGAACTTCAAACCGAAAGATTTATGGTTAGATGCCCACCAGTGGTAACTGCGTTGTGTCCTTGGGCAAGGCACTTCATCCCGATTGCCCGCGTGGAGGCACGGGTGGCGCTTTGTACTACGGCATTCTACACGTCGATGGTGCTCTTGTCCTCAACCAATGCAACCCTGCTTCTGTGAAGTTAGTACGTTGGGGAGTCTGGCAGTTGCTCGGTTGTTCTCCCCGGGTACTCCGGCTTCCTCCACCCGACAAACTATCCGACACGAGGTGACCCTGCCTGTCGAAAGTGTCGTTAAATCCCAATAAATAAATATCTGATCAGATGATAAATCTTAATTGAAATACATTTTAAGTAGTTTATTTTTTTTAATTTTATCAAACTATAGACAGTAATTATTTACAATAAGTAAAATGTACAGTTTTCAATAGCACTAATAGTATAACAAAAATTATTTACAGAAGCAACATGTACAATTACAGTTATAACAAAACTAATTGTATTTTGGTCATTTAGCTTCTCACCCAAGAAAAAAGCATAATCTCATTGGTGTGTGAAAAGCCGTCTTAACCCTTTACCCAATGCAGACGATATCAAAATTTATTATTTTAAATATAATTTTTTAAATTTTTTCAAAAAATTTCAACAAAACTATATCATGTGACCCCTCGTTGGAACGAGCTCGACGAGCTCGTTCCAACGAGGGGTCACATGATATGGTTCTGTTGAAATTTTTTTTTGAAAACGAATATTTTTTCAACTGCTGAATTTGCATATTACGCGGGCGGATGCGGGCGATTCTTTGGGTAAAGGGTTAACACTTTACCCAACAAATCCGCGGCATACATCAGCGTAATTTACAAATTGTGCAGTTGAAATTTTTTTCCCCAAAATTCAACAAACCCATATCATGTGATCCCTCATTGGAACGAGCTCGTTCCAATGAGATGTCATATGAGATGGTTTTGTTGAAATTTTGGAGAAAAAAAATGAAAAAAACAATATTTAAAATAATAAATTTTGATATCCTGTACGTTCCGTAAAAGGGTTACATGAAAAAAAAAAAGAAGAAAAATCAAACACATGTGAGTAATTAGAATTCTGACACGCCAGTTTGTTGCGTCAAACATATAAGTGTTTTGTGTTTCAATATTACAAACTTATTGAACTTTGTTTTTGTCTTTGTTCTGCTGCAGGGAGAATAACAGACATCTCAGTGTTTCTAAATTGCAAACACATAGATGAATCCAGAAGAGAGATCGCTTGACGCTGTCCCACTTTCTTGAGATGAAAATATTTTACGGGTTTTATGTGCAGGCAATTTATTTATTTATTTATTTATTTATTTATTTATTTATTTATTTATTTATTTATTTATTCTTAACGCCACATTAGCAGCCGGAGCTATATCGTGGCGAATGTGCAGGCAAGCAAACTTGTTCTTACAGTATGAACAAGGTCACTTGGACCGTTGAACCTGTGACGAATTTATGATTCTTTTTATCACATAATGTGCAATTTAGCCTTTTACGTTACGTAACGACTAAAACAGACCAGTGCAATTCACTAAAATTGCCAGCCAAATATATTTTTATTTTCTTAAATTTTTCCCTCGAAAACATAGCTTAGGACTCCTCACTGGGACGAACTCGTTCCGTTGAGGGATGTCGAGAGTGTCGTCTGATATTTGTATTAGGTGAACAGTTAATGAAATATGATGAGAAGATTAATTCAATTCTACAATCGATATACCGTCTAGTTCACACTGTTACGACGTCAACGTTCACCATCTGACTTCATGGCCGCATTAGACGACAATAGACGTGTTGTTAACGATATTTCCGTAACGTGCTATTTAATAGTAATTATGTGATACGCACACGCGTTATTCATTTCTTGTCTAAAGTGTATGCGTTTTAATAAACGACCCTAGTGAATATATCAAGGCACCAAATAATAATTATGATACACAAAGTTAAATGCACTTTATATGCAGAACGGTATGGAAGGTCCAGTTCTTATAGGTGATGAAAACTCGGACGACCGTATCGGAAACGGAAGTCCTTGATAAAATGTTGGAGAAAGGGTTCTCTGCGCATAAAACGACAAAGGATTCCCACTTCTCTGTGCATGCTCTGCATAACTGGACTGGAATATACTTTGGTTACTTCGGGATAATTCGGGTGGGGAATTCACAACCATTCCAGTGATCCCACCTCTCTGATAAGGACTGTATGGCGAGATGCTGTCGTGTCGTAAAATGTCTGGCGAGACCATTAATGTTCCACTTCTCACATATGGACTATATGACGTGTTGCTATCGCACCGTAAAATGTCTGGAGAATACTGGGGCGCACAACACGTCCCAAAACATTCAGGCAAAGCCATTGTTGGGTGTGGTGGGGTTGGCCTCCCTAGATTAGCTAACGACAGCACTGCTGAGCGTACTGGTGATGATCTTTCTTCCAGCTTGGATTGATTACTGCTATAGAATTGTCTGCTCATTAAGGCAAGAGAGTGGAGTGCAGTCATTCGTTCCCTTTTCTCTTTCATTCTTCTGTTTTGAAACCAAACCTAAAAAAGAATGGATAATATTAGCAAGAAATCAACATCCACATATAATCAACCCATTTACTTAAAATATTCCCTAACATGACGACGGACGATACTTACCAATCAATGTTTTGAACAACAAAGCTTAACTAATTCAACTGAGCACTCAGAATGATGAAAGCATCCATACTCTGTATACACTCAGTTTTT
Source organism: Pictodentalium vernedei (assembly GCA_031216915.1). NCBI lineage: Eukaryota > Metazoa > Mollusca > Scaphopoda > Dentaliida > Dentaliidae > Pictodentalium > Pictodentalium vernedei. The sequence continues at coordinate 113,803,944 of CM062290.1, read as the reverse complement.
TTTACCATAAAAGCTACACTTTCGGTTGTTTGGAAAACATTCATCTTTAATTTTTCGGAAAGTAAATGATGTGAGAGATTGTAGTTTACAACGGAGGGACATAACCCAAACCTGGTGTCGATTACCAGTTGATACAGCGTGTGCATGAGAATAAAAATGAAAACAGTCCTGAGACAAAGACTCGAAGCGACAAAAAGATCTGCCTGGGACACGACGTTTTGCCGTTCCGAAACTGGAAATGCGGAAAATCTATCGCGCGTGAAACACTGTGTTCTATATTTAAACATAGAGCCCCCCCCCCCCCCCCCCCCCCCCCCCCCCCCCCCATCTACATGGATAAGGAAATTTGAAAGTGTCGTTTTAACAGATAGTTTGGTGGGTATAACTGGAGCCTCTTAGTTTATTTTCGTGTCTGTATCTGAAAATAACCGAAGACGGGTAAATCACACGCTGTTCTGTGAATATGAGTATAGAAATAATATTCTCACCTTTATTTTATAGCCTGAAATATTAAATTCTTCAGCTAGTTCGCATCTCTTTTCTTTGGATGGATACTTGTCTTGACTGTACAGCGCTTCTAGTCTGTTCAGTTGTTCTTCACTGAACATTATTTTCTTGGGTACTCTCGCCTTTTTAGGCAAAGATTCTGAAAAATAAAGAAATTTAGTTTAAACGTATTTTATTTGCAAAAATAGCAAAGTGGATTAGAGGACAAGTGCTTAACACTTAATAGAAATAAAGAAATTTACAACTGCGTGAGACGCATTTTAGATATTGTGCATACACTAATTACATGTCAGTCGTTATATTTGATTGGATTGTATGTAGAGAGAGGGAGAGGGAGAGAGAGAGAGAGAGAGAGAGAGAGAGAGAGAGATGGCATGGTTGCCAGACTGTCAGATTAAAATGCCATTCCAGTGAATGTCCATATGGTGCAATAAAACACTTTCGACCTGCATCCACGTATAAACCCCGAGTAGTGAAAGAATGTTTACTGTTTTAAACACGTCCTCCTACTAGAACTGAATGGCCATGCTACAATTTGGCATGATGTGGGTCCTCTAAAATGAACAGGCGATTGGACGAGCCTAAAAATTCAGACATATGTTTCGCTCGCGATATTCCGTAGATTCTGAAAGTCACCTAAACACCAATAAGCAGTAACTTTCAGCAAAATACAATCTTGGGCTCTACCGCACCTTCCAGATATGTTCTGTGTCATTCTAGGGCATTAACGGGCACAAAATATAGCATTTTGTAATATCTCAGAAAACCCTTTACCAAGTGTAACGATCATATCCTACCAGAGCTTTTCACAAATATCGCCATTTAGATTTTATTGTCTTTTCAGTTGTTTAATCCAAAACTTATGATCCCTCTGTGGACAAGGTCGACCCCTTAAGGGATCATAAATTATATTTTTAAGACAAAGAAGAATGAAAGGTTTCAGTTATTCGGTAAATTGTTTTGCAAATAACGCCTGTTGGTTTTGATAGTCCATGGGTTAGCTCTTTACTTTTCGAATTATTACAAATTGACCAGTGGATAAATAGAGGATATCTAGTGTTTTTGAGTGGATACCGAAAATTATCCCACGAGTAACCGAGACAAGTGGTTATTTTTTGCGAGCGAAAGTAACCATTTGTTTCGGCCAGAGTGAGATACTTTTTGGTGTCCACTCAAAAACAATAGATTTTCTTTTTATTATACGCTTTTTTAAGAATCTAATCATTCCCATCGATAATTCCACTCGTTTCAACCTTGAATTGATGCATGAAAGTAAACAGCTGATGCTCATTGTTACGCGGAAGTGAGTTGACTGATACTCGGAACAGGTGGCGTCTTGCGATCAGGTAACGTCAGCTGGCGGGTTTCATGTATCAATTCAAGATGAATACGTGTTGAATTATTGATGGAAATGATCGGTATACTCAAAAACAGTAGATTTTCTTTTCATTATACGTTTGTAGAACAAATTGATCATTTTCCAGTGATAATTTGACTCGAATACACCTTGAAGTGCTGCTTTGAAACCTGCCATTTTGATTGATACCGTGGAAGTGAAAATTTCTATATCTTCACTATTGGGGATACGGTTTCTATCTTTCCGCAATTTTTTCGATAGTCTATCGTTTAGCGTAGAATAAAAATGATTTTTAAAAAAAATTCAATAAAACCATATCATGTGAGCCCCTCATTGCAACCAATGAGGTGCCACATGATATGGTTTTGTTAAAATTTATGGCAATTTTATTTAAAAAATAATTTTTGATATCGTGTCTGTTGGGTAAAGGGTTAACCCTTTACCCAACGCAGACCTTATCAAAATTTATTATTTTAAATATAATTTTTAAAAAATTTTCAAATTTTTTTAACAAAACCATATCATGTGACCCCTCCTTGGAACGAGCTCAATGAGCTCGTTCCAATGAGGGGTCACATGTTATGGTTTTGTTGAAATATCAAAGGGGATAAATCCAGCGTGGTTCAAATCAGACGAGTTCGACGTCAAATCAGCCGAGTTTGATGTCATATCTACCGAGATTGATAATGGGCATTTTGGGGAAAGGATCTGCTAAATAAGATAAAATACCTGAGCTTTGTGTTGCATTAATCTCTGTGGGGGAATTTGACGTCTCTTGTGGTTGCAGATCTGAGTTGTGGTGTTCCATTTTTGAGGATCAGTTACTTTGGTTTCACTTGTCAGAAATAGGTTGAAATATTTGTTGTTTGTAAAATTAGAATGTGCTCATCTAATCAAAGTTCATCATTATAAGCAAATAACATAATTAGAAGTGTTAAGTCGTTAACCAATTAAACACCAGTATTTTAGAAAAACCTGTAGTTGCTAATTGAGGATGTCGGTAGAAACATCAAAGCTCCAACTTTTAGTAATGATGAGGATATCTTCTTCACTTCGTATCACACATTAACGTGTGAATATCATCGATAAAATCTACAAATCATGATTTGGTATCATACCGTAAGCAGATAATAATACAAGGTAATTATCAAATGTTTTAAATAAATAATTACTTGCTAAACGAAGAGAGTTTGGAGTTACTAGGCCGGTATACTAAAAGAAAGAAACCTGCTGTAACGGAAGTAAAACAGTTTTCGACGCCTAATTTGAAATAAATTATGCCGTGAGGTATAAGTCTGGTTTACTCGGTATTTTTAACCCTTTATCCTATGGTGTACCATTTGGGTCAAAGTCTATTTTCATCGCGATGAGATTGAAATACGTCCAACGCTCTTTTTTTTATCGATACAACTGGAATTTATGGTTGCAACGATATTTTTGAATGTGGTTGCAGCTGTGAAAAATGGTGTTGCACCTGGAATATTTCCACGCCCAACGTACCATTTATACGTCAACTTGTATTTTATACGACCGAAGTATATATGCACGTTGAACGTGTATTTTTCATCGCGATGAGATTTCTCCAAAAACGAAAACAGCGTTGCAACGATATTTTTTACAGGATCAACAACATTCAAAAATAGCGTTGCAACCATAAATGTCGGGTGCATTGATAAAAAATGCACATCGGACGTATATTTTGGTAAATTATTTTCGTCGCGATAACGTCGGACGTATGAAATACAAGTTGGGCGTATAAATTGTACGTTGGAAGTGAAATTTTCCAGATGGAACGCTATTTTTTACAGTTGCAACCACATTCAAAAATATCGTTACAACCATAATTTCCAGTTGCATCGATAAAGAATGCGCGTTGGACGTATATTTCAATCTCATTGCGATGAAAATAGACTTTCGACCCAAATGGTACACCATATTATCTAACAATCATATAGATTTTGGCCTTAAAACCACGAGAAACGGTACGTATCACATAATGTGTTCCGATTCCGTATCATTTTGACGACTTATTCTGATTCCGTATCATATAGACGACTCGTTTCCGATAGCGCTACGGGCTATCATAACAGGCACATAGATACATTCTATGGGCGTTTCAATGGTCGACCGAACATTATGTCCCAAAAATGATTAAAAATAATTTAACCCTTTACCTATCATGAAAAGCAGACGACACTTGTCAAAAAAATTCTTGAATAACTAATTTTTTTCATTTAGCCTATGTTCTTGAGACAACAAATGAAAAAATAATGAAAATTAATTGGCGATTTTTTTTGGAATAGCATTGGCCGGTTTTGGCCGTGACGTTGGGTAAAGGGTTAAGATGTAATCTGTTTATGTGACAGAATTGTTAGATAAATGCATTATCATGATAATGTGCATGTCTTGTGATTTGTATCAGATTCTCGGTGGTGTCCAAAAAAGGGATCACAACTCGCCGGCAAAGCCGACTCGTTGAGATCCCATTCTGGACACCACCTGGAATCTGATACACTGGACATGCACATTATCATGATAATCTGTATTTATCCAACGTAACGGACCAAACAGTCCAGCACTATTCACACAATCACCATTCAGTTTTAATTAGCGGTTGTACCCGGTGCTTCATGAATTAAATTTTTGATGATTATTTCCATAATTTGTGTTGGAAATCGGGGCCAGGTCTCCCTTAGTTTCCGGTATAAGATAGGGGTATGCAAATCATTCTTGTTACAATTTTTCACTAGAACTGGATATATGTGGATGTTATCGGAACAGTCTCGTTGAGTTGTTCTAGTTATTTTCACTACCATGTTTGACATCAGTTAAAGACATTTTTCAGCGTAGCTACATTTTGGTTGCATATAATTCTTTGCCAAACTGTTAAACTGGGTTCTACAATGCTTGACACTAAGCCATATTGTTTTTTCAAAGCCAGAACATATATGGAAACAAATATCGCATTAATTGATCATTTTAAACTAGGTACAAACATTTTAAGTAAGAAAAGCTGTATGGCCTCTTGTAAAAAACGTATGTTAGAAATAAAAATGCAGTCCATGTTTTTCAATTTTCCCCTGAAACCTGGTTCATTACATTTTTGGGGTGTTGTCCAGTTTTTGAGTATGTCTTGAATATCGATCTCCTACTGCTATCGTGATATAACTCATTGAATTCCAATTTCGAAACGGTTTAAACGGTTAAAAACTGGGTCTTGACAGAATGTGATGTCCATCAGATCCGAGTATATTGTGCGAGACTGTTATTGGTTAATTCTGCCCCGTACTCTCAGACGACCATGCAGTCCAATTCTGTAAAGAATCCGACTCTTTTATTTGCTGCGTGTTTACTCAACTTTCTGGAAATTTATGCGCAGACTGTTTTAAGGTAGGGCCCTGCGAATCACCCATTTTCGCTTGGAATCGAATTTCAAAACGAATCGGGTCTATTGTTCTAATTCGATTCCAATCTCTCGGGCGTTTTGAAGATGACCGACTGGTGAAGGGGGTGCTGTAAACCTGATCTGTTCCGACAGTGATGACTCAAGTTTCGACTGATAAAATATTCCAACTACGTCACAAGGCATGCATTCGTCAAAGGCATGCCTTGGTGATGTACTTGGAATATTACCCGGTAAGGATTACAGTTAAAAAACAGAAACGGGTGCGAGAATCATCGGTACTAGGCATTGCGAAGGGCTAGACGCTGACAGCAGCTCATCATTGATATTGCTTGGAAATTTAAAAAAAAAATCTGCAGTGTTTAGACAGTGGGAAGTACACTCACTCTTTATTTTTAATATTATTTACGTACAATTTCAACCAATTGTGAGAGGGCGCGATGGCTCGGTAGGTAGAGGTGCAGGCTGCAAGCCGAGAGGTCCTCGGCTCGAATCCCACCTGCGGCAACTGCGTTGTGTCCTTGGGAAAGACACTTTACCCCCATTGCCCACGTGGGGGCACCGTAGCGTTATGTACCAGGCGTACTGCACGTCGATGGTGCACTTGTCTTCAACCAATACTAACCCTGCCTGTGTGGAGTTAGTATGTTGGGGAGCTGACAGTTGCTCGCCGTTGCTCGGTGGTTCTCTCATGTACTCCGGCTTTCTCCACCCGTAAAACTATCGTGGTCATGATTAGCCATTGTGCAGAAATATGTGACCTTAAACATAAATAAATAAATAAATAAATAAATATAAATAAATAAATAAATAAATAAATAAATAAATACGTATTGTGAGACAACGAAGATAGTGCCAAGCTATATTCCAGTAGAAAGATTCGAATGGAAACAAAACATGCAGCAGAGTCGACTCGAACAGAAAATTAACTTAAGATTCGAAATCGAATCGACTGTCGGAGCTTCGCAGGGCTCTGATTTAAGGTGGAGCACATTTGCTAACAAAGTTATACAGATATTCTTTCCAACTAAAGATATAGATATTCCAATCAACAAGTATTTAATTCGCTTTGAAAACTTCAAGATATTAAAACAATTGGTGGAACTACGCGGCGTAATCGTAAAACTACAGGTGTGGTGAGTCATTCTTCATAATTAAGTAGAAAACAAACATAATATTATTAATAAAGTCATTAACTCTTTGAACTCGAGAGACCGCTTTTCCGCTCCAAGAACATGATACGTCATACTTTCATTAAATAGGATGGCTGCTAAGCTAAAGTGTTGGGTAGATCAATCAATGTTTTTAACGTGCCGTCCCAAGGCTGCACGTTGAAAATATTAATTGGTCTATCCGCAAATAACAAACATGGACTCTTCCAATTGCTTCCATTGAATAGACACGGAAGATAGCACCAGGGTTCAAAGGGATAAATATTCGGTTAAATTAAGTCTCGATTGAGAAATATTCCTTGGCTTGATACAAGGAAAATGAATGTTTATGGTATTATTTAAAAATAGCCCCCCCCCCCCCCCCCCCCCCGATTTCCGCCCTGCACATATGTGCGGAACGGATTTTCATTTTCCGCATGGCTTAGTGTTGCTGTAGATGGGGTTATCTTAGAACAAGGTGTGTAATAAAAGATAGTTTATGGCCTACCTGTGGACTCAAACAATGCAACAGGTAAGTCAGTTTAAAAACCACAGATTTCGCCGGTCAAAAGTAATATGCACCGACAGTGTCGTATTCGACTCTGCCGACGTATATTGTTTTGTGAAGTGAAGGTGCCCGCTCGTAATCATGTAACACTTTGACGGAGAACTGCAACGATTAATCGCTATAGGCTTGAACCGCGATACATTGCTCACGATTAAATATGTATGGTTGTTCACTATATATCGCGATTCTATAAATATAAATAATATCATGCAAAACAACTTCTTGGATTTTGAAAACCCTGTTTGTGCATTCCAACATTGATAGTGATAAATATGCCGTTAAAGGGATTATTCACTTTACCAAAATTTGGTGAATACCCTCGATTGTTCTAAATATTTATTTAATTAATTCATCATATCTTGTTTGACAGATGTGAAAGAGCTCTGTCAAACAAGATATAAGGGATTAAATGTTTAAAACATATTTTCTGAGAGGAAAAAAACACTAGAAAATGGGTCATCAAATCAAAAACTTAAATTACTTAATGCCATGATGGGTTATCACATTGAGAAGTTACATAATGTTCAAGGAGTGCATCCTAATTTGTAATACAAGTAAAATACTGGAGCTGAATACACGCAGTCCCCAAAGTAGCTGACATCTGTAGCTGCATGTGAAGATAGGTCATGATACGTAGCAGATCATACGCACTGAATTCTGACACATATCGTATCGTTAGGACAGCATATCGTCGCAGCCCTACTTTGACTTAGTAGTGATGTCCAGCTAGACCATGCGCCCAGCGAGGATTCTATAGTAAGAGGTGACTATTCAGTTATTTTTGGAGGGGTGGTGCAAACATCATATTCGAAAGACTGTTGTGGAAGCTTTCTTGGGAGGGGAGGGGGAGGGGGCTTGAAAAGTTTGCAATATGAAGTGCTATAAGAGCGACGTGGATGTCTTTTGGGCTCCAAGTTATGTGAACCTTGCATTGTGCTAATGTTTTGGGGAGGCAAGCGAAACTGTTATGGAGCAAGGCTCCCACCCCTCTCTCCCGTGGCTACTCCACTGACCCGGAAATCACAAGAGACCATTGATTGTCAAGGTACTGTAACTTCGAGCAAGACCACCAAAGGAATACATGTTCTACATGTACAGTTCGCTAAAAGTTTTACCATAGGGTCAAACAGGCCTGTGGTGTTCCTCAGGGCTCAGTTCTTGGGCCGCTCTTGTTTACTCTGTACAATTTTTCTCTAGGTCGCCTTCTTAAAAAACGTGGCATATCATATCATCTGTACGCAGACGACACCCAGCTGCACATTACATTCAACCCATCTATTCCAGGTGACAGTGACTCATTCACCACAGGCAGTAACATGGACATTTGCATAAATCTGGTGCGGGAATGGATGATAGATTTTAAACTGAAAATGAATGACGCTAAAACTGAATTCTTAGTGATATCCGGGGTTCGCACGCCTACACCCTCTGTAACATCAATTTTGGTTGGAAACAACATCACTATGAAAAGTGAATCGGCCAGGAATGTTGGCTCAAATTTAAAACTAGACATCCACATCAATGAAATATGTCAAAAATGCTGCTTGCATTTTCGTAAGGTTGGAAGACTGCTACCTTATCTTAACCAGTCAGCACTTGAAGAACTTGTCCACTCCTTCATCACCACACAACTAGACTATTGTAATTCAGTGTTGGTGGGGCTGTCCCAGTACCTGATTCAGAAGCTTCAAAAAGTTCAGAATACTGCTGCTAGGATAATTACTGGTACCAAACGATCTGAACATATAACACCTGTTTTAAGACAACAACATTGGCTTCCAATTAAACAGAGAACTGATTTCAAAATATTGATCTTAGTATTCAGATGTATCCACAAACTGACCACAGTTTACACGCAAGAGCTCTCCACTGTATATACACTATCACGCAGTCTCAGATCTAAAAACCAAATTCAACTAGTTGTACCTTTTAGCAGATCTAATCTGGCTAATGATCGTGTGTTCTCCATCATGGGTCCCAGATTGTGGAATTCCCTGGCTATTAGTGTCAGAAATTCAGAAACTTTCGATATCTTCAAAAGAAATCTTGAAACTTTCCTATTTATTGAAGCATTCTCCTGAACCTCCCTAAAAGCCAACCAAAACAGATGTGACTCTTTATTTCAGACAAGTGTATTTATTTCTTCAAGCGTTTTAGAGAAAATTTGTGGTTTTACGCTCTAGAAAATCAATTAATTATACTCCAGGTCAGTTCGCTATAAGTTTTCATAGGAGGTCTGTTTTTACACGCCATTATTTCGTCTCCGCCCATACTTGGGTCTAGACTCCAGCGCCAGTCCCTATACATGAAGTGTTACCCCGTGGATACCGATACGACTAACTCTTAACCTGACCAAAACACCTTGAGTTCAGAATACCCGTTCTCACTTTTTAAATGTCTTTTTTCTGTTTCTGCACACCATTCACAATAATGTACGCTTGTTCGCCCAAGTGTAAGTATGATGGCACAGTTCTCTAAAGCGTTCTCACGTCGATTGTATAATGTTTCTAATCGATGCTATACCCTGCTTGTGCGGGTTAGCATGTTGGTGTGCAGCTCTCCAACTTGCTAACCCACACAAGCAGGGATCGCGTCGATTGCAAGCATTTATACAAAAGACGTGCAGAGCGATTTAGAAAACTGTGCCACCATACTTCCACTTGGGCGATTAAAAGTATGTCTTTCCAAAGCATACAAGCACGGGGTATAACGATCGAAATGTAGATCTTTGACCTTAAGTCGACTGCTTTAACCAACGAGTCACCGCGCTCCCTGTTGTTGTGATAAGTTTGCAGTCCAGCTTCTATACCAACATCAATCGGTCAAATGCAGGGTTGTAGGAACCGCGCAGGGGACACGGGCGGCACGCAGGGGACACGGGCGGCACGAGTCCCCACCAAAACGTTTTACCAGTGGGGAGAGAGAGAGAGAGAATGTGTGTGTGTGTTTAGGCCAGCATTATCTTTATCAAACCATCATTACCATCTTATTGGGAGTCAGCGGGAACGAGGTACACATACTCTTTACTCTCAAGATGGAATCTTCTTTAACCCCTTTCCGCCCAGTAACATCAATGTCATCATACGTCGTCATTACATTTAAGTAGAATGGCTGCTGAGTGAATGTGTGGGGTAGACCAATTAATATTTTGAACGTGCAGCCCAAAGGCTGCACATTGAAAATAATCATTGGTCAACCACCAAATAATGAATATGGACTCTTCCAATTGCTGCAGTTGAACTGACATGGAAGATACCACCAGGATTCAAAAGTCAAGGCAAGAGAAGTGCACATTTTTGGCGCCCTATTTATCAAATTTGAGCAATTTGAAGCCACAAATGTGCATTATTCGCAGTGTATAGGTGTGTAATTCACAAACAAAGCTTTGTGTATTGTATTATACCATGGCATAAGGCACATTGGCTACCACTGATCAGTGGATGGGTGCCTTTGTATGACCGCATTCTTTCCTTCGTCCCTGATATAATGCATACTACTTCTAATTAATGTGAACTCTGCTGCGGTTGACTCGCTTTGGGAACTGATAAAATTCCTACCGTCCCTCTTCACTTTGAATAGTTTGATCCTATACATTTTCTAACAGGAATGGGAATAGTTCTGTGGTATCTAATCAGATGGGAACCCAGTGACTCAGTGGTCACGGCACTGAACTTCAAACCGAAAGATTCATGGTTAGATGCCCTCCATGGGTAACTGCGCTGTGTCCTTGGGCAAGGCACTTCATCCCGATTGCCCGCGTGGAGGCACGGGTGGCGCTTTGTACTACGGCGTTCTACACGTCGATGGTGCTCTTGTCCTCAACCAATGCAACCCTGCTTGTGTGGAGTTAGTACGTTGGGGAGTCTGGCAGTTGCTCGGTTGTTCTCCCCGGGTACTCCGGCTTCCTCCACCCGACAAACTATCCGACACGAGGTGACCCTGCCTGTCGAAAGTGTCGTTAAATCCCAATAAATAAATATCTGATCAGATGATAAATCTTAATTGAAATACAGTTTAAGTAGTTTATTTTTTTTAATTTTATCAAACTACAGACAGTAATTATTTACAATAAGTAAAATGTACAGTTTTCAATAGCACTAATAGTATAACAAAAAATATTTACAGAAGCAATATGTACAATTACAGTTATAACAAAACTAATTGTATTTTGGTCATTTAGCTTCTCACCCAAGAAAAAAGCATAATCTCATTGGTGTGTGAAAAGCCGTCTTAACCCTTTATCCAATGCAGACAATATCAAAATTTATTATTTTAAATATAATTTTTTAAAATTTTTCAAAAATATTCAACAAAACCATATCATGTGACCCCTCGTTGGAACGAGCTCGACGAGCTCGTTCCAACGAGGGGTCACATGATATGGTTTTGTTGAATTTTTTTGAAAACTAATATTTTTTCAACTGCTGAATTTGCATATTACGCGGGCGGATGCGGGCGATTCGTTGGGTAAAGGGTTAACACTTTACCCAACAAATTCTCTGCAAACATGAGCGTAATTTACAAATTGTGTTGTTGAAATTTTTTTTCAAAAAATTCAACAAACCTTTATCATGTGGTCCCTCATTGGAACGAGCTCGTTCCAATGAGATGTCATATGAGATGGTTTTGTTGAAATTTTGGAGAAAAAAGAAGAAAAAATAATATTTAAAATAATAAATTTTGATATCCTGTACATTTCGTAAAAGGGTTACATGAAAGAAACGAAAAATCAAACACATGTGAGTAATTATAATTCTGACACGCCAGTTTGTTGCGTCAAAGATATAAGTGTTTGGTGTTTCAATATTACAAACTTATTGAAATTTGTTCTTGTCTTTGTTCTGCTGCAGGGAGAATAATAGACATCTCAGTGTTTCTAAATTGCAAACACATAGATGAATCCAGAAGAGAGATCGCTTGACGCTGTCCCCCTTTCTTGAGATGAAAATATTTTACGGGTTTTATGTGCAGGCAATTATTTATTTATTTATTTATTCTTAACGCCACATTAGCAGCCGGTGCTATATCTTGGCGAATGTGCAGGCAAGCGAACTTGTTCTTACAGTATGAACAAGGTCACTTGGACCGTTGAACCTGTGACGAATTTATGATTCTTTTTATCACATAATGTGCAATTTAACCTTTTACGTTACGTAACGACTAAAACAGACCAGTGCAATTCACTAAAATCGCCAGCCAAATATATTTTTATTTTGTTCAATTTTTCCCTCGAAAAAATAGCTTAGGACCCCTCACTGGGACGAACTCGTTCCAATGAGGGTTGTCGAGAGTGCCGTCTGCTATTTGTATTAGGTAAACAGTTAATGAAATATGATGAGAAGATTGATTCAATTGAACTTTCGATATACCGACTCGCTCACACTGTTACGACGGCAACGTTCACCATCTGACGTCATGGCCGTATTAGACGACAATAGATGTGTTGTTAACGATATTTCCGTAACGTGCTATTTAATGGTAATTATGTGATATGCACACGCGTTATTCATTTCTTGTCTAAAGTGTATGCGTTTTCATAAACAAACTCAGTGAATATATCAAGGCAGCAAATAATAATTATGATACACAAAGTTAAATGCACTTTATATGCAGAACGGTATGGAAGGTCCAGTTCTTATTGGTGATGAAAACTCGGACGACTGTACCGGAAACGAAAGTCCTTGATAAAATGTTGGCGAAAGGGTTCTCTGCGCATAAAACGACAAAGGATTCCCACTTCTCTGTGCGTGCTCTGCATAACTGGACTGGAATATACTTTGGCTACTTCGGGATAATTCGGGTGGAGAATTCACAACCATTCCAGTGATCCCACCTCTATGATAAGGACTGTATGGTGAGATGCTGTCGTGTCGTAAAATGTCTGGCGAGATCATTAATGATCCACTTCTCACATATGGACTATATGACGCATTGCTATCGCACCGTAAAATGTCTGGAGAATACTTGGGCGCACAACACGTCCCAAAACATTCAGGTAAAACCATTGTTGGGTGTGGTGGGGTTGGCCTCCCTAGATTAGCTAATGACAGCACTGCTGAGCGTACTGGTGATGCTCTTTCTTCCAGCTTGGATTGATTACTGCTATAGAATTGTCTGCTCATTAAGGCAAGAGAGTGGAGTGCAGTCATTCGTTCCCTTTTCTCTTTCATTCTTCTGTTTTGAAACCAAACCTAAAAAAGAATGGATAATATTAGCAAGAAATCAATATCCAAATATAATCAACCCATTTACTTAAAATATTTCCTAACATGACGACGGACGACACTTACCAATCAATATTTTGAAAAACAAAGCTTAACTAATTGCACTGAGCGCTCAGAATGATGAAAACATCCATACTCGGTATACACTCAGTTTTTTTCACCAATAAAGCTATACTCAAGTTCGGTTGTTTGGAAAACATTCATCTTTAATTTATCTGAAAGTAAATGATGTGAGAGTTTGTAATTTACAACCGAGGGACATAACCCAAACCTGGTGTCGATTACCAGCTGATACAGCGTGTGCATGGGAATAAAAGTGAAAACAGTCCTGAGACAAAGACTCGAAGCGACAAAAAGATCTGTCTGGGACACGAAGTTTTGCCGTTCCGAAACTGGAAATACGGAAAATCTATCACGCGTGAAACACTGTGTTCTATATTTAAACATAGAGCCCCATCTACATGGATTAGGAAATGTGAAAGTGTCGTTTAACAGATAGTTCGGTGGGTATAACTGGAGCCTCTTAGTTTATTTTCGTGTTTGTATCTCAAAATAACCGAAGTCGGGTAAATCACACGTTGTTCTGTGAATATGAGTATAGAAATAATATTCTCACCTTTATTTTATAGTCTGAAATATTAAATTCTTCAGCTAGTTCGCATCTCTTTTCTTTGGATGGATACTTGTCTTGACTGTACAGCGCTTCTAGTCTGTTCAGTTGTTCTTCACTGAACATTATTTTCTTTGGTACTGTCGCTTTTTTGGGCAAAGATTCTGAAAAATAAAGAAATTTACAACTGCGTGAAATGCATTTTAGATATAGAGCATACACTAATTACATGTCAGTCATTATATTTGATTGTATGTGGAGAGAGAGAGAGAGAGAGAGAGAGAGAGAGAGAGAGAGAGAGAGAGAGAGAGATGGCATGGTTGCCAGATTGATTAAAATGCCATTCCAATGGATGTCCATTTAGAGCAAGAAAACACTTCCGACCTGCATCCACGTATATACCCCGAGTAGTGAAAGAGCGTTTGCTTATTGTTTTAAACACGTCCTCCTACTAGAATTGAATGGTCATGTTACAATTTGGCATGATGTGGGTCCTCTAAAATGAACAGGCGATTGGACGAGCCTAAAAATTCAGACATATGTTTCGCTCGCGATATTCCGTAGATTCTGAAAGTCACCTAAACCCAGTTAGCAGTAACTTTCAGCAAAATACAATCTTGGGATCTACCGCACCTTCCAGATATGTTCTGTGTCATTCTATGTCATTAACGGGCACAAAATGTAGCATTTTGTAATATCGCAGAAAACCCTTTACCAAGTGTAACGATCATATCCTACCAGAGCTTTTCACAAATATCGCCATTTAGATTTTATTGTCTTTTCAGTTGTTTAATCCAAAACTTATGATCCCTCTGTGGACGAGGTCGAACCCTTAAGGGATCATAAATTATATTTTTAAGACAAAGAAAAATGAAAAGTTTCAGTTATTCGGTAAATTGTTTTGCAAATAACGCCTGTTGGTCTTGATAGTCCAGGGGTTATCCCTTTACTTTTCGAATTATTACAAATTGACCAGTGGATAAATAGCGGATATCTAGTGTTTTTGAGTGGATACCGAAAATTATCCCACGAGTGACCGAGACAAGTGGCTATTTTTTTGCGAGCGAAAATAACCATTTGTTTCGGCCACGAGTGAGATAATTTTCGGTGTCCACTCAAAAACAATAGATTTTCTTTTTATTATACGCTTTTTTAAGAATCTGATCATTCCCATCGATAATTCCACTCGTTTCAACCTTGAATTGATGCATGAAAGTAAACAGCTGATGCGCATTGTTACGCGGAAGTGAGAGTGGGTTGAACGATACTCGGAAGAGGTAGCGTCTTGCTATCAGGTAACGTCAGCTGTCGGGTTTCATGCATCAATTCAAGATGAATACGTGTTGAATTATTGCTGGAAATGATCGGAATCCACTCAAAAACACTAGATTTTCTTTTCATTATACGTTTGTAGAACAAATTGATCATTTCCAGTGATAATTTGACTCGAATACACCTTGAAGTGCTGCTTTGAAACCTGCCATTTTGATTGATACCGTGGAAGTGAAAATTACTATATCTTCACAATGGGGGCCACGATTTCTATCTTTCCGCTATCGTTTAGCGTAGAATAAAAATGATTTTTAAAAAAAAATTCAATAAAACCATATCATGTGAGCCCCTCATTGCAATCAATGAGGTGCCACATGATATGGTTTTGTTAAAATTTATGGAAATTTTATTTAAAAAATAACAAATAATATCGTGTATGTTGGGTAAAGGGTTAACCCTTTACCCAACACAGACCTTATCAAAATTTATTATTTTAAATATAATTTTTTAAAATTTTTTAAAATTTTTTAACAAAACCATATTTATCAAAATTTCTTATTTTAAATATAATTTTTTTTAATTTTTCAAATTTTTTTAAAAAACCATATCATGTGAACCCTCATTGGAACGAGCTCAATGAGCTCGTTCCAATGAGAGGTCACATGATATGGTTTTGTTGAAATATTTTGAAAAATTTAATTTTTTCAACTGCTCAGTTTGCATATGACGCGGGCGGATGTGGGCGATTCGTTGGGTAGAGGGTTTTAAGTGAGTAAATTTGATGAATATTACAGGTTATTACTTGGTTAGTTTTATATCGGGCGACATATCAACACCAGGGTCGAACACTCTAAAATTAGTTAGGTTGAAAATATTTAGTTATTAAAACCAAACAAATAATTACAAAATGTTCTCAGATCTATTACGGTTTTCTAACAGTGTTATTGTTTCTCTTTCTTTTCAGTCCAAAGTTTTCTCTCCTCCTAGTACAGCTATCTAAACATCGCCACATCCCCAATTGGGGAAGCCACGATGTTCTGATAGTTGAACTATCTCTTCTCCCACATCGACCAATCACCGCTGACAACTCTGAATCTTAGTTTGCATTAAATATGGTGTAGACTTCTCCTCGTTCTTCTCGTCATCCACCAAATTCATTGTTATTGCTCTCAATAATTCCCCACCATACAAAAACTCAGCTTCAAACTACCCCAAATATGCCTGTTAACGCCAATTCTCCTGATTGCGTTCGACGAATAGCGACGAAGAATTTCGATGTAAACAAATTGGCTGCGCCTCGTACCCCATCGGGGGGGGGGGGGGGGGGGGGGATAAATCCAGCATGGTTCAAATCAGACGAGTTCGACGTCAAATCAGCCGAGTTTGAAGTCATATCTACCGAGCTTGAAAATGGGCATTTCTGGGAAAGGATCTACTAAATAAGTTAAAATACCTAAGCTTT
The DNA here is from genome assembly GCA_031216915.1 of Pictodentalium vernedei. NCBI lineage: Eukaryota > Metazoa > Mollusca > Scaphopoda > Dentaliida > Dentaliidae > Pictodentalium > Pictodentalium vernedei. The sequence goes on along the minus strand of CM062290.1, from coordinate 113,787,390 downwards.
GTGTAACATTAATCTCTGTGGGGGAATTTGACGTCTCTTGTGGTTGCAGATCTGAGTTGTGGTGTTCCATTTTTGAGGATCAGTTACTTTGGTTCCACTTGTCAGAAATAGGTTGAAATATATGTTGTTTGTAAAATTAGAATGTGCTCATCTAATCAAAATTCATCATTATAAGCAAATAACATAATTAGAAGTGTTAAGTCGTTAACCAATTAAACACCAGAATTTTAGAAAAACCTATAGTTGCTAATTGAGGATGTCGGTAGAAACATCAAAGCTCCAACTATCAGTAATGATGACGATATCTTCTTCACTTTGTGTAACACATTAACGTGTGAATATCATCGATAAAATCTACAAATCATGATTTGGTATCATACCGTAAACAGATAATAATACAAGGTAATTATCAAATGTTTTAAATAAATAATTACTTGCTAAACGAAGAGAGTTTGGAGTTACTAGGCCGGTATACTAAAAGAAAAAAAACTGCTGTAACGGAAGTAAAACAGTTTTCGACGCCTAATTTGAAATAAATTATGCCGTGAGGTATAAGTCTGGTTTACTCGGTAGTTTTAACCCTTTATCCTATGGTGTACCATTTGGGTCGAAAGTCTACACTGCAAAAATATATTTGAATGTGGTTGCAACTGTGAAAAATAGTGTTGCACCTGGAAAATTTCCACGTCCAACCCACAATTTATACGTCCAACTTGTATTTTATACGTCCGAAGTATAAATGCACGTTGAACGTGTATTTTTCATCGCGATGAGATTTCTCCAAAAACGAAAATAGCGTTGCAACCATATTTTTTACATGTGCAACAACATTCAAAAATAGCGTTGCAACCATAAATTTCGGGTGCATCGATAAAAAAAATGCACGTCGGACGTATATTTTGTCTAAAATATACGTTGGACGTGTATTTTTACTGAAAAATGCGCGTACAGCGTGCATTTTTCATCGCGATGAGACTGAAATATACATCCGACGTGTATTTAAACGTTGGACGTATAAAATACAAGTTGGACGTATAAATTGTACGTTGGAAGTGAAATTTTCCAGATGGAACGCTGTTTTTTACAGTTGCAACCACATTCAAAAATATCGTTGCAACCATAATTTCCAGTTACATCGATAAAGAATGCGCGTTGGACGTATATTTCAATCTCATCGCGATGAAAATAGACTTTCGACACAAATGGTACATCATATTATCTAACAATCATATAGATTTTGGCCTGAAAACCACGAGAAACGGTACGTATCACATAATGTGTTCCGATTCCGTATCATATAGACAACTCATTCTGATTTCGTATCATATAGACGACTCGTTTCCGATAGCGCTACGGGCTATCATAACAGGCACATAGATACATTCTATGGGCGTTTCAATGGTCGACCGAACATAATGTCCCCAAAATGATTAAAAATAATTTAACCCTTTACCTATCATGAAAAGCAGACGACACTTGCAAAAAAAATTCTTGAATAACTAATTTTTTTCATTTTTTGTCTCAAAAATATAGGCTACGACCCATCGTTGGAACGAGCTCAACGAGGGGTCGCAGCCTATGTTTTTGAGACAAGAAAATGAAAAAAATAATGAAAATTAACTGGCGATTTTTTTTAGAATACCATTGACCGGTTTTGTCCGTTACGTTGGGTAAAGGGTTAAGATGTAATCTGTTTATGTGATAGAATTGTTAGATAAATGAATTATCATGATAATGTGCATGTCCTGTGATTTGTATCAGTTTCTCGGTGGTGTCCAAAAAAGGGATCACAACTCGCCGGCAAAGCCGGCTCGTTGAGATCCCATTCTGGACACCACCTCAAATCTGATACAAATCACAGGACATGCACATTATCACGATAATCTGTATTTATCCAACGTAACGGGCCAAACAGTCCAGCACTATTCACACAATCACCATTCAATTTTAATTACCGGTTGTACCCGGTGCTTCATGAATTAAATTTTTGATGATTTTTTCCATAATTTGTGTTGGAAATCGGGGCCAGGTCTCCCTTAGTTTCAGGTATAAGATAGGGGTATGCAAATCATTCTTGTTACATTTTTTCACTGGAACTGGATATATGTGGATGTTATCAGAACAGTCTCATTGAGTTGTTCTAGTTACTTTCACTTCCATGTTTGACATCAGTTGAAGACATTTTTCAACGTGGCTACATTTTGGTTGCATATAATTCTTTGCCAAACTGTCAAAATGGGTTCTACAATGCTTGATACCAAGCCATAATGTTTTTTCAAAGCCAGAACATATATGGAAACAAATATCGCATTAATCGATCATTTTAAACTAGGTACAAACATTTTAAGTAAGAAAATCTATATGCCGTCTTGTAAAAAACGTATGTTAAAAATGCAGTCCATGTTTTTCAATTTTTCCCTGAAACCTGGTTCATTACATTTTTGGGGTGTTGTCCAGTTTTTGAGTATGTCTTGAATAGCGATCTCCTACTGCTATCGTGATATAACTCATTGAATTCCAATTTCAAAATGGTTTAAACGGTTAAAACTGGGTCTTGACAGACAGTTATGTCCATCAGATCCGAGTATATTGTGCGAGACTTTTATTGGTTAATTCTGTCCCATACTCTCAGACGACCATGCAGTCCAATTTTGTTAAGAATCCGACTCTGTTATGGGCTGCGTGTTTACTCAACTTTCGTGGAATTTATGCGCAGACTATCGTTGTTTTAAGGTAGGGTCCTGCGAATCACCCATTTTCGCCTCGAATCGAATCTCAAATCGAATCGGGTCTATTATTCGTATTCGATTCCAATCTCTCGGGCGTTTTGAAGATGACCGACTGGTGAAGGGGGTGCTGTAAACCTGATCTGTTCCGACAGTGATGACTCCAGTTTCGACTGATAAAATATTCCAACTACGTCACAAGGCATAGTTGGAATATTACCCGGTAAGGATTACAGTTAAAAAACAGAAACGGGGGCGAGAATCATCGGTACTAGGCATTGCACAGGGCTAGACGCTAGCAGCAGCTCATCATTGTCTGATTGATATTGCTGGGAAATTTAAAAAAAAATTCTACAGTGTTTAGACAGTGGGAAGTACACTCACTGTTTATTTTTGATATTATTTACGTACAATTTTAACCAATTGTTAGAGGGCGCGATGGCTCAGTAGGTAGAGGTGCAGGCTGCAAGCCGAGAGGTCCTCGGCTCGAATCCCACCTGCGGCAACTGCGTTGTGTCCTTGGGAAAGACACTTCACCCCCATTGCCCACGTGTGGGCACGGTAGCGTTGTGTACAAGGCGTACTGCACGTCGATGTTGCACTTGTCTTCAACCAATACTAACCCTGCCTGTGTGGAGTTAGTATATTGGGGAGCTGACAGTTGCTCGCCGTTGCTCGATGTTTCTCTCACGTACTCCGGCTTTCTCCACCCGTAAAACTGTCGTGGTCATGATTAGCCATTGTGCAGAAATATGTGACCTTAAACACCAATAAATAAATAAATAAATAAATAAATAAATACGTATTGTGAGATAACGAAGATAGTGCCAAGCTGTATTCCAGTAAAAAGATTCGAATGGAAACAAAACATGCAGCAGAGTCGACTCGAACAGAATATTAACTTAACCCTTTACCCAACGAACCGCCCGCATCCGCCCGCGTAATATGCAAATTCAGCAGTTGAAAAAATATTATATTTAAAAAAATTTCAACAAAACCATATCATGTGACACCTCGTTGGAACGATCTCGTCGAGCTCGTTCCAACGAGGGGCCACATGATATGCTTTTGTTGAATTTTTTTGAAAAATTTAAAAAAATAATATTTAAAATAATAAATTTTGATATCGTCTGCGTTGGGTAAAGGGTTTTAAGATTCGAAATCTAATCGAATATCGAAGCTTCTCAGGGCTGTAATGTAAGGTGGAGTCCATTTGCTAACAAAGTTATACAGATATTCTTTCCAACTAAAGATATAGATATTCGAATCAACAGGTATTTAATTCGCATTGAAAACTTCAAGATATTAAAACAATTAGTGGAACTACGCGGCGTAATCGTAAAACTACAGGTGTGGTGAGTCTTTCTTCATAATTAAGTAGAAAACAAACATAATATTATTAATAAAGTCATTAACTCTTTGAACTCGAGAGACCCTTTTTCCGGTCCAAGAACATGGCACGTCATACTTTCATTAAATAGGATGGCTGCTAAGCTAAAGTGTTGGGTAGATCAATCAATGTTTTCAACGTGCCGCCCCAAGGCTGCACGTTGAAAGTATTAATTGGTCTACCCCCAAATAACAAACATGGACTCTTCCAGTTGCTTCCATTGAATGGACACGGAAGATACCACCGGGGTTCAAAGGGATAAATATTCGGTTAAATTAAGTCTCGATTGAGAAATATTTCTTGGCTTGATACAAGCAAAATGAATGTTTATGGTATTTTTAGATTCAATCGCAAGTAATATTTCAGTTGGTTGGAAAAGAGAATCGTAGGCTCGCTTTAAGGACCGTCTGAAATATTCCAGACGATTGAAACAAACGCGTACTATTTAATGGCTAAACTTATTCAGGTTATAACAGCGTCGAATTCCTCACAGAATGTGACCTGTGGCTTGAAAGCTTGATTCTCTCTGAAACATGTGTAAATCAGAATATGAGTCTAACATCATGGCCTCACACTCCTCAATTTGTTTATACATTTTAACTGTCTTCATTACTTTCCATATACGACTAAGCACCGAACCTTTCGCTTATATACTCAGGTGTTGAAGTAATGTTCGCGCGACCCAGAGTATCTGTCAGATCTCCCGTGTGAACTCCGGGAAGTGGAGCAGTACTTGTTTACTACAGTTAACAAGTTCTGCTTTACCAATAAAATAGGACCTGGAACCAATGCCTGGGATGGAAGTCTTCTAAAGTGACGGCATTGGCTAAACTTGACTTCATACCAATGTTGCGGTCATGATATAGACAAAGATGCAGAAAATGTCCTTAACCCTTTAAGGCTTTAGTTATCCTGACGTTCAAACGTCACTGGGAATTCAGTTTCTTCAACGTTTTTCAAAATGCGACGTCAAACGTCGGAAAGTACAAATAACAAGATATTTTTCACATTAATGATTATTTGGTTGAGGGCGAGATTAATTTTGGTGGTCTGAATTTGTTATTCAAAACTTGTTTTATTACAAACTATCGGAGAGTGCCCACAGGCACTCTCCAATAATTTGTAATAAAACAAACTTATATAAACAAAATATTATTTCTGTTTGACTGAATATGAAGTATAAGCAAGGAAAGTGTTGTCCTCATGTTTTGAAAGCCCTGATAGTAGCTTCTAGCACACAACCAGCTAAGAAGTCTTGACAGCAGGATTATATTAGTATTTTAAGCTGCGATAACATTTGGCTCAACGGTTACCATTGAGCACTATTCGAGAGAAAATAGGAATTGAGGTTAAAACTTTAGAAAATCGAAAAATAATAACAAAATAAATGACCACAAAGTATCAACGCGCTGTTTGATTTCGTACGTCATAAGACGTACAAAAGTATCAAAGGATTAAACGCCAATAAGTAAGTAAGTAAATAAATAAACAATAAAAAATAAATAAACAATCAAATGAGTAAGTAATTTGTCACATGGTCGAGATGTTTCAGGATTAGATGCGCAATAGCGATATCAGGTAATGGACGGATATAATTGTGGAAACAAAGGAGACCATCTTGGTTTATTATCATCTCCAACGAATAGTAGTAGTGGTGGGATTAGTAGCAGAGCTCTGCGAAGCTTTGAAATTCGACTCAATTCGAAATCGTCCCAAATGATTCGGTTTGATTAGGAAATTTTCTGAATCGTCGGTATCGTCTCAGATTCATACTAGTTGTCTCCTCTTGATCTATTCTTCTCTCGTCAGGTCCCATGTACAGGAGACCTGACGATAGAAGAAGAATTCAAGGAGGTTCTGCTTCAGAAACTATACTGCGATTTCGTGTTGAAGTATTCCGATTTTTTTGTTCAACCTGCCCAAACAGACGAGTAGAGATGGGCAATATACCAAAAAGATGTCGATATCATGAGAATGTCGAAAAGCCGAACCGAACCCATCATTGAATACCGAAACTGTCTGAAGTTTCATATTTTCCAACATTCGCTTCTTATAAGGCATTGTTGAGGCTTGCTAGCAGTTAAAGGGTCCATTTTCAAGAAAGAAGTGACTAATTTTCTACTCAGTTTTGTTAACCCATAAGGGCATGGGAACTTTCATGAATTCTCACTGGACAACAACCTGTACATATCCAGCTGCTTTGCAATGATTTCTAGTCTAGTCTGGGCTGGCCCAACAGTGCAGCCAAGACTTGACTGGAAATCGCAGCTGAGGTGATTTATCTATCGCCAGCAGGACTTCCTTATGATGGCATGCCAATGGCATATGTCCCGAGATCGCAAAAGACTGATATAGGCCTTTGAAGGTTAAGATGTGCTTAGAACAACTCACAAAATTACTGTAGATTTATGTTGGTAAAAGAATGTTAATGTTATGCTCGATGGCAGTGGCATTCGTGGCGCTGTGATAAATGATGCAAGAACAGCTTATTAAACTCGCATTTTTAGCTCACCTGACTTTCAGTCAGGAGAGCTATAGTGATCACTCACCGTCCGTCGTCCGTCGTCGTCCATCGCCCATCGTCCGTGAACATGGTGTTTGCGTCTTCTCCTCCCAAACCGCTGAACCAATTTAATTGATATTTGAGATAATAGTTTGTTATGATATCGCAATTTGATCTTGTTCAAATCAAGTTGCCTCGCCCCGTGGTAGGGCCATGCCCAAAAAGTGTGCCTAAATCTTAAAAAATCTACTTCTCATGAACCAGCAGTAGCAGAGACTTGATATTAGGTGTGCAGCTTCCTGTTGAGGTGAAGACTCAGATTTGTTCAAGAGAAGTTTGTGGGGATATATTTGCCATCGTTATGGGAGGGTCAGTAATTTTTGCCCCTCCCAAAATTTCGATTTTCCAAACCGAGAGGCAGATTTGAACCAAATATGATATGAGTGCTTATTGGGTCATAAGTACTTAATTTATGCCCAAATGTTTTTCCCGTCACCCCATGGGAACTGCAGGAGCTAAAAATAGAAAAAAATTAAAACGCCCATATCTGCAAAACTACACGGCACTGAGAATTCTTATTTGGTGTGAAGCTTCCTTAGGACCAACAGAATGGAATGGTCAAAAAAAAAAAAATTGCTATCGGTTTTATCATGGGGTACTTTTTTGGGGACTTTGAAAAAATGTTAACACTGTGGGTAATGGGAAAAACATTTAAGACTACTTTTCTGCCAAACCACTGCTCCAAAAGCTTTCAAATTTGACATATAACATCATTGGAAGATTGTTTCACATGTTTATTGAAATCAATTCCCTGGGTCCATATTTGGGCTGTATGGGAGCCCAAATGTTGAAATTAGTGCAGTATGAGGAATATTCAATATTCTTTAAAAATCTTCTTCTTCAGATCTACCAATAAGAATCTTTTGATATTTGGTATGCAGCATGCTTGGGGGGGGGGGGGGGGGGGGGGGGAGGGGGGGGAGATTCAAGTTTGTTCAAGCCAAGTCCCTGGGTTCATAGTTAGGCTGAAAATTTGGGGTCCCGGTCCGGACTCAGAAATATTTGACCCAAATCCGGAAATTAGTTTTTTGGTTTTTATGCGTTTTGTTCAATTTTAAGACAAACATTTTTTTTTTAACACTGAAAATTTGGGGGCCGGGTGGGACTTAGAAATTTTGGACCAAAATCCGAAAATTAGTTTTTTGTTTTTTTATGCGTTTTGGTCAACTTTAAGAAGAAGAAGAAAAAGAAAAAAAATATTAGTCTGAAAATATTTTGTCTGGGACTTCGAAAATTTCCGAACAAATATAAAAAAAATCTATTTTTTTTTATCTCAGTTTTGGGACGTAAAAGTGCAGGAACTGAAAATAGAAGGAAAATTGTGAATTGTGTGGGCACAATCGCTTCATCTCGTTGGTATATGCTTTTCATAGAAGAGGCGTATGCAGCTTATTCAAGTCAAGTCCCTGGTTTGATATTTAGACTACCATGTCAGGTGAGCGCCCTCAGGTTCCCCTGGGGCCTCTTGTTTTAAAAAGCGGGGATATTGTGGTGATCTCCGAACGTCCGTTCCGTTTCGTCCCGTCCCGTCCCGTCCCGTCCCGTCCCGTCCGTACGTCCGAACTTCATATCACCAAGAGAATGTAATTCGAAACATTTAAACTAACTATGCTGAGGTATTTAGGTAGCATCTGTAGATGTGCATAAAGATTTCGGAATTATGATTTGGCTCCCAGTGGCTCCTTTAGAACCACTTTTATTGCTATTGTTCGAAAATCGGTTTCCGGTAGAAGGCTCCTAGGAGTTTTAATTCGAAATGTTGAAAGTGTGTTCATATGTTCTGGTAGGGTGTCTAGATGTGCATAAATGTTTTGAATTTTTTATTCGGGGTCATGTGGCATCTGTGGCGCCAGTTTTGATTCGGTCCCGTGGGGCACCCGTAGAACCACTTTTGTCGTTTAAGAATGGGTTTGTGACGAAAGGCTCCTAGGGGTTTTAATTCGCAACGTTGGAAGTGTATTCAGGCGTTCCAGTAGGATGTCTAGATGTGCATAAAGGTTTTGGATTTTTAATTCGGCCCAAGTGGTGCCCGTAGCGCCACTTTTGTCGTTAGAGAATCGGTTTCCGGCAAAAGCTCCTGGGTGTTTTAATTCGAAACGTTAAAAGTGTGTTGATATGTTCCAGTAGGGTCTCTAGATGTGCATAAAGGTTTCGGATTTTTGATTCGGCCCCGTTAAAAGTGTGTCCATATGTTCAGGTAAGGTCTCTAGATGTTCATGAAGGTTTCAGACTTTTTATTCGGCCCCGTGGGACACTCGTAGCGCCACGTTTGACGTTAGAGAATCAGTTTCCAGCGAATGGCTCCAAGGTGTTTTAATTCGAAACGTTGGAAGTGTGTTCCAAAAGTTGTATTCATACGTTCCAGTAGGATGTCTAGATGTGCATAAAGCTTTTGGATTTTTAATTCGGCCCCAAGTAGTGCCCGTAGCGCCACTTTTGTCGTTAGAGAATCGGTTTCCGACAAAAGCTCCTAGGTGTTTTAATTCGAAACGTTAAAAGTGTGTTCATATGTTCCAGTAGGGTCTCTAGATGTGCATAAAGGTTTCGGATTTTTGATTCGGCCCCGTGTGGCACTCGTAGCGACACTTATGTCGTTAGAGAATCGGTTTCTGGTGGAAGGCTCCTAGGAGTTTTAATTCGAAACGTCGAAAGTGTGTTACTATTTTCCAGTAGGGTCTCTAGATGTGCATAAAGGTTTCGGATTTTTGATTCGGTCCTGTGGGGCACCGTAGTGCCACTTTTGTCGTTAGCGAATTGGTTCCAGCGAAAAGCTCCAAGGTGTTTTAATTCGAAACGTTGAAAGTGTGTTCATATGTGCCAGTAGGGTGTCAAGATGTGCATAAAGGTTTCGAATTGTTGATTCGGCCCCGTGTGGAACCCGTAGCGCCACTTATGTCGTTAGAGAATCGGTTTCCGGTGGAAGGCTCCTAGAGGTTTTAATTCGAAACGTTGCAAGTGTGTTAATATGTTCCAGCAGGGTCTCTAGATGTGTATAAAGGTTTCGGATTTTTAGCTCAACTTTGGCGAAGCCAAATTTGAGGTATTGTCATGGCCCGTCTTTCCGTCTGTCCGTTTGTCCGTCCGTCGCGCCGTTAACACGACTCTGGCTAGAGGCCGTATTTATGAACCGATCTTTACGAAACTTCTTGGGTACCTTTGTTATCACCGTGGGACGAGAACGAGTGTGTTGGGGGTGCGGTCCGAAATTCAAGATGGCCGCTGGCAGCCATTTTGTACAAAATTAGGTGCAATCAGATTTTTGCGCAGAACTTGCATATGAAAGCTCTGATTTGAATATTTTTTGTATCAATGTTTAGTACTATGGGATACATCACATACAATACGGTTTTTTTCTCGTGCGTAAATTATGAAAATTAGACTAACTTTGATTTATTTAGTGTTACTTTCAGCACTGTAAGTGCAAATGCCAATACGGCTCGGGCTAGAGGCCGTATTTATGAACCGATCTTTACAAAACTTCTTGTTATCACCGTGGGACGAGAACGAGTGTTTTTGGGTCCGGTCTAAAATTCAAGATGGCCACTGGCAGCCATTTTGTATAAAATTAGGTGCAATCAGATTTTTGCGCAGAACTTTCATATGAAAGCGCTGATTTGAATAATTTTTGTGTGAATGTTTAGTACCATGGGATACATCACATATAATACGGGTTTTTATTCTCGTGCATAAATTATGCCAATTAGACTAACTTTGATCTATTTTGTGTTGCGTTCGGCACTGTAAGTGCAAATGCCAATACGGCCCGGGCTAGAGGCTGTATTTATGAACCGATCTTTACGAAACTTCTTGAGTACCTTTGTTATCACCGTGGGACGAGAACGAATGTTTTTGGGTGCGATCCGAAATTCAAGATGGCCACCAGCAGCCATTTTGTACTTTAGTTAGTGCAATCAGTTTTTTGTACAGAACTTCTGTATGAAAGTTCTGATTTGAATAAATTTTTGTATGAATGTTTAGTAACATAGAATACATCACATATAGTACGGGTTTGTTTCTCGTGCAGAAATTATACAAATTAGATGAACTTTGATTTATTCAGTGCTATTTATACACAGTAAGTGCACATGCCAATACGGCTCGGGCTAGGGGCTGTATTTATGAACCGATCTTCACGAAACTTCCCGGGTACCTTTGTTAGCACATTGTGACGAGAACGAGTGTTTCAGAGTGCGATCCAAAATTCAGGATGGCTGGCAGTGGCCAGTTTGTACCGAAATTAGGTCCAATCAGTTTTTTGTACACAACGTGTATATGACTCAGGCTAGAGGCCGTATTTATGAACCGATCTTTACGAAACTTCATGGGTACCTTTGTTATCATCGTGGGACGAGAACGAGTGTTTATGGGTGCAGTCCGAAATTCAAGATGGCCACCAGCAGCCATTTTGTACCAAAATTAGTGCAATCAGTTTTTTTGTACAGAACTTCTGTATGAAAGTTCTGATTTGAATAAATTTTTGAATGAATGTTTAGTAACATGGAATACATCACATATAATACGGTTTTTTTCTCGTGCAAAAATTATGCAAATTAGACGAACTTTGATTTATTCAGTGCTACTTATACACTGTAAGTGCACATGTCAATACGGTTAGGGCTGGAGGCTGTATTTATGAAGAGATCTTCATGAAACTTCTTGGGTATCTTTGTTATCACATTGGGACGAGAACGAGTGTTTTTGGGTGCGGTCCGAAATTAGGTACAATCAGTTTTTAGTAAAGAACTTGTGTTTGAAGGTTCTGATTTGAATAAATTTTTGAATGAATGTTTAGTAACATGGAATACATTACATATAATACAGGTTTTTTTCTCGTGCAGACATTGTGCAAATTAGATGAACTTTGATTTATTCAGTGCTACTTATACACTGTAAGTGCACATGTCAATACGGCTCGGGCTAGAGGCTGTATTTATGAACCGATCTTCACGAAACTTCTTGGATACCTTTGCTGTCACCTTGGGACGAGAGCGAGTGTTTCAAAATTCAAGATGGCTGCCAGTGGCCATTTTGTACCAAAATTAGGTCCAATCAGTTTTTTGTACACAACTTCTATACGGCTCAGGCTAGAGGCCGTATTTATGAACCGATCTTCACGAAACTTCTTGGGTACCTTTGTTATCGCCTTGGGACAGGAACGAGTGTTTTGAGGTGCCTTTGTTATCACTGTGCTATGAGAACAAATATTTTTGGGTTCAGTCAGACCCACTCTGGGACTCAAAGATTTCTTTTCTAGTTTAGCATCTGACTGTCGCCCGCCTTTACAATACTTTACCTATACATTTGTTACAGGCTACGGTCAGTATTTATGCACAGACCGTTACAATACTTTATATGTACCTTTGTTATCTGGTCATTACCTGGATGTTTGTCATTGCTGTGTCACATACTATACATGTACATGTCTTAAAAAGTTGAGCTACAGTTTCATTGACACTTACATTTATTCGGCCCTGTTGGCCACTTTTGTCGTCAGAGAATTGGTTCCAGCGAAAGGCTCCAAGGTGCTTTAATTCGAAACGTTGAAAGTGTGTTCATATGTTCAAGTAGGGTTTCATGATGTGCATAAATGTTTCGGATTTTTGATTCGGACCCGTGTGGCACCCATAAGGTCACGTAAGTTGTTAAAGAATCGGGTTCCGATGGAAGGCTCCTAGGGGTTTTAATTCGAAGCGTTGAAAGTGTGTTAATATGTTCCAGTAAGGTCTCCAGATGTGCATAAAGGTTTCGGATTTTTTATTCGGTCTCGTGGGGCACCCGTGGCAAAACTTTTGTCGCTAGAGAATGAGTTTGGGCGAAAAGCTCCTTGTGGTTTTAATTCGAAACGTTGAAAGTGTGTTCACACGTTCCAGTAGGATGTCTAGATGTGTATAAAGGTTTTAGATTTTTAATTCGGCCCCAAGTGGTGCCCATAGCGGCGCCTTCGTTGTAAGCGAATCGGTTTCCGGCAAAATCTCCTAGGTGTTTTAATTCAAAACATTAAAAGTGTATTCATATGTTCAGATGGGGCCTCTAGATGTGCATAAAAGTTTCGAAATTTTGATTCGGCCCACTGTGGTGCCCATAGCGCCAGTTTTCTTATTACAGAATAGGTTTCCGGTGAAAGGGCCCCTAGGGGTTTTAATTTGAAATGTTGAAAATGTGTTCATATTTTCCAGTAGGGTCTCTAGATGTGTATAAAGGTTTCAGATTTTTGATCCGTCCCGCGGGGAACCTGTTCCGCCACTTTTGGCGTTAGAGAATCCGTTTGTGGCGAAAGGCTCCCAAGGGTTTTAATTCGAAACGAAGAAAGCGTGTTTATACGTTCCAGTAGGATGTCTAGATGTGCGTACAGGTTTTGGATATTTCATTCGACCCCATGTGGTGCCCGTAGCGCCACTTTTGGCGTTAGAGAATCGGTTTCCGGTGAACGCTCCTAGGGGTTTTAATTCGAAATGTTGAAATGCTGTTCATATGTTCTGGTGGGGTGTCTTGATGTGCATAAAGGTTTCAGACTTTGGTTCAGCCCCATGTGACACCCGTAGCACGACTTTTGACGTTAGAGAAGAATCGGTTTCCGGCAAAAGACCCTTAGGGGTTTGAAATCGAAACGCTTAAAATGTGTTCATATATTTAGGTAGGGTCTCTAGATGTGCATAAAGGTTTTGATTTTTTCAACCGGTCCCACATGGCTCCCGTCCTGCCACTTTTGTCGTTGGACAATCGATTTGTGGCAAAAGGCTCTTAGCGGTTTTAATTCGAAATGTTGAAAGTGTATTCAAATGTTCAGGTTGGGTCTCTAGACGTGCGTACAGGTTTTGGATTTTTGATTCGGCATGATGTACCCATAGCGACACATTTGTCATTAGAGAATCAGTTTCCTGCGAAAGGCTCATTGGGGGTGGGTGGGTGGGTGGGTGGGTGGGGGTGGTGGGGGGCAATTCAAAACGTTGAAAGTGTGTTCATATGTTCACGTAGGGTCTGTAGATTTGTACAAAAGTTTCAAATTTTATATAATACCTTTTCATTTCTGTCTGTATCAAGCATGAACCAATAATCAAGAACGCAAATGCGGGGATATACTATAGTGTGCTTTGCACACAAATTACACCTTCTAGTTCTGTATTTTCGTGATGTGAATTTCAGTTTGGCACTATCAGCAAATCCCAGCCAATTCAGATACCGAATACAAAACCGATACCGCGATGCAGCCCCTTAAAAATACCGATAACGATACCGATACCAATCTCAAAATTCCAATAGCGTCTATCTCTACAGACGAGTCTCCATTGAATACAGTTCTTGGCTGAACACTGCCAATATTTACTGTTGTATGAAGGTGCAATGTTTGAAATTTGAAAAGCCGCAAGATTTGATTTGAGATGTGAAAACCTCGGGATTCGACACGACCCGAAAATCAAACCTTGCAGGGCCCTATTTAATAGTATTGTTGATGTAATTGTAAAATTTATAGACGTAATGACCAAGTTATTTCTATCAGAGAGAGTGTATGTCATCGGTGTTTCCTATGAGTTAAATACTGTAGTCGAGTGCATGGTACTTTGGTGTTAGTGGTTATGATGCTGTTTATGTTATTGTCGATGATAGTTCTTGACAAAAGTACTTAGCCCTTTACCCAACGTAACGGCCAAACCCGGCCAGCGCTATTCTCAAAAATCGTCAATTAATTTTCAGTATATTTTAATTTGTTGTCTCAAAAACATAGGTTATGACCCCTCTTTGGAACGAGCTCATCGAGCTCGTTCCAATGAGGGATCATAACCTATGTTTTTGAGACAAAAAATGAAAAATAAAATGGTTATTCAAGAATTTTGTTTACAAGTGTCGTCTGCTTTTCATGTTAGGTAAAGGGTTAAAGTTGTAACTGTGACTGCAGCAGAAGCTGTGTGCCGATAGTATTGGTAATATAGTGTTAGTCGCGAAAGTAGCAGAAGAAGCAGAAGTTGTGGCAAGCGCTCTCTACTGATCTTAGTTTTTACATTTTAAAAAAAAAATGAAGAGTATCCCACTGTTGTTTATTAGTTTTTTTTGAAAACTTGGATAGACTGCCTCCGGTGAAAGGCAAGTTGAAAGACAAGTAATTAAGTTTTCTTCCTGTATTCGTGTATAAGGTTCAATAACAGATGTCAGGTTTCCAAATATGTCGTCGGTGAGAACATGTAGTCATGATATAGTAAAGATCAGAATGAATCGATTCCCAAACTCCCTCGTGATAATCGATTCTGACTACTGGCACTACATTACCTCTATGACATTACGTCGAACCGGGAAATGGCTTTGTAAGATTGCATCAGCCCTTCCACGCCTCAGCCTTTCACAATCCTGGTTCCCGAAGAACCCTTTTCACCAAATTACTGTAGCTGTCAATCAGTCCCGGCGGACTCCTCTCTTCAACAACAAGATCTGGACTTGCTTCAAAGATCAAGCTCGTCTTCCTTTTCAGAATCACTAGTATCACTCACTATTCATTACCTTCTTCAACATCAACTCCTTCTTCACTGCCGTCACCAGTCTAGTATGCTGCAAGCAGAAGAGACTGGTGGCAGCAGTGAAGAAGGAGTTGAAGCCAATAGGCAGTGGCGATAAAACTAGCGATTCTGAAAATGAAGACGAGTTGGAAGCGGGCTTGGGTTTTCACACATGAACATTTCCGTATGGAGATGGCAGAGTGCCAATAAAATGTTCATTTTCACGAAAAATAAATGCGTCTTGTTACTCTCGAAAATATACTTGATATTATCCGGGAAATTCTCCGGTTCCCGGTTTTGAGTGCAATTTCATTCCCGTTCCCATTACTGTAGAAAACCGTTTTTTATAGTGTCGTCTGCTATTCGAGTTAGGTAAAGGGTTCAGTCTATTCAGAATTTTGTCATAATTTCTTGCGGGAATTTCTAAAGTGCAAATGTCAAATTTGTGCTTATACGTGGTGTTTTGTGTGTTTATTCGTCACGAAACCACGACAGTTATTGTATTGCTTCGATTTTCCTACTGGAATGTCCATTTTAGATGCGACGTCACTGAAAGGTTGAAACTCGAAAACGACGATTGAAAATCGACGTACTACTCTAGCTGAGCGTGTTTAAACTTTTGGTTCTCGTCGCATTTACAGATTTGACACAACCTTCTATCTGACATCAATTTCGGATGTCAGTACTAGTTTTTTTCAGAATTCTCAAAAAGAGTATTCGTTTTTCTCGAAACATAGCACATGACTTATCAACCGAATTTGCTCAGCAATCATCTGAACCTGTGGTTTGCAGGAATTTTTTTAATACCACCATACTCACTAATATCAAATACAGGCATTTTAACCATTTACCTTTTTTATTAGCTTTTCATTGTTGTCGCAAAACCATAACTTATGTTCCTCTGTCGTTGAAACCAGGTCACAGAGCTCGTTCCAATGAGGGATCATAACCTATGTTTTGAGACAAAAAATGAAAATGTTTAGTCATTCAGGAATATTTTGCATGTGTCGTCTGCTGTTTGTGTTTGGTAAAGGGTTAGAGATCAAATAAACTAGAAGCTCAGCGGAAATTTAACTTGAGCTGTAGACGCATGAGCTTGAACGCTAATTCTGGACGTCAAAACTTGGTATCTATGGTACGTCATTACAGACGATGCATGCCAACATTCAACATACGGCATTACACTCATGGTTTGGGCTGGAGCAGCACACGATTGCTCGAAAAATATACCAGAATGGAAACAATTTCAAATAAAGCAGGTATCCATCCACTCGCACTAATTATTTCAGAGCATTTGTCACAAGTAAATATTAAACCTGTACCAGGGGTAACGACCCTAAACCGTCCAGCGCTGTTTACAAAAATCACCATTCAGTTTTGAATATTTTTTTATTTTTTTTATCTTAAAAACGTAGCTTATGACACCTCATTGGAACGAGCTTGTTGAGCTCGTTCCAATGGGGGCCATAAGCTGTGTTTCGCGACCGAAATTTATGTACCAGTGAATCGAGATTTCATAAATCAAATATTGCGAAATCGAAACCGAATCACAACCCCCCCCCCCCCTCCAAACCCCAAAACAAACGACTAATAGTATCTCAGATTCAGTGTTCTCACATAACTGTTACTATGGGTGAGATTCTACAGTGCCGTAGTGAGAAAAGCAGAAGAACAATTTGGACTGGATCGTGACCCAGCCCTGATCCGATCCAACTTATCTGTCCACTTTTGTGACACTCACCCCCACCCCCCCACCCCCCCCCCCCCCCCAGCACTCCATGCCTATTGTTGTAACCATATTGAATAAATGTTTAAGCAGCAACTTTCAGCATGTCTGTCTTGAATGTGATTTTTCGTGTAGATTTATTTATTTTTTGTAAAACAGGAGAAACAAAAAACCTCGAGATTTTAACATTTGCTGTTTACAGAAATCAACTTGTCCGGAGACTGGTTTGTGTATGTAAAACCACTAGCCAAATCTCATTTTCAGTCTTCATGACCGACGACCGTACGAGCAGTTTTTTTGAACTCGTGTTCTGACAGACATGTCTAATTTGTTACGTAAAGAGTAAATAACGTTGACACCAAGTTGATTTGTATATTGTACTTCAACTCCTTGAATGTCCGGGACAGGATTTCTGTTGCCACTGAAATAAATATAATTTGGGCACATTTAATCAATTTTTACGTCTGTAAATTGTTTGGAATTTTCCGCCAATGATTTCTGGCGTTAAATTTAGATGAATTTTTCATCAAATCTAGTCATGGCTGCTTCACAGCAGCCATGGCTAGATTTGATGAAAAATATTTAAAAAATACTCAGCGGGTTAAGAGTTAAATTACTGGCTTTAAATCTTTAAATTTAATATCCGTAATGTGTTAAAAAAAACTTAGAATGAATAAAAATGAATTATTTATTCAACAGTACATACAATATATAAAATAATATCATACATTCTATATCAACATGTTTAACAACAATATATTCCGTTAACAACAATTAGAAATGAATATAAGTTAGCATACATCCTTGCAACACCCCAAACTGCAATATAAATAATCTCATAAACCAACAGTCTACCTACTGAAGATTCCATTTTACAAAAGTGAAATAAATGCCAGTCGTCCACTCTTTCAGTTCGAGACCTGATACTTAGGCACTCGAGCTAAAGTGACCCTATAACACTTCACGAGCTAAACAAAAACATATTCTGATGAGCTCATGGGCGATGCGTCAACAACCGCATGTATCACCAATTTCTGTTTCCCAAATGATTTTGGTTACTGATATTTATGGGCGCAGTTATTGGTTGTCCGTGCGGATGAAGTATATATTGCTATCTATATTTGGGCCAGGGTGGTTTGCATACCCATGCCCCAGCCCCATTGCCTGTAATTTAAGTTTTGGGGAGAGTCGTCCAGTGAATGAAATTAATTACATGGCAGCCTGGATCAAAAGTAAATTATAGACTTTTCGAACAAAAAGTATATGTTTGCTAATACTCCTCATGCTGGGTTTTCCTTCCGTGTGTTCGTAAGTACGGATCATATTGTTTCATCTACAGTTCATGGCGACTGACGAATTATCCATATACCCAGGAACTGAAGTCTTAGCATCGACCACAACTTATATTATGCGAAAAGGCAAGTACAAGCAAAGCGTCATCTATTAGACTTCAATCTAAAGATGTATTGGCTGAAATATTGATTGCGTTGCCCAAGCCTTTTTTCACAGAATTGGAGACCCATTCTCCAGGTGGAAACCTCAACCACGGGCTGCTTTAGAGTCCATCTGTTATCCACGTGCATTACTCAGAGCATGCTCTGCGTTGTGTAGAAAGTACTATATGAACATTTCTGAACCAGACTGTGAGCATAAATATGTGTCTACATAAAGGAAATAACTGCTCGGTTAATTCGTGGAATAAACCACTCGATATTCTCAACGTGCGGCCACGTGTCAACATGTTGATTAATGCTTTAACCTCATAATGGAAAGGGCCTCTTCCGATTGGCGTCATTCAGCCGACATGGAAAATCAATATAGAATCAGGGTTAAAAGGTTTAACAGCAAATTTGTCACTACCTCCGGTGTATGCAATTTCTACAACGTGTAGCTTTTGGTAACAGAGGTTTTAACCTTCAGCAATTCCTGTGGATGAGAACATCTGGAAGCGGATCAGTGTTTGTCTGCCGAGACGGACTAGCTGCGGTGGGGTGGGGACTCGTACAGCAGCCCGGTGCCAGTCCCCTGAATGGAGCAGCATTAATCTGAATGATTAACTGGTAGAGTGCTGGAAGCCCTATTTTGGGCTTTACTAAAAGTGACAGGCAATAGGTGTCTGTAGCTAAATTCTGCCTGAGGAAGCCTTTATTGTCCCTGATATGGATCAGATTTTTTATACAATACCTTGCTCTCTGACATTTAATTGGATAGTGCCTATAAGGCACTATCCAATTAAATGTAATAGAGCAGTATATGATTAGCTTTGATTTGTTGTCAGAAAAAACTCAGCACTTTACCAGTTAACCAACCTTGACTTTTCATGCATGTTCTCAGTGTGATATAAGCATACAGTCTGAAACGAGATTAATCACCGAATTACAATGTCACATTGCTGTGACAATATTATAAAATGAAATTAGTATTCTATCTACAAAGTAAGAAAGGTGAAATTTGTGTGTCTAACGTGAGTTTCTAAGAGAGCATTTGTGGTGCAGGACAGTGTAAAATGCGAATTTTGATGGTGTGATCACTAACGCGACCGAAACTGAGCCATTTCCCCGCGGGAACTTAGGGGGAGTGATGCAGTGCTTGTTTACTGTAGTAAACAAACTCTGTTCTACTGGTAAAATAGGACCCAGTCACCAATGCCTGGTGTGGAAGTCCTCTAAAATGAGTAACACGTTATAAATGATTGGCTGAACTTGACTGTGTATCCTTTGGTGGTAATGATTATCCCTTGTGCAGAAATTTGTGATCTTAAATACCATTAAATAAATTGTTAAGAAACGGAGCCGTTGAATTCTTAGGATCCAGCAGGTAACGGGACTTCAGTAGTTTACATCAAGCCGTTAACCCTTTGCGGAGCAATCAATTAATAGAGTCTATTTTCATTACTTGGGGGAAGACCAATTAAGATTTTCAACGTGCAGCCGCTCGGCTGCACGTTGAAAATCTTTATTGGTCTACCACACAAATCCACTGATCTACTATCTACTTTATGGGAGGCGCGGTGGTTCAGTGGGTAGAGGTGCAGGCTGCAAGTCGAGAGGTCCTCCGTTCGAATCCCCCTGCGGCAACCGCGTTGTGTCCTTGGACAAGACACTTCACACCCATTGCCCACGTGGGGGCACGGTGGCGTTGTGTACTAAGGCGTACTGCACGTCGATGGTGCACTTGTCTTCAACCAATGCTAACCCTGCTTGTGAGGAGTTAGCATGTTGGTGAGCAGACAATTGCTCGCCGTTGCTAGGTGGTTCTCTCCTGCTTCCTCCACCCGTAAAACTGTCGTGGTTTTGGTTAGCCGTAGTGCAGAAATATGTGACCTTAAACACCAATAAATAAATAAATAAATAAATAAATAAATAAATAAATAAATAAATATGAATTCAAGTCGTATCACGATGAGGTCTGGAGAAAAAACCTATTGGATTCAAAGGGTTAAATGAATCCTGACCAAAGATTTTAGAACAGATGCTACTTAAGCCCAGTGTTTACTGGCACGAGAGCAACAATTTTGGGAGTTTTTTTTATTTGTCGAAAAGTCTGTTGTTTGATTAACCATTGGAGAAAACACCCAAAACAACACTGTGAGGTGCATTTGGGCAATCTTGCTCCACTCATTTCTTACAAGAATGTTTCCTACATGACATTGCTAAACAATTTTAAGAGCAATTGCAAGCATTTCGTAAATTGACCTACCACACGAGTCAAGTGCTAAAGCAATTTCTTCATTCTCATGCGAAAGAAAATTTTTTTGACGATTCACCTGGAACATCAATGGAATGATTTGGGCGAGCTCTTTCTAGCTATCAACCAATTTATATGTTTGAAATATAGTACTCTGATCTTTGAAAAGTTTTTTTTGAGAATTACAATGAAAAGAGTAGTTCTTCGAAATGTTCTACGTTTGAAGACACACAACAATACAAACATTTTTCTGAAACGAGCTGGAACGAATCACTATTCCAGTGTGTCGTCACATCCTCTGGCTATTTTGACATATTTTATTCCAGCTTGGTTAAAACGTGCATTTCCGCCAACACCACTCACCGAAACAACTGTAATCACCTGATGAAAATGGAAATGACAACACAAACGACGGTGAACATTTCTTTATTGCGGATAGTGTATAATGGAACCGCTGAAAATACAAATAAATAATTATAATTCCTATCAAATATTTTAACAAATAGCAGTTTTCACCGTTACCTGAGATTAACAGGTGAAAAAAAACACCTGTGTAAGAAGGTGTTAAATTGGTGAAAACAAACTTGGCATACAAAAGACATTAGATATCGAGACGATAACAGAATATCACTTTCTTAACCCTTTACCTAACGAATCGCCCGCATCCGCCCGCGTAATATGCAAATTCAGCAGTTGAAAAAATATTATTTTTCAAAAAATTTCAACAGAACCATATCATGTGACCCCTCGTTGGAACGAGCTCGTCGAGCTCGTTCCAACGAGGGGTCCCAAGATATGGTTTTGTTGAAAGTTTTTGAAAAATTTGAAAAAATTATATTTAAAATAATACATTTTGATATTGTCTGCGTTGGGTAAAGGGTTAATATTTCAATACATACAATAGGAGGGAGGTTCGAGATTAAAATCCTGAAAGATCCATGATCATCATTTTTTTATTCAGTTTTCAAATCGCTTACCAAATGATGGACAAGTGTATTTTTACAATATTACCGGACCTGGAAATAACTCACGAAGGTGTGCTCAAAACGTCGAAAAACTAAAATTCGCTCCTCGGTAAGTTTGTTTTGATAGCAATTATAGTTTATATCTCTGCTCGTCGTTGCTCGGTGGTTCTCTCCGGGTACTCCGGCTTCCTCCACCCGTAAAACTGTCACAGTCATGATTAGCCATTGTGCATAAATATGTGACCTTGAACACCAATAAATAAATAAATAAATAAATAAATAAATAAATAAATAAATAAATAAATAAATAGTTTATATCTAATTGGTGGTCACTCGTGAGATGTTTCTGCTTTCAGAGATAATAATAATAATTGATTTTTTAGAGCGTAAAACCACAAATAGTGCTCTAAAACGCTTGACAGAAATAAATACACTCTTCTGAAATAAAGTGTCACATCTGTTTTGGTTGCCTCTTGCCTCTAAGAGAGGTTCAGTAAATTGGAAAGTTTTAAGATTTCTTTTGAAGACATCGAAAGTTTCTGAAATTCTGACACTAATTGGCAGGGAATTCCACAATCTGGGACCCACGATGGAGAACACACGATTATGAGCCTGATTAGATCTGCTAAAAGGCACAACTAGTTGAATTTGGTTTTTAGATCGGAGACTGCGCGTTGGTTTATATATAGTGAGGAGCTCTTGCAGGTAAACTGGAGCCAGTTTGTGGATACATTTGAATACTAAGATCAATATTTTGAAATCAATTCTCTGTTTAACTGGAAGCCAATGTAGTTGTCTCAAAGCAGGTGTTATGTGTTCAGAGCTACAGACGGTGGGTTTTCTGTGTTCAGTGAACAGAGTTTACTGAGTTGTGAAAGATACATACGGTGCGTGGAGAGTGGATTGTAAGTAAGTGTAGAGTTATCACCCAAAGTATCACATTCAAATTCTGCAAAAATTCTGGACAAAAAATACTAGCAATGTTTCAGCCAATGGACCTCCGGGTATAACCCGGAGGGCCATTGGCTGGAACTTAGCTTGTGCCTGTTATGCTTTGCAACGAATTTGCAATTATTGCTTGGGTGGAGTCCCCACTCTGCAGGTGATTTAGTGACAATACGCTTCCCACGTACCGTATATACGAACAAGTCATTGGTATCCGTATCAATTTTCTGAAGATAATCAGAGGTATAAATTGGGGAACAAACAAAGATGCGCTTCTCAAGCAAAACAAATCATTCAAACGTCAGTGAGAATTACACAACGGACACCAATCGATATTCCCCACGGTTTTTGACCCTTCCCGCAAAATACCCGATCCTAATTAGATACAGAATATAGCTTTAAGCCTATTGTTCTCTTGTGTAAACAATCCGGTACAGATTTTCATTTTTTCGAGGTTCTGAGATACAACCCCCGCGAACGGCCGTTCAGGTTACGTGTGGATTATGTTAGTTGTAAAACACGCGAACGAACTCCAGGTTACGACAAAGAAATACAACATAACTTTATTGAATTACTAATCTCGCATGTTTTCCCGGAAATACTTGACAATCTTTCGGAACTATCCCGACTCATATGAATAGAATAGCATGTTTTTTCTATCTTAAATTTTTACCCAACCTAACGACCAAACCGGCCAGCGCAATTCACAAAAATCATCATCCAATTTTCATTATTTTTTTCACTTTTTGTCGCAAAAACGTAGCTTATGACCCTTCATTGGAACGAGCTCAACGAGCTCGTTCCAATGAGGGGTTATAAGCTGTGTTTTTGACGCAAAAAATGAAAGAAAATAGTTATTCAAGAATTTTATTTGCAAGTGTCGTCTGCCTTTCGTGTCAGGTAAAGGGCAACAGAATTTCCACCAAAATAAAAAGCTATAACTAACTTTATAACGTTAACGTAGAAATCGCGCGTTAGTTGTTGATATTAAAACAGGCGAAAGTCCCGTTAAGACGTAAAAAAACATGTCTGGCGTAGTAAAAACAGAAGCATCACAACTCCTTTTCCCCATGGGTTACGATCATGCTATAGCACATAACCTGCCAACGGGTCACGATGTATGCCCTTTATTTCCAGTCTTGTATTACCCATCTAATATGGTATTGTTTTCTAATTTTTTATTTGTGTGCAAGACTCTCAACCACGAAAAGTTATACATTGGCCAAGATCAAACTGATTGACTGCATAGCGCCATTAATATGCCACACATCTGGCATCTAGTGCTGTAGTGCATACGCTAAGCACGTGGACTGATGTCTTTAGCTCAAGGACTCCATCTCATGTTTGCTATTAGCACACCGTTGTGGGTTTGGATGATTGAAGCGCTTCTCGGACACATTATTTTTTGAAATGTAATGATGATCCCTGTGTATACAGCCTATTCGCGATTTATTTATTATTTATTTATTGGGGTTTAATGTCACACACTTATGCACAATGGCTAATCGTGACCGTGGCAGTTTTACGGGTGAAGGAAGCCGGAGTACCCCGAGAGAACCACCGAGCATTGACGAGCAATTGTCAGCTCCATAACATTTTAACTCTGTTAAAGCTCAGCTCAGACAGGGTTACAGCGGTTGAAGACGTGTGCACCATCGATGTGCAGTACGCCTTAGTACACGGTGTCATCGTGACCCCATGTAGGCATCTGGAATAAAGTGCCTTGCCCAAGGACACAACGCGGGTCGTCCCGGACGGAGATCGAACTCGGGACATCTAGCACAGAAGTCCAACAGTCCACTGAGCCACCGCGCTCACAATTATTCACGACTCATCTCCTCACACTGACCTTTCATCTTTTTTAAACAGCCCAGCTTCTAGCATAGTTAATTCGTTATCATACAAGGCATTGGGAATATATTGCAAATGTGTGGGTTAGTGACTAATCAACCGACATCATGCATCAGCGTCTGAATCCACCAACACTGATTGCATGCAAGAGATGCAAACAGATATATAGGTTCCTTTCTTTGATGGTCACGCAAAACCATAAATTTCCGACTGAAATTAGCGAAATGCGCTCGCATAGATCTCCCCTTTCAGGTTCTCTTATTAGCGCGACGACCAGTGCTTTATGCCCTAGTCGACGTGCAACCTGTTTGATATTTAATACTAATTTGCTGGAAAAATATAACACTTTATGAATTGTGTACAAATTTTATGGAAGCCTGAGCAGTGAAGTTTTAATTATAGAACACGAGAGTGTGATCTTGGTTGGAAAAGCGTGAAATGTACGCCAAATGCATGAGACACATTCGTGACTTATATCGTCATGAAAATAGACTTACGATAAAGTTATCTTCCTGGAAATTATTAGACGAGTGAATAGGTCCAATTAACCCTTTACCTAACCTGAAAAGCAGACGACACTTGCAAAAATAATTCTTGAAATACTAATTTTTTTCATTTTTTGTCTCAAAAACATAGGTTATGACCCCTCGTTGGAACGAGCTCGACGAGCTCGTTCCAACGAGGGGTCATAACCTATGTTTTTGAGACAAAAAATGAAAAAAATAATGAAAATTAATTGGCGATTTTTGAGAATAGCCCTGGCCGGTTTTGGTCGTTACGTCAGGTAAAGGGTTAAGAAGCTAGTAATTGTTGAGAAAACCCCTATGACATCAGCAGAAAATAAAGTTAAGTGCCATTTTGTTACTCTTAATAAACGAAAAAACAGACAGCTCTTAGAGCTGTCTGTTGTTTTCGTTTATTAAAAGTAACAAAAGAAAAACGTGGCTCTGTAGCAAAATAAATAGAAGCAACTAGTTCACAGATAATCCGTCATTAAGAATATCTATCAGTGTGTCACCTAACAACTCTAAATCGTCCACTTTAAATCTTTGTTTAGCGAATGTGTTTTACAGTAATTTGCAAGTTGTTATTTGTCCCAGGATAAAAGAAATAGCAAATCTTACATCCCAGACGTTGATATTAATGGAAAGGACAGTGTCTGTATTATATGTAACGATGCGCACAATGTTGCTCTAATGAACAGAAAAATATCAAAGACCATCAAAAGATGGAGAAACACCGTTTTCTTATTTTGAAACAGGTTTCAACAGAAAAAAAACCCCAGATAAACATTCAAACTGATTGGGGGATATTTGTGAAAAGCCATCTTATACCATTCTACAGGAAATTGTACTATGTCTGTGAAATGATGCGCATATCCATGATACAAGTTTGCTAACATATCAAAATTTCATTTTTGGCTTCAAATTTACTTATGGCGTTCGGAAATTAAAGGGATCTCACTTTCCTGTCAGTCTCTTTTCAAATGACGAAAATTGTCAGCCATGCTTAAGCTGTATAAAAATCATTGATTATAACGTCGACGCAATTATTTGTTACATCCAAAATAATAATCAAGCACTGTAGGGGCGTCACAAGGCTAAATAGATTGGGAGGGGAAGGTGAATAGTTTTCGGCAGCAGAAAAATACTTTTTCACCAACTTCATTTCATCTAGTGCTAGGTTAAGGGGCGATATCCCCACGGGCGAAGTCCAGGGTGTTCCCCACGGAACAATAACTTCCCATGCCAGTTGGAGCACCCTGGTTACTTTTTTAACACTTTACCTAACGAATCGGCGGCATCCGCCCTCGTAATATGCAAATTTAGCAGTTGAAAAAATATTAATTTTCAGAACATTACAACAAGCCTATATCATGTGACCCATCATTGGAACGAGCTCGTCGGGCTCGTTCCAATGCTGGTTCACATGATATGGTTTTGTTGAAATATTTTGAAAATTTTGAAACAAAATAATATTTAAAATCATAAATTTTGATATCTTCTGCGTTGGGTGAAGGGTTAATAGCGTAAGTACTCAGAAAATAGAGGCGTGACTATAGCAAAATGACACAAGAAATATCAATGTCAGAATGGGCCCCCACCCCAACCCCACCCATGGCTATGCAGATGCATCACTGCATGTTTCATTTTGAAAGTGGAACACGATGTGATTATGATTCTTGTTCCTTTTCTACACTTTATGGCGGTGTGAGTTCATACAGACAATGCAGGGAATCTGCATGTTAATTTTAGCCTTGCTGTGAAAGCAACGCAAATATTTCCACTCTGAGAGCAATACGAAAACTCTATAACAAAATCAATAATTATTATTTTGACGCAATGAATCATTCAGTGAATATATGTTTCAAATGCTTCCCGTGGAAATCTCGGGAAGTGAAGCTGTGTTAGTTTACTGTGGAAAACAGGCTGTGTTTTACAAGTAAAATAGAATCAGGCCGGGGATGAAAATCCTCTAAAATGGGCAACATGGGTATAAACGATTGGCTGGACTTGACTTTATGTCCATGTTGCGGCCACGATAGTCACTATGCAGAAATATGTGACCTCAGACACAAATAAATAAATAAATAAATAAATAAATAAATAAATAAATGTTTCATTCTGAGGATTGACGCATGCGCACCGCCGTATACTTTAACACCGGCACACCCACTCCTGAATACATCTTCTGACTTTGATATTGGACTAATACTGGACTAGAGTGATGCTGCATATCCAAAAATGGACATTTGTAAAGAAGCAATATATTACGTGATAATAAAAATAAAATAATAAAAAATAATAATATTAACAAACGTGCTGAAACACTATACAGTTACGCGTTGTAAAATGAACAACATAAAAAAAGTACATAAATACACAACAAAATTAAGTGATCTCTCACATATTGACTCCATAACATAAGGCGATGGTCAGTTAATTTTCAGTTTAGCCTTATCCCAGGTTTTCAGAACAAAGTGTTAAATGAGGTTATTATTAATTTTTTCCTCTGGGGAAATAGCGTAATATATCCCTACCACAAAATGCTTATTTTATCGTTTTGCACTAACACACTGCTTCCTTGTATATATGGGTTGTCTCAGACAGTAGAACTTTTAATGACTGGCGTTATATACAGAATAGCCTATAACAAAATGTACCATTTGTCAACATTTTACCATTAATAACACCAGACTATTGCCTCATTATTGCCAGATTGCTATAGCAATCTGGCAAAAATGAGGTAATAATCTGGCATTTCAGTGGATGAGGAAGAAACATGAAATGATGTATTCTCCTGCTCCTATAAAGGAGGTGACTCATTTTATTTGCAGAGCCAGTTATGAAGAAAATGCGTAATTATTTCGAGCAAAAAATAAAATGAGTCGAATAACGCTAAACTCAAAATTAATTACCCACGGCCCAACAAGACTGCTGTTTTCTCTGCCTCGCACTCTCACGCACAAATCATTTTTGTCTTCCAAACTCTAACTTAATCCCACTCATTCGACCGAGCACAACAAGCTCATTCCACTGCTAGTTCAGATTAGACTTTGAAAAGTTAGGCTGATGAGACACGGAGTGGTGGCCAGTTAGGAATGAATATTTGCAGAAGGGATGGTACATGTTTGGGAGTTTGAGAGTCGGAACTGGCAGGCCATCAGCGATGGGCACGAAAAGATGAACAATATGAACAAACATCAAGGGCAAATGATTAGTAATAAATTTACCCTGTAACCTTAAAGGTATATAGGATTTAGTTATTACGTATCTTCCCCACAAACACCAAGACGGCTCATTCATTTAACCCTTTACCCAACGTAACGGCGAAAACCGGGCAGATGGTATTCTCAAAAATCGCCAATTAATTTTCATTATTTTTTCATTTTTTGTATCAAAAACATAGGTTATGACCCCTCGTTGGAACGAGCTCGTTCCAACGAGTGGGTCATAACCTATGTTTTTGAGACAAAAAATGAAAAAAATTAGTTATTCAAGAATTTTTTTGGCAAGTGTCGTCTGCTTTTCATGTTAGGTAAAGG